>OY813001.1:49461973-50661973 GCA_963681545.1 Germaria angustata | reverse complement strand
GATAGTGAATAACCGTTAGAAGAAAACTTTCTGCAAAGATAAACTTGTCTTAAATGCATTAGAAACTATTCAAAATTGCACTATTCCCGGAAAATTATCTCTGCATTCTCATGATACTTTTTTAGGAAGTTTTCCTTTACTAGTGCCTTCTTCACATTTCAAACATCAATTTGCTAAATGTTTCTTTTTAATAAAAATTGTTCGAATTAAAAATCTCTTTCTCTCTCCCCACTTCATATAGAAAACAAACAAATAATAATTTTCTATTACTATTCACTTTTTTTGTATTTTTGTTGCTGTCATCTTGTCATCTTCTATTCTACTCTAATGTTCAGTGCAGTGTTTAAGAAACCAAGGCTTGAAAACTTTCATATTTTTTGCAATTATTTGTTCAAGATGCCTTTGACTGTGTTGTAAAATTGGTAATAAAATACACAACCACATGCAGCACGTGTGTATCGATACGGTCCGGGACACAGATATTTACACAGCAGTTCCATTAATCATATCATAGTGATCTTGATTTTTATTGGTGCTACCGCCTCCCATAGCACCACCAGCTACGGCAACACCATTTGAATTGACAGCAAAAAGACTGGCATGGGAACGTCTACGTTCGCGTTCAATTTCATCTAAATCAAAGGCATCGGCCAGCAAAGCACTGGCACGACGTTGTTCATCGAAAGCGTAAGCTCGTTGAAATTTAGCCGGACCCTGGGAGCCAGTTGATGGGCCATTTACTACAAGTTGTTGGCCACCTGCTGTTATGGCCGAAGCATTGCTATTGGAACGTGTTAGTAAAGTGTGACTGTTGGTAGTATTTTGTAGCATGGCGTTATTTGTGGCAGGGCCATACGTACGAAAACTGGCGCTAAAATTCGAGGGAGAAGAGGGTATGGCAGCTGGCCATTGTACTACAGGAGGTTGCTTATACGTGGTGGAAGCAGTGCTGTAATTTGTACATTGAACATTAGCATGCTGCTGCTGCTGCTGCTGCTTCTGCTGTTGTTGTTGCTGTTGCTGCTGCTCATGCCGATATTGTTGTAATTGATGGGGTTGTATATAAATCGGCTGTTGTGGCATGTAGTGACGATTTAACTCCTCATTTGACTTGTGTAAACCATAACGTGAATTGTATAGTTCTTGTTCTCTCGACATGGATAAATAGCGATTCTGTTGCTGCAATTGTTGTTGATGTTGAACCATAAGTGTTGTCAATCTCTGTTGACTGGCACTATATAAATTATGCAATTGCGTTGCACTAGCATTCAGTCCAGACGTCGTGATGCTATCTTGTGAGTCGGCATTACGTTTCAGAAATGTTCTTGGCAAAGTACGACTTTGATACATGACTTGATTGTGGTAATCGTGATGTAAACGTTGCTGTGAGCCACCATAAGTACTGTCGCGCAACGTATAATGGGTTTGTTGTGGTAAAAGCTGTTGCTGTTGCTGTTGTGTTGTCAGCAAACCAAACTCACTGCCACTTGTATCCAAGTCATATAAACTCTTTTGTAAACCTGTCCGGATAGCTGTGGGGGCATAAATGGCGTGTAGTGATAAATTTGAGTTTAAACGACGCAGATGATTGGGTTCGACGTACATGGAGGCACGACGACCAGAGCGTATAGGCTGTGGTGGCATAAGGTGAATGTTGTCTGCAAATATATAGATTTAAAGAAAAACTTGTTATTTACAAAATTGTTACAGTTGGTTTAATGTCTATAAGGGAATAATGGCTCGGAAATGATTTAAAGGACTAATAGATTTTTTTCTATTTAAGTGCTTGGGACAAAGTTGTCCATGTGGAATCTATGCAGCCTGCCTTTTTAGCTAAATATGAAATAAGGTGTTCTCCAAAAATGAGTTTGAAGGTGATATTAAAATTTACTTTTTAATAAAGGAATATATTTGTGAACGGCCTAGGACGTTTTTTTTTTTGTTGCAACTTTTATAGTGCTGATGTTTATTATAATTTTTAATTGGACTTTATATTTAAATGTTTCTTGTATTATTTTTATATATACATACACATTATATATTTTTATTATTTTTTTTTATTTCAGAGTATTTTGATATTTCAATTGTGGAGCTCTGGAAGTTCAGGCTCAAACCTTTTGCTTGCAGTAAAACATTTGGTAAGTCTATTTTTATTTGTTAATTTTTGCAATTTGATATTCTAATGTCGTAAAATTTTGTAAAATTTGTTTTCCCATCGTTTATGTTTCGTAATCTATTTACTTTCCTTTGACTTTTCAAAATCCACTCATTTCATTAAACTGTTATTTCACACAAAAATTTCACTGAAATAGTAAATTATGTTTTTCTTTTCTAATAAACCCCGAAAATGCCATTCGCTTTAAAGTTTACAAATAATCATTGGGCAGCATAATCATTTATGTGTGTACGTACATATATACCAGTATATGTACATGAAATCCAAATATAAATTATAGTTCAAAGGACATTTCAAAATTAATAGAGTGATAGGGTAGTGTATTCGTAAATGACAATGAGTGTATGTGTTTTATGATGCAGAGGATTTAATATCAGTTGACAGAATAACCAATTTCATATACTTACTTATGTACATACAAAAATTTTCAAGTACGTACTCACATACAAACATAAAAGGATACGTAGTATTAAACAAACAAATAAGCGTCTTTTTTTTGACAATTTCCTAGAAAACACATGATATTAAGCGTAAAGAGCTAAAAGATAAAAACACACATTGAGTATTATGTACAATTGTTGATAAATGACTTATTTCCCAATGGCAAAAAAGTAAAAATAATACATTTTTAATGGCAAAAGGATGAGCACTGGCAGGAGCATGTTTACTTTCGAGTATCATGGTGCATTTAACTTCCGTTTCGTTCATTCTTTTATTTTGATTTTAACCCTTTCACTCAAAATAAACTTAAAGAAACTTAGTAAATTGATTTTCGTGGCAAGAAACTAAATAAAAATGATTGTGAGAGTATATTGCTAGAGACTACAGTGGGGCTGGTGATGAGAAATTCGCCTGGCAAAATTTAATCATAATCAATATATGATAAATTTGTGAATTTAATTTTCATTTAAATCATTAAATGCCCATTGTTTTATTGGTTAAAAGAAAATTTTATATATCGCTCACTAAATACAAATGAGTCACGACTCAAAAAAACCAAAATTTTCAGGAGAAGCGAAAAAAAATCTGTTTATGCTGTACAAGCGACAGAAGTAAAATAAAAACGGAATAAAGAAGTTGAAGTTTTCGTTTTTTGTTAACCTGTCAATTCTCATTAAAATGCTGAGCCCCTTTTAGGTATAATGACTTAATTATACTACTTAATACCCTTGGGTGACCAGCGGGCACAATTATAAAGCAAAACTTCAGATTGGTTATACTTGGTGAATCCAGGGTGATCCTTATCAATTGCACTTCAAGTCGACTCAAAAATCTCCACCTGGTGGTCCCTGGGCCATGTTCTTGACACCCGTCAAACATCGACGAATTGTGAGAGCTGTCTGCAGCGTCTGTTCTCTTAATTGGGGCTGCTGCAAGCGGACGTCTGTTCTTATATTAAGCAGTTGCTATATAAATAAGTTCTACACTCAGCCAGTCTGTTGGCTTAAATGGCAGCCCCATCATCAGAATAGGAAAGCGAAGGGTAATCACCTGCTTATCTGAAAATATCCGATTAATAAAACCTGGAATAATATGGAAACCTTATGCTCCTAAAAGGAGCAATATTTTTAAATTGTAGTTTATAACGATTTTATTTATTTGTACTCTTCACATGTTAGCTGGCGAAAACCAATAATATGGTTGACCTTAAGGAATACGCTGTGTCTCCTGCAACCACCCAATGAAAAAATGGACGTTGTTTTTAAGGAATAACATTTTTATTACGTTCAAAGTGAGCGTTAGTGTCTTTGTTCGACCTGCTACGAAGTTCTGTTGAGAATATCTTTTACTTTACATGAAAGCAGTATTTTTTTTAAATTTAACTGAAGCTTTTACTTTCGTACAATAAACAGAAACATTGACAATTGAAAAACTGTTCTCAAGACTATTATTTCCAGTAGTAAATAGCTTATTGGTAAAAAAACCTATCTTATCATCTTAGTCTGATAAATAGGTCACAATTCGGTCAAGGACATTAAAAAAGAGAATTTTGTAAAGACAGCTTTACGTACGTTAAAACCTCCGCATTTTTATGACTTCCCAAGAAGTGCTTTAAAAAGTATTAACAGCAAAATTAAATGATGTATACAAAAATTCGATGTGCAATATATGTACATTTGAAATATATTGTGGAAGGAATAGCATTTGAAGTACTTTTTCATAACATCTTGAAAATCACTCCACATCTAATGAACAGGATCCAAAAAAAGATAACAACTTTGGATGACAAGTTTATGTTAAATTCATTGGAAAATAGTCCAATGTATACTACTTCCGGATCTTTTTCTTAATACAAAAATATTGTTTTCCTTGCACGCACCCACTGTTGCATTAGATAAAAATACGAAAGACAAGTTTGTTATTAATGTCAAAAAAAAAAAAAAACTATTATTGGAGAGTTATTTAGCACGTTTTTTTTATAGTATTTTATAAGCAAAAAGGAAATAGTTGTTGTCCACAACAGACAGTATACCCTTTAGGTATTCGTTTTAAAGAAAAACTCTTCACTTACCATCAATAACATATAAGTGTTCCTCATCCTCGATAAATTTTTTAAATCCGTTTTCGTTCTCGTTCACATCCTCATCCATATTGACAACATTAAGTGCATCACCAAATATGCGATTATTTTCCATGCCACTACGATACTCTGCGACATGTTGTTGTTGTTGCTGCTGCTGCTTGAGAGGATTCCCTGGTGTTTCGTTACGTCTCTGTTGTAGATTGCCAGTGCGTATATTATTTAATCTCAGGGGTTTACGATGCATTTCTTCTTCAATTTCAGCAGATTCTTGTCTTAAATTGTCATTGACAGCAGGAGCACCATCCTCGTCACCATCACCATTATCCTCACCCTCACGACTGTCAATGTAGTAGATATTTTTTGGTTTTGGACGTACGCCAGCACGTTTACAAAATTCTTCAAAAAGTTCATCTTTCGTTTTGCGTATGCTCCTTTTAAGACCACACAATTTTTGCGGCTGCTCCTCATCGGCTTCCTCATTATCATCGCCATCATCATCATCATCTTTGTCATGGTCATCATTATTGCCATCAATTTTATGGTCATTGACAGAGCCGCGACGTAGACGATGATGGTGTGTGTCAATGGAATCGCCAGCTAGATCATTATTGTTGGCAAAGTTTGTCTGATAAATATTGTTGTGTCGTTGAGTTTGCTGTGGCAAGTTTTTCTTTGAGATATTGTTGTGTTGTTGTAAGAAGGCTTTTGTGTCAATGCCACCACCACTTGTAACCGTAGTCCTACTTATATTTGTTTGTGCTTCTGTATCGCTGTTATAACGCGTATTTGTCGCCACATTACGTCTTCGATTGTTGTTTCTACCACAATCCGTTTCGATTGCTGACGACATGCCACTAAAACTGACATCTTGGGTGGCATAAATGTCTGTTGTTGTGGACACACTACGTGTTAAGGGAAACTCTTGCGGTGTGTCACTAAATTGTTGTGGTGGTCTTGGCAAAGTTTGTGTTTGCAATTGCAAGCCACCAGCCCGCATGGCTGAGGGTGGCAAAGGTGGCAACAGCAAAGCCGATGAGGACGACGTTTCTGTGTAAAGTTCGTTTAGAGATTTTGCCAAATTTCTTGAGTGTAAATTACATTTGCTTCTTGTTGATGAAGTGGTTGGCTTTTCAAAATAATACCTTAAAAATATAAATTAAATATAATTACATACGTACGAGTATATGCAAGAAGAAAAAAATTATAAACTTAATTCAACATTTGCTTCTTAAAGCGACTTGTACAAAAACAATAATAATAATAAGTATTTCGGGTTGTGTATATATTCCTTTGAAATTACCTTCTATCCATTTCATTTAAGAACATTGTGGAACTCAAGCCATTTGGATGTTTTCGACAGGCATATGGTGCGGCATTTGCATCCGTTACTGCATCGACTATTCTCCGTGTTGCTCTTGGTGCAGTACCACCGCTCTTGCCATTGCCTTGTGCCATATTTTTCATTAATTTTCTTGTATTCGTTTCCAACTCTTGGGCCGTTACCTGATGTTTTTTGTGTTGATGTTTTCGTATTCTGTCCAAAGGTTTTTTGTTTTCGATTTCATGTTTGTAACTTCTGTAGGTGTGACTGTTGAAACGATTTTCTCCTTCTTTGATTTTTTCTTGCAAATTGGAGATTGTAAAACATGGCAAACGCTTTAGAAGAGAACAGAGTAGTGGGGAAAAAATTAAGAAATTTTTAGAATGTATTAGACTTAATTCTTTCGTTAAACTCCTTATGATCAACATTCAAAATTAAATGCATAAGAGGATTTTAGGGCTTTAAGAATTTGATAAAGTCTTAGAAGGCTTTTGTTTAAATGCTAAAAGTGTAATTAATGATGCACAATAGAAATGTGTCTGGATAGCAAAGGATAATTGAAATTTGATTTAAAAAGTTGCCTGAAAAATTAATCAACTGAAAGCCAAAAAATCATTTGTGGATGTGATGTAAATTAATTGTTTTTACAAAATGTTGTACTAATTTTTTTTGCTACAAAAATCGCATCTGATTGCAAAAGCTGACTGACAGTTTTTAGGGAAATCCGCCATTCAGCTTTTTCTTTCATCAAGAGCACAATGCACATCGCTTTATTAATTTTTATGAAATATTTTTCAAAATCTAAGCGCTTCATATCTTTAAGCTTTAATAAAGCAAAGTATGTGTGGGATCTCATTAAAACTTTTTATTCATTTGAAAATCCTATCGATGCCATTATGTAAAGAATATAACATCGTGCAAATGTTCGTCACGACCTTGTTGGGTAGCGCGCATCTGAAATGTACAATTTTCTATAATTTTGGCGCGTAAATCGGTCTGGATTTGACCGATGGTGCGGATTATGTTGACTTTAAGGACCGCTGTTGCTTGTGGATTATTCACTTAGAGTTGCGGCTTAAGAAAATCCTACAAGAAAAAGTCTAATGGAGTCAAATCGCACGATCTCGGTGGCCACTTCATGTCACCTGCATGTGAGATGGTGGTCATGCATTCAAATCGCTCGTGTAGAATGTTGAATGTGGCATGAGCTGCGTGACAAGTAGCCCCGTCCTGTTGAAACCACATGTCGTTGGAGCCCATTGCACCTAACTCAGGCCAAAAAAATTTTTTGGTATTCACCGACCTATAACGCTTTCCGTTCACGGTGATGGCTTGGCCAACATCGTTATCAGATGAACCGATGTGGACCGATGATGCCGCCAGCCTATAATCCACTTTTCTTGAATGCATTGGACCATCTTGAATCTAATTTGGATTGGTATCGTTCGAAATTCAACAATTTTATTTGTGGAAGTTCTCATTCATCCAGAAATGAGTCTCATCTCTAAATGGGCGAAGCGCGCGGAATAATATGCCAACATAACACCCTTTTTTATAAAACTATTTTATCATTTATACAAGATGCTGAACGTATGTCCGTCTATGGTGATTTGGCAAAACAGACAATTCGACAAATATCAAAATTTAAAAGACTCTTTGGAACATCCGATATATATGAAATTTTTTGTAGTTAGAAATAATAACGAGACTAGCAAGCACTAAAATTATATTAACAATATTCGTAAAATTTTTTTTTCAATATTTCATTTTCGATTATATCCTTTTCTGCATCTTCTTTTTTTCAAAATCTGAAACAACTAATTTTGGTTTGACTATTATATTCGTTATACAGTATACTCTGAGTAGATGGAACTCAGGATTGAGAGAACTACTCGGTCGAGAGGAAAAAAAGAATTCTTTCAGGGACTACTCTGTAGACAAAACCTTCGATCTGATGAGTAAATTGTAGAAGGAACCTTTGCATTTTTGTGTGATCTTGCATATAATAAAGCAAAAAAGTACAAAAAAAGTTATTTTACAACAAAAGAAATCAGTTACAGTTCCCTTTGTTTCAGTTACTTAATCCAAAACCAGGACAAGTTAGTACACGTGCATGTATCGCATTTAAAATGTTTTAGACATTTAAAACGAGATGGAATATTATATAAAAACTCGATGAAGTCTTTATGTTAAAGTCATTGGCGGATCAGTATCGTGTGATCAAATCGACTTTATATCATGCATTGAAAGTAGTAATAAAAAGTTTTGAAAATAAAATCAGCACTCAGTATATGGTGGATAAGGTCTATAAATGATTCATTGCTCCAAAAGCCGACATATTCCAATATAATTTTGTACATACCAACATATTGTTAAGTACTCTGTTTCATTTTCAATATTTTTATAAGCAATCGTGTTTGAGGGAAACACTCTAGGTTGAGGGAAGACAGTAGCTCGAATTAATTGCCTCTACCCTGAGTCTACTATATATGATAACATTGGGCCTAATGGCAGCTATAAATATAGCATGGGATATTTACTTCGTTTTTCATTTAAAAAATAATCTCATATATCTTTCTTGTGGTTGGCGTTCAGAGATTCTTCTGGTAAACAACGTGAAAAATATTTATTTTTAAAGAAGGAAGAAGTATAAGTTTTATAAAGATGTTTAAATATCTAGGGCTAGAGAACTGCCATGGACCATGTCCGTCACAAGTTCTTTGGGGATAGAGACCGGCTCGAAGTGCAATACTTTGCATGAAAGTGATCTATCACTTTAGCATGGCCTTGTCATAGGAGCGAGAAATTGCTACCATTAGCAAACCTTGTGGTAGTTCACTAACTTAACTGGTCTAAAGAAACATGCTTGGAACGATTTCTATAATACTGGTGCTGGTTATAGTACCAAAAAAATTTATTATAAAACTGTCTTTAATAATCTTTTTTAAAATCAATACCTTCTGAACTAGAACACAGTATAACTTGCATACGAACAGATCCCGTCTCTCTGATGCGAGTTAAAGAGCGTATAATCATTATACGCTCTTATACTATAATGAATTGGTTTTGCATTTTGTATTGTTTGTTGTTGGCTTAGCTGAGTATATGCTCGCATTTCATTGGCGCTAACCAAATCATCAATACTCTTTATCCAATGAAATGCGGGCATACTTATACTCAGTTAAGCCAATAACAAACAATAAACATTCTTTAAATAATTTTTAGGAGAATATCCCGAATAATGAATCTTAAACTGTTTTAATTAATTAACACTATATTTTCGACCTTTTTTTAATGTATCTATTATTTCATAAACGTGCTTTAGCTCTTTTTATGAAAACCAAATAAACTTTTTGTTTTATTTAAATATTTCGACACCCTTTTTATGCGTCTTCATCAAAAAAAATTTTTAATATAAATGTGACAATAAAAAAATTTAAAAATTTGAAAATTGTTTTTACATACATAAACAAATAGAAAAAAATTCAAACAAATCAATTGAAAATAAAAAATTGTAACAAACAAAACAAAAAGTGTTTTCAGTTTTGAAGAAATGAAAGTATGAATTAATGTAATGAATGTAATGCATTGTAATCATAATCCGGACTTTAAGAAAGTATCAGTTTTAGTTATAGAAAGGAACTTTAAACGTCGAGGTGCTTAATATTATTAATGTTCCAAATAATAAGAATATACACTATAAAGCTGATATAGATAATGTTGCTCAAAACTATTGACATTTGATTCGTAAGTTAAACTGACCAATAGAAATATAAACAGTTTTTTTTTGTTTTTGTAATATAATTGTTATAAAAAAATTTAATTTCTTCAGAACTGAAAACACTGTTTTTTATTTTTAATTGATTTGTTAAAAACATTTTTGTTTTTTTTAACATGAAGTATGTAAAAACAATTTAAATTTTTTTAATTTTTGTCACATTTATTTAAAAAATAACTCTTGACGAAGACGCCCTAAGAGCCGCCGAAATATTGAAATAAAATAAAAATTAAATCAGTTTTTTTATAGAAAGACCCAAACCTCCTTTATGAAATAATAGTTATATTGTTTTATTCTTGTTTTTTATTGTTGCAATTAAAAACGAAAAGTTTTTAGATTTCGTATTTTACCATCGATATGTAATTTTTGAATTTATAAAATTTATTTAATAACACAATCTAATTTAATTTAATTGTATTTATATTTATTTATTTTTTTCTATTTACAATCAAATATATTAGAGCATAATTTGCAAGGCGAATTTATAACAGTTTGGTTTGACAGCGCAAGAGATAGATAACTTTTTTTTAATTCTTTTTTCATTACTCAGTGTCAAAATTTTTTCATTTGTTTTGTTTATTTGCTTATTCGTTTTATTTATGTTTGAATATTGTCTTTTGATTTTCTGCTGTTTTTGACATTGAGTAATGAAAGAGTTGTATTTGTTGTATTCTTGATTTTACCCGATATGAATTCGCTCTTGTAAAATTTACTTGTGGCAAAAATCAAATAGAATTTAAACACAAGCAATCAAATGAAAAAAAAAACAATTTGGTTTTAATAAATTGAATTAAGAGCTGCTGGTCATGTGTTGTTTTAGGTCAGGCTTGTAGATCGTTATTGTTTTATGACGTCTATTCCGGCATAATATATCTTTATATAAACGTTTGCCATAACACCCGAACATTATTTTTTTATTAAAATCTTCGTCCGAAATAATATGAATTTCTTTAGGTGTTTGTCAGTTCAACATTATTTTTCTTAAATTATCAGATATTTTTCGTAACAGACGTTTCAGCAAAATTTACATGGTATTTTGCAAGGGTTCTTTTGCGGTCGATGGAACCAATTCTAACTTCCGAAATTAAATAAATATTTCTTTGTCCAAAATAAAAGTTTTTTATTGTTCACACACTTTAGACCAGCTAAGTGTGAGAGGTTCTAATTTAACCGGTCACGGTACCTTTCCATGCTCACTAATACCATTTTCCAGAATCGTCAAACAAGGTCGTTTGGAATAATTACCATAAATTTCTCGTACGATATCTTGTGCATATTCAATTTATGGTACATTGCCACTCAACTTGAAATGGAGAATCAATATAATGTACCAGGATGATTGTCTTATTGCGCAAAGTGCATTTTCATTCCACTCCAATATATGCAAAGTTTTACAATATGAATGTCATTTAAACTAACTTTCACTTGTTAATATATTCATTAAATTTCTTTTTAATAAAGTAAATTTCAAATTAAAAAAAAAAACGTGATACTCGTAATGCCATCATCAATTGATTTGCAGAATTCACAGAAAACTATTCTTTTCTAACAAAACTTTGCTGCTTTTAGTTGAGGTTAATGAATTATTCATTTATATAAACTTTGCTTAACTTTATTGAATATTCAAAATGAAAGAATCCTCATTTTAGGCAATCAGTTTCAATGAGCTCTTTGGCACTTTGTATTAGTTGTGAAGCATAAACTTCTCATAAAATGTTAATTAATTTGAAAGAATTTGTTTGTTTGGACTATTAACCTAAATAGGAAAATTATTGCTTTTGAGGTCACAAACATGAATTTAGATGATACAATTAATTTGCTTAGATTCTGTAGATTTTAATTAAAAAAATATTTTGTTAAGAGATCTCAGAATTTTGCTAAATATTTCACTGATTGCATATATTTGGGAATTTATGTGCTAATGAAATCTTATAATAATGTTTTGAATAATTATGTTTTATAACTTTAATGTTAAATACATGCATTAACATTTGGTATTAAGAATTAACTATCAAAAATTATGATTAAATTGTGACTGAAAATTGTATGTCCGCCAGCCCAAAATCCACACCAAACACTGACTTTTCATAATGGATTGGACGCTTTTGGACCTCATGTATATTGGTATTGTTTGTTAACGTATGAATTTATCCATAAATGGGCCTTTTTGCTGAAGGTAATTTTCTCATGTCGTTGTCTACTGGGTCAGTTGATTTCTGTACGCGTGCAAGTCCAAGTCATGATACAAAATTTATAAAGTTCTGGTCTACGAAAGATCGAGTTTTTATGACCGATGCGAAATCGGCTGCCTCTGATTGTTTTGCGTTCTAACGTACAGCGTTGCGAATAGGACGATTATGTCGATCGTAAAATTTGCGAATCGCGAGGAATGTCTCCCAACAGAACACCCATTCCATTCAGGCAAATTGTATATGATAATTTGCCGAGGAAAACGCATAGAACGTACAGACGCATAGCACGCATAAAGTAGGTTTACTTTCCAATTTTGTATGGGTCTCAAGCATCATGGAAAAAGTTCAGTTGTTTTTGATAGCTAAAGATGGCAAATTATATTCTTTTTTCAATGATATCGATAAAAAAAAACTTGTGCTGTGTAAATTATTTTTCTGTTTTTTTTTTGCATTAAAGAATTTTTAATCAAAGAAAAAGCTTTCGTTATAAAGTTTACAACTATTTTCAAGAATAAAGTACATGTGCTGAGGATCACCTCTGTTGTTTTTATTATGTTTTAATCAATTGCAGCTGCAAAAGCACCACTCTCTTCCCGTTCCGTTTCGTAGGGCCAAAATCTTATGTGTATAAATTCAATGAATTCAAAAACTTGTTTTAAAATCACAAAGTCACATCTCATTTTTACCAAAAATTCTTTTTATTTGATAAAAATATTTACATTACAGCTGATAAAAATATAAAAAAGTTGGCGTATAAAACGCATCGTATGTAACTTGAATTTAGAAATGCATAGAATGCACAGAAACGCATATAACGCATATGCATATAACGGATGGTATGGACTTTTTGCTTAGATACAAACTTATAAACAAAAATATTTATAGGACGAAAACTGTTCAATGGCAATTGTCTTCTTTAAATCTACAATAAGTTGGGGCGAATATTCAAAGTAATAAATTTCAATCTTAAATATTTATTTTGAATACTTAATATTGAAATTTATTGGGATTTCACCCATAAAATATTTGAACATTTCAATTTTTTTGTTGTGACTTTAGCTGTTCATATGTCGACTTTTCATTGGTCGCCTAAACAAATCCTTAAATTTCAATTTTAAGTATTTGAAATATTTACTTTCATATTGTTTCCCTTGTGATTTTCCAGTTCTTATGATCATTGAACTCTACTTATTTCAACTACCAATAATAATTTGGTGGTCCATAAAAAAGCAAAGCAAAAATTTATATGTAAATTCTCGTATATTTGAAGAAAAATGTTGTTTGCGATTGTTTTGTTTTTTCTTTCTAAAACGCAACATCGTGTATGTCAAACTTCCAAAGCAAAATATGGTTTCTTTTCTTAACTTTTTCCATTCATACCAATACATCACGCGCTCACACATGCACACATACATACACACAGTCGAGTTGTTAAGTTTAATATCCTTAATTTATACTTACACTATAATAACCAACTTCCTGCAGACTGATGTAGAGAAAAATGTTCAACAGGCCGACAAATTCTGTTGCTATAAAGCCGAAGACAAACAAAAAGAAACTTTGGCCGTATGTGACCTTAAAGAGGGGCGGTTGTAGTGTTGACCTTGGACGCAACTTTGACCCTATTTCAGCCTTTAATATGGATATATAAGCGATAAGACCAATCAGCATGAGTAGACCTTTATAATTTTTTTGTTTGTTTTTTGTTTCATACATTTCATGCAATCGTCCATGAATTCCATGCGGATTTGAGTTTTATTTTTTAATTGTTTAAACGAGATGATGGCGTCGGTTGGTCGGTTGAATGCATGAAAAGAAAAGTAATTGCAAAGATTTTGTTTGGAACAAAAAAAGAGTCAAGAAAAATAAATGGATCCAAAGATTGCAAAAGTAATTAAAATAAAAGTTTAAGTAAAAGCTAAACTCAAAGCCAAAGACACGAGAAAAGTTTAATTGAAAGAAATATTAATGTTTAGCTGAGCTGTTAAGGATGTTATTGCTATTCTACGTTTTTGTACTCGTTGTGTTGTCTGTGTCTGTTTGAGTAGTTATATGTAGATCCTTAAGTACACTTGGATTGTGGTTTTTGTGTAATTGCTGGGATTTTACTTAAGTTCTCTTTTTCTTCATATTTCTCCATTAACTTAATTTCTTTTGTTGCAATTCGAGTTGAAAAGAAAACTCCGTCAAGTTAAAAATGAATTTTTGTGCAAATCTTTTAATGAGATTAACTTAACACAATTTTCTCATTGATACTGTTCAAAAAGAAAAGCCATTAAAAACGAAATGTTAAGTCATATACAGGACTTAAAATACTATTGAATATATTTTTGCATAATCTAATGAATTGAATATCCTTGAAAAGTTGTTTTCATTCAATTGAGAGAAACTGCTGGTATATTAAAGGGTAGAACGTAGAGAGAAAACTTAAGGAAACAGTAAGTAGTTTGGTTTCTGCAGGATTTACTTTGTTTTTTTTGTTTTGCAAAAATTTTAATTTTTTGTTATGGTTGAAACAGAGTGTTCTGATTGTATTAAGTTAATGAAGTATACTTTTTATCTAAGTAATTATTTATTCAGTTTTTCAAACAAAATGACAATTTATATTGTAGCTTTATTTTTCGACCACAGTGCTAAAGGACATTGCGTCGACAGTCGCATGCGTAGTTATCAAAAGTAAAAACAGCGATTTGTACTGCACCTGTCAAGATGTAAGTACATAAAAAAGAGGTCACTGCCCGAGATTAGTTAAGAGACGATTGATCAGTGATTGTTCTCCTGGTTCGACGTTGCAGATATTGTACTGCAGTCTGTTATGAATTTCATTATAAGCTCTTCTAATTTTATATTGGGTGCTCGGTATGACCAGATTTCGTTAATTTCGCGGTGTCGACTTTATATTTATGATCGGTTTTAGTTCGATAACGACAATATGTTCATTAGTTTAAATATGTGTGCTGGAAAGTTAAATTTGGTCCAATTGTATTCATGATCCCATCTAATACAAAATAAGAGCGTGTTGTTCTTTAGCACAGAAAAGGATGACGTATGTTTTCGATTAGATAATTGGGGTTGACCTTGTCTAACGTTTTCCTGTTTGTGCCATACGATTTGATTCTAGCATTGGCCCCTATCAGGAAATGTGATATCAACGTTTCTGTTCAGCTTTGGGGTAGGAATGTCTAGCAGTTATCCTATAATTCTTAGATGCCTTACCAACTCCCCGGTCTTGAATTAGGTGAAACTATAAACCATTCCTAGAACTTATTCAGTACCGTAAAAAGTGTTCCCCGATCTTTACATATAAAACATTTTTGCTCGTTTAATTGAGACATTTTTTAATAATATTTGTCAAAGTTATAACTTGGAGAAGAAAAATTGCCAATGTTGTGGATCTTGCTGGACTATCTCTCAGCAAAATGTAGGTGAGCAGTTTGAAATTCTTTCCAGCACTTTATTAAATCAATATTTTATGGAAGAGCGTAATCCAAATAAAACTAACGCCGATGGTTTTAAAGGAAAGTTAAAAAATATAGTTTTCAATAATAAAGCGATTTTCTGATTCCATGCAGATTCATTATTGGGAAGTTCGACTGCAATATGTTTCAGACTTTCTTAGAGCATGGCAAAACGTTTTCTATAGTTCTGTAATTGCGATTGTGTCAATCACTTTCTTCCTGTCGAAGCAGCGAAAATTTTATTGATTTTCTAATGTGACTCACAAAACAATACAACTATTTAGAAAATATTAGAACTAAATAAACTTCTCTTTACTTCTTGGTTTGTTAATCTTAAAATAACTAATTAATTATTGGCACTTGTTTGGATTTTTGTTGTTTGTGTAGTTTAAGTAAATTTAATATAAAAACTAAAGGCATTATAAAATCTTTAAGTCTGACTTGATTTTTAGAAAATGCCGAATATCTTCAAGTTCTGAGGTTTGATTGCCATACGTTGCATTGTTTCACTGTACAGTCAATAATAGAATGACCTATGAACTTTTTATCCTGTTTTAAATCGAAAAATCCCTTAGTATTTTTGATTATTTCGCCCCTTTCTGTTTTATATGACGATATGAAACTTTGAAATTTTCTCTCGCAGCAGACCCTCAACGACTGTTTTTACTGAATAATAAAAAACACTCAAATTTCTTCAAAAATATTTTACTATTACTGTCTCTTCATGTCCGAATGTGTCTTCTTATTTCTATTCATCGAATGAGGCCAATAGGACACATCTATTAAAATAATTATTTTTAATCTTTTTCACTTATTAAAATTATTACTATGATAAATAAGTACTGCTCCTTAAGGATTACAAATTACAAATTATATTCAATTTATTCAAACATGTTCCCTTTGTTTGTCTGTACTTAATCGCCGTAACGTAAAGTTCTATTAAATGTAAGTAGTATTGATATGATG
Source organism: Germaria angustata (assembly GCA_963681545.1). Taxonomy (NCBI): domain Eukaryota; kingdom Metazoa; phylum Arthropoda; class Insecta; order Diptera; family Tachinidae; genus Germaria; species Germaria angustata. Next base: position 50,645,558 of record OY813001.1, on the reverse strand, counting down.
GTCCTTTGTGTATTTAGTATGTTGTATTTAGTGTACGATGTTGGGTATTTTGTAAAGAGAAAAACGATTTACTTACCTGATACAATGAACATAATGCCAGCACTAAAATAATATAAATTATTTTGATGTGAACATGTTGGTATAAGAAAAACAATAAAACTTAATAGAAGGACAATACCCGATGCTAAGAAAAATGGACATGATTTTGTAACAGTGTCTGCAAAGAGAAAAAGAAAACGATGGAAATATTTGAAAAGGAAGTAAACGTATGTGTGTATTTGTATGACTAGATGCTTAATTTCAAAAATGGCTTATGAAAATTTTGCATCCCACAGCGGAAAATTCCAGCTGTAGTACGATTTATTTGTTTAGACAAAAAAAAAACAAAAATTAATTATGAAAGAAACTAAGTGGTAAATATTTACACAGCTGCATTAAAGAAAACAACAAATATTAAGTCAAACATAGTAAAATTCTATTCAAATGCATTTAAACTCTTATATCCTCGTTATAAGTATGAACCCAGCAAACCTTTTCGTTGGGCTTTTTAAATAAAAATATTTACATACAGGAGTTATTTAAAATTTTTATTATAAGTGATTTTATTTCTTTGGAAGTTATTTTATTTCTCTTAAAATTATATTTTGCGAAATTCAGTTATGTCCTAAACGAGCTCCACTTAGTTAAGCTTTCCTTAACCACCCGCCTTCGGCTGGACACAACCACTTTCTCCCCTTAAATATTTCTCCTATTTATATCCCATTTTTCTAGTTCCAGCATAATGCATTGCACGAGTAGGAATCATCCGCTGATCGCTACTCGTGACAAATGACCAGAAAGCCAAAAAATGTGCTTGATATAGTCATAATCACTGTGGCGTGTCTAGGCAAGGCTTCGCTTATTAAAACATATCTGCATTCCTACCCTTCGGCTGGGCGCTTAAACTTTTTCATTTGTGGTTCTTTTAACCAATTTCCACTTTTTCATTACTTGCCTTCGGCAGGACGCAACGATTTCTCATACTTTATGTCAAAGCTCGGCTTCGCTTTTTTAAGCGTTGCTGTATTGCCGGCCTTCGGCAGGAGGCAGAAATTTTTTCTTTTACGGTATGTCCAAGCCCGGCTTCACTTTTTAAAACATTAGCTGTATTGCCGCCCTACGACCACCACCAGAATTTATTCCCTAAATTGTCAAAAGCTGTCTTCGCCTTATAAAGCACCGCAGAAAGACTTTGGAAAACTAAGCCGGGTTTTCATATATCATAAAGAGAAAAGTCCTTGCATCCGACCGAAGACCGTCAAATGCGTTAATATTTGTACTATTAATTGTAGCAAACATGTTGAAATGTTCATCAGAACTATGAAAAATATTCTATGAGACGTACTCATATTTATGTTTCTATATTACAGCTGTATTAAGAAGCCTCAGGTTTATTTTTATAACAATATTTCGGTACTTTTCGATTGCTTCCTTCAGGATTTTTGTATTTTATAAAATTTTTTTTTCAATAATTTATTTACAATAAACGATCTTAAATAATGAAAACAGTTAAGGAAACAAGTTTTTATGTTTTTTATGGTTTCTGGTTAAACTACACGCTATAATAATTTTTCAGTTCAGAACACGTTGTAGATTGTAAATTGTGAAAAATACAACAACATTGTATACAATACAATACATTTGTGAACACCCAATTGTAAGTTTTTTTTTATTAAACCTGAAAAGGTCAATCTTAGAAAAAAAAGAAAAACATGTAATTCAATGCAAATAACATTTAGCAGAAATAGAAAAGTTAATTACTTTCACATTGTTTCTTGCACTGCAGCTAATTTTGGTTTCCTTTGTTCACATAAGACACAATTTTCATTATTCCTTGCTAATAATCCTGGTTTGAATGACGAGATAATTGTTATCTCACCATATAAAAACGGCCAAAATATGGCTCACAGATATTTTATAAACTGGAATAAAACATGGAATACTCTTTAACATGGTAAGGGACACGATTTGATTGCCTATGGACTAGTGCCCTAACAACAGCTGAATCGGCGACTTAAATGAAATGAAACACGGAGGTAGTTTGTGGTCTGGATTAACATATTTCTATTCGGAAAATAGTTAATCAATTTTAATTTATTTTCTAAGATTAAGAACTCTCTTATTTTATTTTATCTATTGATTTTTCGGTACTTTTCGAGTACCATCTTAAAAAAAAATTCTGAAGTAAAATAAAATAATATGAAATAAAATAAAATAAAAGAGAAAATTAAAATTGTTTAATTCAAATAAAACATACATATACTCGAAAAATAATAATAAAAAATGGCTTTAGAAAAACCAATAATTATTATTTTTTTTTGGAAAATTCAAAAATGTTTATTAGTTTCATTATCGGGTCTTAATTCCTACTTTCGCTGCAAATTAGTTGTCAATGGTGAAAACTAACTATTTTTATGGGTGTACATTTTCACCTTTGAAGTTGCACCTCTGATCAAAATATGTACGCATATATTTGACGGAAAAACATCCGTGTAATAAAAATAATCTATTATTTCCTTTTTGTGCATCACAATTTCCATCACAACCGATTATAACACATTTGTTATTATTATTTTTTCTGCTTTTTTTTCTCTCTTCACAATCATCCATTTTTATGCTGATTTTTGATTTATGACAGCTGTGCAGCATAGTCATTGTTGCATGCATAATCACACATATTTCATAGAAAAACTACTTCGTGTAGTAAAATCCTTTAGAAACACCCCGTAAGTTGCAATTGTAAGTTGTATTTTTCTTATAACTTGCTCTCATTTAAATAACATTGAAAATAAATTATTATTTTTATTATGGCTTCATGTTTTCTTACATTATCTTTTTTAACGAGTTTGTTTTTCAATTTGTTCAATTTCTCTGCATATTTTAACGTTATAATAAGTACAACATGTTTTTGTTGTTGCAATTGATACATTAAATTTGAAATTTAAATTCAATTAAATTTCACACGTATATGGATTTCTATTAGGGTGGCCAGAGACAAATCAAGCTTGGATTTTTCAAAGCTAAAAAGCTCCTAAATACGAGCAGGATTAAAATGTTAGTGGAAAAGTTACATTACAAGATTGTGTAATGCTGTAACAAACATTGTGGACATTGAAGTGAGAATGAATTATGAAATTATTTGCTCTAGAGAGAGAGAGAAAGAGAGAGACAGAGAGAGCAAATATTCATCCAAAAGTACTTTGTTATGAGCGCCGTTGTCGTATTTCGATTTTGGTATATTTATACATGCAACATTTTTCTTTAATCTACGACGAAATTGTTGAAATCGGAGTGCAATAACTGCAATCGTAATAAGTTCCATTTTTGCTAGTGCAATCAGATTAAAGATATGGTTGTTGAAAAGTTAAAGCAACCATATTATGATCACTGCAACAGTAAATAGCTGCGTCAAAGAGATTATGTTTGATTTTATATATTCGCTCAACATTCATTACCTTGATCGCAAAAAGGCCACATTCATATTTTTTATTATTGAAATGTACATTCAAATTGTATTGCAAACAAGGACAAGGTCTGATTTTCACGTTTTACAGGATAGAGTTTTAAAACTTTTGAAGTTGATTTTTAAAAAAATTTTTGCTTTTCAATACAGGATATTGTATATGTACGTTTGGTAGGGAGTCTGAAATAAAGGTCAAAAATAAAAATAAAGTACATCCCGAACGTGTTTATACAATTTGGAAGTTATATCATTATCAAATAATGGAATTTCTTTTTAGTTTCGAACAATTTTATTTCCCTTTCGAAATGATATCATTTTATGAAAGTATGGGTTTTTTTCCTACGGTATGTCCGAAATATGTTTCGTTTTCCAAAGTCTTTCTCACTGCTTCATAAAGCAGTGGGACATACCATAAGGAAATAAATTTAATGAAGTACCCCTGCCTATGATTGTCTGGGTAGAGATGTTACCGATACCTCAGATTTCCACGGGACCTACAATCGGAGGTGTTTTTAATACAAGGCCGACCAGAGATCCTATCTGGTACCACTGCTTTGAAAAGTAAAGACGGGCTTGGACATACAGTAAGAGGAAAATCCTTGCGTCCTGACGAAGGCAAGCAATGAAAAATTTCTTTAGAAAGTCAACTTGTACTTGGAAAAACTACAAATGAGAAAGTTTATGCGTCCGGCCGAAGGGCGGCAATGCAGAAATATTTTAGTAAGCGAAGTCTGGCCTAGACACTGTTCTCCCCGGATGGACTTTCTACCATTAGGTATATAACTTAACTTTCTATAGCATTTCTACATTTTGGATTTGTATCATATTTTTGGAGTTTTATTTTATAGCGACCTGTTTCTTTTTTAATATAGAGGCTATTTCATTATGAGAAAAATATTTGGGACTTATTTCATTAAATTTTCTTGAGTCTTATTGCGATTTTTTAGCTCCTGATTTATTGGAAGTTATTTCATTGAAGGTTTATTTCGCTCTGCGTTATTTCATACAGCCGTTCGGTACCCTCATATATTGGGAATAAACTATTTTACATTTTAAAAAGTATCACACGTAATTTCATGAGTTATTGCTTCAAATTAAATTGCATATCCTAAAAAATTAGGAAAAATTAGTTAAATTTTGATTTAGAGAACTCTTGAAGCAATCAATGATGGCGCTGTCAACCCGTTTTGAGCTTGAATAGAGTTATGTGTTAATACCTTATTGCCCCCTTTTACAACAACTGGTCTTCGACTAACAACTGATATTATACACCCTTATTACGAACGCCGTTATCACATTTGGACTTTTTTGTTCTAGATCAAAGATAACATGCAAAGTTGTTCATTAATCTAGGACGACACTATCAATGTCGAAATACGATAACGACACTCACAATAAGAACCAGTTAATTAAAAAAGATTTATACACTAACAGCCACCAGATCATGTGATGGTTGTATTAGGTTTCTTGAGTAGATTTCGTCATTTATAATATGCCATCTCCTGGGCTTGAATGACTTAATAATTTTTTTTATTTTAGTGACCTTTATGACTCGCAAGATTTCTGTGCAGATCATTAATTTTGATGCAGTATGACGCACGTGCGATGTTCTTCTGTATTTTGTTGTAAACACGTTGAATATAATATCATTGAAATGTTTAAGGTAATCTTAAGGCTTGTTAATGCCATTTTATACGAAATAAAAAATCGTGTAAACGTACGTCGCGGTTTGGCTGGATGGCGCACATTCGAAATATGCAATTTTCCATGATTCTGGCGTATGAATCGGGCTGCATTTCACCGACGGCAGGGACTAAGTTGGCTTTGAGGGCTTGTGGCTTATTCGTATACACGTAGACCTCTATGTGACATGACTATGCCCACAAATCTTTTGTAGAGAGTGTACAATGTGGAATGAGATGTTTGGCACGAATCGCTATCATCTAAATCAGGACGAACGAAGTTGCTAGTCATCGTCCTATATTGAGGAGAAGATTGGGAAGAATATTGCACCCGTTCCATTTTTATTTTAGAGAGGCCCAATAAGAATATTAAGGACATTCATGAACTAGAATTTTCAAAAATGTACTAAATTTGAGTACATGAACGTAATTAAAAAATTTAGAGAAAATGTATTTTTAAGGAAACTGCGAATATTTGACAAATGTTGCAAAAATTCAATACATGTTTTGTTATTAAAGTTGAGTTAAATTTTCTGGAAAAGGAATTTCTTCATTGATATTACTCGTAGATAAAATATGCTTAGTAACAGCGAGAAAAGGCTGCTTCGGTCTTGGCGATATAAGACAACCATTTTGAATTCAAATCGAATAAATTTGTCTAAATATTAGTTGATTATGTTTCTTAAGCTACGCCTGGCTAAGAGAAAGGTACGTTCGTGCTCTTAGCCAAAAATGAGATTTACGCAAAAGAAGCTGTGGAAACTAAGTTTTTTTTTTGTCTAGCATTGCCCTTTTGCAATAATCCTGATATTTCAAAATATGGAATTCACCAATAAGTTTGCACTGAAACTTTAGAAATTTAATCGTAAAATTTTTCCGACTAATGGTTGTATGTGTCCATAGAGAGTTTGTAATAATTTTATTTTTCTACCACCCTAATGCACGTTGTGCTTGTTCTTTTGTATATTTTTTTATTATAAAATTGAAAAAATATATTTATTATAGCACCGTGTAAACAGGAATTTGCGTGCATTTCATATGATTTTTATTGAGTTGATGTTGTTATTTTTTTCATGGAGGATTAGTTGTAGTACAACACACATGACAATTTTTACAGAATTTTTGAAATTAAGTTAAAGTTGGTTTTATTGCACATGATGTTATTTTTAAAAGCTTCACTTGTGGTGCTTAAGTGTATTATTGTGTGAAAAATAAACCACAAATATCATTGAGGCCAAGTTGGTGTCATTGTAAACTTTAAAACTTTCTATAGAGCATTTTGTTGCAGTAGGTTTTATTGGTAAATGCAAACGAATGGTTATTAACTCGATTTTAATCCTTTAATTATGCAGTTGTTAATATTGCTTTAATAAAGTAATTAAATTGTATTATAAGAGTTAATGTCATAAGCAACGTATGTATGTAATTCAATATTACCAGTTCACAACGGCAAACTCCATAATTAAAAGGAAATTAAACAGATTTAATTGCCAATTCTTTAAAAAAGAAAAGTTAAAATAAAAAGAAATATTACAAAAATAAAAAAGTGACATTCTTATTTTTTTGCTCGAATATTTTTTGTTTTTTGTTTGTTTGTAAATGAAACAAAGAAATTATTTTTTTATTGAATTCGTATTGGTAACGAATTAAATATTTGACTAAAAAAATGAAATAAGAATATGAACAAAAGTGGAATTTTGATATGCAGGATGTCGTTGGGTACAGGGATGGGAAGCCGATTTCGGATGTTATAATCAACCATGTGATGAGATATCGATTTTATTGTTTTTTAATTAACATAAAAAAGGATTGAAAAATAGATTTAATTAAAAAAGTCTATTCACCATTTAATGCTAATTTTCTTATGCAACATTTTCTACAAATTTCAAACTAAAATTTGTTTGCATTTTCTTTTACAACTGAAAAGACCTTTGTTGAAGATTTTTAAGACAAAATTTATATAAACTGGTAGATAATTCGACCATTCTTTTTTTAAATCCTTATCAAATCGGCGCAAGAAGTTGGTATAATATTTGCCATTGATTGTTTTACCTTTTTAAAGGTAGTCAACGTGGATTATACCACGTGCGTCCCAAAAAACGGTAATGATGACTTTATTGGCTGACAAACCCACCTTGGCCTAATTTGGAGACGATTTACCCGGAGAAACCAACTATTTTTACTGCTCTTTGGTCCATAGAGTATTGTGGTGAGTCCAGATGTCGTTCACGATTACGAAATGGTGCAAAAACTCCTCCATATATTGGTTTAACAATGCAAAACACTCTTGCGAAATTGTCACGCAATTGCGTTTGTAGTCGATGATAAGAAAATGCGACACCCATGTTGACCATTCAACATTGAAACCACTGAGCCATGTGATATGCATATGGATTCCACATTATTTCGCACTATCAATCTCCAAACGGCCAATAATATATAGTGAATTTTCTAATTGTTTCGGGTATACAGACCTCAACTGGCCCTCCATCTTCCGTGCTTGTACGGCCACAACTAAATTAAGTAAAACCACCTTTTTTATCATTGAAATTGAATTCCTTAGTATTTCTCAAGCTAAGCTTGATTTGAATGATGATTTTTTTTTCGCCAAAAATAATGCTTAAAGAGCACAAAAGATTATTTTTTTTCCATTTCCTTCTCAAGGCACGGGTTAGTCTGCTATCAATGGCTGTCAAACACAAACAAAATAAATGACGCAGGTTGTTGAAATTTCGACAGGAGTCAACTGAAAGATCCATGTTGATCGTAGAGACGTGTTGCTCTTTCAGTTATGAGGCGATAAATTCAAGAAGTTACGGACTCATTGACCCATTATGGTATGTGTATATTTTTTTGAAGCTTTTGTTTTTGGTTTGATTTCGTCGCATTGTCTTTCGTAAGGACAAAGGATTTAAATTGCTTTAAGGCAGTTTAATTTTAAATAAATGAAAAAAAATTTTGAAAAAATTAATATTGATTGCAACTAAATTTGAAGTACAACAAATGATAAACAAGGATTAAATCGCTCTATAAATATTTTTTGTTAGATATTTCGCCCAAAAGTTTTAAATAAAAAAAATAAATGCCTTATTAGAAAAGTATTTAGTAGCTAAACATAATAAAAATCTACTTTTTCTCTAGTCTTAAAGGAAAAAAAAAAAACAAAAACTCTTCCGCAGCATTGAATACCAAAATTTTATGTTGTAATCGACTAGAAGTATTTAAATAAAAAAATGTTACATTGTATAATTCCTAACAAACAACCACTACGACAACTTGTCCTGCAACAATAAAACCTTTTAGCATAAAACAAATGCAACAAGCTGCAATTGTTACTTTAACAAAAACAACAAAGGATAAACGAAGAGGGTGAAATAGAACAGAAAAGAAAAAAATGAAAATAAAAACGTTGAAAACGAAATGATACATTTCAATTGTAACAATAAATTTTAAACTTGAAATTTAAGCGGAAATTAAATAGAAATAAATAAAAAGAAGACAATAGCAAAAGGAAACAGTTCTAGTAGCAAATAAAAATATTTCACTCCCGACTTAAAGTGAAATACAGTTTTAAATCCAAATAAAAGAAAAAAAGGAACAAGTCAAGTGACTGCCTTCCACAATTATACTTCATACTATTAGAAAATGGTCTTTAAAACATTGAGAAATCGCGCATTCTGCTTCAGAACAGAAATCTTTAATTTCGTGATTAAAAAAAGCATGTGCATTTCCATTATATGACTTGGAAAATTTTGGGCAAAATATGCTTTGACTTCGCCAACTATAAATAATGTAATGACAGCATTTGTGGAGACTACATTGATTAAAGTACATAAAAGTTCACGAAAACTGACCTTCGTAGAATAGTAGGTAGTGTACTAGACTCGTAGTGCGAAGGTCCCAGGTTTGAATCCTGCCGCAGAACTTTGGCAGTTTGAAAGGGAGCGCACAACATTCACTGGCTTAAGTGTATGTCGTATGACATGGGCTAGCACACCCCTCCAATCAACCTAACCTAACCTAACCTTACCTAAAGTTCACGAAGATCGATTTGTTATTACATGCGATTTGTTTTTGTGTTAATTGAATGGCATTGATCTAAGCGACAAGTGTTATTTACTAGATGATGCGATATACCTAGTAGCGCGCGGACAGACATTTAATACGTGAGAAATTTTCTGGCCCTCCAATATCCCATATAAATACGGAGTGATATCTGTTCTCCAGATGATGTAATACATCACCATTAGGAGGATTATTTGAAATGAAAGATTTATGGTAAACGAGTAGATTTAACGCTGAATATTGAAGAATATTGTTTTTGGTAAATTTAATAACAAAAACATGTGTGCTCTAGTCAACCCATTAGGATATATTAGCGTGTGCTGTCCGGATGATTTCGAAAATTTTCGATCCAGGGTGAATTGCGATATCCTTCTATATTTTTTAAAGGAATAACTACATATATTATTTTTTTCCTGTACGATATATAATCCATAAGCCAGTGCGATTCCACTTATTGCTCCAAAGTTATAGCCCTCCAAAGTTGGACATATCGGGTATTTTTGTGAAAAATTAGTAACATTGTACACATCATAAATTTGGAATGCGTGAATGCAGTGAAATAAAATTGTAATCGTTGGAAATCACTGGACTTACTCTGGTGAAATAGCTTATTTAAATGATGTACCGTCTTATTGCAAGGACCTCTAAAACGAGCAAATGTAATTTTTTCTAGATTTCTTTAAATCTTTTTTACACCAAATAATACATTTAGCATTGATTTGGATAGTTTTGGGTTGAGAAGGAGCAAGAAAACCTAGAAGAATAATTCCATATTCTATTCAAGTTAATAGAAAAGGCCATGGGCTTTAAAAAATTGTTTCGTTTTAGGACTCACCATTATTAGAAATTAATTATAAAACGATGGATGAACGTTGCTTATTTAAGTTGAGGGCTGGTCGTTAATTTTTCTTTTGCTTTTCAAATTGCGATGCCCTTATATTGTTTTACTAATACACAATAATCCTTTTTGAAATTGAACACTAATTTTATATTTTAATTTTTGTTTTCAAGTCGTATACATCACAATTATTGCGAATAAATCTCGTGTTATTTTTCCACAAAAAACTTTTTCCTCTTTCTGGAATTCAACGTTAAATTGTAGAATGGCTGTGAAATAAAAATCAATCTCTTATTTATTAGCTTTCTTCTTCTTCTCTTTTGTTGATCAAAACAAATATCAGTCCTCTACCTATAATTTATGGTAAAAACTTTCGCAACATTAACTCATCTAAGAGGTCGAAAGCTTTTCTTTATGTGGGTTCAACTTATTTTCGAACATCAGTTCAGCCATATCGTAGATTCTATCAATTAAATTGAAACAAATTGTTCAAATGAGCATTCCAAATGAAAAGATATTTTTTTTAATCTCCTGCTTTTAATAAAATCTTCCATAGTATTTTCCAAATGGAATTACTGAAAATATTGCGATGACCAATTGATGGCTTTTTAATGGTTGAATAACAAATAAAAATTCAAACGAATTTTTCTTTTTTTAGCTTTTCTTATATCCCTTTCCTCTAAAATTTGCTTTCATTTAAATCAACTTATTAAAATTGCATCATGTTTTTCCTAGTTTTTTGTTCAGCTTTTTATCTCTTTCATTTTCCTTTCCTGCTTAGCAAAGGAGTTTTATTATAAGACTTAATCGAAACTGATGCTCTGGTTCATGCAGTTGTTGTCAGTTTATTTCTGTGTATTTGTGTCCTTGTAATCTGTCAATAATGAAACATTTTATTATTGTTTTTTCTGGTTTTTCAAAAAGTTTTCACTTGTGTTTTTTTTCTAAATGCAAGAAAACTTAATATGCAAAAAGAAATAATATTTTGTAAAAGTAATAATTTCTATCAGATATTTAAATGACCTGCTAGATTTTTTTCTATAATTAAATTATTTTATAAATAAAGTAACTCAAATAAAATATGGGTTAAATATTGTTAAGGACGAAATGGAATAGAAATATTTTCTTGGTAGTACACAAGAGACATCACGTATCCTCCTAAAATAGTCTAGTAGGGTGTATTCGCATGATCTTGGCGATCAATAACCTATTGCAAAACGTGAGATTTATCGCTCACCACAATCTCCTTTCAATAGTTTCAGTGCTTGGCATGCCGTGTGGCATGTGGCACCGTCTTGTTAAAATCATATGCCAACCAATTCCAATTCTTCCATTATGGTTAAAAAAGTCGGCATCTTATTCCATTGATTGTAACATTGCGGTTTTTATCATTCTTGATGCCACCGGCCCACAACCGGACCAAACATTTTTTAGGGCGCATTAAACAGCTCTAGAACTGCTCCTGGCTGCTCCTCACACAAAATTCGGCAATTCTATACCCACTGAGCTAGAAATGGGTACATCGATGGGAAAATGGATTTTCATCTAACTATCCCAAGCTCCATTGATCAAACAAACAACATTGTTTTACGTCGCCTGCCCTTAGTTTTTGCAGCAGTTATATTTTGTATGGTTTCATACAGGTCGTCGAATAACACAAGCCCAGTTGTTGACAACGACATTGTGGTACGTCGCCTTCTTATAGCAGCTGCAAGATTACTTAAAAACTTCCAGGTAATCGAATAATAAGCCCGATCTTCACTTTCACTGGCTAAATAATATCCAGTAAAGTGAAACTGGTGCGAAATTTGGCCACAACAGCTTGAGTAGCCTGATTAGTGGGTCGATTATGACGACCATAAAGTAGATGCTATTTACGAAACAAATTTCAACGGTTTAATTTTCAAATTTTGTTCGTTTGATAATCTATTGATGGTGTAATGACAAACCTTACTGAGCATTTTTGGCATTGTCACATGAGACGAATCTTTTTATACACTGGAAAAATGTATACTTCAAAAACAAATAGCAAAAATTCACGCGTTCGTCACTAATTAGTCACTGCAATCGAACATGCCTGAATGCCGTTGCATTAAAAATCAAATCATAACTTGCGCGCAACTTTTTTTTTTAGAAATTTCACACATAAAAATATCATTAGTATATTTTATCGCCACATATGTATCTGTTTTATTTTTTGTTGCCCACTGTTGTACCTGTGGCGTATGATTAATATTAATTTTCCATATCCATATATTGCGTATACTTTTTATTTAATAGCAAAAGTTTTTAGCACAAATGATTATAACATGTCCACATAAATAAATTGTCTTTCTTTAACTTAAATAAAACCTATATTTATTAAAAATCTACTACTCGTATATTTAAAAGATTTATATGCCCAGCATTTACAAAAAATTATTGCAACAATAAAATTTTTAGTGTCTTAATAGTATTGAATTATATTTTATCCTTAAATTGTTTGCAGTCAATAGTTTTATTTGCACAGACTTTGTATGTTTTGTGTATGTTTTTTTTTAAATATTTCTACATAAAACTAACTTTGTAATTTCATTTGCCTAAGGCTTTAATTATAAATTGTTATTGTATGTAGATAAAATTGTGTTAAGAGATTTTTTAAATGTGTTGTGTCATTTTGAATTTATATCAATTCGAGGGAAATACATATTCACTAGAGTATATAGAAAAACTGAAATGTAAAGGGGTGTAAAAATAATGAAAAATTGAACATTTAGTTTTTGATTAACAATGACAGCGAGTTGTAGAATATGGTGTGTCGCCGTAGACTTATAGTCTGATGGTCGCGGTTGCATACGAAATGGTCTATTGGTTTGGGTTTGTGTGAAGGTTATATGGATATCGGCGAAAAGTAAAATATCACAAATTTTTAGCTTTCTGTTTTTCAAAACACTGATAAAGTCCAGAAGGATATAACTGAAATTTGGTTATGGCTCTCAAAGTATTTGAGTTCAAGTGAATGTATTTACAAAACTAAATATTAAATCTGATATTTGCATAGAAATAAATGCAAAATTATGTTTAGAAATTAACCCAAAGCATTAGTCTTATACAGTACTAGTTTCTCAATTATTTATTATTAAATTTAAAACAGTTTTATAATTCAATATTAAGTAATAATGTATTCAAAAACAAAATTGTTTTATGAACATTTAACAGACAACTAAAACCTACTTTAACTTGACATTTTCAAAATAGCAATTGCATATTCATCTTAAATTAAAGTTTAAAGTCTTAACTCTTATTAAGAGTTTATTATTTCTTTCAACTAGTGAGGAATATCACTAAATTATTATACAATTTTATTAAGATACGCAATAAAATTCATAAGAAATGCCATAAAAAACAAGTTAACAATGTATATGAAATGAAAACAATTACAAAAGGCTCGATGTTAAAAAAGAAACTCTTTTCGTTTTAATAAAAAATATATATTGCTAATTTTTCATTATTCGTTACATTTTTGTTTATTTTATTTAATATCCTAAAAGAAGCTCATAATTTTTGAAAATATTTTTATTATGCTTAAAATAATAAATATATTTTTTACATACGTGACTACTCAATTGTAAAAAGACTACAGTTTTTGTATATCGTAAACTATAAAGTACGATTGCATTGCAAATAAAATTTCTCAAATCATAAAATCACTAAACCAAGGTTTTTTTTGCATACTAGTACTATTTTTTTTTAACAAACGTTTGTTCGCCTTAAAATGTTTGTTAGCGAATGTGAACTATAAGGCTAAAGTAAAATAATAGTTTATATACGTCCGTATATTTACTTGGCAAAACAAAAACAAAATTTATAAAAACAATAAGTTCTTTATTCCAAAATTTCTAAAAAAAAAACTAAAAAAAATTGTTACTTATTGTATGGTGATGGTTTCGTAAGCGTCAATGAAATTCGGGTAACTACACAGCAAATAACGAAAAAAATTTGAAATAATTATTTTGAAGAATATATATTTAGATGTCAGAAGAAATTTTAAAACATAAATTCTTAAGAGGATATAATAAAATTGATTTTCACTTTCAGATTATTCGGTCTCATGTAAAAGTTTTTGAAATTTTAATAATTTTATTATTTATGTGGATGTAAATGCATGATTCCAAAATGATAAATTTCTTATAGCAATAGTTTCATATAAAATTATAATAAGTGTTGTTGTAAGCTTTTGTATTTTAGGTAACGATACATACAGGGTTATCTATTTTTCGATTTCAAAAGTAAAGTTAAATAAAATACACACAAAGCTGTGATTTGGCAGAAGCTATCATTTCATTATAGTGCTTGGACTTTGCCATTACGTTTGAAATGCATTCGTAATAATAAAACCATAATGATCGGTAAAATAGGCCCATTTGCAGAAAATGCCTTGGAATCGACGAATTCGTATTATCCGCCACACTTTCACTAACAGAAGCGATATTTTCGACAGTGCGCATATTGCAATGATGCACAGGCCTGACTACATCTGTAACGCGTCCAGTCTCTTCAAATTGTTTTATAATCTTCACAATTCCTTGCACAATAGGTCGATTGTGACGTTCATAAACACCCTGTAATACCCAAAAAGTGGCCACATTTGCAGAATCACTTTTGTAGCAAATTTAAAAAATTTTTACGAGTGTTTTGGTTGTTAAACGATCTATTTTAGTAAATGGCAAATTTTTCGCTAAATAAATGATATATTGGACGACAGATATTTGACATGTCAGACCCTTGCCACATCAGCGGTATTGAAACCACTAAATGGATAACCCGATATATAAGCAGGATTTAACTTTAATTTACAAAAAAAAAAAAAAAAATATTAAATTGCAACAGATTTTGGTCTTAAATATTCTGTTGCACTGTAAATAAATGCCAAAATATATATTTTTTGTGTCAGGATTTCGAAAAAAAACAAGAGACTTTGCAAACACTTCATGGGATTCAACTTAAATTGGCTTTGTTAAAAAGTGCTCCTTACTTAGTTAATTTAAGTGACCCTGCTGCTGGTTGCAAGTACCTCTAAAATGAGAAAATGTCTTTTGTTCTCAAATATCCCCAAAAAGTATCTCTCGGTATATATTTTTTTATTTCCTGCTGACAACAGGAAACTACGAGCTGGAAATTTGATACTTGATTTTCAATGGTTTCAAAAGTTATAACTGTTTCTTTACCGCTAAATAAAAATTTGTTGATATAGATTGTGGCATTCAATATTTATTTTAAAATTTTGCCCTTAACATGAGTTCCGTTTTTGTTTTAGTTTTATTTTTAATGAAGAAATGTGCCTTTCAACCTCCTCTGTCATTACGATATTATTATTAACGAAATTTGTAGAATTAATAAAGTTTGCTTTGCAGGATGCTCATTGTTTGGCAGAAACTTCTTTTTTCTGACTCAACCAATAGTACCCCTTTAAAGGAACTTAAGGTCACTCTTAATTCTACGGTAGTAAAAAAATTATCAGCCAGCATAATTCTTCCAGAATCTTTATATAATTGCACCAGATCTAAAATAGTTTACTCACTCACATTTTTTAAAATTTAATTTAGTTTTTTTTATATATAATTTTTATTTTTTATTCATTTTTTTGTTGGTGTAAACCGACTTTAATAATTTATATAAATTTAGTGAATCACAAGCCCAAACAATCTATGCCATATTTAGATTTTTAATTTATTGTCAATCATTAACTTTTAAAAATTGTTTTAAATGAATAAAAGTACGTGCGTTTTTATATTGGAAGTGCAATTGTGCCCATAACGTCTTTTAACGCTCAACGAGGATTAAGAGCAAATTTCTTTTTTTATATTTTTACTGCAATCTAACGCGCATAAAAGACTTTTTTAAAACAGGCAACTGTTTTATAAAATGAATTTTAATTGCACAAAATTAATGAAAAAGAGCATGATTAAATGTTGCATAATTAAAATCGTAAGACTAGAAGGTAAAAGATAAAAAAGTTCTTTATTAAATAAAGTGACTTTAACTGAGACTAATTAAAACTAAGAAAGAAAATTTTTTTATAAAAAGTCAACATTTTCTGAAAAGTTTCCCCATGTCTTATGCCAAAGGGCAATGAAATTTTGTCTATAAATAAAGTTTTGTTTGATTGTCATCAGTTTGTTCATTTACAAAATAGTTAGAAAAGAAATATTTTGCTACACAAAACAAAATTAAATTAAAAAAAAGACAACAATCAAATGAATTTAGTAAATTTAACGCAATTATTTTTAGGTGCATTCCACTAAATGTCTTTAATTTTTCTGATTAAAAATATAACATTTATGTTTAATTCGAACAGCTTCCTCCTCCCCGCTCAAAAAAAGTGACCCTATAATCATATTAAATAATTATGTGTAGCAGTTTTAGAACAACAATTGAAATTTAATTGTCACTACGAAAAAGCAAATATTGCCAAACATTTTGTCTAAAATAAATTTTATTTTCCATCAAACTTTTTTCATTGCAGTTTTTCGAATACAAGTAAAATTATTTATTTCATTCACATAAATTTTTACACAATTACATCAGTATTTATTTACAAAATTCTTTGTGGGTCGGTATTCATAGAAAATATTAATTGATTCTAAGAATTTGGTTACTGAAAATAAAATTTAGTTTTTTCTGTGTACGATGTTGCAAGAACATTAGTGTCTAAAAAATGTCTCTTCTATTTTTTCAACTGCAAATAATTCGAGTTAACAGATGTTTCTATTCAAATTTTATTTCTAATAGTTAAGGATATGAAAATTCGCGATCTTTGCCAATTGGTAGTTTTTACGTTTACGAAAGTTTTTGCTACAATATCTAATTTTTGAAACCATTTTGAGTCTGACGAGCATTAAACTTGGGTTTTCGGGTGAGCCCATTTTTAAGGGAAAATAATTATTACTCCCATTATGAAGGGAATAATAATTATTTTTTCTAATCCTTATGATTTCATTCCTGATTTGTTTCTTATTAAATGATTTTTTTGGTAGTTGCCTTTCATTATAGAAATAGAAATTAATTTTGAAAAATGAGAAATAGAGAAGAAACGTACCTCCCTGACCTCCTCTAAGGACATTTCAGCTACGCTAGCCCTTGTAGTGTGATCCCTAAGGAAAACTTAAATATAAAGTGCAACAAGTCCCTTTATTGTTCCCATATACCACATCAGAAAAATTATGATTGAAAAATGAAGCTCGACATAAAAGTACTTGATATCCGAATTAAAAAATTCAAGTTTTGGTGAAAATCCGTATAACCGTGCGGAGCCACGGTGATTATTTTAACTTTGTCTTGCAATGACATTAGAGGAACTTTTAATTAAGAATTTCTTTAACAATTTTTTATATTCCATGGCATCATATTTCCATCTCCTATGCATTTTTGGTCATATTACTCTTAATTACGACCCTGTATTATTAATTTACAATCGTATAAAGATAACAACACTATGTACTTATAATTGCATACGCCAGGATAAACTGAACTCGGTATCCTTATTTTGAAAATGTTCATTAAAGCAATTTGCTACTGCAACTTAAAATATGATTGTGTGCTTCCGCCTCGGCATAGTGGCAAGTACTTTCACGAGTTTACTTCATGCTTATTCTCTATTTAAAACAATTGCAAATGGAAAGCGAAATGCCGACAACTACAAAACAAGAACAAATGAAAGTAGTACTTACATGGTATGGCGGATGCTGAGTCATGAGGATCTGGTTGATATCCTTTTTCAGAGAAATAGTCTATTTTAATGCAACTGTATGTCTCAACTCCTGTATTGTTGAAAGTTCACCAGCAGACACGAGGGCAAATGTTTGTCGTTGTTGTATTTTTGTTGTTGTTTTTGTTGTTTTTTTGTAATAATTTTTAGTAGTCGTTGCAGTTTTGTATGTTGTTTTTAGCCACGTTACGTTTTAAGCAGTGTTAGATTGTTTAACATTTATAATCCGTGTGTCAGTTGGAAAAATGAAATTTGTTATATATGCATTCCAAAAATGTATGTTTGGCATATTCATGCAGCCACACAAATGCACGTGCCGACATGTATACATTATGTATTAGAATTATATTTGAAATGTTTTCATTTTTGAGCGAGAGTGTTTGAAAGTGTTTCGAAATTCACATGTAACAGCCATTATTTAATGACGTTGTTGTTGTTGTTGTTGATGATGATGATGATGATGGTGGTGATAACGATGTCATTGTTGTTATAGTTGTTGTTGTTGCAGTTATTATTATTTTCATTGTTTTTGGGTGATGATATTGCAATTAAAGTTTTTTTCCCCCAAAGAATCGTTTTGAAAATGCATGAAAAAGAGTAAAAAATTTAGAAATGGATAAGATAATATATATGCAGCTTTTTATACAGTTTTAATAATTTTTTTTTAATTATTTGATATAAATTTTCAAATTTCACTAACGAAATAATATTTTTTATGCCACTGTTTGTCACTAAATATTCAGCAAAAAGAAAAAATCGAAAGTAAACCAATTGAATTTTTAGGTTGAAATAAATTTTTTTTAATATAAAATTTAATTACTGTTATTAAACTCTGCAATTTAATTAGAGTTAGAATTTTGTCAAAAACTAGGCCAGATTGCGGTAAAACATAAAATTTGCACGAAATTTTTTTCTTTTATATTAAATTCGATGCCAGGTTTTCCATTAATTAAGTCATTAAGTTTTTGATATTATTTATTATAATATCTTGTGGTATTTTCTAAAAAAAGGCTTCACGTCTCTAAAATGTATATGTGTATATAATTTATTATGTGTGATGTAAAATAATTAAATATTATTACTAATTTAATGTAATATAATCAGTACAAAAACAAGTAAAAATGTTTTTACATTTTGTAGAGAATTTGGACGTAAATAAATTTTATTTTAATATATTCCAAAAAAAATTTTCCTGAACTCTCCAGCACAGGGTATATTTCAGAAGAGATTTTTTGACTCCAAACTCTATTATATCTAAAATAAAGCAATAAGAACTTCGTTAGTCTATAACAGACCATGTCATTTTGGACACAGAGAATTAATTTGCTCATGAGAGTGCAGCACTTGTGCATTAATTTTTATATGAAATATTTTCAATCTTAAGCAACATTTTATTATGTAGAGTCTTACATTCCCAATGAACAACTTTAAAGTTGCTCTTAGAGAATAACAAGAGAATTGCTTTCAAAGTATCCTTTACAATATTTTTTCCACCTCCTGCGAAGTTGAGAAAAGTTTGACCAAATTAAAAAAAAGGACTTGTTCAAAAAAATTTTTTTTTAATAACATTGATCACTTCAAATCCGATGGACAGGATCCAAAAAAGAAAATATCTTGCAACGACAAACCTACGTTGAAATTGGTAAAAAAAAATTCAAATTTTCAGTGCTTTCGCATCACAAGTTGTTGACTTCTTTGAAAGTTTTGTTGTTGACTGGTTTGTCGTAATGTACCTGTTCGTGTGCAGTTTTTGTGCCGCACGTATTATGAGCCGCACACAATATGTGAAATAGCAATTTGAATAAGCTCATGTGCACAAATATCAAATGAAGTTTCTATTTGTGCATATGTCACTCATAAGTGCCCGAACTGTGCGAAAACTGTTTCAAAACAAAATTTTTTCTTAGGATCTTCCTTTTCGTTATAGAGCATATCTGACATACGCTAGTGGTTTGCAATAAATTTTTGCTGAGACATATTCCTTGTTGCCATGAATAACCGCTTGTGTCTATTATGAGAAATCTATGCTAAATTGGTTTATTTTGAATATGATTAAAATTTGCTAATAGTATTTATAGTACAATGAAGCATGATGCAAGTATTTTCCTTCTTAAGAAAGATTACATGGTATTTTCGTTTGTAGAAAATGTGCAATATTTTTTCCCCTTCGTTTATGAAAGTAATCAATTTATTTCTATATTTTAAAAGATTTAATTTCCTTGCGTGATTGTGTGCTCTTTTTAACAAGTTTCCACTTAAAAGTAAAAAAAAATGTCAGGCTTCTTTTATATATAAAAAAAAAACGGAAATTAAATAGGCAACTCATTTGAAGTTCCTTTGCTATCTAAATATAATTAAGCCCCTATGCTCCCTTGGACATTAAAAAAATTTCCATAAGATAAAACGAAATGTTTCTAATCGTTTTAAATTTGTATGGCAAATTCTAATAGTTTATGAATCTCCAATAATTTTCACATAAATTTAAATTTTGTTTCGTTTTACGAAATGTTTCCTAAAAAGTTACTCTTCCTTCCTGCTTCCTTCAAAAAATATATTTTTGTACATACATGATTATTTCAGAAAACGATTGATACACAATCTCTATTAAATTGTTTGTTATCAACATTCAATTGCAAATCTATAAAATATATTCGTATACATATTCAAAATCGATTAATTACTGTTCGCCTGGCCGGCCATCAGCTCGTAGTTTTACGGGTTGTTCTGTAGATCCAAGTAGTCAATTTACGATCAATATATCAGATATACAAACTTTCAAAGACTTTAATTTACTGACATGAAACCATAAGGAAATTAATATTTTTTTTTTTTTTTTGCTTAAAAAACTGATGAATCTGTTTTCTGCTTTTTCAGAGCTGCTCTTGGGAAGATTTCTAATTTTTTATAATAAAAAAAGCAGTGGCTTTTGCCACTTCATCTACGGATGCCCAGAACTTGCGCCCTCTCATTTATCGACTTTTTTGATGCATGTTATTTTAATTCTTCTAATGCTTCTTTTTACACTTTCGAAGGAAACATTATAGAAACTTACGCAGATGGGAAAATATATATAACTTTTCAGTATAGAAATAAAATTATCGAAAAAGTTTATTAGATCTTTTTAAATTTGTATGTTGTGGGTGTAGCTGCTCATATGTCTCACATGTTTATGCCACAACAATCAAATACAATATGAGAATTATACACCGTATATGAATATTTCAAGATACCCTGACGATTTGCTTTAACGACCAATGAAATATCGATATATGAGAAGTTAAAGCCACAACAACCAAATTTTAAAACTCTAAATATTTCTTGGGTACAAAACTGATAAAATTCAATATCAAGTATTTGAAAAAGTTTATTGTTGCAAATGATGACATTACGGTCCCTTTTAATAACTTTGAATCATTGCAACGATCTTTCGCTAATAAATTTGTTCCCCAAATTGGAATATTTAATCAAAAGGAAAAAATTCAAGGAATTCGGGAAAAAACTTTTTTAATAAAAATCGTAAAACTTTTAAACGAATTAAAGTAACTATTTCAAAAGTTAATACGAGTATATTATCAAAATTACCATCTGTTTTCAGGACCATTTAAAAATATATTTTTAGGGACGTAATATTCCTTTGCGACCAATTTCATTGTTCCGCATCACTCATTTATTTCATGCTTTTTTCATTTTAGGAAATTTCATTGCCAATTGATGACATGATTGCCAACAAGCTTTTAAAGCTTCGGGATATGAGTCAGAAGAAGGGTTCAAAATAAGGGAACATTTGTAGAAGAGAACTTGAAATTGACTAAAGATATTTGGGGTAAGTTAAGCAATAAATTTATTTTTTTTTTGTAATTTCCACGTTCGGTTATATTTAAAAATTTTCCACTTTGTGAGTTTCGGGTGCATACAACTGTTAAAACAGTGTAAATTAAAATCTAATGGTTGAGATTCCTGTAAAATTTCATGCCGACACAGTGCTTTTTTTATCCCGATCCTTCTTATCCCTTAATTGGTGTAAATGTAAGCTTTACAACTGACCCAGTGTTAGCAGGTATATCCTGTTTGTATACAAACCATTTAAAACTTATATTTATCAAAGAAACTCTGCCGTTCTCCTATAATACGAGAGTAGTTTGGTAATGCTGTGACTTTGTTAGACAACAAACATTTTTTTTTCGGAAAAAGTATTTTATTTCGCGACATACTCGTAATCGTATTTATTTCTACTTTTTTATTGCTTCCAAATAATACTATATCTCAAGGCCTTCAAATTAAGCGTTTTGTTTCGATCTCTTACCGCCTCAGCCATTTCTTTATATATGGAAACAGGAAATGGTAGCAAGGGGCTAAATCTGGAGAGTATGCTGGATGGGAATAGTAGTCCAGAGCCCGGATCATAGATTTTTACACACGTGTGCTTTATTGTCATGATGAAACAGCATTTGCTTCTTGGCTAGATGAGGTCTTTTTTGTTTCAAATTGGAATTGTTCATTAACTTTGCTTAATATTCGCCGGTAATCGTTTTATTATTTTGGTCTCTAGTGTGCTGGATCTTTGTTTCGTTCGGTTTGCTTCCCAAACTCGCATTTGAAGTGGTCATAGGGTTGCGCTTATGGACCATTGTTAGAAATCGCGGTTCCAATCGGGCGCATAACTTTTTGATATCTAAATATTCATACTTAAGCCACCTGACGCACTCTCATTCTTCTATCAATAAAAAATTTTATATGAAATTTTTAGCGTAAGAACATCCTTTTGGGGACTTGAGCGTTTGGCGTCATTTGTGCTGGTACGATCACAAGGGAACTAATTAAAATTTTAGCCATTAAAATTTATGGTCAAGCCCTTCTTTAGATCCGAGCGATGTTTTTTTTAGAAAAAAATAATGTTTAATCAGCACACGAAGGCATTTTTTTTCCTTTTTTTAGTAAAAATTAACGAGTCTGTCTGTCAAAAACAAATTGATATAAAGTGCTTGTTCAAAATTCTATAGTAGTCTATTGCTAAGGTGATGAAAGTACAAAATGTTACGGAATTATCCAGCTGCCCTCGTATTGATTTCACATTTTTATCACTATTTATTTACTTATATACTCATATCTATAAGCAAAACAATCATTTCCTATTTCCACATCTGTGTTAGAGTTCTGGAGTCATGGAACAAAACCAAAATTTTTACTTTCACAACATGATGCTTTGGCTTTATTATCCTTTTGTAAAAAGTTGCTTGTAATTAAGGGAAGAATGTTTTGCGAATAGTTCTATATTCGTCCACAAACTATTTTTCGTACAGAATATTGCAAAGTTATTGGAAACTTTATTATTGTCTATTTTGTCTTATTGAACCGCAAAACCAGAAAAAACTTTAGCAAGAAAATGCTTGCGATTTGTATTTGTGTAGCAAATATTTTTGCCAGTGGTGTAAAATTCAAATGTATGACTTCTCATGATTTAAATCATGGGAGTGTGATTAACAAAATATTATTGTGAGTAAATCACTACTTGCAAAGTTGAAATAAAAGAAGTTTATTGACACATTTGAAGTGGTTTCAAAGGATGTTAAATGTGATGCGCTGTCTTCATTTTTTTTTTGTGGAATTGAAGAGATTGATGGCCTTTGATATTAGAGGAAAATGGAGCTGTTAAAAATATAAATCGAAATCAATCGCCAATAATGCAAAAAGTTATTTTGTTAGGATGAGAAACTTTTGTTAAATGTAATCATTCCTAGCGAAATGCAGTTCTGACAAAGTACTTGGGAATTAAACTTTCTCCAATTATGCGATACAAAATGTATAGATCATCATGATTCAGTATAGAGCTTGTGGCGGGGAATTCAGATAAAATGATCAAAGCCTATTGAAAAATATCAAAAGGACTATTATTAAGGAACTCCGTACACAATATTGATTTTATTTGGAGAACATAAGTTTTAAGTGACAAGATTTTTTGTTGCACTACCGCCAAGTGTCATCCTACAAAACCAGGATATAGACTTGCAAAAAAGCATGTCTTACATAAATTGTGCCTTAAGAAGAACTTTAGCCGAAGAAGAATGAATTTAAAGTGATTTTTGATAAATAAAAGCTTTTTGCCTTGATGTCGATGTAGCCAAGATTTAAACGAAATAATCTTGTACAAAATATTGAAGAGTACCACCGTGGTGTACATAACATTCCTCTAATTCAGTTTATTTAAGAAGATCTTAAATCGCGCTTCCCAACAGATGTTCTCAATTTATTAAAAATATTTGGAATTCTGCTTCAAAGTGTAACAGTCTAATGTAGAGATACAAAATATTTAATGTCACAACTATTAGATGAGTTGTTTAAGGCTAATAAAGTAGATAAATAAAAACAAACATATAAATTTGAGTCTAAACTGGAAAAAATGTGAAAATCTATAAGATTGTGTTGTAGATGCCTTTGTAAACTGTGATTACTATGACATCTGTCCTGACGCCTTTTGATTTAATGCCTAAAAGCCATGCTACGTATGAGAGGACTTCTTCTACTCTTCGTTGGAACAAAGATGGGCTGAACAACTTGGCCATGATTCATATTCATCGTTAATTTGATAGTTTTCCTAATTTGGTGGTTTCTAAATTTACCTCACAAGGGATTTATAAATTATTTATTTCATATAAGAAGGCTGATTTATTTTATTTATTGGACTTGTTATTGTTGTTTTTAATTATTATTATTTTATTAATATTATTTTTTCAAAAAACTGTTAAGAAAAAATTTTTAAACTGTTTTTGTGTCATAGAAAATGCCCCATCAAACTTTCAGATGGATCCACATCTGGGCCTTCGTAAATATTTTTATCAAAAATATTGCAGAAACTTTTCAAATTATATGAGATAGTTTTTCATCAAGAAAAAGACATAATTAATTATTATAAATGTAAAAGTTGCCACTTTTCGATGTTTGGGCAATGTTTCCACATTTGGCCGCAGACTACACCACGCAATTTTTAACTATTGTCTTTATCGATATATAAAATTATTAAATTTTAGTTTTTATGAAAGGTACCTCTCTGCCTGTCCTTTTATATATTGATTAAAAGAGGACCACCTCTGGCTCATACCATTTCTTATTAAAAATAATTTTCTAAAACGTTGTACATATAAAGAAATATATTGAATATATATGACCCTCCTCTTTTTTGAAGTCCGTTGAAAAGAAATAAATAATTGTAAAAAAATTTAATTTCAAAATAAGGTCATAAAAAGTTAATGGAGGACTTAAATGGAATAAAACTACTTTATTTTTTAATTCATTCATTCATTTTTTTCAACTGAGCCACGGAAAAGGGTTTTATACAAAAAAATTTATAGGACACTCCTTGATTTCTTTACTTAAATGTGCCTGAATTTCGTTGATGTAACATTAAAGCTCTGCCTCCAATGTACCACTGGATGTGTACTTGTTGATATAAACCTTTAACTTCAAATGAAGAGGATCTTAGAAATATCCTTTCTGTACCAATAGTATTTCTAACGAAATAGCCTCATCTTGTTTGTTTTGTACAAAGTCTGGGCGGCAATTAGACTCCAAAAACTAGAGTAAAGCATTTCAATTACTAACCGTTCGTTGCTATTGAAACTAAAGAATAAATTAATTTTGACTGAAAAAAATATCAGACATAAAATATTTTTTAGGCCAAATTTCATGAGGGGGCTGCAAAACAAACTTACATTCTTGCCCCCACAAACTTTAAAAAATTAAGAATTTTCCATAGAGAATACAGTCACTGGTAAATCCTTTTTTCGTCGAGTTTCTTTGTAATAGTTTTTAGTTTTTACTCTTTTATTATTATTATTATTTTTTTTTTTGTATTTTACTCGAACGCACTTGTACTTTTTCTTATTTTCATTTAAAGTTTCTTGCAAGACTTTTCCTTGGCTCATCTTTTCCTATTTATTGTTAGTAATTCTGCAAGTCTACGGTTGTGAAAAGAAATACGAATAGAGACTATTAAAGGCAATAATAAAAGAATTTATATGAACGAGTAAAATTTCGGCGAATTTAAACTTTTCTTTACTCTGGCCATTATTTTACTCTTTGTGTTTTAAATTTGAACAGGAAAAAAGTTTTCTCTTCTGTTTCAAAAGTATAAAAGAAAATAAGGGGAAGAGAATATGAGGCTCCCCTTGCAGCTAAAGTTGGCTGAGGGATAAATAAAACTGTGAAGGTAGGGTGAGATTGGTTGGAATGAGATTCAATATTTGGTACATGAAATGGTGTTGCGTTTTCTCCTAAAGATTGGAAATTTTATGAATTTTTGTTTTAGCAATAGACCTGGAGGCACTAGTGCTATAAAGTTTGGTATTGATGTTGTTTTCTAAGTGAATGTTGCTGTTATATGCTGAAGCTTTTAAACTAAACGAAATTTTTCGTCTATCTCTCTAGGTGAAATGAAAAGTACTATTGTATTAAAAAAACAAAAATGCCGAAAATAAAACCACAGGAACTTTAATTTAGATATTCGAATTATCATTCTAAAGAACGAATATAGAATTGGTGATGAGGGTATCACCCGCCATGTACAGCATTTCATTATTATTCAAGCCGGTAGTTGTGCATTCCATAGAAAAAGTTAGTAGTGGAAAGTTCATGGACGCCATTTTAAGTTTCATAGAAATGTTCTTATGTTATGGACCAACGAGGCACTTGATGATATCTATCCGTTCAGTTTTACTATTTTTTGTTTCTTTATTATGCAAAATAATATAAATTTCTTTGAAGAGTATTTTCAGTAACTATAAATTAATTTCGCCAGTATTTTTATAACTACAAATTATTTTATAACAACGATTTAAGTAGCTTTTATCTAATAACAAGTGGCCCAAAAGTAATTTTATAATTTGAACTGGCTACAGTTTTGTTATAAATGTAAAAAGGAGCTCTGTTTTCATAAAAAGTTTATTCGAAAGTGTAAAATTGATGACATTAATTGGAAAAAATTGTGCTCGTTTTACGGAATTTTTTAATTGTTGCTCACAAAACATCTGGTTCCATTGGCGATATCTTTCAAAACTTACGCACTCCGTTGCTTGTTGTGCGAAATGCGAGATTTTCTAAAGCCCCGTAGGAAGAAGTCTAGTTCTGTTAGATCTGGCGATCTGGACGATCATTTCAAATCTCCAAAACCGATGATCACGTGACCTGGAAATTGGTGTCTCAAAATCTCCAGCGTTGTACGAGCTGTCTGATCAGTTGCTCCATTCTGTTGAAATTAACAATGATCGCGACCCAATGCAGCAATTTGTAGCAAAAAAAGCTCGTTTAGCATCTGCGTTTAATGCTCACCATTTATAGTTACAATGGTGCCATTGTAAATTTATTAAATCCCAAGATAACAAAATGAAAAACTTCTATCAACTTTACTCGATATCGTACGAACTATTAGAATTATGCTGAACTGTTTTGCTTGCAAGTTACCATCGCTGTACAAAATGATATTCTATTTTATACCGATCTGAAGTGCATATAGTAATCTTTTTTAAAATTCGATGTCTCCACCATACCATATGCGAGGAACCGAAACATTTACTTTAGCAATTGTAAGCCAGTGTTAAGGCTGGCAGAAAACTGGTACCTTGTCTTTTATCATTTTAAGGTCTTTGTGAATTTTAATAAAAATGTCTTCATTAAATTTTTCAGTGATATTTCACACATAAAAATTTTCATATCTAATATTTTTCAACAAACATAACTTGAATATAAAATATGTCAACAAATATATTCTATTAAAATGATTTTAAGTGAAACATAAATTTCTAACATGTCTCTTGAATTATACTATTCCAACATTTCGCCTTTCGATATTTACATTTATTCTCCATCTATTTATTATTCCATATCATTCGATACAATTCAATATTTATGTAAAACACATTACAATTATCAAGAGCCTGATGCGTCAAGTCTCCAGAGTGTACATATTTATGTATATTTGTGTGTGTATGTGTGTGTGTGCTTGCACAAACATGAATTCTATTATCTGTGTTACTAAACATCTATAAATGTGAAAAGAAAATAATAATAAATTTGCGTATTTTCCAAAACTTTTATTAAAAAAAATGCATACACAAACCATGTATGAATTTCAATTTGTAAGTCCGGGGAAATACACAGGAAATCAAAAAAAGGAAATACTTACACACGACACATTACAATGGATTTAATGCACTCTATAACAATTTCGTTTTGTTAGTTTATTTTTTTTTTCATTTTCGTTTTTTTTTTCTTCTAATATTACATTACACATGCACTTACTGTGAATGTATGTATTGTAATGGCTGTTGGTGTTATTTTTTCCATATTCTAAGTATTCCTCCGGTGTCTCTTCATATATCAGCCGTTCTTGCTACATTTTGTAGTTGTCTGTCATTCAGACGATTATTTTCTTTTTTCCATGTTTCTAATGCTACTCACATAAGTAAACATGTACTGTATTATGGTTCATGAAAAAAAGTAGACGTTGATAGGGTCAGGGTTGGAAAATTGTCTATTTTAAGATTTTTTTTTTCAAGCTGATAATATAAAAAAAAATTGTAGTAAAAGTAATTTTGTGGAATTAATTGTTTGTTGCTTAAATTAATTAAATTAATAACGTTGTATAGGTTTATTAGAAAAATTTAAATTTCTTTCAAGTTTTTACTCCCTGATTTGTAAACGTGTACCAAAAAATTTTTTTAAATTTTATTATCTGTGTAAGAATAAATATTTTTTAATGTCATGATGATTTTAAAACTGACTAAATGTGTTGATAAATGAGTTTTACTGTTGTTGGCGTTGCTCAAAAAAAATTACAGTGAAATTGTTATTTTTTTTTGGTAAAAACAATGGAAAGAGGACAAGATTGAAAAATGAATAATTTTAGTGACAGCTCTTGCAAAAAAGTGAAACAAAATATTTTGCTTTGATTTTGTTGAGGAAAGCTGTGATTGAATAAATATAAAAAAATTGTTAGCAATAATCTTATTTTTAGCCATTTTGAAGGATAAATTTTTCATGTAAATTTTTCATATTCCATTATAATTATTCGAGTAACACATAAAATAACCAGATGATAAGTTCCTTAAATCCGCAATACTTATCAGAATCTTAAAAATAATAGTTATGCATAAATATTTTTTTTTTTTATACATGAACATAAATCTGTATCACTCAAGGAGGTAATTAGGGCTTAATAATTTTTATTCAGAAAGGTGAAAGCAAATGGGAGGGTCTCTACAATTTGCTGATCATACATTTTAACAGGAGCAACTCCTTCAC
Organism: Germaria angustata; assembly: GCA_963681545.1. Lineage (NCBI taxonomy): Eukaryota > Metazoa > Arthropoda > Insecta > Diptera > Tachinidae > Germaria > Germaria angustata. The sequence continues at coordinate 50,616,432 of OY813001.1, read as the reverse complement.
AAATTTATTTCTCTAAGATGAGTGCGAGTTTAATCTTTTTGATTAAACTCGAACTTAATTACTGATATCTCTTTAGTTTACAGTGATCAGTTTGTGTTCAAAAATAGAACATTATTTTTTTGCTTAGAAAATATTCCGATTAAAATAATTATTGTAAATGTAATGGAAAATATTTTAAAGGTTTTCAAGTAAAACAATCGCGCTGGTCAAAATGTTTTATATAAAAACTTAGACAAATTAAGAAAAAAAAAATAAAAGTTACAATGTTAGCCTTTACTTATTCTGTTAGATTAGCACTCACTAACACGCTTTTTCTGTGAAATTTTTGACCTCCGTAGGAGTAATGTTCACAAGGAGCCATCTTATGCGCTCCGTAATTGCATGGACTTCTGCTTGAAAGATTGTATTTTCAGGCTGGCTGTAGAAATTTTCGGTCTCTGGTTTTTCAATAAAGAATCCTATATTAGTTCTTCGCCTCTCGAGTGGAAACAGGTCTCCACAGGTGACTTCCCTGGCGGTCGATTCATCCAGGATTGTCATTCCGGTATACGTGTTAATAAATTAGTTTTTGTCATCTTTTCATGTATTCAGTTAGACATTTATGTATAACAAAGTTCGGAGTTTCAGTATGTCCCAATGTTGTGATATATAGTCCCGTTCGATCCATGCAGCCATAGCCCGTAGATCTTTCGTAGCGATAAGGATATCTAATAGTTGGACAGAGATAGAATAGTAACCAGTGCCCTGAAGGTGGTTCTTGCTTGTGCCATTGCAGCTGGAAAATATTAAATTCGTTTGCATTTCCTCAAAAATTATGTCAGTACAATTTACAACTGGCCTATGTGTTACCATATCCTAGCCTATTTGAAAATTACATAGTAACTTTGTTTCAATTTCCAATTTTAGTAAATTAATTTGCTACTCAAAATTTATGGTCGGCCTAATGTCAACGGCTATTTCCAGACCACGAGCTCTTATTAGTATTTCTGAATGCTGTTTAGATTTTTCATTGGTTGATCAAGGTTCTGTTATTATTGATATTCTATGGCTGGTCCTTGTAAATATTCCACACTATGGTTGAAAGTTTGTTTCAATGTAGCCTAGTGTTGTAACCGACTAACGACATGCAGTTGCAGACCCCGTAGCTAAGGTGGACATTTCTTGTCTAGTCATTAGTTTGTGGCTATTTTGTACATTTTAAGTTGGTTAGCGGCAGCTGCCTAACAAAATGCCACATAACTAGTAGGGATGCATGTATGACCACTATGATCAAAGACAAATTAGGAGATATTAAATTTGGACTTAATTACTCCCATGATTTGAATGCTTTCGCAGTAAAAGTCCAGCTTGCTTGAAGATCTATAGTTCCTCAGTGGCACTGTATCAACTAGCTTCATTGGTTTTTCTGTGAAGTCCTGTAGAGTTTTAAATGGCTGGAGTCCTCAGTGTAAGTGTTAGTGAATAACGGCCTTTTTAGAATTAAAATGGGCCTGGAAGTATGCGTGTGCAGTTGCAGAGTCAATTCTACTCAATTAGTCCTACAGTTTAGAACAAAGTGTCTTATGCGAAATAAATGAAACTGCTGTAATGCTAAAATCAAATCGCTCCCTTTAGTATAACAGAGTCATATATCAATAATAAGAATTTTTGTTCCTTAATATCCTCTTTGTAGGCAGAAAAAAAATCAGAGTAACGTCGATATATCCTTTAAATTAAGGGGGAATGTTTCTGAAGATTTTCTTTGTATGTTGAAAAAAAATCAGAATTATGTCTAAAGTTAAACCGTAGTTATACAAACAAATTTTAAAAAATTCCACCGAATTTCTCCAAGTTCAATTTTAATAAGAGAATGTTGCATTAAAGGTGCGAAATATTCTCTATTGAGCGTTTTTGAGCAGTGAAATTCCAATCGTTCTGAATGAAAGACATAGTTACATTCCTATTGGTGCTTCTAATAACAACTATTTTTGGTTACAATACAGTCAGTTCGGTGTAGTGGGGTAAATCGTATGAAACTTTACCCACATTTTTGTCTTATTTTTTGTAAACCCATGAAGCCTCATTTGCCACCATCTCTGATAAGCTCTTTAACTTTATCCTGTAGACATATAAATATGCCCGTATTCTATTTGTGGTCGAGTGTAGATATTTTTTAATTTAAGTAAAACTGACTGTAAAGAGAAAAAAATATGTAAATAATAGTATTTTTTTTTCTTTTTTCATGCCAAGAATACCAAAAGCATTTTATTTGCTAATGGTTGTTGTCACCAAAAAAGAGTTTCAAAGTTGTGGCTCAACAACACCCCAAATAAAAAACAATTTTTTATTTGCTGACCTGATAATGTATTAAATTAATGATAAATTAGAATCTCCTTTGCCTATTATTGCAATATGGTGTTTATAAATCTAGTAAAATGTGTTAAGACCAGGTAAGCATTATGCCAAGGTACGTTTTCTCTCTTTTTTTCGTAATTTGAAATGAAAGAAGAAAACAAGGATTATAAAAAGTATTACACTAAATAGGAATATCATTTAAAAGTCCATATTTTATCTAGCAATTGTTTGCTAAACTTTAGTTTAAAATTTAATCCTGTAATCTGTGTAAGTGCAGTTTTAACATTCCCTGTCGTAAATGTTTATAAAAAAAGGCAGTTAATTTAGATGAAAGCAGTACAACAAATCTCAAGTATTTAGTAAAAATATTTTACATAAAAATTTTTTTCATTTAAATGAAGTACAAAGTTAATGCAGAAGAAGGAGATTAAAGTCTGTTTCATACGTTTATACAATTTTAATATAAGTTTACATTTAAGGAATTAGGATTTTTATTATTAAGTTTTTGGTCAGTATGTCGATCCAGAATGTAGTGATACACATACTTATTTCTTGGACACTTCTTGACCTTCGTAGACTAGTATGTAGTGTACTAGACTCGTAATGCGAAGGTCCCAGGTTCGAATCCTGCCGCAGAACTCTGGCAGTTTGTGTCTGATAATTAAAGGGAGCGCACAACAAGCCTTCACTGGCTTAAGTGTATGTCGTATGACATGGGCTATCACACCCCTCCAATCAACCTAACCTAACCTATTTTTTGGACATCCGCTAAGAGTATTTTTCGTCTCTTTTTTAAGAAAAGAACAAAAGGGTGACATGTCTACCATAGAGTTGGAGAATGAAAATGTTCCACAGATATATTTCTCGAAGGGTTTTTTTTTCATAAATTTACTGAGCAAAATTTTATGAATAAAATTAAAGGGCCACGTCACTTTCTATGACGTAAAGTATTTGATCTGGAATAAAAATGGAGAAAAATAGAAGGAAAAGACTTAGATAAAAAATCATATGGTAGTTTGTATCAGCAAGTTATGAAAAATTCAGTTTAAGATTTACCTCCCATATATTTTTTTTCTTAGCAAAATTATGATGTAAGTAAACTCAGAAAAAAATAATAATTCCTGTTTTTTGAAACGTCGTAAAAGCAGGCTATAATTTGTGTAAAATATTTTTTGTAATCCTAGCAAGGTTGGGCGGTCCTTTTGCATTTCTTTTTTTTTAAAGTATGTAAACTAATGGTAATGGGGAGGTCAGGACTTGTGAATATATTCACAGATAGTCAGATGGCCATTAGAGCAATCTCAGAGGAACGCACTAAATCACGTACAGTTTGGGATTGCAAAAACGCTATTAACAGTTACTCGACACATGGTGAAGTGCGCATCATATGGGTGCCAGGGCACGCGGGGATAACTGGAAATGAGAGGGCAAACTCACTTGCTTCTAGGGCAATAGAGTTAGGTAATACAAGCTTGGAATGCGCGAAACCTTTCGATGCAGTTAAATCCGAGCTAAAGACTTGGGCACATAGGGCCCATTCAACTCTCTGGAATAACGGAACCATGGGAATCAATACAAAAATTCTATGGGGAGATCCAGACGAGAGAAGAACGAGGGAGCTGCTAAAACTTAGTAAGCTCGAACTAAGTAGAATAATGGGAGTTGTCACAGGGCACTCTCAACTACTGGCACATCTTAAACGCGTCGGAATAGCGGGAGGAGATGAATGTAGAGCATGTGGGGAGGAGAGCGAAACATTGGAACACTATTTGTGCCAATGCCCCGCCCTTTCACAAATAAGATCCCGATATCTTGGGGGTGACATCTTACCGGACATAAGCCGATTACGGGGAATATGCTGGAGGAAATTAAGGAACTTTGTGAGTGACACGGAGTTTCTCTAGACCTTTGGGTCAATATGTTATGGTTAAACTCAAAGGAGCGCACAACAAGCCTTCACTGGCTTAGGTGTATGTTGTATGACATGGGCTGACATACCCCTCCAATCAACCTAACCTAACCTAACCTATGTAAACTAAGCAACACAGGGTAACAAAAATGTTTGTTTGCAAAAATCGCCAATAAACTTTATAATTTTAGTACTAAATTTTCCTACTATCGCTGTAAGGATTAAGGATTATCCTCTTTTGAAACTGTATGCATTGAACTGTATGCATTGAAGAATAACAAAAAATTTATTACATACCTCTAAATATACCCAATAATTTGAAATGGAGCCTTTTATATGATGACACGGGATAAAAAGTTGTTACTTGAATATTGCCAGACACTTTTCACACGTTTTGGAAAGATGAATAGATTACAGCTTCTGTAGCATTATTTCGAATCTATACCATATGCATGAAATGGCATGAAATTTTGAACAGATTAATATATTTACTTATTTTCATCCCTACATCACTGCACTCTTTTAAAATGGTTTGAATTCCCCTTTCCAAGGAATTTTTACAATACAAAAAATATAACGTAGTGTACTATACTCGGTAGTCAAAAAAAAAAAGAATAGAGTGGGACGAATTGCCCAAAAATTTTTTGCAATTGTTTTATCTGAGCCAAATATTCTATATGAAAATTATAAAAAATGGCATTTCGCGTCCTCTTGCGATGACAAAAAAAATTTATTATAAGAACGGTTTATGTTTTTATGTCAGGATTAGCTGTTTAAATGCTTCTTTTTCAACATCCGATAAAATTTGTTCACTGTGTGCCGTTTATCAACGGCAAATTCTTATATCATTTGCAAATTCTTATATCAAGAATTTGCAAACAGAGGACAAATATACCCCTCCATGAAATGAATTTTAGTCATAAACTTTTGTTTCCTCTACCGAAATCCTTTGGCGAAGATTTGCTATTTGCAAATAAAATTATATTTTTGTACACTTAGGAAATGGTATACAATAAACGTGCAACTCCCAATACCAAATAGCAATTCAGCAGAATCGAAAGATCCCATTTTAGCAATAATTTCCTTGTAAAAAATTTTGGTTCCCTCCTTAATGTTGCCTCATACAAGTTTTTCGACTATTGTTTTCTTTAATATTTCACGGAAGCTATTTTCTAGGATATTCTTCGTATTTGGACTTAAAAGAAACTTTTGCTTAATTTTTACTACTGAAAATCTTCGAGGACCTCAGTGGCAGCAATTATAAAATTTTTTAATTTAATTTGTCCTTTTTATGTTTCTCGTAAAGACTTTATAATATAAATTTAATATTAAAATCTCTAACTACCTGTGCAATTAAATGAATTATTGCAAATTTATTAATTAAAAATATTCAACTCGCACAGCAAAAAACCTTCCTTCGAACCAGGTGACTAAACAATAGAACATATTTCATTTAACACTGACACACTGATTCGCATTGTTAATAAAAGTTAAAATGCCGAGACCTCTTTAAATGTCTTCCGTTTAGCAACTTGCACACACTTGCACACCAAACACCAGGACAATGCAACAACATTAATTTTGCCTTCCCCTTCTTATTTTATAGTTTGAGCAGCAAAAATACATAAAAGGAAAATAGAAGTAAATAAAAGTCATACCTAAAAGCAGAACTAAAAAGAAAATAAAAAATTTAAGTTGAAAATATTTTACATAAAGTTATGCTAATAGCCAGGCGGGTAGGCGGGCAGGCAGTCAGCATGGAAACTACTTAGTTCCGTTAACAGTTTCCGTTTCCTTTTTTTGTTATTGTGGAATACAGTTTGCTCAATAAGTACTTTTGTACGTAAACACATCTATACACTCACGCCATCATACGGCAGGCAAACATACAAATTGGTTTAAAATACATTTACAATTTGTTGATGATGATGATCAGGTTGTTGGAAATAATTTTGTTGCTAAAGCTGTTGCGACGTTGATAGAAATTCTTATGATGAAGATAATTTTACATGATGACTGTCAAGAATTCGTTTAATTTTTTTCTTCCCTCTACTGACTTGTGTAATTTAACACCTTTATACAATTTAAATTCACTATAAATGTTTGCTGCCATCATCATCTGCATACACATACAATTCGGTGTTGCAACAAAGACTAAATGAATTTGCATGTGTTTGTATGGCAGAACAAACCATTTTGATGTGAAAATGAAATGCATTTAAGCTGGTGGAGGTAAAATACACGTAAAGAAAAGAAGTGCAATAATTTAATGGCAAAAATTTTATGATTAAATCATATTAATGCGTAATCAGTCGTATATAACATTTGGTCATAAAGCCTTACGGCTCCTTTCATATGTTTATTGTAATATTAATATAATAAAATGTATAACCAATTATTTTAAGTTTGTATTCAAAAGTTTACAAGAACCTATTGATAATTATACGAGTATAAGGCGATTCTTTTAATTTACTTTTTCAATTTTATCGTTAACGATGCGAAAATCGTATAAACAAATAACCCGGTCCTTAAATAAAAGTAAATTAAAAAAAAAAATATCACTCCAAAATTTTCTGCATTTTAATGTTAATACATTGTGGAAATTATGAAAAGAAATTATTTGAACAACTCATATTGGTAATAGAACAACTATCATATTGGTAATAGATAGACCGAACGTTATTCTTGCAGCGAGTTAAAGTTTCGATTTCGTTTTCGAAAAAAAATTACAACTTTTGTTCGAGTATTTTTAATGTAAGTTACCTACTTTTTCATGGAAATACAACATAATTTAAAAGCTAAATTCAGTTTAGGTTAGGTTAGGTTAGGTTGATTGGAGGGGTGTGATAGCCCAAGTCATACGACATACACTTAAGCGCCAGTGAAGGCTTGTTGTGCGCTCCCTTTTAATTATCAGACACAAACTGCCAAAGTTCTGCGGCAGGATTCGAACCTGCGACCTTCGCACTACGAGTCTAGTACACTACCTACTAATCTATGAAGGTCAGTTAAATTCAGTTTAAAAGTTTAAGAAAAATGCTAATCCAGCATGCGTCCATTCACGTTTGGTATGGCGTTCATCTTCCTCACGAGTAGTTTCTCTAATAGCTTCCATATGCTAGATAACAGACTTATTAGTAATAGTTTGTTGATTTAAATATATTTTTCATAATGTAATTAAAAGAAATTATACTTCAATACGAGTGGAGGAGATATATATTGCAGATATTGTGTGCCAAAAAAGGACAAAAACATAATGGAGGCGAGAAAGAAGTTTGTCATTGTGACTGCTATTTTAAAGTCATTGCTTTCACGTCCAAACTCTCTATTTAATTGCCACATGAACCGAAGATTCTCTTTCAACAAATGGATTATACAAATGAACTAGTAAAGAAAAATCGACTCATTCATTTAAATTTATTACTTTATGATTATTTTTTATTAAAACTCACTTCCGCTAAAATAATACTTTTTTTTATTAAACTAGAATTACAAAGAAAAAAATTAAACAAAAAAAATTATAAGCATCTATTGTTTAGACTATTGCTGGCTGTAGAGTACAAAATATGCCACTTTATTTCTATTAGTCTTTTTATATTGCACCTGTACATCCTGCTAGGCAACGAAGAACATTTTGTAGGTGTTTATTTTTCTTTAGGCTTTCACTTTTTTCTTTAGCCTTTTCTTCTGGTTTTTTTTTTGTTGCTTTTCATAAGGTAATAAGTTTTTCATTATATTTTTATTTCCGTTCTATATTTTTGTAAAGCTGAAAGGTATAAATATAAATAAATGTAAAAGAAGTCGATTAAATGTTTTCCATTTGCCAATGTAATAGTCTCTCAATTATAACGCTGAGCGGACTTAGGAGGTAAACTTTTCATACTTGAGACTGCATAACGTTATAGAGTTTTTATTAAAAAAATCACTAAACCAATCGAGGCCCTATGCCCTTATAGGATCGATGGGAACATACATATATAATTGAGAAGGATATCACATTGTAAAATCTAGGACTTAAGGAACAAGTTTGTCGAATAATGTGAAAAAAGATATGAAGCATTTCTGTTGTCTTGCTTTACTAATTGAATTCTGTTCTTTGATGCAGTTAAAATAAATTCTACAACGAATGAAATGATTTTCAGCCAAAAAAACATTTCCTAATTTTTCTGCTGTCGGTCAATCTGCTGCATGATTTTTTTTTTTTATATAATAATAGATAAACTAATATATGTTGACCGTTTTATTTTAATTTATAAATTTAATTTATTTTTCAAGCTTAAGGTCTCTTTTGAATTTCGATACTCGATGAGTACCGAAATATCGATTAAAAAATTAAAAGAAACTTTAAGCTTGAAAAATAAATTAATTTTCTAAATAGATAATTTTTTTAATAATAAGTTAATTCCAAATTTTAGATACAAATTGGACTTTGAATCAGGAGAATAAGTACTCATATTTTTCCTCATCACTTGATGTATAAACTAATGCAACAGAACCTTAGGTTTACGTATTATAACCCCTGAAGTTGGATCAGTAGGAAACTTTTCTGATACAGTAGTAACATTCAATATTGAATAACTTTGAAGCGTATCATTACATTCAAATAAAAGTGATGTTGCGTTAGACTTCCTATAATTAAATGATTAACTTAACTACCTTCTTGTTGCATGCAGCTCTAATATTAGAAAATATCATTTATACTAAAATATCCTTAAAAAGGATCTTATGATTTTCTTTATTATCTTTTTCAAAGGTAAATGTCATTATTTGGAATTGGGAATTATGTCACAACTTTTATATCTCATCAAGAATACGCTTCACATTGAAGCCTTGTCCCAAAGGAATATTCTTCGTCGAACGAAATAAATAGAGATCAGAAAGGGCAACGTGTAGACTATATTGTAAAAAATTTTGGCGAAAAATTATGGACATGTGTCTGGTCGCATATTCTCACATGCAATACTTTTTTTAAGCTGATCAATCTTGTTCGGTACAGGCCTTCAGTCATCATTTCATTTGGCGCCATGGCTTTTCTTTTTCCATATAGATGTTCCTTGTTTGCTTAGCTTAATTTGCGGCTTTTATGCTTTTCATTTAATTTTTATCAACTTGATACAGAAACATCTTCGTTTTGTATCACTGCAAGATCATTGCAGACATACGAAAGCGCTCTTCGACTTTTCTTGGATCCAGTTCGTGTAGTACTAAATTTCTTTGCTTTTGGGTGAAGGTCTTTTAATGCGCCTAGAATGTGCTTCATTGAAGTCATTTTTGCACTTCCTAGGTTTGACGAGAAAGTGTTTCCTATGGCCGGGACACTTTTCTTGCTAGCGGAGTGTGTTACAACAACGGTAGAAATTTGCACATACACTTTTTGTTTTTAAATTATGTAAAAATGATAAAGAAACACCATCAACTGGAGGTTTCACATTGGATGTTACCCCAACCAGCTTGAGTTTTGATCAATTACATTTTTAATTAATTTGTTCCACAAATTTCGTATTGACCCCCTCAGTAACTGTTGTGATCAAGTAAAAAAATAAGCACATTTGATCGAAGAATTTCCTAAACCATACAATAACTTGCATCAGGCTTCTGATTAATTAACATAAGTGTTTGATGAAATTCGGAAAAAAACTATTTTTATGATCTGTCTTGGTCACCTGTAAAGTTTGCAAAGAAACGAGCCCAGCCCTTTTTAATAAATTTCACTGTAAAGATTATTCAATTATTAAAAAAAAAATATTGAAAATATAAGCAAATTTTAAAGAATATTTGAAAATTATAATGCAAACTCTTAATATTTTTTGTGTGAGTTGTAACTCTTGTTATCAGGCTTTTCATAACATATTTTCTAATTACATTTTCAAAATATATTGCATCTTTTAAATTTTCCAAATAACAGAAAAGAAGTCAATCTACATATAAATTTTTGAAGCTGATTTGACTTCTAAAAAAAAAACTTAAACTATTGCAGAACTAACAAATACTAATGCAGTTAATGTTTCGAATAAGTCTCTTCCTGAAATGAGGCATAAGAAACTTTGCTTCAGTTCATTTTGTACGAATTAGTTTGTTTACTTTTTCCATTTATTTAATTTTTTTTTGTGTTTAGAAAAGTTATAGGAAAAGGACTATAATAGAAAAAGAGTACAAATACAAACATTTACGTTTACAGTTATTGTTTCAAAGTTTATATTTTAAATTACTTTTATGCTGATATTTTTCAACAACATTTAGAAATTCACAGAAGAAAAGTTTTAGTTTTTTCTGCATTAGAAATACATGCAAAAAAAACGAGTGGCAACAACTACCCCAATGAAATGTAAAACTTTGACTTTTACTGCATCTCTTCACGTTAGTAATGAATTAGAAACTAGTACATAAGTTTGATATTGTTATATCCATAAGAAAACATGCTCTAATAATAACACCTGATATTCGTTAAAAATAACAACAAACTTTATGACAAAATGACAAATTATTACAAATAAAATTCTTAATAAATTTAATTAAACACAACAATGTTTCTGCACATTATCTGCTTGAAGACAACGACTAGAGACAACTTAGAGGCAACATATACCACGTTTATACGCACGTCTTATTTGCAAATAGAACTATTTGCAAATAACTAATTCACTGTTTATACGGGAAATTGCATACAGAACTTATGTTATTATTAGTGATGCCATGTGACGAAAATATGATTGTTTGGTAAGTAAAACACAAAAAACGTTCATGAAGTGGCAACGTCTTACTTTTTATTTGCAAATAGTGTCGTTATTCACGACTTGTTTAAGTGAGTTAATAAGTTACAATAAAAAAGTTATACGGCAACATTCTTCTTTTTTATTTGCAAATAAGGCGTGCGTATAAACGTAGTAATAGTGAACGTCTAGGATATATATTCACTATATTTTACCCAAACCAGTGACAATGATTAATTGTTTGGGGGTGGGTTTTGGTTACGTATGATTAATAAATTTCCCATTATAATGCTCATACGCTCCGAGTGCGTATTAAAATAGTTTCTAACAAAAATACATATATTAAGAAATTAATTAGCAAGGCATTTTTTCAACTGCCTTTATTAAAGTTTAGTTAAAGTGTGGGTGAAGTTCAAGCTAGATTAACTCAATCAGTTTAATAATTTAAAAGAAACCTGATTTCCGGGCATTGAACTTTAGGAAAGAAAAGTAGGAGCTGATTAACAATCTTATGAAAATTTCTTACTAATCGATTTGTAAAAATATACGTCGTCCTGTCTCTACATCCGTAAAAATGAAGAGTAATGATTATATGCAGTTGCATTTAAATCTTTTTTAAAACTATACTGAATGCTTTAAAAACGAAAAATTTTACAGAAAAATTCCGACATTAGCAATCTGTCTTTTACAACTGGAAGTCGGGAGTAGTTTATATTTGACTCTTCGAATTACGCCAGAGCAGTTTAGTAAAAGCAAAAATCTCTATACCTTCTCTTCGTTGACTTCATTGATGCATTTGATCGTATAAAATATGAAAATAAATTTAAGGCACTTATAAGGAAGTTGTGTATGTAATTTAATCAAATCACGCTACTTAAGAATAAAGGACATCTGTAAGAGTAGCAAACTTTTGTTAATATAGGAAAGCGTTTACCTCATTTGAGTCCAATCATTTATTTCTTATACCTGCATAAAAAACGTTAGATATGGATGTATGCGCAGAAGGCTGGATATTAGAAGTATTGGAAGGAGTGATGGGTCCAATAGCAGAAGAGAGGCTTCAAATGCCACGATGACTATGGAGGTCTTTGTAGGAAGATGTTGACTTGAGTAAACAACATAAAACCACCAATCGGAATTATCAGAGACTACTAAAGCGATTGTTACACTGCTGTTCCTTTATATCAGTAAGTGTGGGAAAATTTCGCTCCAACTTCGGAGAGTAATATCTTGGGTATGCTGATGATATTTTCTTAATGCACGTCTCAGCATATTTTACTTTATATGTTTATCAGTTGAAGAGATCGCTAGATAAATTCTTCTTGGGTATTTAAATTTCAAAAGATGGTGATGCAGAAACTGGCATTTCTCACAAATATGGAAAACAAAAGCTGCGTTTGCTAAATTATACTATTTCATCAAATCATATCATAAAAACGTCTTATTCTCTAATAAATTTAAAAGCACTGCGTTTATCATACATGCTGCAGCAGACCAACAATTGGATAACAAATGTTCAAGATTTTAATACGAAGCCAATGACATCTGCAGACAAATTTTTGACTGGAATCCTAAAGGAAGTATACTGGCTATCGATTACAAAGGAAGAGGCAGTATCTAGGGTGTGCTAAACCTACATTCATAAATTTTAGGATAAATTTAAGATTTTAGTTCAGATAGAAGGGGTACGAATAATATTTATGTATATTAGCGCTGTGCGCTCTCGATATTCCGCAAATGCATTAAATAAATGAAGGAGCAAAACGCTTCAAAATGATATAATATTACTAAACGTACAAATAAGACAACCGGCTTGAATAGATGCCATATTTAAAGCCCAAATAAATTTTAAAATATTACCAAAGAGTAAAAAATGATAAACCCCATTTGAGAAAGTCAGTATGAACATTTCTTACAAAAATTGGTTCTAGTGCAAATGCGGAAGTCGGTTCATTCAGCAATAAGACAAAATGTGCACGTCTCTGATAATCCCGACATTGAAAAAAAAAAAAATTATATATTTAAAAACATGTATTGTTTTTTGTGGCTTTAACTGTTCATGTGGCGAAATTTCATTGGTCCTTAAACCAAATCGTCGGGGAAATTTAAGCAATTTGAAAACATTAAACTTCATATCTTTATGCCAAAGAAATCAAATACAGTATGAGAATTCTCTACCGTATATGAGTATTACAAAATACACAATCATTGTAGGCTTAGAATGCAATACTAAAATTCTGTAAACGTTAAGTTGGGGAGAGTATCTCATAGAATAAATTTAAACTTTAAGTAAATATATGTTTTATTTGTTATTATGATAATGGGCATATGAGATCCGACCTGTGGTCCTCATGCCATTTGCATGAAGAGTTTATAAATTTTGGCTCATTTACTTAAATCTCGTATCAACATATTCTTTAAATATAAAAAGAAATGATTACTCGTATTTTCTAGTTACGCCAATAACATGCTCGATAGGTCTTTCAAGTAAATTCGTGTAACAAATATTTTTAGTTGTTTTATAAACCAGATTTAAACCAGACCTAGGGGGTCTGCGTACTGAAGTTTATATTTCTTTTCTACCTTCCATTTTCAAAAAGTCAACCTCCAACAAACACTTTTTGTAACTGAATGATATTTTGCTTCTAAAGCAACGCACATCTGGAAAAATAATGGTTGTTTTCATTTCTCTCGTTTTCATTCTCTGTTTGATTTTGGGACATACCACACTGTATGTAGACTTTTCTCCGGCTAATTTTTATGTTTATTCCTAATAACTTTTATGTTGCTAAGATTTTCATTTCCTTTTTTCATCAGATAATCTCAAATATTAAAGCCTTAATCACTCATATAAAGTAAATATCTGGTATCGCCATTAATTCATAAAAACTTAAAAATAACTTGGTGTATGTAAAGTTTTTTCCTTAACTGTAATTTTTAAGATCAGGTTTTGAGCTTTTGCATGTTATACATATATCATAAATACCTTTTAAATATGAACTTCTAGATTAAGCAAAACAAAAATCTTAAATTTATAAGTAAATGAATATAGAAAAGGCCTTAAATTCATAAAGTAAAAGCTGGTTGGCAGGCATGACTTACCCTGTAATGTTGTACATATGATCCATAAACTTGATTTAGTGTATCGCGTAATGAAGGCACCATCATCCAGGACATTAAAGTTAGCGGTGCCATTATATAATGTATTTGGCAATTTCTCTTCCGTAAATAGCCACTGTGGTCCGGCTAAAGCTGCAATAACTATGGCCACAGAGATGCTGAAATTGTAAAAAACAAACAAACGTGCGAATAAATTGAAAGACATAAAGTAAATATGTGTACATACAAACAAACAAAAAAAAGAAGCAAAGTGATAAAGGAATATATGTACATACGTATATCAACAAACAAAAAAAAAAATGGATTAAAACACTTTCAAATACTCATATGCATACAACACAAATACGGAAAATATTTGCAATCAACAGCAAAGTTATTCTATTCGTTATTGTTGCTTTTGTTGCACGTATATGCATGTACGCGTATGTACGTATGTGAGACTGCTGCATCAACAACACAAACAGCTGGAAACAACAACTTCTGCTACAACTACGAGCCCATAAATAACAAAACAACATGTAAAACACAAGAGAAATTAAACAAAGCGTAACGGGTGTACTACGTAGCAAACTTTTAAGCGCCAGCAATAAAGAAATAAATGAACGGAAGTAAAAAAATGCTGAATTTGTACCAGTGTCTGGTAAAAAGTAACAGTTAAATTCTTTCTCACATTCATTTAACAGACCTACATTCTAAAATAAAGCAAAGGCTCTAAAAAATATTAAAAAAAAGTTAGATGGCTCGAGATGTATATTTTGTTGGATTCATGTTAAAGTAAAAATATTTATATGTAAAGGTGACTAGGCAAAGACAGATGGCAGCCCCATCATCCGAAATTTTTACAAAGCAAAAAATAAATAATAACAATGCGAAAACAACTGCTGCAACAACAACCCGTCTAAAGATGGATATGCTTTGTACAAGCCCTATGCTCCCTCCAGGGAGTGGAAGGAACATACATATATATAAAGGTGAATGAACAAAATTTCTAGAGGGTTTTTCGAAATTCTCCTAATAGAAATACAAAATTAGCTCGGAAACCACATCAGCTTAGGTTGATGATATCCCTTCTATGGCCGAATTAATTTGGAGTGCCAAAATGGTATTTCTTCTGGACATAAATATAAATGTATGTATATAGCGATTTCAAAGCGCCCTAGTTTAGCCGTGGTAAAATGTTGTTGTTTCTTAGTTTATTTCATATTCAAATACAATATAAATATAATTCTTTGTGGGCTTGAAGAAAACTATAAATTTTATTTTAAGCACAAAAAGCGAGCGAAACCTTTCTTGTACAGCCTGCATCGTTCTTTTGATCTCCATTTTAGATCCAGTGATCAGTTCGGCGGTATTTTGTGGTGTTGAAAGGTGCCACAACACATCTTCTTTATAGGGATGCTGACGAAGTTGATGATTACGTATATTATTTTAGAATTTGATGGGAGTGCTGATGAAGATTTTGACGATGATGGAAGTAATGCGGCAGAAACTTTTAAATATTTGATAAGATCTAAATTTTTTTACAACTACTGTGTTTTGCACTAACGATTGTAGGATTCACTAACTTCTTATTATGAACTTTGTTATAATTCGATATCAAGCGGAATATCTTTTAAAATAAGAGAAGATTACAAAAAGGAGCAGGATTTGTGTCGGGCGAACATTGTATACAAATATTTCTTCGAGAATTTCTCTAATTCTGATCAATAAGAGCAACGCTGTATAACTGAATAGTAAAAACAATAGCGCCAGTGCATATTCTTAAAAGTGTTGCTGAAAGGGCAAATCGTCAATATTGTTGTTAAAATTTTTAATCGACTCACCAGTCTCCGAATCAAGTTACTGAATCGTAATACAGATTGACTTTTGTACGTGACAGGTCTGGTTCCTTGTTTGCACCGAGTAATACATTTTCAAATTAAAGTTAACAAAATGACATAGTTTCTATTCCCGCTGAAATTTATTAAATGTCGACGGTACAACAGACATAGTAATGTCTCAGAAAATTATATGCATTTACCAATTTTGTTAATAGTGGAGAGCATGTTAGCAGGATTACTCCGCCCATATGTTTGTTATTATATTCAACAAAATGCAGGTGTGATACACAGGACCGTCGTCCTTCGTGAGAAAGATCATTATTGCTGGTGAGGGCACATATTTTTCATATAACTAATTTTGCCTTTCACAGAAATATCTTGATCTCTCCATCTCACGCCTTGAAAAATTTTCTTCAACTTTGTACTTAATTACTTAATTCTACCTGAATTGTTATTAGGCAAACACGTTAACACAGCAACCAACCCAAACGTCTAAGAAAGCAAAACACTATAGATTTCTTTTTAAAGCCACACAACTACACATCGAAACCAAGGTCCAATCGTCCGAATGGAAGAGACAAGCAAAACATATACCAAAATCGCCGAACAAACAAAATACGTCTAACTGTTATGCCTCTCACAAACAAACTAAACTAAACACATCTGTTCGAGACAAGTGTGCCAACATAAGAAAAAATCGCTAATCGAATGCACGTTGTCCGAGAGATTTCAAAATTCACCTTTCCTATTGAACAGACCTCGATTGATAACATTAGGTCTAATATGACAACTATAAATATACCATTGAAAGTTTAGTTCGTTTTTTACTTATACAACAATTGCACATATCTTTCATTCTTGCGATTGGCCTTCAAAGCTTCTTCTGGCAAACAACGTGGAAAAATATTTATTGCCAAGGAAGAAAGAAAAAGTATAAGTTTTATAATGATATTTAAATAACTTGGGCAAGAGAACTGACATAGACCATGTTCGTGACAATTTTTTTGGGGATAGGTTCCCAAGATTCGAAATCCATTACTTTGCATGAAAGTGACCCATCACATTAACAAGGCCTTGTCGTAGGAGCGAGAAATTGCTACCTTTAGGACACAAACTCAAATAAGAACGAGAAATTTCAAAATTCACCTTTTCTATTAAACAGACCACGTACTGTTCCGTTCTGCTAGTGCAAGTCCCTTATAGTTACCCTTTTTCTTAATAATTGTAATTTAAAAAAATAGATATTAAATACTTAATATTGAAATTTATCATTTATATTCTCCTCAACTAATCAAAACAATTAAAGTTTTTGCAAAATGCATTGTTTGTTGTGGTTCTAGCTGTTCATATGCCGATATTTCATTGGTCGCTAAACCAAATTGTCAGTGAATTTTTAGCAGTTTGAAATCATTCGACTTCATTTTATGACAAACAAAGCAAATACAATATGAGAATTCTATATTGTATATGATTATTACAAAATACTAAATCATAGAAGACTTAAAATGCTTTTATACAAACAACACAACAAACAATTATACTCAACATGAGTCTATTTTAATTTTCCTGCAACATGTTTACAATTAAACGCCCATTGATCGTTAATAATTGTATTCAGTCAAGCAAAAATAAAAAATCATTATTTTAAATACTTAATATTGAAAATTAATATTTCGGGATATTCTCCCCAACTAAAATAATTAGAATTTTTATTTGTTGTGGCCGCAATATATATATTAAGCTGAACTGGAACTTAAGTCAGATAATGTTAATTTCAGTTAATAACTAATTCAGTTATCACTCTATTAATTTTAATCATTCCAAAAAATTTTAAAAAATCATCCATTTCTTTGAAAAATAAAATCCTGTTCCAATGTTGTTTTCGATTCCTGATAATGGTAACGGACTAAAAGATTTCCTTAGAAATGAAATGTTGAAGAAAAACGTATTTGCATAAAAAAAATAATAATAATGGCAACAAATTCATACTGGAATATATTTTATGTAAACCTTTTCATGTAGTACATGCCCGTTAAAGTATGTGTCCTTTACTGTATATTCACTTTCCATGCTTCTAAATACTTTATAGTCCTTTTCATTTAGAATAGAAATAGTTTTTGCTTTAAAATGTGCAAAAAGAGAAGAGTTTAAAATAATTTCCCTATGCCTCGCTGTCTGTGTTTCAGTGAATGTTTTTCATTATAAAACTTTAGCCGGTCGTAAGAGAAGGATGCGACTAATGTTTGTTGAATTTTTGAAATGTTTTCAACAAAAAAACAATTTAGAGAATGGCATGTATGCGACATAAAAATTATTTAAATAAAATGATGAAAAAAGATCTGGTTCCAATACTTGGCATTTGAATGTGCTTTAGATTTTCATTAAGAGTTAATGCTGAAAATCTAAATCCAAGTTTTGTATAAGTTTTTTCGTATAATAAAATTCCATTCGACAGCAATAGCAAGTTAAAAAATAAATGTTAGTTCATATCAGAACACCCGTTAGTAAATATTTGTAATCCTTGTTCTATTTGTTTCAGTGTCCTTTGACTAAGTGTTTCAAAAATCATCAAATTAACTTCCTCCTTAGGGTTGGTTCATATCGGTTCCTTTCCTTTGTTTAGGTTACCTCGTAAGCTTAAATACTCGTAAATGGTGATTTTTTAGCATCTTTCTTTTTGGCAACACTGTTTTTCACAGCTAAGCTGTTTTTGTGTAATATGTTACTGCTAAACATGTTCTGTCTGGTCTATAATTTAACCATGAATCGACTTACAGATTATTGAATTTTATTTTCAAAATTCATGCCCGGTTAAGAGAGTGCATCGTCCACTTTTTTAATCGAAAATTGTGCTCAGCGACGAAATTCATTTCTGGTTGAATGGATACGTGAACAAGCGAAATTGCCGCATTTGTCGGAAGCATTGCATTTCGATAAATGCACTATAAGGTGTGGATTATGGGTCGGTGGCATCATTGGGCCGTACTTTTTCGACGAAAGCAGAGACGTTACTGCGAACGGCAAGGGCTACCGTGCGATGATTGTTTTTGCCCAAAATAGAAGAGCTGGACTTGGCTGACATGTGGTTTAAACACAATGGCCCAATTGATAGGCTAGCTCGATGAACGGTATGTTTAACGTTTGGGCCAGTCAATTGGCAGCCTAGATTGTGTGATTTAACGCCTTTAGATTAACGCCTTTAGATTATTTTTTGTGGGGCTATATTAAGGCTCATGTCTATAGGGACAAAACCGCAACGGTTGATGCACAGGAAGCAAATATTAAAGAATTTATTCATGAGATACCGGCCGATATGTTGGAGAATTACGGCAACAATTGCACCCAGCGTATAAACCATTTGAAGCGTAGCCGCAATCAACATTTACATGAAATCATCTTTAAACATTGAATTATATAGGTTTTATACATTTCTCTAAAATTCTGAAAGTTCTTAAGAAATCACCCTTTGGTTGAGAGTTTGCCGAGAGGCTATAAAAACTATTCTCATGCACAACAGACTATCTACCCTCCATACATTCCTACACACAAAGAAAACAATCATTATAAATTTTAGTCTTTTCCTGTTGTTTTCAGTGAAACTTAGTCTTAAAAATTTGAGAACGAAGGACACTATATCTATCCTGGACTTGTTAAATCAGGTATGAAAAGTGTCAGTTATTTTATGCAGAAGTATATGATATAATGCCATTAAGGACTGCGCTAAAGATGGATATAAAACATAAACAAATATACAAATTTAGACATAAATATTTTTAAATAGATTTAAAAAGGGAAAATTCTGGCCATCTGATATCATTTAAATCATAAGCTAAAAAGTCCAGTCAAAGCCATTTCTCATTAAAATCATCCGAGATTTTTTTAAACTGCATTTTCTTTCGAATCCCTTCATGAGTCCAGCGTTCCATATTTGGTTTCAGAAAATTCGTACTTTATCATATTTTTGATACCCCATTTAGCCCAATTCAAGTACGGATGGCTTGTCTCTTCTTTTGAGTGTATGAAGTTCTTTAGATGTCCAAAAATATAAAAAAGTCTAGGCTTCAAATAGTACTGACAAATATTATAAAATTTTGCATAGATCTGGTAAACATAATAATATGTTTGAACTGATCCTTAAGTCAAACACTAATGATAGTTTCTAATCGTGATTGTTTTTGTTTTATACGTATGAGAAACAACGAATCGATTTAGAGTTTAAAAATATTAGAAATTTTAATGCAATTCTACAGGCTTAATTTTGTTGTATCCTTATAAAATTTTTGCTGGCTAATCGTGACTATATTCATTGTATTCGGGTTGCTTACACGTTCGACGTCCAGCTAAGGTTCAGGGCTTTTCAAAGGCTTTTCTTCCGAAAACCAGCAATAATAGATGGCAAAAAATACATTTGTAAAGACTTCAATCACTTCTGAAAATAATTCCTCATTGCACGGCATGTAACGTTCTAAGTCAATCTATCCATTTCCTCGTGATATTCTTTACAGGATACTTTCCTTAATTTTTGTTTGTTTAGTTGTGATTGTTTTTGAAAACAACGTTTGGATTTTGTTGGTTTGGTTTGGACAGTGTTTTTTCGCCGACGTTAACTTTGAAATGTATGTCAGACGAAATGGCTACGCGGCACGGAAGCATAAAAAACACAGTCATGAGTTAGTTGGTCAGTCATTAAGTGGACACGAGTAGATATTTTTCTATGGTCACTAAAACAATGCGGCCCTTAAAACGTTGAAACAGTGCATGATGTGAATGAAGGCTTTTGCTTTTATTTCTCCTTTTGACCACTTCACAAACTTGTTAAAAATTTACTACAAATTCTTTATGGAAAAGATAATTTAAGGTAAAGTTTTATCTTTTCTTTAAATTAGATCATGCAATAATTTCATTATTATAGTTGCCTACTTGTATTCTTTAAGCATCGCAGCAAGATTTTCTTTAGAAAAAGAAAATAATAATAAGGAAAAACGGCCATGAAACTAAAATTGAATCAAATTGTAATAAAGAAAATCTATTTAATTAATTTTTCTTATTGCTCGTACTTTGCTATATTTGGCGCTGTACTTTCTAAGCTTCCAAAAAGACAGGGAATCTATTAAACCAGCGCGTGGGGGAATATAAAAGAATTCACTAACACTAGTGTTCTCATTTTTAAATGCCACTAAAAGCTATTTAATTTGCTTTTTTCATCTATTCTTTTCAATTTTTATCTAATGCTGTTAATATAACCCCAAGTCGTAACACTTTGCTATTTTTGTATGGTATTAAAGTGTATTTGTGCGAGTGGCTTGTATTACGTGCAACTTACAACAAACACTATGAAAGTGTCATTTTTGTGCTACTCGTATTGAAAGTTAAAAACTCTCGAGGCATTAAAAAGGAACTTTGAAACTCTTTTAGCTTCACTGCCCTGCTGCGCTTAAGAGATTCTGTTCTAAACCTTAAGGTTACAAAACAGTTTACTTTTAAACGTTATATAATGTTTATAAAGATTTACACATTATTGTGTGGCTTAGGAAAAATTGTATACATTAATAAAAATAAAATTTATAACTGAGGGATTTGCTCAAATTGACCATTTAAGATCATCTTAAGTATATATTTGTTTAATGTTAGAAAAATGTTCATGATATTTAAAGAATTTTGATGAATAGTTTCATATTGAACTCGAAGCTTGAGTTGAAAATCTACAATAATTTTGCATCACGATAGAGATAAAATACAATGTGGCATGAAAGTAATATCATAACTTGGATTGGCTCCCTTTTTTGCAGATGGCGCTAAATGTCAACAAGCCATGGAGCAATACAAACCTCAAAAACCTAGAATTACTGTTGCTGTTTATATGAAAAATGTTTAGTCTGTTGTTTTAACGCAGCGTGAATTTCATCGTTGTTTTCCTCGTCGTCGTGTTCCATCTTCACGAACAACTAAACGTTTCGCGAAGCGCCTCGTCAAAAGTGGGTCCACTACGGATGTGGCAAGAAGTGACCAGCCTCGTATTGCTTGTTCGACCGAAATCATCGCTGCTGTTGCCGGCAACGTCAGAGGGAATCTACGTGAAGACGCTGCATATAATTAAGCATCAGCAGACGCTTGTTGCAAGATTTTTTTGTGAAAGATTTGAAAATGTTTCCCTATATATAGTGCAAACTGGTAACGAATTTCAGCCTACTGATCGTGGTTCTTTAAAAAAAAAATACATTTCTTGGGCCAAGAGAATCCACATGATCATTGTTAGTTTCAACAGGACGGAGCCACAGTTCACACTGCTTGGGGCAACGCTGTAGAGACTTGAATTGGCCGTTCAAATCATCAGATCTAACAGCACCAGATTTCTTCCTCTGAAGCCTGTAAAAATCTTGCGTTTACCACAACAAACCACGAACCTTGCAAGTTTTGAGCTGGAATTGAAGAATAAATCAGCAATTTGGAGCCAGATGTTGTTTTGCGAAATTGTCATCAATTTTACACTTTCAGAAAACAGAACTCCTTTTTTCATTTATAATAAAATGACAGCCTGTTCAAATTATGACATTACTCTTGCGCCACGTTGCATAATCGTTTGTTAGTGCCTAGAATTATCAGAAACATTGATACACATTAGGTTTTTTGTTGTTTTTACTAAATGGAGGGTTGCTATATTTTTAAGATTTATTTTGATGCAAAGCAGCATTTCTCGGACAGCAACTACTTTTTAAGTCTTCTCTATTAACTTACCACTGGTATACTTATATGCTTTTTGCTACGCCCTTGTTGACCGAGCTTTACTCGGATTTCATGTGTTTATTACGTTAAGAGTGATACCATTTTTATTGCTCTTATCGAAAATTCTTTTTATATCCATATCATTGGGTTGCCGATATATAGCGGCCGACATTTGTAATTTTGAATGATTCTATATTCTAAGAAATCCTTTACTTTTGATACTCATATCATGGGGCTGCTAAAACAATGTCCAACACACAAATACCGGAACAGGGGATATGGTTAAAAATCCGGTGTAAACGAGTTTTTGGGGTAACGAGGAGCAGAAGACATTTCTAGATGTATTGACTTATAATTGCGCTATTCGCAAGTCATCGAATAGTCAAAGAGTTGAGATTTTAAACGATTTATAAATTTTTTCTATATACATAGAATAAATTTCATTAAAAAGTTTTTCGATTTCATTGAAAATGTATGGGTCATATTGAGTCGGTCCGAACTGAAATAATTTTATTTGTACAACAATAAAATGCTTGTGTTTACCCTACAATAACACAAATTGTCATATTTAGCAATACGCATCCATATGCGTATGTGTATGTGTTGATATTGAGGAAAATAAAACTACACAAACAAAACTTGTTCTTTCATGAAAATAAGCCACAACAAATTGTTTGTGCAAAATGCGTTGTGAGCGAGAGTAAAGACGAGATTAACTGCCTGGCCCACGATGTCGAACGACATCGTTCGCTTGCATAAATACGTTTGAAACGGCAACAAATTTTAAAATGTTGTTTTTGGTTTGAATGTATTTAAGCACACGAACGATGTCGTTCGACATCGTGGGCCAGGCGGTAACAAAAAGAGCTGAATCAAAGGCGGATTTTACTTGCAAAACCTTCATAAAATATTTTTGCTCGTATGAAATGATCGCTTATATGAAATTATCGTAGTATTGAAATATTGAAATGTAAGAAACAATATTAAAAAAAGGTCTTAAGCCCAGCAGATTTTACGTACTGAAGTCTTCAATAATTTGTATGTAAAATCAAAGATTTTCCAATAGGTATTCATAGATCGTTATCATTTCCTTGAAATAATTTTTTTATTATGCTGCATAGAATATTTTAAAAATATATCACCTCAAAGTTATTAAAAAGCAGTTGTAAACAAAATTTTTGTATAAAATTTAAAAAATAGTCGGTCTTGCTTCATTTTTTTTTTTTTTTGGATTTTAGAAATCGATTCTCCAACTTCTTGGAAATTAATACAATAAAATTTCAAAAATTTTGCAGGGCTTGGAAAAAATATTTTGAGTTAAACTTTGGGTAAAGTTTCTAACAACAGAGCTTAAATTAGCCTTAAGTGATTTCCACCGGTCTTGATCCTTTTTTTTTTTAAATGCGTGCTTATAGCCCGGCTGTCTACAAGGTTAGTCACCATATAATTATCATGGAAGTAATAAATATTCACCCACATCCAATTGTTGGTTATAATTTATACAATATAATTTATATGTTTTCATCCTGCAGAAATCATTTTCGCTTTGTTGTAAAGTTTATTATACGAAATTTTATTTTATTACACTTTTTCACAACATGTTTCTATACTGATTACATTTTACCTGAATATCCTAGAAATTCAAGTTGAAAAATTATGTTCGTTCTGTTGTAAGTGCCGCAGTGTGTGTCATTCTGAAAAAGTTTGATAGAAAATATTTAGTGCGATGATCAAGAAAAAGAAAGTATTTATTATTCAAAGCAGGTGTTGAGGATGAGTGAAATGTTGGGGAGGAATCCCTGCAGAAAATCAAGTCCCATGACAATTTGCCCTGGTGTCAATGTATGCCTGATCTCGAACTGCCAAAGAGATAAGTGAGATCCTTATATTCACCGCAACGACGATCAAACTCGCCTTGAAACTGTAATGACTAAGAGTTGATTGCAACAGAAGGTATTTTAAATATGGTGACAAGTATTGAAATGAGATCTTTCGCTGGTCTAATATTTTTTACGAGCGTAAGTAAATCGCTGACAGCCGTAATATATCGCTCTTTACTCCAGCATGTTTGGCAATCAAAATGGTATCAGGACACTCTTCTCTGTCACGACCCCTTGATCTGTGTTGAATTGATTTCCAAAATATGTCTAAAGATAAACAATCGATAGACCTCATTCGTGAAATGAAAGAATTTCATTTGGTGTAAGAAATCGTTATGAGACACGGTATTTATTTATGAAAGCAGCTTTTTTTTAATTATGATATACATTATTTTCTAAAAAAATCAATATTAAATTTTCAATTTTGGAAATTTGAAGTTTAAGCGATGCTACTGAATGTTCTTATTTTTTGCTTTTTCAACTTGATTCTGCATTCCACCGATAAATTGATGTAATTTAAACAAATTTGTTATTCCCATTTCTTTAAATGATGCGTTACTTTATCAGAAATACTTTATCCAAATAAGAGATAGAAGGATTCATTATATGTGCAGCATAAGATGAATAAATGCACATCTATATTTTGTATAAAAAATTGTTAAAGAAAATTTTTATAGCCATTATGATTAGATGCATTTTTTTTTAATCAAAATAATGAGAAAAAGTTTTATCGTCAAATTAATTTAAATTTTGATTGCCTCAATTAAGGTGCATGTCTGAACATATTATAAGACTTGAATACAATTTGTTAGCACAATTTTAATTGAAGGTTCAATAGAGTGCCTTCGTAGGCTAGTAGCTAGTGTACTAGTTAGACTAGTACTGCGAACACTGCAGGTCTGATTCCTATCGAAGACGGTGGGCGTTTCTGCTGACAGGACAAGTCGCTTCGCAGTTCGCGTTTTTAACTTGGAAATTAATTTAAAATAAATTAATTAATTAAAAGACAAACATCAAGGGAAAAATTATTTGGAATTACATTTAAAAGACAAAAATCAGATTTCCAGTCTCATTTCGATGACATTTGGAACGAAAGTCTCAAAATATTTTTCAATACATATGGCCGGCCTTGGACAGAATTAAAAAAACAACGTATTTTTATATAAGAAATAAAGCGAGGATGGAAATGGAATCATTTGTTAAAACAGAGCAATTTGTGGAACGAAAAAAAACCTCTCTTTCAACAAACGTTGTCTCGAGAAACCTTGTATGTGTTTCCATTGGTATGAATATTTATTTCTAGTTCTCAAAATATGCGAGTGGGCGGGTCTTTGATGTTAAACGATTCAAATTGCATATAATCCACAATGCAATAATCTAAATCCCAAAAATAATCATTAAAATAAAGTTGTTTTTATTTCCTAGAGCAGCCCTCTCCCAGGACTTCATGTAATACTTTTCATGTTGTACACTGTTTAGAGCCACATAACTCTGTTCATTGTTTTTGCTCGTATTACTGGACTCACTACATCGGAAGTTCACGACTTCATTGTAACAGTTTTCTTCGCATATCAATATCAATTTAAAAAATTATATGAAAAACTTAAAAAAAATTGTGCCATACAAAACGTTGCGACTGTCCTTGCGTTATTATTATTAATTCCTTTAGTTCCTATAATGAGCAGAGCGCCTCTTTGCTGTGCTTGGATGGAATTATTTCCATTATTGTTTCATTGATGAGAAATTCGGTAGAATCACGACAACAAATCCTAAATCCATAACAAAACATCTGGTTCCTTTTACCCACTATTGAGGACAATCGCCTCGCGTATCTTAAAAACCTTGTGATGTGTCCGTGCCTGCAACTGCATGGATTAATCGAATTCTTGTGCAGGATTATACCGAAGATTTAAGACAAAACTTTTGCCAATATTTTTAAAAATAATGAAGAGAAAACTTTCAATAATAAAATAAAAAAAATAATGGAATAATTTCTAATAAATGATTCTTTTCTCGTTGTGTTGGCGTTTGTTCAAATGATTTTTTTTATTTTTTCTTTTTTCTTTCTACAGTTTTTGTACTCGTATCTCAATTATGATCTTTTGTTATATTTTTATTTTATTATATTTTTGCAACTTGAATGGAATAGCAAATAAATAAAACTTACCTGGCGGCCACAGGTGTTATAATCCATAAATAACCGTTTGTATTGCGTTCGAGGGATGAACAGGGATATTGGCGTCTGTATGTGGTAAAGTCATCCATCGTTATTGCTGGCGGCTTAAAATCACGGTGTTGAAGTGTTGACTGCTGCTGCTGTTGTTGTTGTTGTTGATATTGTTGTTCCTGTTGCAGTCTTAGATGTTTTTGTTGCTGCTGCAGATGTTGCTGCTGTTGTTGCTTTTGTTGTTGAACACCATTCAATTTCGTAAGATTTGTACATGAATTATTCATGCCAACATTTAGATCACTGCCCATGGAAATGGTCCGCTGGAAAATGCCACCCTCTCCACCATTTGAATTCAATTTGGTTGATGTTAGTGAGTCAATTGTGTAGCCAGTTGCTGGTATGCTGCCAGAGATTGTATTTATAACACCCAACATAGTGGGATCATTACAATTGTTTGTATGACTATTGTTGCTGGTCTTGCTAATGCTGTTGCTGTTATTGTTACTTTGAGTATGATTATTGCCGTTGTTATTATTATTGGTAGAATTATGTTGTTGTTTACGTATGTCAACACCAGTGATTGTGGTGTCGTTGGCCATCACCAGTGATAAAGCTGAATTGGCTGGTGCCGTATTCCTGGGCAACGTTGCATACGGCGATTGTTGTAAATGTGCTGCTGAAGTAGCTGGACATTGTGGTCGTTCTATGGATGCATGTGTTGTAAGCTTATAATGATGTTGTTTTTGTAAACTAGTATGATTTTGCATTATAAAGTCGACATCATTTTTTATTTTTTGCTGCTGCTCTTGAGATGTGCTTGCTGTTGATATTGTTGTTGATGTAGATGCTGTTGTAGTTTTTAGTACAGTTTCGGAAACTTGTGATGTTGTTGTTTTTGTTGCCGTTTGACTTATCGTTGCAGACGTTTTAGTTGTTTGCGAGGAAATGGAAGATTTTACTAACGACTGCTGCTGACCACTAATGTTGCCATTTGACTGTTTTTGCTGTTGTTGTTCCCTTAACTGTCCTATGGGTAAATTAGCATTTGTGCCAGAAGTAATTTTTATATCACAACCACCAGCAGTGGCACAATCTGAGTTAACGCTATGTGAGGATGCCACACGAAAAACATTTGGCACTGTAGGATAATCGCGCATAATTTACTTAATTTTTGTTTTATCTTTTTCCACACTAAATTTTCGACTCCATTCTTTGCCACACACAACTACCAACCACTATCGCGACAACTGACTAAAAATCTAATATTGCAAAAATAGAACTAAAAAAAAGCAGCAACATAAAAAAATTAAGTCAAACAGATAGAAAATTTAGAGCATAAAACTTTCGGGTTGGTTCTTTTATGTACAAGTTTTTTATATCCACAGACAGATTCTAAAAGAATGACACACGCACTCATTCATTCGTTCATTCATTCACTCGTTCATGCCTGTACTTACGCACACAATCGTATACAACGAAATTGAAAACAAAAACTCTAAATTAAATTATGCAATGTGCCACAATATATGTAGTGTTTTTGTAATTATAAACTTTTACGCGAACATTGTTATTTTAATTTTATCTCGTCGTCCAACTCTTTAGGTTGTTATTTTTGTCACTTGATTTAATTGCCGTAGTTTTCATAAAATTTATTTTATCATAAAACAGATCTTGGCAGCAGCTTTAGTTTTATCAATTATTCAAACATTAATTTATCAAAATTATTTAATCAAACTTTTGTATATAAAGTTTTGTTTTAAACTCCGTGTTACTCAAATATTTTTTTATATTTAAATGAGTTGTTTGCTTTAGCCATAATTTACGATGGGTTATAACATTAAAATTGTTTCCTTGAGAGCCTTAAATTATTAGCACTTTTATTTAAAAATAAAAATAATTGAGAGTTATTGCAATTTTTTCTAATTTAAAACGTTTTCCTTTTTCTCAAATCAATATAACAAAAACGACTACAAAAAACGCCATCGATTAAATCAAATAAATGTTGTTTTGTTCGCTTAAAAATAGGGATTTAACTTCAAATTTTATTTCTCTCAGTGATCGTTTATTCATTTTGTTCAGTTATCGATTGAAATTATATCAAATGGAAGTATTCTTATTTCTTTAGTTATAAAAACTACAAAAATTTTGGTCTAGGTTTCACCGTCACAACTTAATTTAATGCAAAATTGGCCCAATAAAATAAGGCCCAATGATTCAACTCCCAATAAAATGGAACCTAAATGATATTCAATGTAATAAATCTCAAAAAAATTAAATATTTTTAAATTTGGAAACGAAATAATATTCAAATTTTTGGCATGAAAATAATCCAAAATCAAGAAAAGCCTCATAAAAGCGACGCCGCCTTTGAATATCTCACAGAGAATAAAGTCCTGGCATCAGGCCATAGGCCGGCAATGCAGAAGTACTTTAGAAGACGAAGCCAGTTTTGGTCGTACAGGAGAGTAGAAAGTTCATGTAAAAGCAAAATATGTTGTTAAATATGCAAAAATATGATATCAAAAGTAAAATATGCTGCTAAGAAAGAAATCAGCACTTAAAGCAAAATATTCTGCTAAAAGCAGAATATGCTTTTAAACGCCAAACGTGCAAATTATATGCAAAAAAAAAACTCCGGAAGTAAAATATGATTTTTTTTAATTAAAAGTAAAACTATGTTGTTAAAAGCCTAATATGTTGCTAAAAGTAAAATATGCAAAAATATGCTATTAAAAGCAAAATATCCTGTTAAGAAAAAAATATGCCTTTAAAAGCGAAATATGCTGTTAAAATCCAAAAATGCCGTAAAAATGAAATTTTCGAATAATATGATCTTAAAAGATGAATATGCTGTTGAAAAGAAATATGCCATTAAAAGCGAAATATGCTGTCAAAAGCAAATTATGAAATAATATGATCTTAAAAGCATGATAGTTGAATATGCGAAGCAAAATATGCAGCTAAAAAGAAAATATGCTCCTTAAAGACTAACAAGCAATAACACGATTTTAAAGAAAAAATATGCCTCGATAGTAAAATATGCAAAAATACACTTCTGTTAAAAACGCAAAAAGAAAAATGTGCTACTAAAAGACAAATATGCTCTTAGAAAAGAAATATGCCCCTAAAAGTATATATATGCAAAATATGCTGTTATAATAAAAATATACTTTTAAAAACAATTTAGCATAATATGTTAATAACTATAAAATATGTAAACGAAAATCATGCTTTTAAAATTAAGATATGCCCTTAAATGCATAACATATAATAAGAAATGATTTTAAAGGCAAAATATGCAAAAATTCACTGCTTATAATAAAATATGCTCTTTAAAGCTAAATGTGCAATAATATGATTTTGAAAGCAAAATACTTGCATGAGCAGTTCTTAATGTCACTAATTGAAAAATAAAAAAATGCTCTGCATGTCCATGCAGGGTTACACAAACTGAACTCCACGTAGTATACGACTGGCTTAATTCAGCATATAATGAGCAAACAGTTTATATAAACCACATTTTTAAGAAATCAAATTTGTAAACAGTTCATAGTTGTATTTTTGGATCGAAAAAATTTGTAGCTACCTCCAAATATGTAAATTTTTTTCCGAGGCAAGCTGCCATCCATGTGGCTGCTACCATCATCATCATCATTGCATTACCTTGGGTACCTTCATTCAGTTTCACGGTTAGCACCTTTATTTTCAGCCAATTAATCGGTCTTGTAATGAAAGTGTGTTGGATAACAATTGGCCAAATTGCTTACGCCTCATTCAGCTACCAAATTTGGGAGCTCTGACACAAGTGGTCATAGTTTCTGTCCAAAAATTTCGCATAGTTTTTGCATAATTTTTGCACTGCCAACTTCCATTTTTATTCCAATTCAGCGAAATTTTACACCAATCTGAACCAAAATACGTCTATTATAAGCCTCTGCATGGCGCTTTAAGGCATAGGGCGGCAATTTCGTACATGGCTATGAGTTATTTAAAAGGTAGTTTCTATCAAGCTGGAAATGTTTAGACTTTAACGCGATATAAATAAGCCAAGCAGCATAGCCCGAATATAATTGTCAGTCAAGAGTGATCTCCACCCTAACTGAAAGGGAATAGTCCATTACTACGCTAGCATAACCTCGACCGATCATTTCAGCACCTCTATGTTCTACTAAAGCCGGAGAAGCAGCGATTTGGTGGCTATATTAAGCCAAACTAAAATATTCTTGGTAGCCCTCGTACATAAGGCACGAATTGGTTTGAGGACGAGCCAGCAGCTGATGTTTAAAACCCGTCACTAACAACATGTCCCCTGGTGACAGCAATGAGCTCCACTCTTTTTTAACTTTTTTCCATCGATCCTACTAGGAACATACGGCCGCAAAACGAAAAAAATACATCTTGAATATGGATCGAACTAGCAAGGAGTACTCAAATCTTAATTCTAAAATTATTGGTTATTTTAATCTAGCCAATGCCAGACGAAAACTTTAGTTTCTGCAACTTCTGTTATGGTTGTATTCTCGCTCGTATTCAGCTTAGAGAGGGAGAGAGTATCCCTTCTTCTCTGCCGAGTGTGGCCTCTATGGTTTAGAATGTTAAAGGGTTTTGGATGGCTTTCTAGCTTCTTTACGTATCCTGCTACAGAATTTGAAATTACAGTTCCAAGTGCGAGATTTTTATATACCACGCAGCGGCAGTGATCATAAGGACGATTTTTTGTGTCCTTTAAATTTTCTCTACATTTGATGCGGTACCCTATAGCTATATTCGGTAACACCATATTGGTTTTAAGATGGAATTATAAAACAAAGATTCTTAACTTTGTTCATTTATAGGGGCTGGCAGCAGCCCCATCTCAGTAATGTCAAACTAGCAACAGGCTAGAGACAACTTGAAGATCAGTCATGTTATTTTGTTATTAGAAACAGATAATTTACTTCGGTAGACTGCTAAGATTTGCTAAATCTGTATGGTAGTCATTCCGAACCGGCACCAGCAACTGGGATCCCATACTGATAAGGTTATTGTCATCCCCTAATGTTGCTAAGGATCACTTCTAGTTTATGCGAGGTCTATGGCCATCCACTTTAAAGGCCCATTTAGCCGACCGTAGAAATCGTAGAAGTAAATGTATCGTAAATGTATCGTAAATGTAAATGTTGATGTGCTTATAGAACGCTAGAAAAAGTGTCATGTGTTTCGAATTAGTGATGATAGTTTAGTGTGTTTGCATGATTTATGGGTTTGTAGAAAAAGTACCCAAATTATATGAATGGTACCAAACATTTTTGTTAAGTATTAAATTGTTATAACTTTGATATTTCTATCAATAAAGTTTAAAAAATAAGTTTTGTACATGCATTTACATACTTATATATAAAAATCAATGAGTGTTCGAACTCACGGGCGATGTGTTAACACCTTTTTTTACACGGTACCTGTTCGATTTCTATGAACACAGACCCACAAACCCGGAGGTAGAGTTAATATAAAGTATTTAATGAAAAAGAACAGTTTATTGAATTTAATTTAACTTTTTTTATTGAATTTAATTTAACTTTTTTTATTTATATAAACCCACAAAAAACAAAGAGAATACAAAGCAACAGACAAATGTACGTACATACATTGTTATGTTTGTACATACATAAGCTACATACGTTGCTGTCTTGCTCATTTTTATATATGTACGTAGGGTGTTTTTTATTGAGGTATAGAACTTTAAGTTGGCATCACTTTTTTAACTGGCGGCCATTTTGTCAGCTGTCAAGTGATTAATATTTAGTTTGGTTTGCCATTTCATCATGAACAGGTTGACAAAAGAACAACGCTTGCAAATCGTGCAAATTTATTTTGAAAATAATGGTTCAGTTCGCGAAGTTTACCGCAAGCTCCGTCCATTTTATGGTCGACATAATCGTCCATCAGAGCAATTAATGGAATGGACCTGTCAATTCGCCACCAAGATCGTGTGATTTTACACCATTGGATTATTTTCTTTGGGGATATGTGAAGTCGCTCGTCTACGTTAACAAACCAGAAACGTTAGGGGACTTGGAAGCCAACATTCGTGGCGTTATTGCCAACATACGGCCCCATATGCTCGAAAAAGTGGTTGTAAATTGGACCTGTAGAATTGGCTTTATTCGAGCCAGCCGCGGCGGCCACATGCCTGAAATCATATTTAAACGTTAATGGCATAAAATTATCCTTCCAATAAAGCCAAATTGATGGACATTAAAAAGATTTTCTTGTGCTTTATTTCAATTCGAAGTTCTATACCTCTAAAAAAAAACACCCTATATAACCATGTCACTATTCTCTTTGCTATGCATAAGACCAAACCGAAGATCAACATAAAACACTTTTTTAATATTACTCCAAATTAAAACACTTAAATCTCCGCTCGCCGATATCGGATCGCCTTAATTTTTGGCCTAAACTTTTCGTCGAAACCCGCACTAGCGTTTTAATAAAAAAATTAATAAAATCGGCTATGAATTTCCGGAGAAAATCGCGTGGGAAAATTATATGAAAATCGCCCAATAATCACTTTCAATACCGACTGCCAAGCAACGAACAAACAAACGA
Source organism: Germaria angustata (assembly GCA_963681545.1). Taxonomy (NCBI): domain Eukaryota; kingdom Metazoa; phylum Arthropoda; class Insecta; order Diptera; family Tachinidae; genus Germaria; species Germaria angustata. The sequence continues at coordinate 50,583,175 of OY813001.1, read as the reverse complement.
TGATTTACTCTTACATACCTTACACCTAACACTTGCGTATGTATTGAAACTGATAGTTTACTGTCCTAGAGGCGCGAGTTATGGAAACCCCCATAATACCACTTTCAACAACAACAACAACGCCACCAACAAAACCACCTAGATTGGCTCATACATGAAGGCCAGCAGTACAGAAGTTCAACGCTCTAGAAATAAGAAACTGTTTAATTGCATTTTTTTTTTCTTTTCTTTTAACCTGAATAATATTTTACAATATAAACTTCCACATAAGAAACATAAAAAATGGAACAATTTAATTTAATAATTTGTTTTGTATTTTGTTCTTATTAATTTTAGCTTTTTATGCAATTCTTCTTTGCAATCAGTTTATTAAACCTTAATATACATTTCTCTTTTTGCAACCAATATTTTAAAGCTTAATATGCATTTCCTTTTTATAAGTAATTTTGTATTTTTTTGTTCCAATATTCTAAAGCTTAATCTGCAATTCTTTTAATATAAATAATTGTAATTTTAAATTAAGAATTCAATCAATAAAGTGAGTTGAACCTTGAAAGGTTTGTTTAATTTTTTTGGTGTAAATAAAAACCCCTCACATAACTGGCGCAGTCACCTAGTTCCAATACGACGGATTATCGTAAAAAAAGGAACACGGATCTACGAAGCTTATAATTGTTGTACAATAATTTTGCAACAATTCTAAAGTTCCAGCACGACGGATAAATCGTAAAGGAATCCACTATCTGCAACAATTCTAAAGTTCCAGCACGACGGATAAATCGTAAAGGAATCCACTATCTGCAACAATTCTAAAGTTCCAGCACGACGGATAAATCGTAAAGGAATCTACTATTGGCAACATTTTCCAAGTTCCAGCACGACGGATTATCAGTGAAAAGGAAAGGACAATGCTGATTATTTTTGCATTTATAACCATAATACACGCACAAACGCTAAACTTACAAAACCTATCCGATACACAAGGTTTATTACAAATTAAATTAGGAACGGCTAAGACAATAACGGATTACACCAATCTCATACACATTATTAAACTTGATTCATATAAAAACAACATCATGAAAATAGAAGAAACATTAAAACATTTCACGTCATCATATTATAACAAAAGATCCTTAAAAGTGACAAAGTTTAAAATAACAGATCTTAAAAATAAATTAAATTTAATAACACCCAGATATCGTAGCAAGAGAGGATTATTTAATGGCATAGGATCAGCAGTAAAATTCATCACAGGTAACATGGATAGCAATGATGCTGCACGTCTTAATGAAGCAATATTTAACTTAACAACTAAAGTACAAGTCGAAACAAATAAACAAGATGTACTTAATACTAAAATTGTAGAAAGATTAGAAAACATTACAAACCATATAAACACTGAACAAGATATTATTGTCAAATCGTTACAAAACTCTCAAAATAGCATTTCCTCCAACTTCAAACTTATAAGCGATATTCAATTCCTTAACCAAATAAACTATCATATCGATTTACTAGCAGATCATATCACAAGTATTTCTGAAGCAATGACTTTATCCACACTCGGGATCATACCAAAAATGATCCTTAATGCAGAAGAACTAAAAGAAATCGAAAGTAATTTAGGATATCAATCTATTAAAGTGGAAACTATAGAACATTTGTATGAACTATTAGAACTACAAGCGTACTACAACAATACAAATATTATTTTCAATATTCTCATTCCTCATATCTCTCCGGAGCAATACACAATTTCTCATACAATTCCCGTACCAATTAATAAAACCAAAGAAATTATTATAAAACCATACACAATTTATAACAATAAAAAAGTTCAATATTTTGACAATTTATGCAAAAAAATTGAAAACACGTTCTACTGCAAGGAGAGCTTACAACAGGAAGCTGTAGAAAAATCTTCCTGCTTCGGCAAAATTATACACAACCAAGAAGCTACCTGTAATCTAAACGATGTTGGCCAAATCACCAAAATATCCCAACCAGAAAATGGACTGGTGTTAGCAACAAATTTACCACTAACCAAAATAAAGACGTCATGCAACTTGAAAGAACTTAGTATTAAGGGAAATATTCTAATACATTTTAATAACTGTGATGTCACTATTAACGAAATAGTATACAAAGGAAATCCAAACATTTATTGGGATGACTTTATTATTAACACAACAGCGGAAATAAATATAAAACCCTTTTCAACAATTGAAAGTTTGAGTGTACCTAAGCTCAAAGAATACCACTTTAAAAACAAACTAGCAATCGAGATCTTATCAACCAAAACAGAACTACACAGACACATAAATTATGGGTTAGTAGCAGCAATAACTCTCGTTATAATAGTCATCTTCGCAACAAAACGGAAAGTAAAATATGATGTGAAAGAACTACCCACAACAAACTTAGTCGCTCCTGACCGTCAAAATTTTTGGTCATCGCTCCACTCTAAGGGGGGAGGAGTTATGGAAACCCCCATAATACCACTTTCAACAACAACAACAACGCCACCAACAAAACCACCTAGATTGGCTCATACATGAAGGCCAGCAGTACAGAAGTTCAACGCTCTAGAAATAAGAAACTGTTTAATTGCATTTTTTTTTTCTTTTCTTTTAACCTGAATAATATTTTACAATATAAACTTCCACATAAGAAACATAAAAAATGGAACAATTTAATTTAATAATTTGTTTTGTATTTTGTTCTTATTAATTTTAGCTTTTTATGCAATTCTTCTTTGCAATCAGTTTATTAAACCTTAATATACATTTCTCTTTTTGCAACCAATATTTTAAAGCTTAATATGCATTTCCTTTTTATAAGTAATTTTGTATTTTTTTGTTCCAATATTCTAAAGCTTAATCTGCAATTCTTTTAATATAAATAATTGTAATTTTAAATTAAGAATTCAATCAATAAAGTGAGTTGAACCTTGAAAGGTTTGTTTAATTTTTTTGGTGTAAATAAAAACCCCTCACATAACTCGCGCGTATATATGTTAACACATCAATAATTCAAAGTATGATATAATTTTGAACATCTTTATTTTTTATATTTACATAAAGTTATTTATATCATAATTATTTATATTACAATCTTTGTTTTAACTGTTATACTTTTTTTATTGTGAACGTGCTATAGGTTAAACGTATATACTTTACTTATTTACTTATGAACTGAGGAACGAAAGTATTTACATTTCTATTTATACCCTCGTTCTGTATATTTTGTTTACATATTTTGATTATTTTGCTTTGGGTCTGACCTTCAAACAATCATATCCTTATTTTAATTATTTTGTTTACATATTTTTGTTTCGCTTTGGGTCTGATCTTCTTATTTCTAATATTATTTTCTTCGAACCCATGTTATCTACCTGCCATTCTAACTCACTAGATTGTTGGCTGTATAAAAAAGTTTTGCATCAAATGCACACAAACTATTATAAAAATATCTTCTTACTTTTCATTAAAGAATTATTGACTCAAACAACTAAATTTATAAAATATTTTTTATATTCAAAGAAGATTCACAGTTTAAAAGCTTAAAATATCAAAAACCCAAAAAATTACTAAAAAAGGGTTTTTGTGCCACATTTTCGTTTACTTTTGTATTTACCAACACTGGCTACATCTGTCACGTACGAGGTTACGTGAAATTCTATTTTCAACAGGTTCAGACGTGACACCTCCAGTCGGCTAAGCGTTTGCATACATTCTCATATAACAGAAACGATCAGCTGATTCGGCTACATTTACATTTCTACATTTACGTTCGGCTAAATGGGCCTTAACTTATCCTAAACGGCAAGTTGCATCAACCGATTTGATAGACGCTGTCAAAACAACTGAAGAAAACATCAACAATTACCAGCCCTGGGAGCAAATTTCAATACATTTCAAAAAAATTTCATTTGAAATTTTCATCGATATTGAATGTCGCAATATGCCTCCTGGCTCGAAAATACTTTTCAAATACTTTTACTTAAATTTAAAAATTTTAGTTGTTGAATTTTTAGATTTTCTTTTATTTCAACATATAAACATTAGGATTTGAATTTTATATGGCATTAGAATGCATTAGGATTTTCAATTTTTATCTAAAATATTTAGTTATAACTTCAATATATATTTATTCAATATTTTTATTTATAATCATTTTAAGCACTTGTTAAATTTTTGCAGTGATGATTTTGTTTTGAATTCGCATTTTGAATTATTTAATTCAGATATTTTTTGTATTATTATTATTAAATATTAAAATTAAATTAATTAAATTCGTAATTGAAAATTTAATATATTTCACTTTAAATCACCTTCCAACTCTTTGGTTTTTTGATTTTAATTATTTATTCTATTGTCATTATTATTTCTTTAATTAATTCAAACACAAACAATACTGCAACTTTATCATTTCTATTCAGTTTTCCTTAGTGTGACCACTTTATCCCTTTTCCAGCTTCTGGATTGCATTATCCTTTTTTTTAGTAAATCCTTCTCACTTTTGTTGAAAGTGTCTTCCGTTTATTTATCCGTACCGTTCGAAAGTTTACATTTAACTGATTTTAAAATAATTTAAAGTGCTAAACTTTCGTTTTACATGCTGATACGAGGACGATGAAGACACTTTTTGATTTTTACAAACTTCATAATTATGGTCGAGTTGCAACATATTGATCAAACATCCAACTGCGGCATGTTGAGATGAAAAAAACAATAAACACAGTCTAATTTAAATCCTTTAGGTCCTTATCAAACAAAACACAACATGTGCGGAGTAAGAAAAAAACAATACAAAAATAAATCATGTGTTTATCAATGGTGAAAATATTAAAAAAGGGATAATGAAGGATGTTTTTTTTACTGAGACTCTCCTTATGTGTGTGTGTGTAAATAATAGTATTACACAAGTATGTATGAATGTATATACCGCCTTCCATGCAGCAGACACTTTTACATGCAGTAGACACTTTTACCATTTTTTGTTGCCTTGTGGATGTGTCTGTATGTTTTGTGCTCACGTGCGTATGTATGAGTGTCTGCATTTTATTGTTTTTGCTTGTTCCAACATTTTTTGTTCCTTCATTCGTATGTTTTCTTAGTTGTATGATTATCATTACAGATTTTTGTTTGTTTGTTCGTCCCTTTGATTGTCCGTTTTATTCATTTTGTGTTTAAATGTGTCCCCTCCCATATTCTCTGGAATGCCCGTATATATTGGGTCAGGTCGTGACTTAATTTTCAACATTAAATACGGTGTTTTGCTTTTGGTTTAACAAAAAAGTGACTATTGTCCTTAGAAATTAGTGAATACAATATATTTTTTCTTTTTAAATTATTATTTTTTTTTCAAATACCCAGTAAAAAATGTAATTTGTTATTAAGGAATGACATTTTCATCGCTCTCAAAGTATCCGTCATCAGTGCATTTTTGTCGATTGCTCAGAAAGATTAAGTTGAGGTTTTTTTGATTAAATTGAAAAAAGGACTTACTTCCTTCGATTTATGTATATGATTCGATTTAGATATATGTGTCTATTTGTTGTGGGCTCATTTTTGAAAAGAAGACTTAAAACTATAAAGTATTATTTTATCAACATTAATAAAAAGTAATACATTTATTGAATTGAGTTGGAGGTCTTCCTTTTTTATAAAAAAAAACGATATAGTTATTTTTTTATGATTTTTCAATATTTCAACACCTTGTGGGTGTCTTCTTAAAATATTTTTAATTTCCTGAAGAAGACAGCCACAGAGTGCTGAAATATCGAAAAAATCACCAAAAGTAAATATATTGTTTTTTTTTATAAAAAAGAAGACCTCAAACTCAATTCTATTAATTTATTAAAATAAACAGGTCGAATGATATCATCAATTTATTAATAAAGAGTGATTTTTAAAAGCTTTCGGATTTGTTTTAAAAAGAACACATAAAACTTAGAGAAATGTATAAAATCTTTATTGGATGTAAATTTTAAGCGCGGCTACGCATCAAATGGTTCATACGCTGGATTAAATTTAACATATCGACCGGTATCTCAAGAATAAATTCTTCAATATTGGCTTCCAGTGCGTCAACCGTTGCTGGCTTGTCCCTATAGACATGAGCCTTAACATAGCCCTACAAAAAATAGTCTAAGGGCGTTAATTTGCACGATCTTAGGCGGCCAATTGACTGGCCCCAAAGGTGAAACATATCGTTCATCGAGCTAGCCTATCAATTGGGCCATTGTGTTTGAACCACATGTCAGCCAAGTCCAGCTCTTCTATTTTGGGTAAAAACAATCATCGCACCGTAGCCCTTGCCGTTCGTGGTAACGTTCCTGCATTCGTCGAAAAAGTACAGCCCAATGATGCCACCGACCCATAATCCACACCGAGTAGGGCATTTATCGAGATGCAATGCTTCTGACAAATGCGACAATTTCGCTTGTTCACGTATCCATTCAACCAGAAATGAATTTCGTCGCTGAACACAATTTTCCGATTAAAATAAGTGGACGATGCACTTTCTTAAACGGACATGAATTTTGAAAATAAAATTCAATAATCGCAAGCGTTGTTCGTTCGTAAGTCGATTCATGGTTAAAATATAGACCAGACTGAATTGTGAATTGCTTTCTGAAATTCTGAAAGAAACATTAACATAAAATAATCTCTAATTGAAATCTAATTTGAAATTTATTATATTGGAATATTTCCTGGAAACTAATTGTTAAAACAATTAGAGTTTTTACAAAATGTACGTTTTGTTGTGGCTTAAGCTATTTAATATTGAGTATTTAATATAAAGATTTCATTTTTGTTTGATTGAATACAATGATGATACTCACAATGAGTATCGAAATATTAGCAGTTATAAAATTTTTTTTAAACATTTAATAAAGCGTTGAGCTGAAGTAGTATTTTAATAAAAATTATTAAAAAAAAGTTCCAAAAATACAAAGATATTATTTTATAAAATGTATTGTTAATTTTGGCTTTAGCTGTTCATGTGCCGACATTTCATTTTAATCTAAACCAAATCGTCAGTGAACTTTAAAACATTCGACCTCATTTTATGCCAAACAAAGCAAATACAATATGAGAATTCTATATCGTATGTGATTATTATAAAAAAACATAATCATATACTACGTTTATACGCACGTCTTATTTGCAAATAAAAAAGAAGAATGTTGCCGTATAACTTTTTTATTGTAACTTATTAACTCACTTAACAAGTCATGAATAACGACACTATTTGCAAATAAAAAGTAAGACGTTGCCACTTCATGACCGTTTTTTGTGTATTTCTTACCAAACAATCATATTTTCGTCACATGTCATCACTAATAATAACATAAGTTCTGTATGCAATTTCCCGTATAAACAGTGAATTAGTTATTTGCAAATAGTTCTATTTGCAAATAAGACGTGCGTATAAACGTAGTAATAGAAGGCTTAAAATGCTTTTATACAAACAGAACAACAAACAATTATACTCAACAGGAGTCTATTCTAGTTTACTTGCAACATGTATACAGTTAAACGTCCGTTGGGTGTTAATGATTGTATTCAATCAGACAAAAATGAAAAATAAATCATTATTTTAAATATTTAATATTGAAACTTATTATTCGGCAAGCAAACAATGAATTTTTTTAAATTTTTATATGTACGAATATGTAAAATATTAATTTTCTTATTAAACAAACACAACTTCCTGAAAATGATAATCAATGAGTATCGAAATATCGACAATAATAAAAAAGAAAAATTGTAACCGTTTAATAGGATCTTCAGCTCAAGAAATATTTTAATTAACATGAACACAAAATTTAATTAATTGTATTTTTGCTACAAGAATGTTTGCTCTGAGAAATTAAATAAATTTAATAATTGTGTTAATTTATCGAGTTTGAGGTCTAAAAACAATATATTTATTTTTTATTTTTCAATATTGTTTTTAGACCTCAAACTCGATAAATTAACACAATTAATTAAGAAAGGTCGAATAATATTATCAATTTAAATTTAATAATATTGAAATCATTGTCTTAAAGAAAATTATCAAGTTCTCTCAGACTCAGGGTCATAACATTAAAAAAAACCCTCTTGTATTCCATTAAATATCAAGGGGTTTCATTAAAATGCTTCAAATTGCCACTTGTGCAATTGGCCAAACGAAGCCGCTTTTTGAACTGTTGTGTACAATTTCTAACAGCCAATTTCAGTTAAACTCGAAAGTATGACTTTTTTATAAGTTTTTCTTAAACATAAATCACAATTTGCTTCATGAGGTAACCATGATTTTTTTTATAACTTTATTTTTCTAAACAAATTGTAGCAACAAACAGCTGATTGGTCTTGCAAACTTGCGAAGGTTGTGAAAATTAATTTTCATACGTATTTTTGGCAATTAATTTACAAAAGTGGAAACTTGCACCGCTTGCAAAGTTTGCCTGGCATTTAAGATGTTGCATGAGGACCCTTATTATTATGATTTCAAACGAATTATCTTCCAATATTTTGAACACCTTCGGTACTCTTCATCAGGGGAAACTGTTAATGGCTAAACTTTCATAAAAAAGTTTCCTCTGCTACAGTGGAATAATAAACTTTTCAAATTTGTTTGTTATGGCTTTTGTCGTTCACATGTCGACATTTGAGTGAACTTTAAGCGGTTTGAAAATTTTCGAAATCACATATTTATGTCAAAAAATAAAAATATCAAGTGGTGCGAAAGTGATGTCGCTCACCATTTAAGGTTACGGTGGTGCCATCCGCATAGTGCATCTGTCAGGGTGACTGGGCAGCTCTTTAGCTGCCTTTGGCTGCCTTTCGTACCAAACTCGGCAATTCTGTACGAATTTCGATAATAAAATTCAATAATTTCATTTGCAAGCGTTATTCGTTTGTTAATGTATTGATGAGGAAATGGCAAAATTTATCGAGCATTTTGGGCACGGCCATATTTCATGAATCTTCTTTTTTACACTGCGAAAATTTACACTGAAAAAAAGCATAAAAATCACCCGTTACAAGCAACAAAGTAGTTCGAATTACTTTTTTAAACTAAAAATGCTTTTGTATGTATTATTAAAAAAGTTTATAAAAGAAAAGTAAAAAATTACTAATAAAAAAAACACTGAATACACTTTGTCTTGATTTAAGTGCTTTTGAAATTTAAAAGTTGACAGCGCTGGTTGCAAGTGCAACACACGCTGTAAAAAGAGCTGTAAATACCATCTTTAGTTTTGCTTAAATGCAATGGTGTTGCGAATGCAAACACATTTTTTGAATTATTAAATAAATACTACAATATTTTGTACTTGCACTTTTGCAAGAGATTTGTACCAAACGGCGAGTTCCACTAATGTTGACATTTTGTTTCGGTTCTTTTCTCAGCATTTGCTATTAAAATGATAAAATATTTTTACGTTCCATCTATGCTGGATATTTGCTAAATTAAGGAACTTTTTACGGACTAAATTTGATAGAAAAAGTATTTTATTTAAAAAATTAGTATTATTGAAACTCGTGTTATACAAATAAATAATTTCACAATCAGCTCATGAAAATTTTCGTTTTCTTTTTTTCTTTTCAGATATCTACAAGCACTAGATTTCTGTAGCCAAGGCAATGGACCACAAAATTAAGGACATTTGTACGAAATTTTTTTCACAAATGGCTTAAAAGGACGCTCGGCACAACAGTATTCGTATATCACTATAAGCTGAAATTCTTATGATTTTACAAGGAACTGGAAGACTTCGGATATAGTATAAATAATATAATAGTATTTAAGGATATGTCAATCACAATTAACAGAATTGTTTCAAAAATAAAGCAGTAAAATTGTTTTTCCTGATTGAAACAAATATTTTGTGTTTTAATATTACATTTAAAAAATTTCCACAAAAGAAATTTTCCTGTTCGACGCGAACAAGAAAATTTTTCTCACTATATTTTATATTTTCTTTAAAAATTTTGCTTACTTTTTTATACAAATGCTATTTTTAATTGTTAAAAAAAGTTAATTTTAATTAAAAACCAACAAAATATAAATATTATAACCCATTCAATTCCAATTTTATCATAAATTCATTTTTTATTTTAAAAAAATAACAATCTGTTAAAAAAAAATAAAGATCCCTAAAAATTTTCATTTTCAAGTTTGTGTGTTAAGTCTTTCATAAACCAATTGCATTGTGCAATTGAAAGACTTAAGACACGAACGTGAAACACCAACTAAAAATAAGACACTTTTGTAGCAGCAGTTTTCAAAGCATACTCTCGGGGATAAGAAAATTTACATTAATGTAAACCAAGTTGCCAACTTACTAATATTTATTTTGCTATAAATTCTTATCCCCTGAGGTATGCTTTGAAAACTGCTGCTACAAAAGTGGCTTATTTTTAGTTGATGTTTCACGTTCGTGTCTTAAGTCTTTCATTTGCACAATGCAATTGGTTTATGAAAGACTTAACACACAAACTTGAAAATGAAAATTTTAAGGGATCTTTATTTTTTTTTTTAACAGATTGTTATTTTTTTAAATAAAAAAATGAATTTATGATAAAATTGGAATTGAATGGGTTATAATATTTATATTTTGTTGTTTTTTAATTAAAATTAACTTTTTTAACAATTAAAAAAAGCATTTGTATGAAAAAGTAAGCAAAATTTTTAAAGAAAATATAAAATATGGTGTGAAAAATTTTCTTTATGATAAAATTGGAATTGAATGGATTATAATATTTATTTTTTGTTGTTTTTGGATTAATAATTATATTTTTCTGGCAAAATTTTCGACAAATACTTAATCTTAAAATGTGAAATTAATGTGTTTAGCATTTATTATGTTTTCTATAACCTTTAAATGAGTTCAATTGCCAATTATAGTGCTTTTTATTCCGATCGCTTGTACAGTGATTAATTATTGTTTATAAAACTTTTTCCTTTAAGCGAGATATTTAATTTCTTAAAGGATTTTACAGCTCTTTTTAACAAATTACGAAATATTTTCTTAAAACAAAAATGAAAATGCTATGAAATTTGCTGTGATTAATAGGGACATAATTTGTTTTCTTTTTAAAATGATTAAAATTTATATTTTATCTATGACTAATAAATATTTATCTTTATTGACGAACAATTAAATTGTTTTAAACGCATTGCTTGAGGAGTTTTTTGTTTGTTCTTTTCGTGCAATAAACTGAGGGCCTTAATTTCTCTAATCTTTCAGATTTATACAAAATATTTTTAGAACACGTTTGACTTTGAAAATATTTTTTTTTATAAATTTTAAATGTTTAGAAAAGTTTTGTTTAACAAAATGGAGGTCTCAATCAATGGAACATAAAACTGCCATATTTTGTATGTGCAAAAGAAAAAGTATTGAAACAAATTAAACACTTGCAAATATTTATGATTATTTATTATAATAATAAAAGCTTTAGCGTTAAATTTTACGAGAATTTTTGCTAAATGTGTGAAATTTTTGTTTTAAAAATAAAAAATAAAAATTAGTTCCGTGTTTTCCATAAAAATTTCAAACACTTAGAAATGTTAGAAAAAAATACTGGGAATCAAATTTGGGATTTTTTTTTTCAAACAATATTCAGGTGCTTAAAAAGGTTTTTTTTAACAGAAAATGCGGCTCTAAAGCTTTTCGATTTATATCCCTGATAATGAAGCCAATCCAACAAACTTTGTGTTAAAATTGTCAAACTCTACAAACTTTTAGAAAAGCTTTTCTTGGTATAAATTGTTAAACGGTTTAGTGTTCTCGAAAGCTTTGCGGAATTTTTAAAGCTTTCGCTTATAGTTGTTAGCAAAAGATGACACCTTCTAAAAGTTTCATTTCTAACATTGCCTTCCTCAAAGCTTTATGTTAATGTTGAAAGCTTAACGGCCAGTTATGTTATAGCTGAAAGTTTTCTCAAAAGAGCTTTTCATTGCACTACGTTTTTCATTACTACAGTTTATATTATTATTGTCTGAGCGGCATTTGTTTATGTGCTTAATACTGCAGTAGGGCTTTTGTTTAATTTATATAAGGGGAACAAATTAGTTTAGTAGGTTAAATTTAAACTCCTTTTTGTTTTTGGCTTTTGTGTGGAAAGTTAAAAAAAAGAAAGAAAAGAAATCATAGAGGAAAAATCACACAAAAACAAATGCCACAATACGCAAATTATTAGATGGCATTTATTTTCTATAACCAAAGGGCAACCAGCAAATAGTTCTTCTAATTCTATTCTCTATTTAATAATTGTACTTACGTGGCTGCCAGTTTTGTTTAGCTTTCAAACGTGAATGAGGACACAGTGTGTTTTTTATTTTTATTGTAATGATTGTTTTAATTTTATTTATAAATCGTTAATTTTATTGTTAATTTAATTTACTATTGATTTTATTTATAAGGAAATTTGAACTGATGTTTATTTACAATATTCTAATTTAACTGAGCAGATTTGTTTATTACAGATTTTTATTAGTATAATGATTAGTATTATTTTTTCTTCTATTTTGTGGGGAAGGGGCTGGGCAGGTAAAAATTAGAAAATTTGTGTTCTTTTTACCAAAAAATATATTTTTTGGTTTCTGGTGTAGAAGAGTACATTTCTTATATTCATGTTTAACTATAAAGGACTATATATTTTTTATAAATTTATTTATTTTTTATTTTTATTTCTTAGTTTGTTAGTTCGTTATTTGTTTACAAAAAAATTCATCTAAAACTACCTTGAAGATTCCATCGTTAGTAAAGTTTTTTTTCTTTCTGTATTTCTGAAAAAAACATATTTATTTTAACCATACATGGGTGGTTGAGTTGGGTAGCTCTTTGGGCCGCTGGAAGGAGCTGCAGCATATTGATTGGAGCTGCTGGATTTGGAGGAAGGATTCTCACTGAAAATATTGCCAAAATTGCGTGAAGAAATTATGTCACCCAGGCCACCCGAACTACCGCGATTGGCACCGCCACCGCCGCCGCTTAAGAGGCTACCCAAAAAACTGCTGGCACTGCTGCCACCGCCACTGCTGCCACCACCCCCAGCACCTGACAAAATGCTGCTTATGATGCCACTAGCACTACTACCACCACCAGCACCACCACTACCGCTATTGCCTGCTCCCCCAAGAGCACTGCTCAGTAGACCACCCAAAATATCGCTTCCACTTTTGCTACCACTACTAGGCTGATAACCACCACCTCCACCGGACTGAGTTGCTGGAGCACTGCCACCACCTCGCAATGAATTGACAATTATACCGGAAACAGCTTGACTTACAACCGGATTGGAGAAGAAATTTGAGAAAAAGCTGCCGCCACCTTCCTTGTCTTTAGGTTTTGAGGGAGTACCACCACCACCTCCAGCACCATAACCAGGAGCCGGAGGTGTATAGCCCGGTCTGGGTTGATAGCCGCCTGCACCGCCAGGCTGATAGCCGTCAGCACCGCCAGGCTGATAGCCGCCTGCACCGCCAGGGTGATAGCCGGGTGGCACATAACCACCAGGATTATAACCGCCCGGTTGATAGCCACCACCATAAGGATTATAGCCGCCACCCATTACACCGCCATTATTCTTATCTGTAGGTAAACTGGGATACAAACCATGGCCGCCAGCCGAAAAACCACCATATCCACCACTGCTGCCTCCGCCACCGGCACCACCACTGCCACCTGGCAACGGAGCACTGGGCACGTGTGGTGCACTAGGAATATGAGAATTGTGCGTGTTTCCACCGCTTACTGTCAATTATTGTGCAGTGTAGCAACAAATTATTAAGGAAAGCAGACATGGACATTTGTTTTTGTTTGTTTTCGTTTTAGTCCAAACATTTGCAAAAGCCAAAGTGTAGCGCGCATACGTTATGCGTTATGCCACATGGTAGTAAAATAAACAAAAAGGGAAAATGAAAATACAACAAAGAAAACAAAACGCAATTAATCAAATGAAAGCGTGAAATTTTTCAAATACATACAAACATAAATATTAAATGAATTAATACATAGAAAACATACATACATACATACATATTTATTCGCTTTTATAAGTGAGTTTTGAAAAGCGTTTTTTTTTTGTTGCCAGCAATTGATTACATATTTTTTGTAATTAAATTTATTGTCAGATCTTTTCTGAATTTATTAGAATTTGTAAAATATAAAACTATTCTTAGCAAAAAAAAAAAAATATTTTTTTAGAAGAGTATACAAATTTACTCTATAAAATTTGTTACATGATATTTTTTTATCTGTTAAAATACAAGGGGCAGTGCAGCAGATCGGATAGAAAAGTTTTAAAATGAATACATATGAAATTTCAGGTGCAGCCGTTGTCACACTCCGACCTTTTAGCGATTAAAGAAAGAAGTTGCATGCAACAAGTTATATACATACGTATACATAATTACGAAATGTTTGTACTATACATTCAGTCATACGTGTACGTTTATATATATACTATGATTATGTATTTTGTAATCATTATATACAATATAGAATTCTCATATTGTATTTGCTTTGTTTAGCATAAAATGAGGTCGAATGTTTTCAAACTGCTTCAAGTTCACGGACGAAGCGACCAATGAAATGTTGGCATATGAATAACGCAGAGTTGTAAAACAGAAATTAACCACCCTCTCTCTCTCTCTCTGTCTTTTAATTTAACCACCTGTCCTCTCTACTATATTCCTTTCACAAAGAAGTAACACCTCAAGTAAGTGGTTGGCGTTAATTGCCTGAGTGTAACTTCTCTTTAAAAAATAAATAAAATAATAAAAAAAAACTAAGACTACAACAAACAATACATTTCTTTTAGTACAAATTTAAAAATATTTTTACTATAATTTATTTATTTAAATGTTATGAATATAATTATAAATTATATTATAACTTGGGTTTAACGAATATGGTAACGAAGACCTTCATTCGCTTGTAGTGCAGCAGATCGGAGTTTTAAATGGGAATCGAACCCACAGCCTCCGCTCTGATAGGCTAGTACACTACCCACTAGCCTGTCGAAGTACTCAATTTAAATATATAATGTATATGTATTGGTTATACAAATCATTTCCAAATTGGGGCGCAAAAAATTGGTTTTGATAAGCAAAAACAAAAAAATGCCAGAGTTTGCACCGGAGCAGCCACTGCAAGTAATAGTGTGTTGTTGCCACTTACATATTTTACCTTTATGCCTTATTATTTTGAAAATTAAAAAAATAATAAATAATTGCTTATTTTCTCACATAAATTAAATATATTTCTCGCTAAAAATTAATTTTGCATTTCTCACAGGCACCGGACAATTTCAAAGAACTAGATCAGCTGACTGCTAAAAAGTAAAAGTGAAATAACAAAAGCTTTCGCAAACATGTAGTCATTTGTAAAGTAAAGTTTGTGCCTCAAGGCCAGTTGTACCATGGCAAGGCCTGTAGAGCAATATTTTCATGTGGTAGAAAATATTTTTTCTAATTGGACACATTAATCCATTTATTTTGGAAAATATTATTTACGACAAAAGTACTCCTGGCCACGCCCCACATTTAATATTTAGAATTTATGTTTTAAATTAACTGCCTCATGACCAAAAAAATTAATCAAAGAAAAGCCGGCTGCTTGAGAATTTTTTACAAATAAAAATCAATATTAATGATAAATCTTTTCAAAACCCACTCAATTCTCTGTTAATTTTTTAATTATTTCTTGACTAAAAGTTATTTTCTGAATACTAAATTTACTTAATGATTTGTTTATGTCATCTTTTCCCTAAAACCTAATAGTATTTTTTGTTTAATTTTAAATTTTAATACTACTCGTGGTATTTTCAAATACTGTTAGAGTTGTTTTTTTTTAAATTAATAATTAGTTAATAATTAGTAATAAAAAAAACTTGTAGTTTTTTATAATGGTTAAGTCTTGTTAATATTTTTCTCTTGCCTTTCAATTTTAATAATTTGCTGGCTTATGCGGGTGATAATTTATTTACATTAGAATTTCTAAGAAATATTTAATTGATTCTCACTAGAATACGCTAGAATTATTAACTACTGGTACCAATTATTTTATAACCTTAAAATTTAATTACAATTAAAGAAAAACGTATACTAAATGAACACATTTGTTTATTTTGTTAAACATGTTTCAGTTGTTGTTGTTATTATTAATTAACCCTGTTTTAATGTAAGATTTCATTTCAGTTACCATTTGTTATATTTTGTTAGTAACATTTTTGTATGATTTTTGTTAAAATGTTTTTATTATTTAAAGTGTAATTTTGTTCAATTACATTTGTGTTTAAATAATTGTGTTCATGATAAATGTTAAATATTAATTGAAGTGTTATTTAACATTTAGTTAAATTAAATGCATTTAAATGAAATGAATGTTTTTTTTTTGTTAAATTCATTGCTAACGGACGGATATTTACAAAAATATTTTTACACATTTGTAACGCTGGAGGACAAAAAAATAATTAAATAAAATTTAAATTCTTTTCAAACAAAAAAAAAAAAAAAAAGAAAACAAAATATTTTATTTAATTAAATATATACATACATACAGGTTTAAACATAATATTATACTGAAATTTTAAGAACTTTTTTAAAAGTGAAAAATTCATGTGGCAAGTTTTGAAAAAAAATCAAAGTAATCATTCATTAGTCTCTTCTTGATAAGTGTTTCTTTCTTCAGTTTATTATAATTTTAGTTAATTTTAAAATAATTTGTAATTAAATTTAAAATAATTTAATAATTTTGATATACTTACATAAGACCTTGAAAAAAATTGTCTAAATATGTTAGTGAGGTGTAATTAATTATTGTGTATCAAAAGACTTTAGAAGTTTTAAATGTCAATAAATAAATACTTGACTTTAATTAAAAAAAATTTATTTTTGGAACCACCTTGTTATGGCTGTATGATCCCTCGATCATTATAAATAATGGTTAAGGATATTTTTATTGCAAAAACATTCAACAAATATCTACTCCCTTCACAGAAGAAATTTTTGTGCAACATGTTTAGAAATGAGCATGTGGTTTTTTGCATTAATGCATTTTTATTTAGAATAGAATATATACATATAGTAGGGGAAAGATATGTGTATACCTAGTTTTGTCAGAGGTGGAAACACCACCACTATCATAAACTATATATTAACTGCTTTTAAAAATACCGCCGCATTTTATGGCAATGTTTAGAATTGTACAATTAAAATAAAACGCAAAAATTGTGAGAAAAAAAATTTTAATAAGAACTGTGATAAATCCCTTTCAATGTACACCAAAAAGCTGAGGATGAATTTAATTTAATTTATGGTGACTTTTTTCCATGTGAGCAAAATTAATCAACAGCTTTTAGAACAGCTTTTTTCACAAACGCATGTAAAGGAAAAGAGTCTCAATTTTATTTTGAATTAATGAATTTGCAACAAAATTATTTAAAAAAGGGAACTTTGCAAATTTTTTGATGTAGCAAATGAGCCTTATATCCTCCTCTACACTAAGATTTTAATTTATGTGGAATTCAGGGCTTAATTTTGGGAGAAGGTAATCAATAAAAATCGAGAAGATTTTAAATAATTTGCACTACTTTGATTCCTGAATTCATTATTCTTAAAAGAGAAAAGTAATGGATTATTGGAAATAACGTCACATACACAAATAATAAATTCCTTTTTCTGCAAATGTGGTAATAATCGTGGTAGTCAGTGTGTAATTATCGTGTGAGGTGAATCAAACTCCTCGATTCCAAAGGAATGAATTATTCTTTTGTTTCAATTAATATATCATATATTTAGTTCATATGTAATCATTTGGAGTTCTTTTGCTGGTTGGTAAATATGTATGGGGATTAAATAAATAAGAAAATAAGAAAATGTTATCCTTTTTAGGTTAAACTGTCTATATGCCTGCACTTCGCTGCATATAAGAACTAGTCTAATAATTAGTTGACATAATATTGCCAATAGAAAATAATAATAAATAATTAAAAACAATAATTATAATAATAATAGAGAAAATAATAGTTATAATTACAATAATAATTAGAGTTTTCCTTATTATAAATTAAAAAAATATCAAAAATAATTCGAGATTTTTCCTTAATAAATTTTATTATCGTCATCGGTCTTTTTAAATTCTATTTTAATTATTGAATAGTCAATAGTCGTCCAGTATCATGTTCATTAAATTACCGATATATAAATATAATATGAAAGAATATTTGTTTTTAATTAATTATTTCCAATTTTAAGTGGCTCCAAAATTTCAAATCAACATGCAACATGTCATGTGAATAATGTTTAACATGAGAAAACATGCTCTTTGAATATGATGATGTCTCAGGAGTAGGCGAGCCGACTCAGGTCTCAGACTTAAAACTTAATCTCCTTAATTTGTGTAAATTACTTTCCTCACTCTTGGTAAAATTTTTAAACAATTTACAGGATATGCCCTTGCGACTACATTTTTCAATAATGAATGATTATTTTGGGTACATCAAATGAGTTAAAAATATATAAAACTAAATTATTATTTGTTGCTGCCATTTAGTTTTTATTGAATTGTGAAAAAATATGTATTGATATAAATGTTAACAAAATAAATCCCAAAGCATCTATATTTGCTAAATGAAATAAGACTTACGTTATAAATTTAAATTTCACAATATTTATCAATCATTTTTAATATCTAAATTCCGTTAAAGACACAAAAAAATTACAATTTCATTATATATTCATATATAAATAATATCTGTTCAATTTCAGTTTTTTTTTAAACAAATCATTTATTGGAATAAGGAGTTTTGTTTCATCAGCTTAAAACGACGTTGCAAAAGAAGGAAGAAGCCGAGCAAAAAAAAAACACATTTAGTCCATGCACGCATGTAGAAACATACTACACAAGGGATTAATTGGGATTGTTCGAAAACTATATCAATTTTTTTGTAAAATAAAATTTTTTTAAATATATTTTAAAGTGTCAAATGGGGTTAAAAATTTCCAATTTCAATAAACTAAAATTTCTTTCCTGCTACGTGTTGCTAGAACAGACAGTATATTCCAGCGAAATAATAATATTGAAAGAAAATCAATATCTTATTGTACGTGTTCAAGTGTGTTTGCGCAGGGCTCTGTTGTGTGAATTTTTTAAGACAGACACTACGAAACATGTCAATAGATTATACTCTGCAACGAAGTAGAAGTGTTATAAAACTACTTCCAATGTCCCTTTTTCACTTTTTCTTTCCCTTCGACTAATTCCGAAAATACTCCGAGCAACAATTATATGGAGTACAAAGCTGCGATTATAATCGTGAAAATACAAACACAAGCCGCGTAGTAATAACAGACGGCATTACATGGAGAATAGGACCACTTGTAGCCGGTTGTAGTCACTATATTTTAGTTTAGTTGGGCCACGTCGGCCAACAGTTTTTGCAGAGAGAGTCATGATGGCAACATGTTGCCCACAAAGGATCTGCAATTTGTAATATCAAAAATTTTCGAACTCTGTTGGACAATAAAAATTTATAATTTTTAAGTAATTATTAACGCATGTTAATAATTAATGTAATGTTAAATTTTATATTACCCGATTTATTTAATATTGCAAAAGTAGATTGTATATAAAAAATTAATGATGTCTATTTAGTGATTTATTTATATTAAATTTCCTTTCTGATTTTATTTTCAACAAACTATGCCGAGTGTGCAACATTGTTTTAGGTAATTTTTCAATTTAAATTAGACGAGATAAATCACTTATTTTAATTTCATATTAAACAAATTCAAATGAAATTTAATTACAGTACACCCTGGATATTCGCGATAACCCATAATAAAGACTGTTAAGTTAAAAAGAAATCGGTTGTTGGTGTGACTTTTACTTTCTTCTACCTTAAATAAAGAATATTTCTTTTCAATAGCTTGATTGTTGTATTAAGCCATGTTTTTATCCTCATCATATGTGGTAGTAACTGGAAATCTTCTTGATAATTTTTCGTATATGAGTCGTTTTAGATAATTTTGATATTTCGATTTCAGTAGCATTTATTTGGTTTTATCGGATTATATTGGAGAGATCTATTTTGGGTCTTTTTTATATTATAGAAATTCATTGATTGTTGCAAAATAAATTTTCCCTATAGCCCTGTTTTCTATCAGCTTTAAGCCCATTGTGCGCAGTATTCCAAAGATTGGACAAATTTTGCTAGATACATAATCAGTTGTTTTGCTCAACATGAACCGAGTACAACTCCAGAAACATTATATGACTACCATTCCCTCATAAAAGCTGGTGTATTTAAGGGGTCTACAATCTGTGAACCCCCTTAGCAAAGAATAAAACCATGCCATTTATCCGAAATTCCATATAAAATAAAAATTCTCCTAATTTTTTTCTGGAGGGGCTAAGACACCCCAGGCGGTCCTATGTGTTTTTATGTCTATTAAATTTTTCATAACAGTTTTTACACCATTTAACATGAAACTTTAAAAAACAATAACAGATATCAATTGCAATTTTTCTAAAAAAAAATTGAACAGACATTTATAATTATTTCAAGAGAATGACTATTAAATAATTTATAAGCGTTAACACAATATTATCAGTATAATAAAATTATTTAGCATTTTTAATCGTTAAAAAGTGTTTAAATATATATTGCATTTGTGCCTTTTAGTTTTAATACAAACAAATTGTTTTTATAAAAAAAAATAATACAATTTTAGTCTACAATGTGATTATTTGTTTCTCTTTCAATTCGTTGTTTAAAGTAATTGTTTATGAATTTCTGGTTAAAAGAAAACCTTAAGTTGCTTGCTTTGTTTTACACTCATACACGTACATTTTACACTCATACATATGTATATACCATTTGAATTTATTTTTATATTAAATATCTTTTTACGGATTTTATTACAATTTTTATTTCAACAAGTAAAACTATTAAATATTACTTTAGTTTATTATTTATTAAGTTTGAGTTTTGGCATTAAATTTTATTTCATTTTATGTGTTTAAAAAAAATTTAGTTTTTTTTCAATTGATTGTATTATATTTTATTAAATTTTTTATAAAACTATTTAAGAAACTAATCACTTAGTTGAAATTGAAAGAGTTTATTTTTCTCTTTTATTTTTTTTTCTTCGAGTAGCCAAAAAAATTTTTCCTGATTTTCTTTAATTTTTTAAGTTCTAAGTTGAATGCTCCAGCTTTTATTATTATTATTTTTTTTTATTAAATAAAAGAAAAACTTAATTGTCCTGCACTGTGGCCAGTCTTCCCTGGTCGATTTTGCATTTTATATTTTGCACTTTAACGAGCTAAAAGAAAAACTTATTTACAGGGTAAAAAATTTTTACATGCTAGAATAAGTTTTCGTTTTAGTTTATTTGCTTTTCAAGTGAAGTTGGGGGGAGTTTGTGGAAAAAATTTTGACAAAAGAGAACAAAGGAAACAAAACAAAGTGCATTCCAAAGTCGCCTTTATCATCTCTGTGATGAGCTGGTGTAATGAAGTAGTTCGTAGAAGAACAAAAAAAATAAAATTATGTATTTTGTGGTATGGCAACAAAGATTTCTTTGGAAAACTAATATTAATGGATGTTTTATTCTTGTGGAGAAATTAATTCTTCAAAAAAGTGTGAACATTTTTTTTATTAGTAGAATGCATATTAGTCCCTTCGCTCAGGTTAAAGTTTTTGAAAACTTAAGAGCTTGATAAGCATAATTATCACCATTTACCTTTTAATGAGAAATTATGGCATTGGATAAGATGACCTATTGCGAACCCACTAAAGTTAATTCTTTTCAGTTTTAAAGGAATCTAGACGTATACAGAAACTTTAAAAATTAAAGGCAACTGTTTTGGTTACATGAAACAGTTTTCTTTTCTAATATTTTTTTGCTAAATGATCAGTTTCTTAAATAAAAATTTCTTGTAATTTCGGTTTAGTTTGCAAAATATAAAATTTTTATGCCTGTAGCTCTTAATTTTTAAACAATAGTTTTTTTTATGTTTCCTTAAGCAGAAAATATTTAATTGAAATAAGAAAAATTACAAATATAAAAAAATAAGAATTAAAAATGCTTTAGAATCGAACTGAGGGAAATAAAGTATTACGTGCTGAATGTCAACAATTTCTGCATCAAGACTATAATGCCAGCGCATGTCAATGTCAGTTTCATAGTTAGAACTTGGGAGCGCCCAGCTGAATTTGGATGAGATTGTGTCTGACGATTGTAGGGGTTTTGATTTTGATATTGTGGCGGAGGCTTATTGTACATATTTGGACTAGGATAGCCGCCTGGATAGGGAGCTAAACCACCACCACTTCCACCCAAAATACCAGCACTGCCGCCGGGGGGACCACCCGTACCGCCGGGTGCATTGTAGAAGGGTTGTTGACCAAATACGAACGGTGGATTGTAAGGATTCACCGGCTGTAGACCCTGGGGAACGCCTGGATTGAGTACGCTACCTGGATGATTGGGTTGTGGGAATTGTTGAAAAGATGGAGCTAGAGTGGGCGAATTGTAAGGGAAGATAGGCAGGTTTGGTAAAACGGGTATTGACTGCGGTGCGCCAAACACGTAATGGGGATCAATGATGGACGGATTGTTATACTGGCCGTTGCCACCATTCTGACCATTACCATTTGAGGCGCCGTTGCCACCATTGTGGCCATTATTATTATTGTGATTGCTATAACCAGCGTTATTATTGCTATTGCTATTCTTATTCATATAACCGTTGCCGGTCTGATAACCATTATTGCCCATCGCTGATGAGCCGGGCTTAGCACCATTGCCATTATGATTGATGTATGTGTGAGTGGGATTTGAGGATGATGATGAACCAGATGAGAAAATATTTAATTCTGGTCCAGGTTTTAGGCTGGATCCTATACATACATTAGATTGCAATGAGTAAAATGCACACACACACACAAATACATGTTAGTGTTGCAGTTAGAGAAAAAAGGACAAGAGAGCCAAAAGAAAAACGGATATAAGAAGAAAGAAAAAATGGATGAGAAAAAGAGTAGAGACAAAATATGAATGTTACCATTAGTGTGATGACATTTATTTAAATTCGTTTTAGATTTTATATAGTTTATATATGTTATTTACATATTGTTGTAATTTTTTTAAGACGAATTTGCCAACTACATTTAAAGCAACATGCGGCGGAGGTTGAGGAAGAGCCTTAAGTAATCTAAAAGCCAAGGTTTTGCCAAAGTAAACGTTAAATGGCTAATTTTAAATTCGAAAAATTAAAATCAAACGACTACACAAACTACTTGGATGATATATGAGTTTAAAATGTAAAAAAAGCTTATTACAAAATTAGGACATTTTAAAATTAAAAAGTTAAAATTAAAACTTTAAAATGTGTTGCCTTGTTTTATTAAAGTGTTTGTTTTATTTAAGGTTTTTCTGATGCCATTCAGTTAATATTTTTAGTCAAAATGCTTTTTGCCCAGGTTTGTGTCTGTAGTGTTTGGTTTAAGAATTGAGTTTGTTTGTTCAAACTACCATAATTGTAAATGATGAAATTAATAAGCCGTGGTTACAAGTAATAAATAAATGTTGTTGCTTTTTTTTACGAAATGTATGTGTAAAATATTGCCATCTGATTTAGTAGATTTTGAGATGTTTCAATAAAATGTGATGCAGTTTTGGTGTGTTAACTTTGAGTTTTTGGTAGTTAAGATTTAAAGCCTGATTATTTATAATAAAGCTTTCATAATTATTATAAATAATTTCAAGGAATATATTAATGTTTTTTATAGAGAAAATAGTTTAACGAGGTTTAGTTATACGTTGAAATTTCTTAATAAAATAATAATGATAATAATAATAATAATAATAAAACATAATAACAACAATTATAATAGGAATAAAATACTAGTAATAGTTTTATATGAATTTGCTAGACAAAAGGACTGACATTGAGCCCTTCCCATTGTATGACTAGTATCCACACACTAAAAGTTTAAGTACCAAATTAAAAATATTTTATCACCCAGACTTATCCCTGCTGCCACAAAATTTATATGTGTTTCATAGTCTATTTTTATCTCTACATTTTTCGAGAAATAATATGTGATCGTAAGTTCATAATTTAATTGCTATTATTACAGATCATCTAAAAAATTATTTCTCCTGTAAATCCTTTATTTACGGAGCTCACAAAAAGCCAAATCAATGTAGTCAAAAGCTGAGAACAATTTTTAAATCAATTTTGCAATATCCATCCGATTTGTCAGTTAAATGTATTTATATGATTCATAAATGCAGATTGGCCTACAGTTTAATTAACTTTATTAAATTAATATATTTAAAAAAAGTTGACAGAAATAAAATGCTTTTTAAGAAAAGAACTTTTGTAGCGTTGAAGATTTTTATTAAAACTTATTATTCGGGATATTCTCAGTAATAAGGAGCTAAATAAGAATTCCATTCATTGGTACTCAAAGACCATCGTATTTCCCTTCGAGATATGAAGTGATATTAAAAAAAATTAAAAACATGTTTTTTTGAAAACTGAACGTCATAATGGTGGGAAAGCCTACTTAAGCTTGGCTAAGCCATGTGGGAATTCATTTAAGATACCAGAATTTTTTTTCTGCTGATGGATCTTCTAATACAAGACATATTTTTCCTCGTCGTTAAAGGGCATTAAAGGTAACCCAAAAAAAATCTGTGTATTGCGGAACTGTGCAATCGGATATTAAAAGTTACAAGTTCTTCCTTAAGGAAAATAGTTTTTAAGACTATATATCAACTATTGCTGAATTTATCACCGTAAAGTAATTTTGTTAATAAATTTTTACTTAAACAAAACTGAGTGCCAGTCATATTCTTCTATTCGCATACCCTTCATCATAGTAGAAATATTCCATTTTCATTGTTTGTGACGAGTGGATCAGAAAGCAAAAAAAAAAAAAAGGTTGGCATATAATCAACCATTTAAATGACTAAACACCACCCTGTGATGAGTACCTAATTAAGCATCGTTATTTAAATGATCAAAAGCAATATGACGTCTACATACAATAAAGCCTTTGAAAATAAAAAAACATTTGATCGTTAATTTTTCTTTTAATAAATCGAGAATGAATGAGTTCCATGTGAAACAAGGGAAGTTACTGATTCCACCCTGATTTTAAAAATTTTAGTTTTCAGAAGACTGAGTACCCAAGTTTGGCGGTCCCTCCTTGAAAGCTATTTCAACTATTTTTGAAATGATGCCTTTATGGCTGTAAATGTGTGAGAGTATGTGTGTATATAAGCCTTCAAACTGGTAGGAATAAGATCGGCAGAATTCCGAAAACTTTAACATGGTG
Organism: Germaria angustata; assembly: GCA_963681545.1. Lineage (NCBI taxonomy): Eukaryota > Metazoa > Arthropoda > Insecta > Diptera > Tachinidae > Germaria > Germaria angustata. The sequence continues at coordinate 50,557,808 of OY813001.1, read as the reverse complement.
TATTTCGAAAGCGAGATTTAAAAAAAAAATTATATTTGAAGAAAGTTTTAACCAACTCTTCGATTTAATCTCGATGTAAGAATTTCCAATTTTCGTGAATTTTATAAATTCAATATAATAGTTCGAAAGATACACTGTCGAAATGGTTTTATATATTTTTCTTTACGAAATAGAATAATTATTGATAAGTTGATATTAGGTTTTTTCTAGTTTATTGTTCTATTTAAGTATTTGTGGATAATTTTATTTTTAATAACTCGAAAAATTCTCTTCAAATCGATTTAATAGATTATTCTATAAAATAATTTCAAAAATTAATATTGCTGAAACTACCATATAAAAGTAATGGTAGGCGTTTAGCCTTTCGAATTGTGTAAAAATAAAATTTGTATTGAGATTTCTTTGGAAAGTACTTTTGGAAATAATGAAAAAAAGTATTTATAATAATCCTTATATGCCTAATATCTTTCTATATTCTGTCTTTAACATTAACGAGTCTAAGTTATAGCTTATCGTGTATAAAGTTGGCATATATTGAAGTTTTAATTCTTGTTTTTTCTACATCTCGCCTACTCGAACTTAATTTATACCCCAAATATTTTAAATTAAATTAATTGTTAAAAACTTAAATTAATAAACTAAGAATTAATAAAATAAATTACAACTAAAATAAAATAAATTATAATAAAAAAATGAAAAATAAAACAAGAAATAATAATCACCTGAAGGATGAACCGACGAAGATGAGGAAGAGGTACTGATGCCAGCCTTCTTTTTGCAAGTGGGATAACTGCCACAGTCTTTGCCTTCACGGTCATTATATTGGCACGAATCAGTAGCAATGACACATTCCTCGGTTTTCAAACAGCCAATGTCATTGCAGCCACGCCCATATTCTAATGCAGTATTTACGTTGAAGTATTTCAAAAACAATTTCATTCATTATTTTGTTACAAGTGATGTTGTTGGTAGTTGAATTAAGGTGTTGTTGTTGTACAAAGTATTTGGTGTTCAAAGTTTATTATATTTTAATTATTTTTTTAATTATTAAATGATTAAATGATTTTTATTTTCAGTTTTTTTTTTAATTTTTTTTAATGGCAACACAATTGTGGTTTGGAAGATTTTTTGTTTAATTTTTTTCAGTTTTTTTTTTTTTGGTATTTAAAAAATTAAAATAGTTTTGTTGGGGAGGAAAAAAACAGATTAAAAGGAGGTCGTATTAAAATAAAATCGAAAATAATAATTATATTACATTAATGATGAGATTGAGATCGGCTGATGATTTTGAAGAAAATATAACTTAACGAACAACATTAAGGATAAACAGTGTTGCGTTAAAAATGTTTAAATAAATTTTTGGTTGTTGCTATTTGGGTTTAGAAAGTGCTTAATTTAATTAATATCATTTAATTTAATAGCTAAAAGAAAGAGTCCTTTGTACTAACTTCTGAAAAAAGACGAAAGGGGTATTTTTTGACGAAAAAATTTTATATTTTATATAAAATAAATGTAAATATTTTTAAATAACAGTGTATAAATATATTTATTTTTGGCAAAAAGACAGATAGGCAGACCTATGAAACGCGTTAGATGAAATTTGTTACAGTCTTCCAAAAAAAAAAAAAAAAAAAAAAAAAAAAAAAAAATTGAAATAAGGAAATAAGACCAACAAAGTGTCTATCTCAAAGGAACATTTTATTTTATTTGGTTAAAGTATAATAAATTTAAAAACCAGAATTGTCCTGAAGATGATACACAATGAGTATCGAAATATCGATAATTTTAAATAAAATTGTTTAACCACAAAATAAGACACCAAGCTTGAGTAATATTTTAACCAAATTGTTATAAAAAAACGTCAAAAAATATAGAGATATTATTTTATTTTATTGTTAATATGGACGATAAAACTAAAACAATTTTCTAATTTTTTACTAAAAAATTCTTAAAACATTTCAGTAGAAAAGGTGAGTAAAATTTGTATTACTTCTCAAACATCGTTGTGTATTTTATCGAAATTCAGTTTACAATACCTGTATTAGCAATTTGTAAAAGTGTCCTAATGGCAATTAAAAATTTTGTAATCAAAATAGAATCTAATCTACTTTAATTATTAGAATTATATACATTTGTTTTGCAAAAGTTTTAAATAGGTTATAGTACAAGGACTCAAACATTTAACTTTAAAAGGTCAATTTAATGAAACTAAATTTAATATTGAAGGAAAATTCAAAATAAACAAAAAATAATTCAACGAGCTAATGGAAAGTTCATTTAAACTACAAATAACTAACAAAAACTGATCCATGTGATATAAAATAAATATTTTTGAGTTCAACATGAAATTTCTTTAAAAAAATTATCAAAACCAAAGAAATGTTGCAAGTTTATAACAAAAACTTCATTCAACACTTCGGGTTTTTTTTTAAATGTTTAAGGGAATTAAAGAAACACAACTATAGGAAAAGACAGAAAAGTAAAATATGTTTAAAAGTTGTTCTGTTTTCTTATAGTTTTTTTTTTCTTTTTTAAAGGAAGGAAGAATATAATGATTTTCTTTAAAATGTTCTCATAGTTGTTTTGTACGTGGGTAAGTTTGCCCTTTAGCTACATACTTGAAAAAGAGTTGACGCTGCTGACAGCACACAATAGTAAAATACCGCAGGATAACAAGCCTACGCCTCCCATTTTCTTCAACATGCCACTGACGTTTTCCTGCAGTTATTCCCTGTCTGGATGGTCGTTAGTCTTGGCGAAATTGTTTATTTTTCCTGCTTCCTTTCTTATTTGGCTTAAGTTGACGTTGTTGCCGGCTGCTTCCTTAAATTATTACTGCGGTTTAGCCAAACTAAACTCGGCGAACTTATCTCTGCAAATACAAGAAAAAAAGGAGAAAAAACTGTATTAAATTAAGAAAACATGCAAGAAAAAGCTATTTTGCTTAGCAAGAGATTATAACAAATAGTATTTTGTTTGCAAGTAAGGGTTCTGCCAAAAAAGGACGAAACTTTATGTTAAGTACGAGACAGCTTTAAATGTTTGTTGCTGTGATTTGCTATTTGTGTAACCTTTTTTATTTTTATTTTAATTTTTTCGAAATAGTAATTTATGACTTTGATAGTGCAGTATAATTAATTTTTGTAGACAACCAATATTACTAGAAAGAAAACGAAAATAATATATAAATCTCCTCCAAGATTTAGAATATTTGCGATAAAGTAAATGACAGTAAACAAATGGTTGGTTCTATGCAAATAAGTTTGGCGAATTTTTTTTTTGTAAAATGAATTAATTGGCCAAAACTAGGGAGGGAGTTGTGACTTAAAACTAGATTTTGTTCCAGACTTGTAAAGAAGCAATAAAGGAATGTAAAGAAAATCCTAAAAGCATTAGCAATACAGTAAAACAAAGAAGTTGAAGTTTTTAGTGCTAAAATCGACATCTAAGGTCTCTAGGAAAGAATACGTTGTATTATAAGGAAGTGTTGGCACAATTAAAAACACATTTTGCAAGTTTTTGTTTTATTAAAATGGATATTTTTTGCTGGCGCGCTCAAGCCTAAATCTCATCAGATTCCATTGAATAGTAATGGTTATTTATTTTAGATAATAATTATAAATGACAAAAAAGGAAATTTTGACTACTAGCTGGTGGAGCATGCGCAGTTTTTCGGTGACAAGACAACCTCTTAGTCAAGTTCTTTGCAAACATCATTACTATTTAAACTAAAATTAAATTATTTAAACTAAATAAAGAAGTGCTTAAATCCCAAACATTAGAACAAACCAATTTTTCTAAAACATTATTAAGGAAGGCACCTTTAAACTACTGAATTAACTAATAAAAAATATCGCACTTACTTATTTTTTGTCTTTCTGATTTAGTTCGGAAATTGTTATGTTTTTACGTTATGCTTTTTTATTATAATAAATAGTTTAAATAATTTTATTTATTAGAATTAATTAAATCGGGTTTCTTATGTATAAAGAAGATAAAGTTTCATGTCTTTATAAAAACTTTCTTATAAATATAATTTTAGGTTTTTGATCCAATCATCAAATATCTGATTTGAGCTTAAATTCATTTATAAAATTGGCTGAATTACAATAATAAGATTTTAGTTCCTGACCACACACAAAACTACGTTGAACAAAAGCAAACTTTTATTCTTCAAACTCACCCAATATAAATATTTTATTTTCTACTAAATGGGCCGCTCTATATCAACAACAAACAAACACACAAACAAAAAAATGTTGTTAGGGGAATTCTGGGATTTTAAAGTGAGACCTATTAACACCCACAAGAGCAAATAAACAGTAGATTTTGAAGATTAACCCAACAAACACATGTATATGATTTCATACTTTATTCTATAGTCCAGTTCAGGTACACAAAACAAAATAAGAGACATGCCAAAGGTACACAAAACGAACATGCCAATAAAAAACATAATCAATCAAAACTAGTTAATAAACTGGAGGCCTTCAGAGAATACTAAATTAGTTTTATTTGATTAAAAAAAACTCATAACTCATAACAATACTAGTGATAGAAATAATGAAAAAAGATAAAAGCAAGATTTCGCGAACACAGAAGAGACTACAACAGGAAACTAAGACAGTCAAAGTTAACACAATGATTTGCTGTATTTGCAACGTAAAGGACGACTTCTAAAAGTATTGGAATATAAACAAAAAAAAAATTATACAAATAATTAATTAATGAACATATAAACACTGCTTCAGCCATAATATTTAAATAATTTAAATATATGTATTTACATAAAACAGTAGCCCAATAAAAGTCACTAAAAGCAACAGCACATGAGACGAAAACAAAGAACAAACCCAGTAAAGAACAATTAAAACAATTTGCTACGCAATATAGGAGGAACTACAGACAACTACCCGCCCACACAATTAAATAGAGACATATACAAACATAGTACCGAAAAGAGTAAAAGAAGTAATGAAGTGAGACAGAAACAAGTGAATAAGGACGATATAGAAAGAGACACGAGGTGATCAGGAGATAGTCTTTTAAAAGTTAAATTTATCGTGAAATGATGAAACATTGCTCAAACTCTCAGCAAGAAGAATAATAATACAACACTAATTTGTTGTCCTTCCATCATTAAGGTAGAGTTTGTCTTGTTTTAGTCATATATTGTACATATGAACTTCAAGGTAATTTATTATTTCCTTCATTGAATCCATATATTAAAAAAACAACTTAAACAACTACACAATATTACATTGAATTCCATATATTTTTTAATGAAAAAAATCAAGATTCTATATGTAAGCTCTAGTTTTTGGACCCTTTTATTTGAACTAATTAATTTTAGCTTAAATCACCATTAAATTTTTTTTTTCACTTTTTTTAAAGAGAAGTTACACTCAGACAATTAATGTCTACTACTTACTTAAGGTATTACTTCTTACTGAAAGGGATATGGTAGAGAGAACAGGTGGTGGAATTAGAAGACAGAGAGGGAGAGAGAGAGAGAGAGAGAGAGAGCTTAATTTCTGTTTTACAACTCAACTATTCGGCATTGTTAATTTTTTTTAAGCAAAGTTGCAGCGTCTCTAATGTTAAGTAGACGCATTAAGTCTCTGAAACTATATTTGTGTAGCCATTTTATTAATTGGTTTACTTCGCCGACGATTCTGCTATTATTACCGACGAAGGAGAGCACTTTGATTTAGTAAACATTCGCGTAGAAGAGTATCCAATCCTGTTACTGTTAAGTGACCAGTAGTATGCCTTCATCACTTAAACAGTCCAATAACAATTCACACAACGCCAAACTAAGTAAATCAGAACAATTCATGATGTTAATTTTGTTTAATAACTTGCCTTGAACAGGGATAGAACCCAGGTTCTCAGTCAAAATTGCTTTGACGTCAACGCGCTAACTATTTCAGCAAACAGCACCCTCAAATTTATTTTATTTATCGGTATTTCAATAGTATCTTCAGGATATTTGTTTATTTAAATAATATACTTATGTACATAAATTAATAACAGAGAACTTAAGCTTAAAAATAAATTAAAATTGACTATTATAAATCCGTTTGAAGAAAATTTATTGAATGCCGGAAAAACTTAAAGACCCATCCCCGTTAATGTTGTTTTAGCGATTTATGAAATCTGTTCAGTTCATCGAACACAACACAACATTTCCATGCCAATAACATCAAGAGTTTCTGATCCCTCAGCAATTTGTTCAATTTTATACAATTTACATAAAAAAAGTTTAATTCTTTCTAAAAAATAACAAAAAATTTTCAAAATATTTTGATATTATTTATTAACGTTTATTGATAACGATTTAACATCGAAGCAGCGTATTTGCTGGGTAAAAGTAAATTAAAAATATATATATTTTTACTATGTGTTTCCCCACAAACACACTTTAAAACTGTTTTTAATGTTAAATCTAACACCAATAAAATAAAATGTCAATAAATTTGATGTTGATGGTATTTCCTTTCAACTTGTATTTTCATGTACGCAACTATACGGGAGGAAAAGGGAGCAAGAACACAAAAAGTCCAAGTATCGGTTTACGGATGAGGCGTCTTTAAATATTTTTGAAATACCAAACTATTTAAGTAGAAAGGATGTAATTAAGTCAAATTGAAAATGTCTATTAAGGCACACTATTCTAATTTTATGTAGTTTTGCTAATTTTTTTAGTTCCATGTTTATCGTTTTTCATTTTTTATTTTTCCAGTTTATGAAACTCTCTCCAGTTTATGAAACTGTCTTTTTGTATGTAATTCCGCTTTTAATTGTCTAGTTTCTTTCATAAATTATTGAAAGCTCTGGTCCATGTACAACTGTTTGATGTCTCTTCCATCTGCAATGTTTGGATCTACATCCTTAAATATTGTTAGATTAGAGATATTCAAACTTTATACTTTCATTTGTAATTTATATGTACATCTTATTAGGATTTACGTTCAAGTTGTTGTTTTTAGGTCTCATTTTCGCATTTTGTATGTTGAATATTAATTAAAATTTATTAATTAATTATAAACCTTCAAGCAAAATATTTGTTATCATATTCATGATTAATGATTAAACGAGGTTTATAGAAAAAATATTTCCGATAACAAAGTTTGTCTCTCAAACCCATTAGTCCTTGATGAGTATTATGAGTTGGGCCTTAAATACTACAAATCTACAAATTATTTCCATTAAGGAGGACGTAAGGAGATGCTATTTGAACTGGCAGAATTGTTCCTAAAAAATCAATTTAGCCAATGCATTGTGTAGGTCGACGAGAGGAGAATGAATTCCATAGCAAAATAACATATTTTTAAGCCAGTTAAAGCTCTATCGTGAGTGGAAAAACGAGTACCTATATTCTTGTTTCCGGATTTTGTGTAGCTAATATCCTTGAAGTGAGTAATGTCTTTTAAGGTGTCATCCACGAAAAAATCGTGATCTCGCTTGATCAAAAGCTTGCCAATGACAGAGGAAGCTCTTCCACTACCTCTGTGTACGCCCTGCATTCGTCGTGATTCGTAGTATCGATCCCGTGCAGATATGCATGTAAGTTCTAGCGCCCCGTTCCAACGCCAATTAGTTTAATTAACTCGAGTTTCTTTAGCCAAAACAAGCCTTTCGTTTTATCCTCGTCTTATTCGCATCATTGGAGTCTGGTCAGTATTTCCCATATTATCCTCCATTCAACAGTATGCGGGCAAGTTTCACCCAACTTTATAACACAGTCTTCTCAGACCCAATTGATCTATTTGCTAATTGGTTGTCCATAAAAATGTTATGTCGGCCTAATGTTTACATTGAGACATCTCACACACTCTATTAGTGCATGGACTTCCGCCTTAAATATCGTGTTACGATCAGTCAAACGAAAGCAATTTTTTTTGTCTGGTTGTGCTATAAAGTGCCCTAAGTCATTCCTTTCTGTAGTTTAGAACCATCCGTATAGCAACATTTTCCAACCGGTGTGTTCGACCTAGGGTCCGTTTGAACCATGAGTGTTATTCCGAAAACACAGTTATTTTAGCCCTGTTTTAAGGTATTCGGTAAGACATGTCGGACGTGTACGAATACCCGTTCACAGTTTCCAATAAATCGGAATGGTGTGGTACGTAGTCCCGCTTGTATACGTTTCGCCACTGGATCTGTATCATATGTTATACGGATATCTATAGATTGGACATATAGAATAGTTTCAAGTGCCCTGGTTTATCATAGAAATATTTATGCGAAGGAAGCACATGCACAAAAATTTTGCGTATGTAATTAAAGTGTTAGAATACTTTATGTAAATTTTTGTTATATACTTTTAAATGGTACAATAATATTGATCTCATTACATGTCGTGATTTTTAGAAAAACCGGAGTGGTTAGAAATCACTGTATAATCCTTAAAAAAAGGCGGCGATAGTAAATAATTTACTGACCTTCGTAGACTAGTAGGTAGTGTACTAGACTCGTAGTGCGAAGGTCCCAGGTTCGAATCCTGCCGCAGAACTCTGGCAGTTTGTGTCTGATAATTAGAGGGAGCGCACAACAAGCCTTTCACTGGCTTAAGTGTATGCCGTATGACATGGGCTATCACACCCCTCCAATCAACCTAACCTAACCTAACCTAAATAAAATTTGCTTCTAATAGGAACTCAGGGTGATAGACTTCTTCTACTTCTTCGGAAGGCCTTAAAATTTCACTAATTAATCATGTCGTTTTTAAAAACCAAACACAACTCATCTATTAACTACACTTCATTTAACATTAACAGAATAAAGTGGGGGGAGAATGGAAGTGGAGAGCAGTGGTGGGCATAATTTTTACTTTTGCAAGTCAAACACACAATCACAATACACAGGAATACAATAGAATAATGAAACTTGTTCAACTAATTAGTAACAAACCGTAATGACTCTCACCGATTTTATAGTGCTTGTTGTTATTTAGCTTTTCATAACTTTAACATTTGTTTTTCTTTGTTTGAATATTTGTTTGAGCTTTTAATGAATTACCATTAAATAAATGGATATTTATGTACCATAAATATACATACATACACAATGGGATGAAATAGTTATATAATTTATACCCTAACAATTATTTAATTTTCATTATTTAAATATTTGAAGAGAAACAAGAAAAAATGTATGTGCAATTTTTTATAAATAATTGTTCATGTTTGATTATTATTTTCATCAAATCTTAGTTGAGCTTGTTATTGCTCCCTTTGCTTTCCAACTCTATACATTTTTATGTATATAAATAAGTACGTATGTACATATAAATTTTTAGCAAACTGAATGCTGTATTATAATTCTACAGTATTAAAAATTTTGAGCATTTCATTGTTTGGTATTTTTAAAAAATATATTTTTTTGTAATCGAGCTCCAGTTTTAGTGACAATTGTTATTTAATTTTATTTTTAATTAATTTCAAACGTTTCGTTATATATATCTATTAACAACCAAATATTCTCATTTTTAATTACGGGAAAATTAAACATGAGGAATGTTTCAATGTCAGCAAAGAACATGATCTGATATACTGAATGTGTCCAAATCAGAGTCATTTTATGCGGCAATGAATTTTATAAATTTTTAGACTGTTTTGTTAGTTCACCCAGGCGTTATTTGAACGTTAATTGTTGTTTTGTGTTTAACAAAAAAACCCAAAAAAACAAAGCAACAACTTTATGATAACAAATCATTTAAAAATCATTTGGTATCCCTACAATTTGTTTCAAGGAAAGAAAAGTCAAACTTAAAGTTCCACTTTTAAAGCGACTTCTCTGACCCAGATAATGGTCATATTTTGTTCTCTGGTAGAAACTTGCTTTTGTTCCAACAACTTGAGTTGAATTATACTGCCTTAATTTGCTTTTTTTTCATTATAAAACAAAAGTTAGGACTCCTTGACAGCATAATTATTTAATTGCAAAGAAAAAAAAACACAAGCATCTGTTAAGTTTAACCGTCTACAAATAAATTTACAATAAAAAAACTTAGAAAAGAGAATCCTTAATAGGAATTCAAGTTAAACTGAAGGGAAAACTTTCGCAACAAATCGTGATGTAAAAAAGTTTTTGAGCTCCTTTTGGGCATTGTTATGTATTGTAGCACTTGTACACACATACACTTGTTTAAACTGACAAGTTGTTGTAAAACATTTGTTTAAAAAATTTACTTGGGGAAACGGATGCAATTTTTTAGAGAACATTATTGGGGAATAGAATATTTGACAGAGTTTCTTTAATTGTTTCAATAAAAATTAGTAGAATTGAAAATAAGTCTGCTTAATTTTTTTTTTTTTTTGGTAATATTTCTTGTATTTAAAAATTATAAAAAGAAATATTAAAGTTTTTCTAATATTTATTTAAAAAATCTTTCACAAAAATTTAATACTAAAATTTCCCTTGAAATATATTTATAGAATGAAAAAAAAACTAGAAAATTCTCACATGCCCACAACAAATGTTGCCCCGCCATAAGCTGTACATCAGAGATTTTAACAACTACAACCAATAAAGAATGAACGTATGAATAAATGACAAAATGCACAAATGCTTGTCTGCTACAATGGCATTATTACCTCAATCGTTTATAGCTGCGGTTTTAAAAATTCTCGAAGGATCTCAATACTGGCTGCGCAGGAAACCAACTGAAATTTCGGAAACGAAACATAATACTGAAAAAGCAACAATGAAATATTGCACAGTAGGACCAAAGTAAAATATTATGAAAATTATTAAAATTTTTATTTACTGATTGATTAAATTATCAAATTAATCTAGTTTTACGTTAAGAATAGACATTTTGTGAAAAAATTTCTAATTTCTAAAAGAAACTTAAAAAAATGTCTAAAAAGCACTATCATGCGAAACAAAGTGGATGTCTTTAGAAAAAAATAGAGTTTATAACAACATGTCCTTCTCAGTACAAATGATAAAAAGAAACGATGGGAAAGATGTTGTAAATGGAAATAATGAAATATTTGTGGTTGCACACGGCTTCATAATGGATGCGGGCAGTAGATGACTGAAAATAACAATATTTTCATTTTACTTATCGTACCCGTCACTTACACTCTGTGCCAATTAAATTACAACCTGGAGAAGTATTTCAGAGGTCCTTGATATCGTCACCGTATGATAAACTGAATAGTATGGCCTTTGGCAAGCAATAATGTCCGTGGATTGTATTACTATTTTAAAGAGGAAATAATGTCGATTAAAAATTTGATGTAAAATCCTACGACATCGCTTGGTAGAGACTTTATATCTTGACAGCCTTCAGCTGGACGGAGGTACTTTTTTTTATAAGAGTATAAGAGGGCGATGACAGATGTATTTATGTATAAAGGGGAAAAATTCTTAAACCCGCTTAAAGGCCGCTTTCGAAAACAATATTTACTCTGCACAAGACATGACTGAAAAAAACTGAATGGTGTGGCCATTGATCCTTTTTCACAATAAACAAATTTTTCTTTTACCTACTGGACACTATGAGATCCCGGGTTTTGAAAGTGGGGAATGCAAATTTATATTGAGATGCAATGAAGCTTTAGTCAAGTTCAAATGACATCATGGGAGGATGTTATGGGCTCAATATAGAGTCAAGCGGAGCCTTAGGTAAGTTTACAGAAGAATATTTATAATATCCGGTATAAGTCGTAAATTATTATGAAGCAGTTGGTCGTTAATGAAAGCTAAACTCAACTGGTTCATTTTTTTCCACTGCCACAGTAAACTTTAGTACTTGATAAGGAAGAATATGATTAAATATCCTTTCCATATCGAGGCATCGTGACTGATATGCAACGCGCGCTTTAATGCTTATCAAAATGATGAGGTGACATAAGTGAGGAAAGATTTTCAAACTCTAAGAAAAGAAATATACATTTAGATAATCGCATTCTTTAAACATCGATTGTTTCAGGGAGATGTTGCTGATTGGCCTGTAAGGTTTACCAAAGAAGTTCTAAGATTTTCTCATAGTGGTCTTGTTCCGTATGTAGATGGAGTATTATTTCTTTATTCATTGAAAAAAGCACTAAGTGAATGTTATTAGTTCTTAAAAGAATTTCTTTTAGTGGAAAAATTGTGAACTAATGTACAGGTTTAAGGAAATCATACTAAAGGTGTTGCGGGATTCTTCGTCAAATTTGTCGTGTATCACAAACTGAAATATCGGCAATGAGAAGGGCAGCTATTTGACCTAACATACAAGATAAAGTAGATAACTGAATATATACTGACAGTAAGACTGCGAACAGATCTTTATCGAGAATTTACACGGCATCCCATGCAATGCCGGTTGTCAAACTAACAACAAAAGTGTAGCCCGCTTGGAAAATGGGGCTACGGTATCACGTTTAGCTGCTGCAAAAATTAACTAACGGGGTCACCTGTGAGATATGGAAGCTATATCCCCCTAAAGGATATAGCTATATCCCCCTAGAGGAGGTCTGCACTATATTTGTAGTGGTTTTTGTGTCAGTGCTCCCTCCAGGAGATTGAATCTTGCTTTTAATGGCTCCTGTAAAAGCTGTCATAGCGAAAAAGAAGAGAAGATTTTTGAGCAGTTCCTCTGACCTTGCCTTACTCTATATGATATGGTAATATTCATGCACTGAGAAAGATCGTGACTAAAAAATCAAGCAGAAATTTCGAATTGGGGCCGTCGAGATATTTCAACATCGAATTGAGCGGAAGACCTCACACAATTAGGGCTTCATGATATATTCTCTATTTTCCTCTACTTATAATACGTTTATACGCACGTCTTATTTGCAAATAAAAAAGAAGAATGTTGCCGTATAACTTTTTTATTGTAACTTATTAACTCACTTAAACAAGTCGTGAATAACGGCACTATTTGCAAATAAAAAGTAAGACGTTGCCACTTTATGAACGTTTTTTGTGTTTTATTTACCAAACAATCATATTTTCGTCACATGGCATCACTAACAATAACACAAGTTCTGTATGCAATTTCCCATATAAACAGTGAATTAGTTATTTGCAAATAGTTCTATTTGCAAATAAGACGTGCGTATAAACGTAGGATTAGACACCAATCAGGATCCAGGCGATTTATTAAACTTATCACATCTTACGCCTCTACCTTGTCATGCAAATTTTTCTGATCTTTGATATATACAATTTCCTTTCTATACTTTTACGCCACTATGCTTTTAAAACGTTTCTATGCACATATTCATTCGTATTTATATGTATTCATATTTTTGTATGTGACTAAAAAACTTTGCAACATTTGAAAACCTTTTGACAGCAGACTGGCATGCAATTGAAGTGAAAAAGCGAAACCATGCAGAAACGTATTTAAAAAAATATATAAATATGACATGTGGAAGACTAGTTATTTTTAGCAGAATTGCAAAATGTCAAATACACCATTTAAATTAACAATGAGAATCAGGTGACTTTCGCAATGGGAGACAATTTTCAATAGTTTAAATTGACAATATTTTGTATTACATAATTAAACACTTGTAACATTTTCAAAACACGAGTAGTTTTTTTAACAGACATTAACCAATTTTCCGCCATCTCTAACACTGAACAATTTTGTTCATTACAATCATAATATTATCCTTTAAAAAGGCTTCTTAAAATGACCTCGGTTCTTGTACGGTTCGTATAACTTGATGTAAAAGGATTTTTGTACCCGAGGTAAGACGGGAATAAATTTTTAAATTTGAAAAATTTTCTCTTGTATAACCGAGGAACCTGCACCAGTTGACTGAAAATATAGATACTGGAACGAATATGGAGAACTCTTTAAATAGAATTGAGTTCATGATGTCTGAAACATTTTGCACTGGATACGTTACACGTTCGGTTAATTAATTTTCGCAGAAGTTTATAGTGACTCCAATACATAAATTTGTCACTTGATCAGAAAACTGGCATGGTAAAAATTGAGAAAATGTGGCTGAACAGTACTTACTCAGCAACATGATCCTTGTATGTTTCAGAATGAAACGCTTTATTAATTTTATTTCTTAATATTGCTGATATCATTTAGAATTATATTTGGTATATAGATTTTAAAAACAAAGACAATAATATTATTCATAATACAGGATTTACATGATAATATTATGATCCGACTACAATCATACAATTCAAGCATAAGATTTTGCTCTCAGATTACACTTTGAGCAATTTTTCTTTAGTTCACTTTTTACTAAATAATTTTTAAATCTAGGAAAATCTGTATTTGATCTTACAAATGAACAACATTATAACAAACACTGTCATTCGTGTTTGAGCAGGCCGGAATCGCTAATACCTAAAAACGCTCTCCTCTAAAACTATAATTATATGGAGTAGTTTAAAAGAAAACACGTTAAATAAATGATTATTAAATGATTACTTTTTGAAATGGTGTAAATGACTATATACATGTATACATTATTCTTTACAGACACCACGTGACAGCAACTATTTTACAGAAACTACACAATATGACATGTTGTATTGGGTTGAAATTTGTCACAAAAAAAGTGCACAAAACTCTTTTCAAGGAATCACTAAGACAATAAAAAAAAGTTCCAAAAATTTTACAGATTTAACAAGTACAAATGAGAATGTTACCTGCAGGCATTTTTGAACTTTCAGTCATAAAATCAAGAGTACAAAAAATATATCCTGCACCAGAAAACTTATTTGGTGTGAATCAGCAAATAGTTTTTTTTTTACTTCTTTTCATTGTTCTCCGCACAATATGGTAAAATATCCTGCATATACTCCTGCATAGAAGAAGAAATAATCTGATTTTATACAAATGCAAGTTGTTACTTTGGGGAATTATTATTGAAGTTGGAAAAGAAATTGCAAACGATTTCCAAAAAAAGAAGACAATACGTATGAAAGCAATCGTTATTCATGTCTACCGTATGCTTTTGTTTATAAAAAAAAATTGCAAAAGCTGAAGGACAGCAAATTGTATATAAAAAGTTGCGGGCAAAATAGTATTTTAAGCCAAAACTATTTTAAAATATAAGAAAACGTAAGGAATAAGGTAATAATTTTCCTCTATTAATGCTTTATAAATCGATACTCAATCTAATGCTTCATGGTATATGGCCAATGATAATATACATAAAGATGTGAAAATACCTAAAGTAAAACAGAAAATCAGCAGATTTAGCAAAAAAAAACACTTTGACAGAAGTAGTAGTAGTAGTCACAGAAATCTTTGCATTTGCCTTATTGGCTTACTTTACACTAGCGCAGGATACAGCTAAGATTTCTTATAAGCCACAAACGTGACTGGCGCGAAGTTTAGAAGTCATTTCTGAGAAAGAAAGCAATATATCCACCGATATTGTAGAGGCAGTGGGATATAGTTGTCATAAGGTCAGTCATTTAAGAAGAGATTGCAAGTAGCCATTGAAACCAACAAGATCAGTTTCATTATTAAGAAGTATGCCAGCCATTCAGTATTGAAGCGATATGTTCGTCATAAGGATCACAAAGGAAAACAGCCGGTATCACAATTGGAAGCTTATGAAATTAAGAAAATGTGAATGGCTGGAGGTAGAAAGTTGACACGGGGACGCAATAAAGCGTCAGCGTTCGGCGGTCAGACGAGAAGCGTATAAAATTGCCTTAGGAAATCGAACATTTGCAGCGTGAGCCAAATTACTTTTTTTGGAATGGGATCGCCTCCAGCAACACTAATGCGAAATTAAATATCAACAATTGATAAATTTTGTGACGCACGATTATGATGCCATTTTAAAAGGCTGTCATTAGTGTCACTGATTTTGGTACCAAACAAAAATCTTTCATTTGGTGTTATTTATCTCTAAGCACTTTTGATTTGGTGTCGTTTTTACCATCTCAAAAACTACATTAGAAAAGGCCAAGTGACGTTTGCTTCTCCATAGAGGAACAATCAAAATTCCATTGTAATATGAAAATATGTGACTTGGTATAGTTTACTACGCACCAACCAATATGTATATAGAACACCTTTCATTTAAAAAATTTTGAGCAATTTTTATAATAAAATTATCAGATTTTTCGTTTTCATATTCACAGAGATCATACAATATAATACAATAGTTTATTTATGTTTAAATTTAGGCGTATATAATTGAATATTTTTGTCTAATTTTTGGCAAAATCCTTAATTTTCAACTTTTTTACATTATGAAAGTAAGAGCATTACAATACCATAAAAAAGAAAGTTAAGTCAGTAAAAGACTCCGTGAACATTCAATTGGAAATTACGCATTTTATATATGCATTGTTTAACTCCTGTCAAATTTACTCAATAAGAAAATTTTTCATAAGACATGTGTCCTCACATGTGTACAGGCAAAAGTAGTAACCTCTCTTTTTGCCATAAGGACAAATCCATAATGTGGGTTTTAAAGGCTTTAAAAAATTGTAATGTCAGTCTAATCATTCCATCATGATGTGGAAAACAGCTGTGAACACTTTGTGTTTGTGTGTGTGTGATTAGATTTTACAAATAAGTATGTTGTTGCAGCAACAGCCACTGCTAATTGAGTTTTGGCCAGTAAACAATCTGCACTGCTTGAGTCTATCTCAGCAAGTATGACTATGTCATCTTGTTTCTGCCTAAAAGGGTATTTTTCCCTTGCAAAGTGCACATCTTGTTGATTTTAAGTTTATTGTTTTCTGACACTTGTAACACAAGAACTAGTGTCACATCATCGTGAAAGAGCCTTCTAATATTGGAACGATTTTACTTTACAGAAACTACGAGGGCAGTTGTAAAGAATTTTGGAAGGTTTTTATTTTTGAGTTGGAATGTCCAGCAGAGAGAAAAAAACTCCTGTATAAGAAAGTGTCTTTTATATCAATAGCGAAAGAGATTTCTGAATTTTGTTAAGATCTGTCACTGGTTTGATTGAATAGTATTTATGACGTATAGCGTTTTCGTTTCTTAAAATTTCAGAAATTTAATTTTCTGCGTTACCTTTTTACATAAATTTGCGCTTATTAAAGAACACTAAGTTCCATTCTTTCCCTTTGAAAGGAAAAAATATTTTGCATATTTTTTTAGAAACGAAAGATCATGGCAATGCTTCTACAAAACATATATGTGGTCATATTACGGATGTGGTTGTCATATTTCATCTTCAAAAGTTTCACCCAAGATTGGAGAAAAATATTGAAAAATATACCATGTTTATTCCTTACTTGGGTCAAACTAACCCAATTTTATTTTTCAACTTACTTTTTTTGCATTGTGATGATTTTCAATAATAATTATTTTATAAGTACGTTTTCTATCAAATAGAAAAGTTCTAGTAGTTGTCAGACTTCATTAAACAGTTTTTTCTCGAATTCTCACTAAATTGCAAGTTGCCAGTGATCATTGTAGCGACGTGGCGGGTCATTGCCGACACACAATGAAAAACACTGTGTTAATTAACCTAAATGCATGCTAACACCGGTGCACTGCGGGAAATTTAGTCATTGTTTTTGAAAGATTAGAGAATGGGGTCCATCTTGGGGGTCTGCTGGCATCTTCAGCACCAAGATCGGATGTGGAAGTCCAATCAGTTACTCATCTTTACAGGATTTGTTATCGATACAAATAAACAATGACAGTTTTGCTGAGAGTGATGTCAGAGAAAATATCGAACATACGCATAAATCGTTTGACGTTTTTAGATACCATTATTGTAAGCCGTAACTATTCGTTATTATAGATGTCCAACGATAAAAAATATTCCTTAGATACACCAGACAACTTAGCAAGAATAAGTCTGAGTGAAACAAATGCAAAGCATCCAGAGTCACGGATGATTCGATCTACTTTTGTATTTCGAAGTATGATGAAGGAAATGATTAATCGAAAATAACTCGAGTTTTAAGGGAGTATCTGGAAAAATATTGATATAACAAAGCATGCCTTGGCTTGCAAATAAAGGCTGGTGTACTCAAATCGCACGGGGAGAGCAAACTTGCTCCTATAAGACATATTTGGAATATGAGGAAAAAAAAATAACTGTTAAAAAAGTCAGTTCTTATTCACATTTTAATTGTTGAATTAAATTGTGCCAAAAGGATTTTAGATGGTAGAAAATTAGAAGGAATGCAGAAGGGTTAATAAGTATTTGAAAAACTAAAATTACTTATTAGGGAGAAAGCAAGTTGTTAGCAGTCGGGCAACAAACAAAACTGAAACACCAGTTTTTGTTTGTGTAAAATGGGTCACGATGTCAATAATAAAAACTTTTGTCTGGAAACAAAGAAAGTAGCAACCAAATACACACATAGCAAGGAAACTCATATGTACATATAGGGCAGAGCACACATACATGCCAATACACAGCTTTTGACATATTGGATGATTAAAAATACGTAATGATGCAGTAGAGTTAATAGATCTTTTTACATTTTAAACAGAAATTATAATTTTTAGGTTTTTAATTTTTAAATTCTGAAAAATAGAGCAACTCAAAACAATAAAACAATCCCACAATACTTTTCAAACCGACTTCGTAATTTTAGAAAAGTGTGTGTAGAAAATACTATCGTATGTAGTTGCGTTTGCATTATTCAAAGCCATACAGATGACAATTTCCTTATAGGAGCGCAAATTTATCTGCTTGTCTGTTTATATATTCTATTTATGTTTGTTTATCTAATGCCTATGATTTTCTATGCATGAATAGACTCACAAACTACTTAGACATTTATGTATGTATGTGTCGAACAGCATGTTCGTACGTTAGTATTGGTGTCTACATACGAGTATTGATGCAACACTAATGAAAGTAATTGTAGAGCATTGTACTTTATTTTCGAGAAGATGAAAAAGGGTATCAGTTTTGGTCTTATTATGTAAAAATCTATACATGACACTTGAGCAGTAGTAGTAATCATTAGGGTTTTTGTTTGCTTCAAATTCAGTACATTAAGTGTCATTTGCATTTCTAACAAAACATGTGTCAATTAATATGCAAAACACTTGAAAGTTACAACAGCAACTCCTCAATACAGAAGTATGCAGAATTAAGTAGATTTAATATACTAAATATACAATGGCATAGCAGATCATAGAGATTCCTAAAGTATAAAGACATTTGATACATATTTGTGTAAATAATACAAATGTCATATGTATGGTACATACGAGTATCGAGCAGGTGTCTGTAGGTAGAAATTTTTGAGAGCAGGATAAATAAAAAAACTAGTTGTTAGGATAATTAAAATGACAAAAAACTTTTATGAAAGGGATATAATATAATATGCCAATATTAAGCAAGATTCTGATTACGAACTCTATTCTCTAGGAATCTATTAAATCTATTGTACTGATAGCTATTTTTTGTGTGTAAAATTTGCACTTAGTTAATCTAATTATTAAGAAAAAATTCGTAGGCAACATTATATACATTTATAAAATAATTATTAAATTATAAAGATATTTACATTTGCGAAGTCCTAACATTTAATATCTATTTTTTCGCATTCCCAGTTTCCTTTTCCTGATAAGCAAAAACTGTAGCACTACAAGGATGTGGCAGATAATAAACATGTTATCTTTTCGTACACAAATGCTCAAGAACCACACAATATGAATAATGTTGTATGTTTTATCTTTTCGGCTGCATTAGATTTCCTCAGAACATGACTCCCATGTTGTGTTCTTCATTAAATATATTATTTTTATTTTCTCTAGATGCTTTTGTTTTCCTGGTAAATAAAAAATATATAATTTCCGTAATATAAAAAAGAAGTACTGTAGCAGAAGGTTCAAAAGGAACTACACACAATGTATTGGTAATGAGAACAAAAGCCAGTGGACAGTGGTTTAAAAATAATGAAATTATTGAAGAAATTAAATATAACAATTAAGATTCTTAAAGGAATTTAAATTGTTTGAATACAAATTGCTTCTTATAGAAGAACCTAGTTTTTAATTCAGGTAAATTTATGGCGTTTCTTTTGTTATTTTAATACAATCGAAATATTTTGAGCATAGAAATTATTATTAAAATCTTTTAACTTAAAGCCCTTCTTCTATACATGAAGTTATTAGTAAATTTATTATATTTAATTATCTGAAAGATTTATTTAAAGAATTTTCGTTATCAATATATAGTTTTTTTTACCATTATTTAAATTTTTTGTCTGTGTAGTATTTTATAAAACTATAACAAATAAAAAATTTGGTATATGAGCACAATGACATTAATTGGTAACATTCGCCTTTCTTATGAAAAATCATAAAAATTTCTTGCAACATTTTTGGAAAGTGAAATAAGACTGGTTAAGGACGTAATTTTTATTATTGCTACATAATAGAACAAAAGAAAAGCAAAAGCTCTTTAAGATCGGCTTATAAAGAATGCGAAGGTAGTAAAAACATTGGCGATTTCGATGACTAATAACTTTCATAAAAAAATTACGATATTTCAAAATATTGTTTTATTCATTATTTTTGTTTTATTTTTTATATAATAAATACTTTTTTCTTCTGTAGTTCAGCCTTAATTATGCAAAATTTTCAGGTGCATTTTAGTTTTAAAGTTGCAAGGTACTCGACACAAGTCGAACGAATATGTTGTATGTAAATTTCTCTGTTTTTACACAAATTTTTAAGCAGTTATTTAATTTTGTCGAATACATTTTTTGGGTTAAAACATAAATTCTTCATCAAGGCATGTAATAATTTAAAACAAATATATAAAAATCAAATATATTTTGATTTGATTCTTTTTCTCGTATTTCGATTCAAACGAGGGGTGTAGGTTATATATGAGGGTGGGTTAATAATTTCGTAATTTTTTGAATTTCGCTCCTATTAATTGAAAGGAATACACTGATCCTGTTAAAACTTGAGCAAACTACGTCATTTAGTTTGTTTTTGACTATCGTGTTTTTTCGGAAAAAAACTATCATTCAAAATATTATGAAAATATTTCATCATCAATTTTAATGGCAAAGGAGAGGTTTACTGAGTTTCGTTGTGGCCGCACAAGCACGTAAGATGCCGAACGTTTTGGAGGCCTCTACAACTGAAACATATGAAAAAATTCATGACAGAGTTGGCCGATCGGAGATTTAAAGTGGAAAGGACTGAGGAAACCATGGGCATATAAAAATTTTCAGTGGTATCAATTTTGAATAATCACTTGGGTATAAGAAAGCTTTAGGGAAATTGACTACAAACGCAATCGTTTGAAAATTTTGCAGCAGTTGACATTGTTTAACCGCAATATTTAAAAGTTTTTTTGTGCCATTTTGTAACCGTGGACGAAACGTGCATGAAACGTAGATCTACCACAACACAACAGAGACCAAACAGTAGTCAAAGCAATTGGTTTATCAAGATGAAACGGAATTAAAGAAGGCCAAGATGGGGTTGTAAGCCAATAAAGTCGTAGCGTCCGATTTGCAAGCTGTATAATCCACAGTGACTACCTTGAAAAGAGTAAAACAATCAAAGTCGAATATTACACCAATTTATTGGGGATGTGAAAAAACCGACTCAGAATTGGCCAAGAAAAAATAATTTACAGCTTGCATGGTAAAATTCCATTAATATCTGCACCCGCCCACTCTCTGGATTTAGCATCTAGCGTATATTTTCCCTGCTGTACCAATTAAAATACATACTTTTGTATTTTAAAATTAAATTAATAGTAAAAAAAAAAAGTTGAAAGAAGGAAGAATATGTTGCAAAAAATCGCTCGTTAAAATGTGCAATTAGAAGCGAATTTTTCTAATACCTACAGTGAAAAATGTATACCCATAAGCTCTACAATATATAAAAATCTACTTGATATATTTATACGATATGCAGAGGAAATATATATTATATAATACTTTTTGCGGTCCTATTAATTGTCTTAAAATTTTATATAGGAGAGTTTTAAGCAATACAAAAATCTTTTGTCGCCACTGTGCGAATGTTAAAATGACATTTGTCGTGGTTTAACTTTAACTCCATGACTAAACATTGTCGGAGTTAAAAAAGAGATAAAGATGATGGCATTTCTGACGATATGGTTTGTATATTTTCCCAACGTCATACAACAAACACATACACAAACCCAGGGACATTTTTGTAAAGCATTATTTAATGCTTTAAAAATATCATAAAGAAGTTGTGACACATCTACATATATGTCTTTGTATATGTAATATTTAGCATGTAAATTTTTTTGATTAAAAACAAAACTTTTACGATAGTTAAATCGAGTGCTGTACGGAAAATGCTTCTTATCTTTCATATAATTAGAAACGTATGAGGGAGGCATATTAAACAAATTAATATGTAATTGAACATGAGTATTATTAGGATTAATTTCTAATAGATATAAAAATTATGTAAATGATTTGGAAATCCATTCAGACATCCTAGCTAATTGTCAGAAACTCAACAGTCAGTTTCTACTACACGAGTAGAACTTAAAATCAACACGGTATTGTTTATGAATGTTGTGCAATTACCTCTGTTTATATGTACGAACTTGGCCAAAAACAAATTTGAGAAATAGTTTTAAGCTGCCTCATGATGCATGGAAAAAACGAGTATAGATAAGTTTCTAAACACTTTATGAGTCCATCCTATACATTTGCAGAATTTTGTATACCAAAAATATTCCCTAGCAAATCATATATTTTACTTTGACGTGTAAATTTTTTTAAAAGGTGTTTCACTTCACAGCTGCTTTAAATATGATATAAAAATAATAAATGCCAAATAGTATTAATTAATGAATGAAAACTGAATTTTTAATCTTGCTAGGGTTGACTTATAATAAATCATTATAATTTTTAAATCCATGGCGTACCAGATGTGGTACATCGATGTTTAATTATAACAACAACAAAAAAATATATATTAAGTCAAACAAGTTTATTTTTAAAACAGATTCCATATATTAAATCAATATTTTTTCTTCTTTTCTAGACAATTTAAGAACATTTCAGAAAATCAAATAATTTGGATTTGTATGAAATAACATTATCTTCAATATGCAAAATAAATTTCAAAAAGATTTCCTAAATCAATGCACTGATTTTTTCAACTGAAAAATGCACATGGGGCGTATGATTAATATTTTACTCCATGTTTTCATAAGTTGCGTATGATTAATTTTTTATGAAAATAACAACTAGCGAAAACTTCCCAAGTATCCATTAGAATTTCTTGCGAATTTTTAAGAAAACAATATGACAAAATATTGACTAAAAGTTAAAATTACTTGCATAAATCAGCTCAATTCGCTTTGGAAAATATTTTTTTATAAAAAAATTACATATATTACATATCATGTTATTTATCATTTATGAAGAGAAAATACAATTAACACTATTGGCAATGTTGTACTATTTTCGTTCGTCCCAGAAATAAACAACATATAAATAAATTAAAAATTATTTTCTTTCCAAAAGAAGTTAAAAGAAATTAAAAAGTAAACTCCCTACACATTTATAAAGGCTTCAAATTTACTGAATAAGAACATCTTTCGGGCAAGCCTTTTTAGTATCATTAAAAATCCAAATCTGCACTGCCTTCGTATTACTATCTCTACATTTTTATTATTTTTTTTTGGAAGCTCTGTTTTTACTTGAACGCCTTCGGTGAAAAATAACATAAATGTCTACATGAATTATTACAGGCGCTGAACCAAATCATTTAAATCTGTTGCAGCTTTCTAAACTTTACTACGCAGTTAATTTTAGTGCATAAAATGAATTAATTCCTTCAAGAGTCTTTTACAACAACAGAACATACAAGCACACATAAATTAATATACATTTTTTGTTCAACATTTTTATTTAATAAATTAAAACAAAAATATTAAACATGAATATTTATTTTCGCAAATGCCACATGATGTGGTTGCCCCACATTATGTTGCTTGGCCAGCGTTTATAAAGGATGTCCCACTTGTTTTTGTTGATCGTGGTTAAAGCTGCTGCAATTTGTCTTTCATTTTTTTATTTCATGGGAAGTATAAAATTGAGTTTAATTTTATTCCATTACTTCACTTTCAGTCAGATGTTGTATTGGAAAATTCCATATTTATGTGTTATATTTTTGTTGCACGATTAGAAATACATATTGAGTTATTAAAATTCATTTTCATCTTTTTTTCGTCTTTTTTTCATACTTATGGATAAATACTTATGACATTTATTAATTTGTTTATGTTAATAAGCACTTAAATTTTTTCATTATTTTAAAATGCAGAATCATTTTAAAATTATAAACAAAAAAATTTAGAGCTGAAAAAATATTTAAATTAAATTTAAACTATTAAGTAATTGTTGACAGTTTGCGAGTTCGATTAAACTGGAAATTATTTAAATAATTGAATAACAAAAACTAATTTTCGCTAATGTTTACATAAAGAAAGCAATTATGAAGGCTTTAAATTGTAAATTGCCTTCTTGTCATTATTGAAAGTTAAAATGGCAAATAAATAATGTCAAAAAATATTTGTTTTGTACTCACTGGAGATAAGCTTTGGAAATTTTTTACGTACCTGAAAGGAGATAATAACAAAAAATTATTGTGTTTTACTTTTATTTAGAAAAAGTTTACAAGAAAAAATATTGCATTTCTTATCATTATGAAGTAAACTTAATACCCTGGCGAAACAAAATAATGTTATAATTTCCTTGGGAAATATTTCTTACTTATTTTGGAAATTAAAAAGCGCAGATGATCCCTCTCTAAACTTCTATTTTCTTTCTATTTTTCTACTACTCTGAATAAAATTTTCAACCAAAAGCTAACGTGCCGCACAGCCTTTATCTAGTAAATTAAAATATATCTTCCCATAAATTAAAGTAAATAAATTATAATACACATCTTTAGCTTTTTGCCACAAAACTATTTTATTCCTGTACAAGGGTCAGATCTTCCTTGAATCATCATATACTTATTTTAAAACTAAATAATTGAGCTCCTTATAAAACGTCACATGTCCAATTAATTAACTCATAGAAAACATGTAAATAAATAAAAAAGCAAAGCAATTCTTGTATTTCCGGCAACATTTCTACTTTCAACATGACATTTGTGCAAAGCTTTATAAAAAAATTTTTTAAAGAACTTGTCATATGAAAAAATAATTTAGTAGCAAAGAGCCGCAAAAATTCTATGTTCGAGTGTGTGTGTGTGTGTACAGCATAAAATTATTTATGGCAAAAATATGTACGAATACAGTTGAGTTCAAAGAAATAAGGATAGAAAAGAATGTTTGATGCTGTTTTGCGGTGCTGAATGTTTGATGATATTTTTTAATTCCGAACTAAAAACAGTTAAATTTAAATACATATTTTGTTGATAAATCATCTTCAGTTTATACTTTGATGAACTTTCTCCCATGAGATCTCTCTCTAACGGGAAAAAGAATTGTCAAAAATGTACTTCCTGTTTCTGTAAATTTCACTTATTCGTTCCTTCGAGTGTTTTTATTTAAAGCAACAATAGAAAAGTTCATAATTATTTTGGTTTTCAAACGTAAATACTTCAATGAATGAACGAAGCAGGCAGTTAATTACGGCAAAGGATTTATTAATCGCTCCAAATTCTAGTTCTTTGTATGAAAAACAATTACAGATTATAAAAAATATCGATTCAAAAATAAAATTTAGTACTCAAATACAATTTTTTCCCTTTCATATTTTGGGTAAAAGTTATCGGTTGCTACTATTTTTATATTAAAGGCGCTTATGAAGAGCTGTGGACAGTTTCTGTATTATGACATTTTCTTTCCTATAAAATTTTCTGGCTTCTAGAAGCGGAGAAATGGCATTTAGTGTTCTTTAATACGGAAGAAGAGTGCGCATTCCTGTAGAGAGTTGAGTTTATTAAACTAAAACTAAACTAAAATTAATCAACAATATGTTTCAGTTCTTTGATTAAAAAAACACATTTATTTTTAACTTAATATTAACGATTCGTAACTCTTTTTACCGGATTGAAAGTGTAGCTTAAAATCAAACTGTTTAGAGTCTCTTTAGAGGGAGGTAACTAATTTATTAGTCATCTCTGTATGTTTTCTTTAGTGCATTTTTCTAGTTTCTATTTTTTTTAGATAAAATAAAAACATAACATTTAATTAAGTCATATTTTATTTCCATTCAAATTTACACAGTCCATGAAAATCTCTTACCAAAAGCACAAACTACCGCAAATGCTGACCCATAGAAATTATCAAGCCCCAAAGTAAAATCTTTTACTTAAATATAATTTTGTTTTTTCAGTTTTTGTTACCCACAAAGTACACAAACATAAAAAAGGCCATTGTTGTTCGTAAAGGACGAGTGAGGGAGGGTGGGTGAGAAAACTGCTGGTCAAGCAAGGGATTTTTTTAATGCATAGTATATGAGTGTATCCTACTTCAGTTGTCAGCTTAATATATTTATATGACTAAGTACTTTTTCCCATTTCTTGTTATTCATTTGAATTTTTAGCTTTTAGTTAAACATAAATAACGCTTTTTTGGGTTTTTGCAAACAAGACACAAAATTTCTGTGAAGCAAAATTATTTCTGCTCATGTTTAGATTTTTGCTTCTGTCCACATTCCCACATTGAAATTAAATAAGAGGGGTGGGTTGTTGTCATGAAATATAATAAAGTTTTTTTATTCATATACGTAAGTATTTTTTACGACCATGAAAAATAATGATTAAGGGAAAATTGTGATGGTAGGAATTTATTTTGAGCTTTAGCTTATTTAGACGGAACATTAAGACTAAAGATTGTTATATACTGTGGCAATTTTATATAAAATATATGTCTGCTGTCAGTGTTGGTTTTATCTGAAAAAAAATTTGCCTAGAAATTAAATGGATCGTTTGAAAATAACTTCTAAATATATTAGTGGCATAAAATACCGAACAAACTTTTGTCAAATTTGCTAAATATTTAAGTATTGACAAAATAACCCCATATTCACCCGCATAAATATAAGGGCTCTCTGTTAAGCAGTAGACAAGTATGAGACAAATTATACAAGGAATTGAATTTAAAGTGCTGGAATTAAATTTAGTGGTTCCAAGTGGGAGTTCATATGCAAACCTTCTTCATTTAAAGCAAAATTTATTATTGGTTATTATTAGTAGGAATTCTTATCTGAGATAGTTTTTTGAATTCTTACGACTAAGAATTTGAAATTCATAGAAACAAAACAGAATTTTTTTATAAAAAATTTTTTTAATGGTCATTGCAAAGAACATGTACATCCGTAAAAAATTTATAAATATTTGTTTTTAATAAAAATTGTTAAATGATTTTTGTAGAGAAATACTAATCTAAATTTATTGGGACATGTAAAATTAAAAGGCTGCAGTATAATTATTAGAATTAAAAGCCATACCAAATTGTCAGCTCTTTTCAATTGGGTCTGCTGCAAACATTGTAGTTTTATCTCTGTTCCAAAAAAAGTATTCAACGAGGCTGTTTTCAGATCACTCGGTAAAAATCTATTGTTTTATCTACTTTTTTACTTTTATAGTCGGTCATATTAAAATGAAATTTTTACATTTTATATTTTCAATTATATATTTTCAAGTATATTTATGTGTTGAACTTTATACGACTTCTTATAGGAAGTTGTTACTGTTTAATTTCTAAAATAGTTTTTGCTAAATAAAGAAGAAAACGTAAAACTACTGGTTGTTATCAATAAAATGGATAAGACCAACAAAAGATTTGTACAATTAATACGCTTGTAGAAATAAGGTGTCCCACCAAAGATCATTCACAAGATCATTCATTTACAGATTTAGTCGCACACCATGAAAATTTTGTAAATATTTAGGTTCAAAAAGATTTATTAAACCATTTTAATTCTGAAAATATAAGGAACTGTTAAACTTTAAAGTTTATTGCATCAATATTATTTGGAAATAGTAAATTTTCAAACATAATTTCAATATAAATTGTTAATATTATTCCACCTTTTTATTTTTATAAATTAACTAAACTATCTTCCTGAAGAAATCACTCATAGAGTGTTGAAATATTGAAAAATTATAAAAATAGAAGACCTCAAACTCATAAAAGAAATAAATCAATTAATTTATAATTTCAATATCTAAAACAATTTCAATAGACAATTGTTGCTTACATTATAAACAACAGCTGAAAATATTTATTTACAATGATTAAATTGCAAGCACAATTAAATATCAATTAATCGAATACCTAAATTGTAAAAGAATATAAACTGTTGCCAGAATAAGCCTTTAAACGCAAATAACAATTGGCTTAAATGTACTCGAAGTAGCAACAATACAACAAAAGCGATTAGAATAGGCTTAAATTTGAAAGGGTAAAATAGAAAATGAAATGAAAATTTAAAAAATCTGCAACAACAAAAAAGCCACAACAAATAGTGTTTGAACAGAATTAAGGAGAAAAGGGTTGGTTAAAGAATAACAATTTAAAATCCTTAATATTCTGCACTATTAAGGCAAATGCCAAAAACTGTTAAATAAAAATATTTTGCAAATACCAAAATGTATGCCACTATAAGAGAAAAAATTCGAACAGAATTAAGCTTGTCAGGCATGTAAGTCTTTACGGTTTCATTTTGATCATTTTAAAGGAAGCAGGAACGCAACCTCTGACATTTAGGACCTGATATGGGAAAATATGAATTAGCATGTCATTGTCTGTTTCATCGAAAGACAATTATGAAAGTCAACGGCTATGCTGGCTAGAGGTGTAATGGGGTAGAGTTTGATTTAGGTTGGGTTAGGTTGATTGGAGGGGTGGTGATAGCCCACGTCATACGACATACACTTAAGCCAGTGAAGGCTTGTTGTGCGCTCGCTTTAATTATCAGACACAAATTGCCAGAGTTCTGCGGCAGGATTCGAACCTGGGACCTTCGCACTACGAGTCTGGTACACTACCTACTAGTCTACGAAGGTCAGAACTTGATTTACTGAAAAAAAGTCGTAAACCAGTTACGAAAATCATGCCATCATGCAGACTGGATAGTGTCACTGTGCTGAAGGTCGCTCGTTCGTCTTCAGTCACAGACTATGAATGGCTGTTTGGTATACAAGCTAGAATGACTTTTTAGCTTGTTTTTCCTTATATATTGGTTGTAAAAAATATAGTTACTGTTTTATTCTATACATACGAACATGCATTTGTATATAGTACAGAGGCTAATAAAAAAATTAGTCTGTTTAAATGACTTTATTCGAACATATTCTTGATTTTATTTGTATAAATTACTAGCTGACCCGGGCAAACGTTGTTTTGCCTTCAAACTTGCACTAAATCGACATAGCAATTATTGTTCAAATACCGGTATCGGGCTAATTAACCCCACTACACGCTGATTAAGGACCCAACGCCTTCAGCAAAACGCAGCATAGGCTTATCGCGCTAATCTCTACTGGGAAAAACACAAAAATCAAAATATTTTGCTATCTGTCGAACAGAAACACTCCTCACGTCCCATAGAACATGTATATAAAGTTTGGTCAAAATCGGTGCAGTAGTTCTTGAGTTACGGTGCAAAAACACACACAAAAAACTAAATATTGCGCCATCTGTTGGACGAACTTCAAACTACACAGAAACACTCCTCACGGCCCATAGAGCTTGCATATAAAATTTGGTCAAAATCGGTCCAGTAGTTTTTGAGTTTAGGGATCACGAACATACACGTAATTTTTATGTACACCGTCAGCTCAAAATATCTTCGGAACTATATAACCGATTTAAGAGTTTGATATCTCGTTTTGAAGAACATGACAACGGCTTTCCAAAAAAAAAAGTAAAATAAAATAAAAAAGCACAAAAAATAAATATATGTATATGTCATTGGTGGTGCAATATGAAAATTGGATTTTGCAACGCCCTTCCGCCCACAGACCGAAAATCAGACTTCACAGTGTCACCCGGCCGAGTATTCTGAAGGTTCACTGAAAATTTCGTCAAAATCACCCCAGCCGTTTTGGAGCCATTACGTTACATACATACATACATACATACATACATACATACATACATACATCCTATTTTATATATATATAGATTAGGATAATATTCATAACAAAGAGGTAATCGATCACAGGATATGTTTTAAAGTTAACAAGGACAGATTGTCCTTCACAGCAGGACATAACAATGATATTTTAAGAGTCCGCCAAAAAATTTATTTTGAATGTTATTAAAGGATTTTTAATTATAATGATCAAAATACATATATCAGACAGACCAAGTAAGGATCTTAAAGATAGATTCGTCTTATGCTCAGCTTTGAATAGAAATATTAGATCATGATCTTCAAATGGTCTGTCACTCAATATAATGTCCTGGAGTTGTGTAGTTGTTTCTAAAGTGATTGCTCAAACTGGACGTATTGCATGATTATCATAATTTGTCACAGAGAATGACAAGTTGTCATGCAGTCATGTAAGAATTCGTAATAGTTAAATGTTAAACTTTTTTATGAAAGTTGTACATATTAATCTGTAACGAATGTGAACAATGATGGTGTATTTTGTGACAAGCATGTCAAAGCGATCACTTGTTGTCACTGTCTGATTTGCCATATGCAGCAAACTTAATATAGAAAATAAAACAATGATGCAGATTTTTCAGGACCTTATTTTATTTTTTTTTATTCCCTTACGAATTTTGTTGATAACACGAAATTTAGTCCCTTAAATTTTTATATATAAAAACAGCTGCTTAAGCCGTTCCCGTAAATTGTGGACTTTCGTTTTTATAATCAGGTGAAGGCAAAAATTTTATTATTTTTAATCATGTACACTTTTATGCATTATTGATCTTAATTTGATGATTTACATATTTTTTTCGGAATCAAAAAAAAAAATCCACTCGAAACTTCTTTCATATATTTTTTTTTTTCCAAAAAAGTTTAAATGCCAGTCGGCTAAATACCTTGTAACTCTCATAATTTTTTTATTGTGTTTTAATATTTATTCCCACTGTGCGAAAATTGTTGCGAGACATTCCTTATAAATGTTAACATCGTATTAAGTAACCAAAAGGGATAATAAAACTTGAGCTCTCAATAACTCAACAAAGTAAAAAACTAACTTTATCTACAAATGGAGACTTTTCGTTATTAAATTTTAAATTATTTTTCTTAAATAAATTTGCTTTACATTTTTTGTACATTTCCTATTTTTCATCCTTATTACTTTAAGTGTTTACATGCATCTGCGTTGTTTACATTAAGTATCAATCTACTAAAACATGAAGATCTATCGTCATATTCACAAATACAAACTACTAGTACTTCTTATGCAAAAATGTGGCAATCTAATATACATGCATATGAACCTGGGAAATAATATAGAAAAGTTCTTTAGAAAACAACTTTAGTATAAGACGAACAAAATGTACTAGATAAACTGGGGAAAAAAACGTTGTCAAAACAACTCTATTATTCCATGAAATATCCTGACTGCAGTCAGTATTGATAAACAAGAAACTTAAAAAGCCAATGAACTTGATGTCTAAAATACAATAGTGCTCTTGGTCTATAGTTACCAGCCAAATAAGAATAATAGACATACAGCATCGTATACATACAAAACTTAACGAGAGAAATTTTTTTTGTAAAAAGGAGCCTAGACGAGAATTAAAAGAAGAGAAATATGCTTACTTTTACATACAGATAAGCAGCGGGCGCGAAATTGAGGATGGTGTGAGTATTAAGGATTTCGTTTGAAATGGATAGTAAACAATGTGATGGGCGAAAGAAAAAAATGTCTGTCGGCAAATATATTTGCGAAAGACGGTAGAGTAAAAGTAGTTTTATTGTTTAATTCTATTCCACGTTTTCCAGTATACAATAATTATTTTACACAAATAATTTAATTTAGGAATTTTGGGTAATAAAGTTACAAACTCAAATATTTTCCCTAACAAAACATAAAATTTTTTAATAATTTGTTTATTTTAATATTTAAGCTTAAGGTCTTTTATTTTTTTACAATTTTATTAAAATAAACAAATTATTATAAAAAAAGGTCAAAAAATATAGATACATTATTAAAATTTCTTAATAATATACTAATATTAAAATTATAATAACAACTCAGCATACCAATTAAAAACGCAAGGACCAGCTTTCCGCTCTGTGCTTTGTACTTTAGGGGAGAATTGGAAATATAGTATTATCTGGCAGGAAACGTGACAATTTTTTATAATCTTAAGAAACTAAGATAATAATATGCTAAAAAATATTATAACGACCTTTATCGAAAATGTAAAGTTACTGATAGGATCCAGTTTTTTTTTTTTTTTTTTTGCAAACGAGCTTTCATCAGATCTGGGCATTTTGAAGCTTTTCTAATTATTTGCGAGATGATGTCCATAGGGCTGAATGTATGTGTGTATGTAAACATCAAATAACATTTGAATTGTTTTACCAATCGAAACAAAATTTGTTGTACTTCAAAGATTTTGGCTTCTCTTAAATGTCGTGCGAGTATAAGTAAATCAACCAGTGGTCGATCGAATGAAAAATCTGATTTAACGTTAGAAACGTCACTAATAACACATTTCTTACTAAAAATATATTTGTGTTATAAAATACAGTGGAGCTGAGTTATAACATATAGTGGTTATAAGGATTTAAGCGCTGTAACGACCAACATCTACGGTCCCAAGAGTTTTCTGAAATGTTTCATATAAATTACTTATTAAGGTTATGACGATCTTCGATCATTTTCGCAAACAAGGAACTATTTTAAAAGTAGCGAGTATGAAAAATGCCTGTAATTTTATGCTTATAACGAATAAAACAAAATTTGTTCACTGATTTTTTAGGCGATTAAAACAATTAGTTACCAGTATTTGACAAAGTCAAATAGAATAAATGAAATTTCCAAAAACACACCGAAAAATAAGAAAAATATATTTCAACGTTGCTTTCTTTTATATATTAGAAAAGATATATATGTTTGCGAACCCCTCAAATTTCATTAAAAAAATGAAATTTGTAAAAACACATAGAAAAATAACAACAACAAAAGAGTTAATCTATTTCAATGGTGCTTATTTTTTAATATATTGGAAATGATATCAATATTTACCCCTCTTATGACGAACATCTTCTATAGCGAAATAAATTGCCCGGTACCATTTAGTTCGTTATAAATAAACTCTATCCCCTTGCGAGGAACCGTGCATTCTAAATTATATTTATATTCACTATTTGTTTATTTGTAGTAAATATTATGTAATGGAATTAAATAAACGGGGGAAAACTTTAACTGCCTTTCAACAAAAAATTTTATGCAGCAATCCTTATGAAATAACCCTACAGCTTCGCATGTTATGACTTTGAAACAACTAGTATCCTCTTTTTTAGTATCCTGTTTATTTACATTTGTCTGCTGTAAACAGAGGTAAATAAATAGAAGTGCTTTCAATAAAAGTTGTTTGAAAGCAACAATGATCTTCTGAGTGCTAATACTGAGTTACAATGTGACAGGATATAACAATTTACACGTACTGACGGAACGATTTACTATGACATGGAAGGAGCCAACAATAACAACTGAAATATATTTTGCTTTAGCAGAATTAATAGCCAACTCAGTCAAGCTGTTGCACAACATCTCATTTGATTTACTTACTTTTCCAATATAAATGTAAATGTTACTTTTCTGAGAAAAACACAATTTCAGGAATATTCTGCATATTATAACTTCATCTAAAACTTTTCAGGTTTATTGCAAATGCCAGAAACTATTAAAAAAATTACTTCCTTTACCCGTGTAAAAGAAATCATTCAATTCAATACGTATGTGAATAAGTACGTGCGGCTGTTAGTAAGACTATTAAAAAAATATGCTTTTACAATATATAAACTGACCGAAAAAACCGGCAAATATTTTGTAATTTAATTATTCTACATTTTGCAAAAGGAGTTTCACATTATTGGCACTAAAAAGCGACAAGACCATTTCGGCAAAAATTGTCATAGTTTCAAAATTTGTGCGGGTTTACACACTATCGGTACATAAAATGCAGCAAAAAATATGTGCATATCGCCGATAGTGAGGATCCAACTTAAAATAAGCCAACAAGATCGACAATTAAATTTAAGTTTGCTAAGTTGAAGACCATTTTAGCTTCAATAACCTTCTGAAATAATGCTATACAAAAGGAATATCAAAAAACAAAAATAATATAAAATATGGAACAAGGGGATTTGTCGAAAGCGCGATAGTATAATGTATTTTAAACAGTGTT
This sequence comes from Germaria angustata, assembly GCA_963681545.1. NCBI lineage: Eukaryota > Metazoa > Arthropoda > Insecta > Diptera > Tachinidae > Germaria > Germaria angustata. Next base: position 50,523,549 of record OY813001.1, on the reverse strand, counting down.
TGTTGTGTTTTGGTTTTTGCCACAAAAAACATCAGAACGTGCCGCTACAACTTAGATCCTGCTATTTTTTTAACCCTAAAATGTCGTGTATTCATCGAAACGATGAACTAAGTTTTTCTGTCTTTATTTTTCTTGCTACTCGTACCACGTTGATTTACATTATATAGGCTCTTCCAATAGGGACTTTAATATTAGACAGTTTTTAGCATCCGTATTGTTACAGGTACATCTGTCGAATTGGCCGTCATTTATTCAGCCTGTTTCACGAAATCACCATGTATGGATAGATATAGCATTCAACATCGCGTGCAAATGATAAAATTATTTTATAAAATAAGTGTTTTATTCGGGTTACGGTCCGTGGAATTCGTCCATTTTACTGCGCACCGTAATCGTCCTGCGAAGAGAACTATTAGCTGTATGGTAGATAAATTTGAGTTCACTGGTTCAGACGACGATGAAACAAAAGCTCTATCTATTAGAACGTCGTGTGGACAAGAATCCTGGCGACGCAGCAGAAAATATGTATTTCTTAAATAAGTTTTTTAGATACTGCTTTGAATCATCCAAAAATTCAATCATTTTTTTAAACGACTGCAAAACTCGATAATTTTTTGAAACTTAGAAAACTACTTTGCAAAGTAATCTTATCCAAATCATTTTATTCGTTCGAAAGACATCGTTGTTTTTGGCTGCTTGTTTTGATTATTTAAGACGGTGTCGAATGCCATACAGTTTATCAAAACCAAACAATTATTTCGAAATGTATTTGTTTAATTATTCCGAAAACTTTTCTCAAATCGTGCTGGATATTAGCGAGAAGTTCCAGGAATGACCTGCTTTGTCATCCATATATAGCCTTTTAATTACGCCTTGTTGGTCAGTAGATATAAATTTTTTTTTTTCAAATTTCTTTGAAATATCGGATATAAAAAAATAGATTAACAAATTTATAAAATACTAGCGGGCCCGTTGCCTGCTTCGCACGGCAAAACAAAATAAGAAAAAAAACACACTTGTTTTTAATAAAGTTGGTTTTGATCCCAAAAACACACTCACTTCACATACGCACCGCACACAAATGCGTTATCGGATTTTAACCAAAATTCATATAAACCATATATGGGCCACTGCCTACATAGTGTATAAGTTTGGTTGAAATCGCTCGACGCGTTTATGATTAGTTCGGCGACGTACATATACGGACTTATTTTTATATATATAGATATCCACAAATATCAAATGGAATAAAGAGCTAAATCATAGAATTATATGTAAGTATGCCAATGGGCCCATGGTTTTGACTGAAACTGTATTCATAAACGATAAATAGTCTAAAAAATATTCAACACGCCATTTATAATATTGAAAATTTCATTGATGGTTTTACCAGAAATAAATTAAAAATTATTAGGCCACAACTTATTTGTTTATTAGACTCAAAATACAATAAAAAGGCCCTAAAATTATAAATATATCAAATTCGCACAAATATTGGCGAATTTGATCATAATAATAATAGATACGTGACATATCAACATTTTAAACACGTTTTCACAAGAAAATTGGAAAATTGCATTAACAATATCGAACTCATAAATGTTCTTTTAAATATACTACTCTTATAATTAGTATTGAGACTTTCATTTTTAAATTTTGCGCCAAAAATAGCTGATAATATATATAATTTTTTATTATCAATCAATCTCGAAGTTCAAAAAATAAGGAGCAGGCTAATGTTTACATGTACTACTACAACAAAAAATTGGGAACTAAAATTGAATTTATGTTGTTTATATGTAAAAGTGATATGAACAAACCATAAAAAACTCGGTATCCGGATTAATTTCGAATTATCTATTAAAAAATTGTCTATTAAAAATTAATTAATAAGTTTTTCAATACAATTTTTATTAAAAAAAATGAAATTGCGAAGCTAATTGCCTTGTCTGCGGAAACAATCAGAGTATTTGGCAAGAATGGAACCTGCGAATTTCAGACAATTAGTCTAGTAGACCAGTTATTCATCTACGAAGTCACTCCTTTGCGATAATTTATAAAATATATTTATACTTGGCATAAAAATGTTGTTAACATCCGGTTAATCGATTACAGGTTTTGAGCATCACTAACGACAACATTAAAAGGAAATAGAAATGTCATACACAAATAGTTATAAAACGTTTAACAGACAAAAATCTGTAATTTTATGTTTATAAAAATAAACTTATAAACTTTTTTCATAAGACGAGAAGTGTTGGCTAAGAATTGTGTTCTTTAAATCCACAATAAGACTTTTTTATGAACACAGACATATGTAAATATTTAGGAATAAGAAATATTTATTAAATACACTACTGAAGTAATTAATTATTTTTAATCAAGTTTTGCTTATTTTTGGAATTAATTTCTGTTAAACTTCCTCGTAACATGAATAGAAATTAAGGATGTTGTTCATAAAACATATTTTCGATTTATAAAATGTTTACCATTTTTTTTATGGAAACTTTTTATTAAACTAACAGCCTGCAAAAGTAACACCGTATTGAGTCTTATATAATTATCTTCCGTAATCATCTAAAATACCTCATGTTACAATGGGGGCGAAAAATGAATATCATGATGGCCAATTTGCAGCAGAAGTTGCACGGGCAACAATTCAAAATGCCATAGAGAACGCAATTATACATCATTTGAGTTTTTTTTTTCCAAATTAATTTCATTAATTTTACTCCTTCGAATAAAATTTATAAAAATAGGACTCTTTTTTCAAATGCAACAAAACAGAAGCCAGTTACAATTATGACATTACTTGTGCACCACGTTGTACGTTGGAACACTTTTTTGTTTGTAATTTAATATTCCCATGTAGCATCTAATATATTAGACAACACACTATAGTTTTTATTGTACAATAAAAAAATCCAAAACATGGAAGTAAATATGATGCTGCTGTTAGAAATTTTATCATTCAAGCCAAAAAAAAAAAAAAAATAATAATAATAATAATAATACTGACAAACAGTACAACTTTGAAAGTAACTGCGAAGCGGAACAACATAATGAAATTTCTTAGTCTGAATTGAACTGCACTTTTTACATCTTCTACTTAAAACTTATTTTTTAAATTTATTTTTTAATAAGAATTTTACTTCACTAAAGTACAGAATAAGCTGCGGCATATTATAGTTCTAAGTGCTAAGGAAACAAGTAAGCAGCTCGTTTGTATGACTGTCTGGGAAGTACGAATAGATGTGATGACTTAAACAAAACAACAGCCAATACAGTGTGTATGGAAAGGAAACTTGACATTACATAGAAAATTACACACACTCAACAAAAGTATTTACGAAAAGGATACGTGCAGCCAGTATAGCATGTGTTGTTAACTGAAGAAAAAAATGTTTGTTCAACAAGAAAGTTTCAGGAATGTGTACCGCGTTGAAAGTTAAGATGATACTGCACTTATTACTGTGGCAAAAGTTTTGCATTGTTAAAGAAAGCTGGAAAAAAATATATAGACTACATTGTTAGGAAATCAGTAATAAGAATTTATAGACCTTAAGCATAAATCGTATTGTTGGTGGCTGTAGGTGAAATAAGGAAATAAGGATTTCTTAGTAGTTAATCGCTTGAGTAAGAAGTGAGAATATAGTTAAGTTTAACCTTTAACGTCTTTAGTATCCTGAATGAGTGTTAAAGAAAAAAGCAGCAGAAAACTGTTTTTAAGAAAAATAATACAAATATAGAAATAGTAAACTGAAGTTAAATCAAATTAAGATTATTTCTTATGATTTTAACATACTGTTGCCATTGCAAGGAGCTAATTTTTTCTAACGCCTATTCTCTGACTTGTAAGCCATCTTTAATATGTTGAGAAAAGAACATTTTTATAAGTGCTTTAGCAAGGACTTGTTTTATATACGACTAAGACCACCATCTGAGTCGGCTGACGTCTGCACAAAATACAAACGCACCGGTAGTCACAATAGGGTTTTTATTGTACGTAAATATTCGTCTCAAAATCAGCAGGTTAAAAACAGGTGCTTCCAAAAACTAAACCATAATTAATTGCGGAATTAAAATCAAATTAAAATAAAATTTACTAATAGATGCGTTTAAAGCAACGATAAATCGTTCTTCAAAACCAGCTTCTTTTATTATTTAACTGATATTTTAAGAAATTCGTGTAGCAAGATTAGGTTAGACTATATTTTACAGACATGATCCTTAGTTGGTCCCTTTGTGAGGCCTGTGAGGATATATAGCAGTAGTATGAAAGTTTGGGTGAAGATCTTACAGAAACGAATTCTAAACGAATTTTTCGAAAGAATATATTTTCTTAGTGCCCTTAAGAAAACAATGTCATTTAAAATCTAAATTCATTGAAATCGATTGATTCATTCTAGAGATATCCAGTCTTATTATGAAACTTAAAAAAATACCTCAAGTGTCGTTAACTTCCCCCTTCGAAAGGTAACATTATTAAAAATTTTCGAAAGCAATATTATTATAAAATATTTGGAAAACAGAGTTTTTTTAGATACTGGAAAATTCCCCTGAAATCGTAAGAGGAGTGTTACATAAATGGCGTGTAAGGTCAGCCAAATTTTTTGTAGTAAGATGGAATTTTATGAAACTTGTTATAAAGACACAATCCATTTCGCTGCTTTTTTGTCCATCAAATCCAGCATCATAATAGTCTCGAAGAAGTCAACGGCAGGTATAATACTGATATTTTATTTTAAGGAAAGTCAGTTAAGTAAACTTATTTAATGGGATCTCTTAAGAGGGAAACAGCATTTTTTATTAATAAAAATCCCTATTACTCATAAAAGCTAAAGGAGCAAATAAATATAACTTTTATAAATTCTCTTATTTCAAAATTTTGCATTGCAACCGTCTTTTTCATCAAAAAATTAACTATAATTTAAGAGTCAACGATTCCGATAGGACTGATAGGTTCTGCAAGATTGTTGGAAAGCATAAAAATCACATCTCTAAAAAATGGACTTTAATATTGTTTTGATGTCTGTCAACATCTGAGTTCGAAAAATATCTGATTGCATATTATATTCTACCAATATATCATTATGAATAAAGTAAAAACAAATGGAATAAATAAAGACGCAAGTATTTATAATATTTATTCTAGTGTTTTGACCTTTTTAATTGATTAACTTTAATTAAATTTAAGTCTTTCTTTTTACTTTTTACTCCCAGTATTACGTCACTCGTCGAGTACCTTATTCAGGATAAGTCTTAATTAAATATTTGTATGCAACATAAAAATAATATCAAAATACAAATTTTCAAAGAAACAGCTCTCTATAGTATCATAACCATTTGATTTCTTTCTTTTTTTATAATTCTATCTCCAACACATATATGTCTTTTGTATTTAGCCATGTTTTTGAAAAATTCAATATTTAACTTATAAATTTATGCTGCTGTTTGATGTTTGCCTTCTATGCTGTTGCTGTTGCTCCCTTAAATAAAAAATTATTTTCTCTAGAGGAGCGGTTGGAGTAACAGCAGCACTACGTAATGGAAACAATGGCAGTGGAAGGTATGTGTAGCTTTATATTTTATATTCATTATTATTCCTGAAGCACTTTTGTCACAAGTACGCTATTGTGAAATGCTAAAGCATAAAAAGCAAAAACAACAGCACACAAATGCCTTTATTTAAGCATTCCAACACTCATCCACGAGTAAACAAATACTATTTGTCTAAAATTTGCAGCGCTTATGTGGGTGTTGTATCTAATTTTGCAAAATTTATTCTATGAACTGAACATACATAGAGACGCATTTAAAATGTATGTATTTCGGCATGTGAGTGTGAGTGAGAGGATGGGGGATTTGCATTTTCAGAACAAACTTAAGCTTGAGTAAATTTCAAAAGCTGAGCTCTTGTTGCCGTTTTATAAGCACTTTTTACCAAGGGAAAATTAGGGATGTGAACGTGTTGTAATATTTAAAAGACACCGAAGTAAATGGCAAAACTAGGCGGTAGTGACTAAGAGTAATTTATAATTGGAGTTTTTTTGTTTTAGTGATTTAGCAAATATTTTTAGTTATTAAAAATTATTATTTTTTTTTTTGAAACGACGACTCTAGAACGAATCAAAATCAATTGATTTTAATGAAATTCCCAACAATTGTCATTGTTTTCTTAAGTTTAGATTTTGTATTCAACGGTAGCATCACTTTAAAATATATTTTACTTAAAACTTTTTTCGAAAACAGTTTTTCAAAAGGTTTACAGAATTATTGCTTTACAAATGATGAAAGATATGAACAGGCCAATACAGCTCGTGGCCTGATTATAGTATCGATACCACAAATTAACGACTCACATTCTACACACTATCACGAAATTTTAAAAATTGCTACAAAAATGCAGGAAGCAATATCCTAAATGTATAAAACGGTTTACTTTCAGAGCCAAACAGTAGTAGTGACAGCGCTGGAGTGACTCCCTCCTTATTTTATACGTCAAAGTAGCTTTCGCATGTCCCACTAAGAACCCAACTCATTTTGCACATATTCCGCAAATGCACTCATGCAGTGGGCAGCAACTATCCTCACATGATACTCAAGAGGATAGCGATACCATTAGCAGACTTCGTCATGACGAAAATTTTGGACTGAAACATGGTGCAGTTGTTTGCGGTATCTAATTTGAAGTGATTTGTGACAGGTTGGGACGGCAGTTTACCAAATAACATTTTCCCTCTAGTCGTTGTATTTGTTATTTGCACAGTAGAACACTTTGTCGATTACCTCTTGCCAACGTGAGTTTTAACGACCTCATGTGTTTGTCTCTACTAAAACGTTAAAATACTAAACAATACACATTAATACATTATATTTAGCACATTTCTAGCAGTAGGCGTTAATTTCAAATTTTTTTAAATAGATTTTTGTGCTTACGCGGATGTGATATTTCATATAAATTTATTTCATACATGCGACTACGTAATTGCTTAGGCAAAAAAGTAGCAAATTTAGAAAAGTTATTTGAGAATAGCAAATACAGTGGAGGCTCATAAAAGTTAAGACGCGCAAAAGTTAAGAATACGGAAAAGTTAAGCAGCTTTCTGTCACCATACGGAACTCTAAAAAGTTAAGTGCTTCTTAACTTTTTTGAGTAATTTTTGTTTTTATTTAATTTTTCTATTTTTAACATCATTTTGAATTCTTATATGTATGTCGATTGTTGCATTAATATATGTAGTACTATATAAGTACATGGGTAGCATAAAAAAATTCAACACATATCCAATCGTCATTTACCGTTAAAAAATTCTTTACATTCGTACGTAATGTTTCATACTATTTTTGCATCAGTTATTAGTTTTCTTTTGATCGTAACAATGTCAGCAGCACGTAAGCAAAAAAGGTTATCAGTTGCCGAAAAATGCAAGATTTAAAAAAAATTAGATGAAGGCGTTTTGGCTAATCGATTGGCCATGGATTTTCATGATTCTGAATCTTCAATTTCTAAAATTAAAAGAAACAAAGCAAACATTTATGCTGCAGTGTCAGGTACATGTGACGAAATTGAGAGAAAGACTTTACATAAGGCAGAATTCGTAGATTTGGAGAAGCAGCTGTACAAATAGTTCTTATATCAACGTGAAAGAAACTGTCCACTAAGTGGTCCTATTTTAAAAGCTAAAAATTAATACATTTGCATACATACATATACACATGTGTATTAAATACATATTAATAATATATATACAATGTATAAATACATGTATAAACACATGCATTTTTTCATATCACGGAAAAGTTAAGAATTCGGAAAAGTTAAGCACCCTCAAAACAAACTACTTAACTTTTTCGAGCCTCTACTGTAATACTAATAAGAAGAGTGTTTGAGAATAATAAAAAGAACAACCTGAAGCATCATGTGCATTGAAATAAAACAATTTCAGTAAACATAAGAAGAATTGCGACAAATATATTTTTTCTTGTCAATCAAATTAGTTCTTTTTATGTATATGGAAATAAGTAGTAAAATGTATAAGAAAAATTTAAGTAGACGAATATTAAGCCAATAGTAAATCTGTTTTAAGAAAAAATATTTCTTATTTATTTTTGTTGAATTTAAATAAAAATGGCGTGTTTAATAAAACTGAATAACTATTATAATATAATATCGGATATTAGTTAACAATTAAATCAAGTATAAGATTTTATTTGAGAATTGAAAAGTAAAAAGAGGAATATTATTTCTGATACAGACGAATTTGTATATGATTATTAACGAGATTTTCAATTAAATAGACTTCTGATATAAGAAGACTCTTTCATTTAAGTGAACTCAGGACTTAAAAGGTTTTTATTTTAAACGAAAACAGAAAATGTGATACATACTGAACATAAGAAAGATGTAACAAGATTTCGAATTAAAATTTACTTTGGAAACTAAGATTTTATCGACTACATGCAATACGATTAAACGACAATAAATGGTTTTTTGATAGCGCTTAATACTTTTTTCCTTTTAAGCGTTATATGCTTCATATAATCTTTTACTTTTACAAACAAAATATGTTTAGGCGAAGCAGAGAGCTTCAAAATTTATCGCAAAAATAGTTAAAAATTTTCTTTTTCAATTAAGCAATTTTTTTCTTTTAAGCGGTCATCCCTCACTCGAATTTTTTTACTCATTCAATATAAAACAACAAATTGCAATCTTTAAGTAAGTGACTTTAATTAATTTTATTTAAGAAAAATTTATTTCTATATAAAAAATCCTAATAATGCGCTGATATATAATTCATACGCAGTGCACAACTTTTATTGCTCATATGTATTGCGTTCCTTATGCACATTCAGGTGTAACCTCAAATAATAAATCAAACAGATTGCTTTTTGGAATTATTGACGTTTAATAGATATTGCCCTTTTTACTCTTCTACCCTTTTAGATTTTTTCTTTCAACAATATTGAACACAAATGGCAGTAAATTTCCTTTATTAGCATGTTGAACTTTGTAAGAGCAAAAGCCAGAAACTTTAATAAAAGAATTACGTTTAAATTTGTTTTTGTGTTTTATAAAATGGTAACTTTATTTATTTGGATGGAATTTTCTGTTCCACTTTGTAGGACAATCGATAGTGCAACGGCTGTATGAAAACAAACTCAGCCAAGGGCAAATAAGTAGTGAGATCTAAAAAAATTTTATTAAAATTTTCTCTAAAAGTATTAAGAAAAAGTTAACACTTTACTATTGAGTTATTTATTATGCTCAAAATCATTTTTACAAAAATAATATATAGATTTTTTACAATATTTTTTTTCTACATACTTTGGGTGTCTTCTTGAGGACGTTTAAATAATATTTTAATTAATTTTTTTATGTTGGAAAATATTTAAAAATATTATTTTTATTATTTGTATTTATATTTTTTCAAATAATTTGAATTTTCTGAAATAGAGTGTATAAATACTGAATATTTTTTGTAAAATATATATTACTTTTATAAGAAGAATCGCTAGTTTAATAAATAATTCAATAAGTTAATCAAAAGAAAGGTCGAATAATATTACAAATTTATCGACTACAAAGCATATTAAAGTTATTCGAAATATATTCCAAATTATTGAAAATCAACTGATAAGTTTACATTAGCACTAAATAAATTCGGGCACATAGACTAGCAACAAATATCGAGTTTGAAAAATATATTTTTGTAACCAACTCCAAAAAGGGAGGAGGTTATCATATAGTATCGAGTTTATTTTAGTAAATGTTTATACACACATAAGCCTGGAATCGAATTCCAATTTTTTTTGCAATAGGCATAATTGCAGTTTGATCCCAAAAAAATTATTTTTCAAAGTTCGGATGCAAAATTTGCTTTCCCGGAATATTCATCATCACAACAATTCAAGGAGCATATTAACAAAGATATTCATGCGTTATTTTCGAAGCAGTCCCACCGGGGCTTAATGAAAAAAACTACACTGCTCTCGAAGATTTTTATGTAGTATGATAAACTGAGATTGCCTTATATTTAAAAACAAAAATATTGCTTTTTGAAGGAACTCCACGGGGAAAGGACTACCACAAAAGCAATGGCTGGCTTGGAAAAGGAAACTGTCAATTTAACATGGTGATGACCTGGTAGGTATGTCTCATATTTTACCGCGTCTAATTTATGCATGTCCAGAAGATCGACCACTTTTGTTCTTTTTGTAGATCTTAGTTCTTAAAGTTTGTGGGAAGTGAAATCTGGAATATTCAAGTCCCACAGTTTTTTAAACGGCATAAGAGATACTGCACTCCATTCTATTTCGTTATTATCATGATCTAAACGAAAATAATGAACAACTCTTTAAAATCTTCCTATCCTAAAGTCAGCGGACTACGAATAGGTGAGGGTGAAGTAAACCATCGCTGAAGGTAAGTCATCCAACTCTTTCGCCACTCTGGAGTACCAACACAATTTGTACTGTTTTTCACCACTCTTATATCGTTATTACAATAAAATGTAGTTAAATTAAATGAAAAAAAGCTAAGGATCCTATATGTGAAACTTTTTTAATAAGAGCACATACCATTGCCTCCTGCAAAATGAGAAAATGTGTACATATATGAAATAAACATCCGGAAGTCTTTTCTATCAAATTTCAAATCAATTTTTTTGTTTGATGACCATTTTTTCAGTTTTCTTTACAACTTTGTCCTAAAAAGTGAAAAAATGGTGATTTTTGACAAAGTTGTGAAGAAAACTGAAAAAAAAATTTTTTGAGACAACCTAATAATCACTACTCCCTATATGTTCCTTACCATAACAAATTTTTTTGGGCAAGTTAGATCAAGTGAAGGGTCGTTCCCAAAAAATAAATAATATATTGAATGTCACATTCCAGCCTGCAACTATTTTTAAGAACACCTCGCACTTTAAAAGATTTGTTTCATGCTTTTAAATAAACGTTTGTTTAAAAATTTTTGATCTCACTCCTAATGGAAACTCAGTTCTTGTATTATGTATTTACTGTACTTCATAAGGACGATTGGAAAAGGACCTAACCACACAATACTATCCAGATGGTACCATAATGATTTAAAAAAACATTTAAAGACCTAAATTTTCAGAGCTATTTTATTTTTTTCCAAACACAAAAGTTAATTCTGAAAGGGATTTCTTGCTGAGTTTTTGCTATTCTAATATTTTTTTCAAAGTTAACATTTAGTGGTCGCTAAACCAAATTGTCAGTGAACTTTAAACAGTTTGAAAACATGTTTATGTCAAACAATCAACCAAAGGGCGTTTAATTGTATACATGTTGCAAGAAAAATAAAACAGACTCATGTTGAGTATAATTGTTTGTTGTGTTGTTTGTATAAAAGCCCTCTATGATTATGGTTTTTGCGATATTTATATAAGATAGGGAATTCTCATATTGTATTTGCTTTGTTTGAAATATACATACGATTTTGAGTGTTTGCAAAAGGCTGCACTTACGATTTGTCGGCACATAAACATCTAAAGAGACGACAACAACAAAAAAACTAAAAAAATATACGACTAAATAAAAAAAAGTTATATTATATATACAACTATATTTTTGTATATTGTTGTAATATAACAAATTGCGCTATTGACAAAATAAAACGCACTTCCACTGAACAGATGGCTTTAATCGTTTTAGTAACACCACAAAACTTATTGATATTAATTTAGCACTAGTTAGTGTCTTTAAAGATTTTACTGAATAGCAAAATCGTCAGTTTTGATGTCAAGGTTTTTAATCAACTCAACAGTGTTTAAATAAAGTTAATGAATTGCTCTACAGGCTTTAAATGAGTTTCAATATCAAACTATTTTCCAGTAATTTCATAATTTTTACAATTTCCGAAGGCTCGATCGAATAAAGCTTATAAAATAGTTATTTGAGTGGATTTTTAAATCAAGAATTCTTGTAACAATGACCACGTTAACATTTTGTGTAAAGTTTTTAAGCTAAAGTCTTGAAAATAATCATTTTCTGCTGTTCATGATAATAAAAAGAAAAGAAAAACTTTCTCAGATTATGTTTTTAAATGAAAAATTAATTGCAATTACTCTTCTAGAAAATATTTAACAGAGGCGAAATGGAATCCTTCATGAAGATCTAGAAACACGTGACCGCATACACAAGGAAACCTGGACACTATTCAAACCCTCTAGTCCGCGAAATTCGTGATTCTATTGTTAAGTTTTTATGACGGTATGAAATTTTGAAACATATTTCTAGTTATTTTAAGTGTACGTTCATTTGTAATATAAATATTTAACGACAAAATTTCATGAATCATATTATCTTCACGTTGTAGTTCATTTGACTTTTTCGTTATTTTTTTTTTAATTTATTTTAGGAATATTATATTTTTGCTTCAAAAGTTCTTTTTACGAAGAATTCTGAATATTCTGATACGAAAATAAAAATGAGAATAAAAAATATTTTTTATGCACTGGGAAACCTTTCTTTACAATGAAGGTTTTTCCTTAGTTAATATTTATACACTTACACAGAAATTGTTATATTGCTTTTATCATTGAAAAATGTTGTTACGTCCTTTTTCCTTTTAAGCTCGTTCTCTACTCAAATTTAAATACAATTGTATTTAAAAGTGAAAAATATAAAATAAATGTTTGTAGTACCATCTAGGGTTCAATTATTTTTCATACGAACTTTTTTTGAGGTCAAAAGGTAAAATAAAAGCAACAACAAACACAAAAAGTAAAACAACTCTTCATACCCATTGTATGTCGTAGTGTGTAGTTGTAGTTTGTGTGATTGCAAGAACAATAAATTATTAAAAACGAAGAAAAATATTAAAGCCATGAACAAGTGCATAAAAGAGGAGAGTTTGAAGCAATTTGGCATAAACTTTAATATCTGGCAATTATTTATCGATTTCTCGTTTTCTTTGTTTTTGTCGTCAATGTTGGTTACTTTGAGAAATAATTGTTAGTATTTGTAATGTAAATGAATTAATGAATTCATTGGCTGAGGTGGCAATAGAAAAGTATTAGACAAACTATGTTGCAGGACTTACAGGATCAATGTTAATTAATTGCATGTTATTCGAATAGACTAATTTTTGTCACAAGGTACAAAAAATATTATTGGTTTTTTTAAATAAAGTTGTCAACTAATCTATATCAAATACACCAACTATTTCTGCAAACTACTGCAAATCTGTTCTAGGTTTAGAAAAAAAATATTAAAAAATTACTTATTTCTTATGCATGAAAAAAAATTTGTTCTTCAACTTATAATTGAGACTATTACTTTGTTTAGAACAAATACTCAGAGGGAAATGACTTGTGACAATTTTGTATGGGGTTATTTTACTTGCAACGAGGAGCATAAATATAAACGTCTTCAACAACATTGAAGAGAATTTTCTATTCATTAAGAAGGCGTCAAATAAGAGGACATCCGACAAAGCAGATCCCAAAATTATTGGAAATAATGCAAACCATTTCCCTATGACTACCTCTATATTTTCATGACTTTTTTGATACTTGTAATTAAGCTTACCTTAGCAAAAAATATATCAGTAGTGGACTTACCTAAAAGAAAAAGAAAGATATTTAGTAATAATATTAAAATGATTTTACAACATAAGCAGGATTGATACAAAACTGTACATATAAATAAATTAAATGCAACTAAATAGAAATAGCGACTAAAGTCGAGAAGAACAGTAAACGATGGGTAGACAAATATCAGCAAACATCAGCAAAGAAAAATAGCCATTCATAGCGAAATTCAGCAGTAAACAGAAGGTCCTTGGATTTAAAAAGACATCAACGCGTTTAGCAATATCAAAAAGTGGACGTTTGTGTAAACTATGTGTATGTGTCACACAAGCTGTTAAATATAGGGGACACAGGGGAGCTCTGTATCTAGCCGCTACGCCCTTGTGGTGCTAACTACAGCTTGCAGCGGTAGCTGAGGCTAATGGCGAAACGACATATCTATCACGTAGGCATTGAATTATGCCTTGCTGGGGTCACTCGATTTACCGGACCTAGAACTTTTGCTGATGATCCTTTAAATTTTTTATGTTACTACTTAGTCCCTGATATTCAGGGCATCGGGCGCATATACATCAAATAATGTAAAAGCAAAATCATGCTGCGCTTGCTTGTCCAAAAGTGAGGTGCTTCAGGCTGGGGGTTCTTTAATTACGGCCGACTATACAGAGGAATCAGCAGCCGAAAATCAGGTATCTCCTATAATCTTATACACTTTTGTATATGCCACACAGCGAATGGCATAATAAGCACTTCAAAAGTATGATCTTATGACGTACGAGATATATTGAAAACAAATTTTCTTACCTGGTTTTCTAAAATCGTAGCATCAATATATACTTTTAACCGAAAATTCTTTTAATGATAACAAAATAGTATATAAAGATGAAAATTTCTTTAGAAAATTTCTTTATGACTTACAAGTCAGCATAAGCGATCTGGTCAGTTATCGAATATTATATCTCTCGGAAGGAAGCTCCCATATGCTGCAGCAACACACATTTTATGGACTTCTTATTCAACGGATATGGTTCTTTGACATAAAATAATAATTTCTACATCACACATATATGTACGTACAGTAGAATCTTAGAAAAGTTAACTCTCATAAAAGTTAAACACGCGGATAAGTTAACAGCTTTTCATAATCCACGTGCAGCTCTAAAAAGTTAACTTTTCGGTTAACTTTTTAGAGCGTATACATCTAAAGTAAGTTTCTCGAAAGCAGTTGAAAGCATCAATAGCGTTATAAAATGGTTTGAGAGCAACAATGATGCAAATCATGTGTTAGACTTAATATGCGCACGAAAATGATCAAGAGCTATTATACAAAAGAAAAGAAACAAACAAGCCTTGACTGCTTCTTTAAACCTCTATAAACTATTTTTATGCGAACAAAAAAACTGAGCGGGACTTGAAAATTGAACACCCAAGACAAATTAAACATAAGTTTCTTTTCTGTAATAATGAAAACTATTATATAAGTCTTTAAATAAAAATGGAACATTTGGTATCTAAAAAAATTGTTTACATATTACATACATACTTTATTTATTCATTTTTTCGACTCAAAAAAACCGCTTAGAAAAGTTAAAAGTTCGGAAAAGTTAATACCCCTTGGGACATTTTGGTTAACTTTTTTAAGATTCTACTGTATTTTGGCATAGACTTAATCTCATTTGAAACCACTTTATTTCTTTAAAATAATAGAAAAGAAGGCCTAATTTGACTTCAGTAAGGATTTGAGAATAGGGAACGTAAAACAATAATTTTTTTTTATTTAAAAATTAATTTTGCTTTTGACGATTCTAAAGAGAGGTGCGAAATCATAATTTCATAAGAATTTTTGTCGTAACCTTCGAAGGGGGTATTAGTATTAGGACGCCCATTTTCAAAAAAATTTGGGATAAAATAGCTAATATTAGTGCTAATATTAGAGTCGTTATTCTTCCGGCTTCATGATGTATAATTAAAAATGAACAGAACATACTTTTAACTTTTTAACAAGTGAAAAATTCACTGTTTTAACTAAACAAAAAAAGAAAATTTTTTTACAAGGGCACATTTTTTCTACCAGGCTTTTAAATATTTTTTAAATAAAGATATTATTTCCCAATTTCTGATGGAGTTTCCCTTTTTAATAGCCTATAATTAAATATGTATTTTATTTGATAATACGTAAAAATGTTAAATTATTCGCAAATAAAATCCTTTTGATTTTATGCAGACTTATTTTTTACAATGAACTCAAATTTGGCAGAAGATATAAAGGATACTAATACTATGGAAAATATTTTCTATAAGAGTTATAGCTTCAAATACTAATTTTTCTTGTCTCTAAGACAAAAAAAAAACATTATAATAATGATGACTTATATAGTCTAATATCGTAGGTCGAGACTTTACAAAAAAAGCACGAAGTAAACAATCAGAACAGTATAGATTTGAAATGACAGTAAGTTAAATCAACAAATTGCCTCCCACCAACTGCAACGAGTGCACTCACTTGTACTGAAAGCCATAAATGACTTTTTACAACCATAAAATCATGGATATTACAAAACATACATGCATTTGTATTTAAATATAAAAACCCAGGGATCATTTTGTAATCACTTACTGTCAGTATAAATTTCGGTATCATTTGCAATATTTCAAAGCATTTGTGTAAATATTTATTATTAAAAGAGCAAATAATTAATATAATTGTTTATTAAAATTTGTAATTGCAATTTATTGTGGGTTTAGCTACTTGCATGTCGACATTTTGTTGGTCGCTGAGCCATTTCTGCAGTGAACTTTAAGTGGCTTGTAAACAACCAAACTTTTATGTTTATAAAACACAATTTGAGAATTCAATCATATATAAAAATTAGAATATATATAGTCATAGTAGGCTTAGAATGTCTTAATACGAACTGCACAACAAACAATTTATACTCGATAAGAATAAAATGTAATTATTCAAAATTCGATGACCTTTGATTGACAATAAAAATTTGTTTTTTCTTTATTACAGAATAAGAAAAACAAAAATCTTATTTAACAATAATATTACTACGTTTTTGAAATGCTTAAATTTATTTAATTTTAGTGAATCAGTTGTGGGATGCCATTATGCCGTTGGAACTAATTTCCATCTGCGTTACTTCCATTTTCAAATGTCAATAATGTTAATGGCCATAACATAAACTTCCTTCAAAATTGTATTTCGAACAGACTTTATCACCGATTTACGGCATGATATAAAAATTTTCATCATTGGCTTAAATTAAACGCTTAAAGGTAAAAGAAAATTAGTACTCAGCAAAGCCATGTACATTCTCTAATGTTCTAAGGGGTATTGATGTTAGGACGTATTTAATATGTAGGACGTATTTATAATGAAGCCTTTAGAGGAAAAAAAGGGAACACAAAAATTTGATTTCTTTTTGTTGATATAAAGAAAATAATTATATGTTCCATTAAAACATTTTTCATAGTTCTAATGAACATAATAAAATGTTTAATACAAACATCAGGGCAAGTATTAAAATAGTAGTTTGAGAATGTGGTTATAGCAACCATATTTTTTCGCCTGTTCCTCTAAAATACAGGTAACTAAATTTGCTGGTATTACAAGTTTTCGCAAATAAATATTCTTGTCCGCAGCCACAATCCAGGTTTTTTGAATAATAAAAATTAATAAAACAAGGAAAAGAAGTTTATCACATTTAAATTAACAATCTTAATCATACACAATATGATTGCAGTAATCATTAATATACTGCATTAATCATAATACATTTGTAATAGTAGTGAATATTTAGTTTATTACTATTTCTGTTTTTTACTCACAACGAAAGTATTTGCTGGGAAATTTGTTGAACCACAGAATAAAATCACAGGGATTGCATTACTTTCTAGGTTCATTTTTACTTTGGTGTACTCTTTTCTTCATGTTGAAGCAAATCAGTAAACCTCTAAGATAAACCTCAAAGATATTGTAAAATATATCCAACATATTACTTGAGGGCACACAGTGTCTCATATAAACTTTATGACTCGTTTGAGGTTTTATGCGTTTCGAATTGATTCAAATAGTATAAGATCTGCTACAATTTTAGCATTGTGCAACAGCAATTGAGAAAGAATATTGTTTTTTCAAATCGCAAGGGATTTAACAAATAAGAAAAAATTAAACGAGGGCTATAAATTGGATTTAAGCAAACTGAGGTTTACATTGCCACTAGTCCCTGGAAAATGTATACTTTGACATCATAAAATATTAAAGTGTATGTTTTGTAAATAAGTAGCAGTAATTGAGCTCAGTTTTAAAGAGGCAATTTACAAAAATTACATATAAGGTGCACTCTAAAAGAACTATAATAAATAAAGCCAATAAGTTTATTTGACCAATATTGAACATTAGCAATGACAATTGTCAAGACTGTAACAAAATTGAAATAAAAGAAAATATTTTAAAATATTTGAAATATTTTAAGATAAAAAACTACAAAGTGTTACAAAAGACTAATATAAATAATTTAATTTTTCAAATAATGAAGTGATTCTAAAGTAACTGAAGTGTTTGTATTAGTCTTCACAGACTAATCCAAAATATGAAATATTCGCTAAAACAAACTCCACAGTGAACAAAGCAGTTAAAAGCAATATCACATATGTACATCATCAGCTGCAACAAATGTTAGAAGAACAAAACTATAAACAAGATAATCATACAAAGACCTGTAGATCATGTTGTTAGATAAAAATAGAAGTCAGAATTCCTTCAGAATACCATTTTTAAATTTTATACTTTTTTATCATTTAGACTTTTGAACCTATCTGATACCAAGGAAACTCTCCCCATTCATCGAATTCAAGAAATCCCATGGTAACCATTCGTCTTCTTGATAATCCAGTACAGAGACTTTCTTCTTCATCTATGTATATCGCGGCAGCTGCGGCAGAATTCATTGTAATCACATGAATTCACTAAAAAGTGGCCGGGAAGTGGCAGTAGTAGAACTGGTTACCTTTTTGGTCATAACCTGCATACTTTTCAAGATATCAACTTGGTCTCTTTTGCGTTGGATAGCTAAACGTATTGGCTTTCATTAGAATTTTTTTTTTTTTTGGCGAAAATAAGAAAAAAAAATGTTTGTAATTTTTTCAAAAAAACAAAGGAGTTAGGTCGTCATAATTTTTGGGGAAAAAATTTTTTTTCGCACTACCCGCGAAAAAAAAATTCGAATTAAAGCCAATTTGTTTATCTATCCAACGAAAAAGAAATCAAGTCGATATCTTGAAAACTAAGCAAGTTACGACCAAAAGGGTAACCAGTTCTACTAAAAAGTGGCCGGGAAGTGGCAGTAGTAGAACTGGTTACCTTAAAGCCAATACGTTTAACTATCCAACGCAAAAGAAACCAAGTCGATATCTTGAAAAGTAAGCAAGTTATGACCAAAAAGGTAACCAGTTCTACTACTGCCACTTCCCGGCCACTTTTTAGTAGAACTGGTTACCATTTTGGTCATAACTTGCAAGTTATTTAAATTCATTTAAATTCTCTATAGTGTGTAGTGCCAGCCCCTCTCCATTTTTCCAATATGACCACTAAACTTCTCAAGAAATTACATTTGTTTAAACGAGCTATATATTTGCTCTAACATGTATTTTGCCTTCTGTATTGTCACAGTTTCATTAAGAAATTCCTGGAGCATATTTCCTGATATGTACTTTTTGATCCTTGTCGTAGTTCCTAAATTTCGCCTTTTAAATGAACCTAGTCCATTTTGGGATTTCTTTTAACTGGTTAACAGAGCTCTGTTAACTGCGAAATTGTCATTACTAAAAAATATGGTTTTTGTCTGTGTTAGTTCAATTTAAATTTATCTTCACACACATTTGCATTTTAGAAATTTGTCCTCGAAACCATATTTATGGTAAAATCCTGGCGGTAAAAGAATCCACCCATATAAGGATGTGAACGTGGCAATACAAACCCATTTCCAGGACAATGCAAAACATTACTTTGGAAGTGGGTCAAAATCGCCGCTTATAATAAATGTAACAAGAGAAAAGCTAACAAAAGTGAGAAGTGAGCAAAATAATATTACAATAAAGTGAAAAAAATTTATTATTATCCTTTGACAAAAGCGTGTTGACCATAAGATGGCATAAAATAACAAAATTATTGCAATGACGTTCTTGACGTAAAGTGCAATATCTCTGTGTTATATATATCTAATATGTAAATTCGAATGAGAAAGTCTAGCAAAAGTAACGATTTGAATTTTAATGTGATCACATTCACACATTTTTGCTTGAGGTGATTTATTAGAGACTCGTTACTATTCTCTGGTATTGACCTCTCCTCGTATGCTTACCTATAATTTATTTATTTTTCTTTCAACAAATAATTCCTACACAAAGATACTCATGAATAATCCTTAATTAAATTAAAATGCATTTAGATTTATCCTTTATATTTCAAAAGTCATATGAGTCAGTCATATTGTACAAAGAAAGTAATTTTCTAAGCATTAAATAGAGTCCTGTTGCAAAATCACTGGTATATACACTTAGATCAGACAGACGCTTCCATGCACACAATGTTAAATATTTTTGTACAAAAGCATATTTCGTAAAGGTCTGTGATGGTTGTTGTGTTGTTTTTGAAAATAATAAATTTTCGAAAACTGTTTAAATAAAATTTGGTATTCAGTGTTGCGTAAATTATTTGTTAACATGATTATAAATGCATCAGAGAATTAAGGGCTATTTTGCCACACATATCACTAATACATATTAGAATATATGTATATACAAATGTGTGTTAGTGTACGGAAACGGAGATTCATTTATTCGTCATTGTTGCAAGACAAACAAACGAATAAATACATTTTCTAAATTTGCATACGCTCGAAAAAAATTTTATTAAAATTATTTTGTTTAATTAAAAGTCATGAAAAAATAGTAATTTATTTTACTTAAAACAACTCCAAGTACTATAAAGTCCTTTATAATAATAAAATCACTTCGAAAAATCTTATTTGGAGAAGCTTTTAAGGAAACAAACTAAAGTTTTTCCTTGAGTGCATCTAAATGCTTCATATGTACACGAACATGCTTGTATCTTAGTCGACTTGTAATTAAATGTGTGTTCTACTACCAGCAGTTGTTTTTTTTTTTATAAAATCGACCGACAGGAAAAAATGAAATAAATTAATTCCTAGAATATAACTTTATTTGTAAGTGTTAAAATATTTTTAGCCCTAAACAATTTTCACAGACAAATGCATGCAATATGGTTAACAGAGGAAGTTTTTTATTGCACAAATTATAGGAGCACCCACACTTATGCACAAATTTACTCTAAAACTCACACAAACTAATGCAACATACAACTTAAATGCAATTACTGATCTGTGTTTGTGCAATGACTTGAACACGTACCATTTTGCTAAAGCGTTTCAAAATATAATTGGAAAATAAAATTAAAGTCTTTCGGTCGAATTATTGGTCATGTGGTTTAGAAAATTCTGCAAAGGAAAATGTCTCTTTTTTAAATGAAAAATTATATTAAAACATAAAAACAGAAGCCGTATTTAAACAGATATAATTTATTTGAAATTAGTTTTATTTTAAGGCCCAGTTGTATTTAATAAAGATTTGAAGTAGAATCTACAATCTGTATTACTAATGTTATTAAAACAATACTTTGATTCTGCAATAAACTTTGCGTAGCGTAAAAATTTATTATTGTTTCAATAACCCTTTAAGTCGGCTTTTGGCCTTTTCCCTCTACCATTTTTTAAGAGACCATTATTTTGAAGACATTGTATTGAGCGAAGAACTTTCGTTAATGTTTTAATGGCTAAAAAGAGCCTGTTTTATTCAAAAACATAACGATAATCTTTAAATATACCAAAAAGGATACGGGGGAAAAATATGTGTTAGAAAATTAAACATTAAAAATTCATTTCTGAAAATATGTTTTTCTATAAAATGTTTGGAAATCAAATTACGAAAGAGATGTTTTTTTTTTCAAATGAAATATTTTTTGCAAAATTTGTAACCGTATTAATTTTGCCAAGAAGTTTCTTTTAAATCTCTTCTGGATATTTAACGAGTACGATTAAGATCAATTATGTATATTATAAGTACTTTATTTGTATCCACTGTTTTCGATATTCCGCCACTCCTTTGTTTGGCATCATCAATATCATTTGATAGAAAATGGGGGAACGATTTTCCATTGAAAATCTTCTGTAGAAAATAGAAAGAAAATTCTATACAAAAATTTGTCAAAACTCCTGGCAGGGATTTTTTTAGAGAAACTATTTTTTTTGCAGACAGATTTAATACTAAAAAATTGCTCTACATACCGGGAAAAGATTTCCTACGAAAAAAATTTTTCTAAAGACTGAGAAAAGATTTTCTGGTATACTTTTCGAGCGTCTCATAATTATAGCCGTCATAGGCCAATTGCTTGACCATGAGTTCAATGGCCAGCGGTGGTGCTGTGAGATGCAGCAGTAACTCTCGAAGCGGATGTACTAAGGATTTGTCTAATGATGTTTCAGCAGGTGGTTTTCACCGCAGACTGCATATCCTGAATAAAATCATCTGTAGAGTCTTAGAACATATTTCTTATAGAAATAGAATATCATCTTGGAGACCAAAAAGAGGTTTTTTATTGACAGTCTTTTTACAGAATATCGTCTGCGTCGACAAAGAACAGATTTTTGTATACACGGTCTTTTGTGGATGTGAGGGAATCATTTTCTATAGAGTTACATCTCTTGAGATTGTCTTCTTCTTGAAAAATCTTTTCTATATACTATTTCTTTAAATTTCTTTAGTTTCTTTTAAAATTGTTAATTTATGAATTAAAATTTTTTATACTCAATTGAGTTGAATTTCCTTTAAAAGTAATTTTAAATTCAGAAAATATTTAAATACAAATCACAAAAAAAATTTTTGCAACAATTTCATTAATTACAGCGTGTAAGTTGGGAAATTTTTGCACAATATTGAAGCGTAACATCCGCTTTGAATTTGGCAAATAATAAAGCCAATAGAAAAAATCAGGTCATCAACAACAAACAAACAACATTTTAAAATTTAGTAGAAAACAAAACAAGAAGTGAAAAGCAAGCTAATCTAAAGGGAACAGTTTTCGTTAACATCATAAAAAGTTAATGAGTAACTAACAATAGAAAAACCAATATTTTCCAGCCACATAAAAGGCGGTTGAGCCTCTGGCATTCGTATGTACCGCATACCTGATTTTAATGAAATCAGAAGCTGCTTGTTTTTAAATTTTTTCGTATGAAATATTTGGCAGAAATTTCGGCATTAAAAACAAACAAAAGAGGAGAGTATTGAAAACAGTTTTAAAGTGTGTGACTGATCTTTTTTAATCAGAGGACTTGAGAAAAGTTAACAGTTTTAAGAGAAACCTTTATGCAGGCGAATTCATAAGGTAACCTCTCTAGTGCAACGTTTACAACTCCTATCGGTATACAATTTCAGAAACAAAAGACCAAAAGCAGAAAACAAGGAAAATATTTAAAAGTAATCAAAACGAATCAGCAAATAATCAAAAAAAATATATATATAAACAAATTTTGGCATTCTGTAATTTTGCTAAAAAAGAAATTATCAATTCCACCTGCTTTGAATTCATCTTCTATTTATGGTTTATTTTAATGAGAATAATTTAATTGTAGGAAGAAAATTCGCAGTCAATGAAAAATTCGACCTTTTAAATACATAATTTTCCATTTTGTTAGAATTTAAAGCGAATGTTGATTGCTTAAGTTATTCCACAACAAATCTTTTCATTGCGTTCATAACTTTTGGACAACTTTTTGTCTCATCCGTTAACTATTCTGATGCATGATTTTAAACATGTCTAACAATAATATCCAAAAAAAGCCAACAAAAGAAGCCGTAACAGCGCTATTAACTATTGATGTCAACTTTTGGCTGAAATTGGAATAGCGTATTAAGGACCGACAATCTCATACATTTATATCGTGGCAGAGCTTAAATAGAAACACAAAAGAGTCTTTATTTTTAAATTTCTCATCATAATCACTTTTTTCATTTAAGTGTGCAGGAACACAATAAAGTACACTGGCATAAAGGGAAGCATGTGTTGTCCTTCTTAAAGAGGACCAACTGGGCTTTTGGAGAAGATTATTCAACCAAGCCAGAGAATGGAACTAAATACTACTAACGACAACATGTAAAAAAACAAATTTTGAAACGCAAGCCACGTATTGTATAGCCGCACTTTATAGCTCAGATCAAAATCTGTGAAATAATATAATATAAATGGCGATTTTAAAAGAGATAAAAACCAACTTTCAAAAATCTGTAATAAGCCCATAAAGCACTTAGAAAGATTAGAGTCACTTAGTTAAGAAAAGTTTTAAAAAAAAGTCGTAACAATACTTGGCAGAGATGAGGAAGTTGAGAAAATTTGGATAATTTCCCATGATTTCATGATGTTCGTTCAGCAATTCAGAATCTATCTTTAATATGTTTAAATTGTGAAAAAATATTTAACACTTAGAATTGACTGACGCCTTGAAAGGTTGCGTACTTTGCCAATAATTAGAATTTGTTGTTTCGTGTAAGTGGTAGTCTTAATTATAAATTAAAGGAAAATAATTGGGTAAATTTTAAAAATATGTAAATAATTGTTTTGAACCTCCATCAGGATTGAACAGATTTGTATATCCTTTTTATTTCCACACAAGAATTTATCAACACAACTACTTACACTAATTGATACATTTGAAGCAATGAAAATTAACATCGTTAGAATGAGTTCCAGTTGATGCATTGATCAACTCATAAAAAATTATATTCTGAGACGTGAGCCTAAGGCGTTTTCATTTCAATCAAAAATGTAAAAGCAGATTCGCATTCTGGACAAGCGGGCTTGTGGTCGATGCCAGGACTCTTTCATTTTAATCAAAAATGTTCAGGAAAGAATCAAAAATTTAAAAAAAAAAACTTAAACAAAATTTAAGGCCTAAGCTTTCGGGCTCTATTTTATTAACTAATTGAAAATAATAGAGCCACGCAATAACTGCGGCTTTCTGCAAGACATGGTTAAGCCGATGAATCTGTCATATCCGTATGAGCACGAACGAAGAAGATGCGAAGTGTAACTCCCAAATGGTACCATAAATCCGAAAGATCTAAAGCTCTCAGCGCGGCATTTCATTATCTGCAACGTTAATCATGAGACGGGTACTTCATGGCCGCGAAAAATTCTATGCGGTAAATGGTGCTCCAAGCCCATCTTTCATACAAACTCCGCAATAATCGAGTTCGTTTACTTTAAAAGTTGTTATGAATGCCAACCCGATAATATTTCAAATGGCCCGCAAAGAAATATATGAGATAATTTAAATAAAACTATTTGTAATTTTCTTACTTTGAATTGGAAAACGAAGTTCTTTTAAATTTTCGCATTTTAAGTTCATTGTAACACATTAACTTAATACCCCAAAGGTCTCTAATGTACTTCTAAAGATCTTTTAAAGACTATTATGATAAAGTGCCGAGGATAAAACGTTGAACAAACATCATCAAGTGGCTTACGGGAGCCTCAATAGATTATATTGAACCAATAAGGCTACACTTATATTTACATCAAGAAACTTACGAAGAGATTTAAGAAAACTTTGTTCGTCATTTTCCGTAACATAAAATTATTTAGACAAAATTAATTCTCAAATTG
The DNA here is from genome assembly GCA_963681545.1 of Germaria angustata. NCBI lineage: Eukaryota > Metazoa > Arthropoda > Insecta > Diptera > Tachinidae > Germaria > Germaria angustata. The sequence goes on along the minus strand of OY813001.1, from coordinate 50,498,244 downwards.
TTCCTCAGCCGAAGGGTCACACCAATTCCATTATAGAACAACTCAATTGAAAGACGTTGGTGGTAATCTTTATTAACGACACAGTACAGTCCCAAGTAAAATAAAATAATTGGCCAAATATTAAACTATGAAATTTTACAATTGAATGAATACATTTGACATTTAAATGAATCTTTAAGCACATCATTTGCATACATGAAGAATGTCATGATTTTATATGACTTGAACAAAAACCAAAACATTAAATGCACGTAATTGAAGCGTTAAATTTGATCTCTTATGCTTGTAATGCAGCTGTGCGAGTAATAATGGCGATAAAGGAGTAAGTGTGGATATATGAAGATGAATTATGGCCCCAGGCAAGAAACTCGAACTCATCAACTCATTTTACAGGAAAATGAAATGAAATAAATTGTCTGGTTTGTCTTTTAACAGTTCATGGAAGAGCAAATGAATATAAAAGGGAAATAGTAAAACAAAATAATAACGTTTATTATTTTCTGTGGTATTTGCAACGGAAATATGAAATTTTAAAGAAATTTTCCAATTAATTAGGTAATAAAATATTTTATGAAAAGAGTACTTATTATTATAAAAGCAATATTTCTTCACGCAAGTCAAGTATTGAAAAATAAATAGTACCCTACAATTATTTGTGGCATGTTCGGTTTTCTAAAGCTGTACGTTGTAAGTCGCAATGTTAACCAATTGACTTTTATATTTAAAAAAATAATAAAACAATAATAAAAAAATGGATTATATATTCATAAGAATTTTTAACTTGTCCCAAATAATTTTTCCGAACTAATAGTGAAAAATAATATTAGACGTAAAGAATTAACATGATAATCTATTAAATCCAACATATTCGTATTTATATCATATGTGGTTTCATTACTAAGTTTATATTTGTAATGTGATTTGCCAAAAAAAAAATCATGTTATAGATAGTTAATTAATAAGGTCAGACTCATGGTGTTTCGTATCGCAATATATCATGGCATTTATTTAAAAAAATTTATGATTCTATTCCTATTATTTTAATACATGTTAACCCATCCGCTTATCATAGATTTCAATCTTGTGAGTCGTAATTATATATATATATATATATATATATATATATACACTGGTATATATTAAAAAAGGTGGCCGGAATCAAAGCAATAGAGGCATTGAAAATGGTTAATTATAGCCAATGAGTGCTGTATATAAAGTTAAAGCTTAGAAGTCATTCCAAAACTAGTCTAGTGTTCGGATGGATTTTTTTTTTGCAAAATGTATTAAGTAGACAATTGAAATGTTTATTATTGTGCCAAAAGTAATACCGCATATTAAAATAGAATAATATTTAAAAAATATGTTTAGTGGATCTACGGTACACTCCATATGTGAGCTAAACTCTCAGCTGTCCGATTTCAATCATGTATTTTGAAAATTAATACTTTTGCTTTTCATCTTATTAAAATATTACAATCTGTAGTTTTTCAAAAAGAAACTATTCCGCTTTTAAAATTAATTTCAGCCATTTTAAAGCAAGACCGCTAAATTCTGATAGAATAGTTCAATAATTCACCAAACAATTACTGTAAAACATCGGGTTGCAAGATCAAAAGAAACTCTGCCTAAAGGTTGTGAAAGTGAGTGTTTGGCACTTGAGGCAGATAAATTTAATCTGGCGCAGCTCCTGTTCCAGTTATGATTAATAATTTCCTATTGGATGAAATGAATGTAATTAATAATTAAAACCGTTAAAATTTTAATTGTTTTAAATAGATGCATTAACATAAACTAATGGATAAAGTGGCCGCCGAGACTATGTTGCCTACCCTCAGCAGCATGGCAGTCCTTAAAGTCGTTATTGTCCGTTGACGAAAATTTACAAGTCATTTTCATTAAAAATTGCATCTTAAGGTCCTCTGTTATATCTCGAAGCCGTGGATTTTATTACAATAATGCACAATAGAATCAAACAAAATATAAATGGTAAAAAATATTCTTTTTATTAAACTTGAAACTAAAAATTCAATAATTAAATTAAGAATAAATTGTAAATTTTTATATTTCTTTTTGCAAAGTAAATAGTTTTACATTAATTTGAACTTCGAGTAGACGAAACATCTAAAAGAACGCGAAGCGACTGGTATCAACCATTAGCGCAACAATACTTTCATATAAATTTAAATATATTCTTTTATAAGGAAATGTTGTTTTCAACAACATCAACAGAATTTCAAGGATTTGTAAAATTAATTTAGATTTTTAATCAAACTTTTGTGAACTTTGCTTCCTAAGAAGTTGAAAAAAATGCACTAGTGGCTTCTTTAAAGTCCTTCCTTAAGGATCTCATCCATTTTTTCCATTGGAATATAACACGTTTACCACCTCCGCTTGTATAGGGTGAATTAAAAATGTGCAGGTGTTAGATAATTGCCTAAAAACATTTTACCAACTTTTCTTAACGCAATATCAATTTGCCACCCACGAAAAGCCGTTTAAGGTTCATTCAACTTGTTGGTTTTTTATTTCCTGCCATGGTGGTTTCTATTGCATGGCTTTGATTGTTATGTTAAGTAATTAATGTTACAGTTTGCAAAATAGAAGGAAAAACTTTTTTTATGTATCAAAAAAAAAAGATGGCCAAGGAATGAGTGTCCTGACTGCTAACGATGTGAGTGACTGTGATACTTTAGTGTGCAGTTATAATTAATTAGTTTAAAAAAAGGCGTTAGTTTCAAACAACATGAAAAAAAGGAAATCGGAAAGCAGAAAACTTGCCTGTTAAGAAGGATGGTTATGATCATGACGTAAACAAATGACTTTCATTACGCGAGCAAACTTGTACCATGAAAACAAAGAGAAGAAGAAGCAAATTATTTAAGGACTTTTTTCTATTCAGCTTCGAGAAAAGAATATTAGAAATAAGATCTGGAAAAGTTATTTTCATGCATTCTATAATTGAAATCGAAAAAGCTGTTGTTTTTAGTTGAGCTGCAGCCAAATAAATGCAGGAATAGAATGATAAATAAATTATTGTGAGACTTAAGACGTTTTCTCTTCTCAAAATAGATTATGTTGATTAATTTATTAAAAAAAAACATTTTTTTCTACTTAAAAGGGAACGAAATTTAACACTTTTTCTCAGAAGAAAAAATGCACATTATAGTTATTTTAGAATTGTAACTTGAATTCTCAATTTTTCACCTGGATTTTGTAAAGAAAAAATGCTTGTTTGCACTAAACTCATCTGCTCTGATTATTAGAATTTAAAATTGGTTATAAGATTTGCTTAAAATTGGTATCCCATTATAGAAAAACTTCCCTTTAATATATTCAGTGCGTCCACAGAGGTGTCGTTTAAGCGGGGATTAAATTGTGGTATGAAAAAAAATTGGATTCTAGTGTTGATGTTGGCTGATTGAGTACTTCCGCAGGTCGTCTTCAGCTAGATTTGGCTATGAAGAGCTACCTCGTCTTCCTTGAAATGACCGTGTCAATAATACTATTTGTGATCCGCCATCGTTAATGAAAAACAGAGTAATAAACACATTTAGCAATTACAGGCAATACTGTCTAATATTTTTTCCAGCAGTCCATGGAAGCGAATTATTGTCTGATGCTACAAAATCAAATTTGAAAAATCGTAAAATTAAAGACGGCAAAGTATTTGACACCTGGGGGTATTAAAAGGTCGAGCATACTCTGAGTCAAATATTTTTCAGTAATTATAGTCAAATCTAAGTTTTAACAAAATCCTCCAGCCTTCCAATGAAATAAATTATGAAAATAGAACTATTTAAAGTGAAATATAAAGGAATTATTTTTGTTTTTTGTGTATTTAAAAAGAAGGAATCAGATTGTGACTATTAACATTTTGAAACCCTTCCAGGCGTAAAGCGGTTCTCATTAGTAAAAAGCTTATGGGTATTTCTAATAAATTTAATTTGTTCCCAAAATAATTAAAAAATACTTTTCTCAATATATTAAAGACAGATTCCTATTCAATGAATAATCCACAAAACAATAGACCTACTTGCAGTGACAATCACGTGTCAAAATTATTAGGAACTATCGCACTTTCTATCACTTTCATTTCACCAATTCTTCATTTTCATAACGAAAATATTAATAAAATTAGCAACAATTTATTGAATATATCCCTTTTTTATTCATTTTTGAAACTTAATTTTGCAATTAAAATTTTCTGGCTTTTTTCACTTAAAATTTCTGGTATTTGTTATATAAGACTTTATTTCCCACATGATTCCATGGTAGGATAAAGTTTTAATTGTAGTTAGTTATAAATTAAAACTTTACTAATATTTTTTGGGATTTCACGTCCTTTTTTATACTATTTTTCCATATTATTCTTTCTATTGTGCATGAAAAAAGCGCACATACACAGGATGGAAATAACTTCCTTGTAGTTCCTGTTTGTATTTACATACGTACATAGATATATTTGAGTTTTTATACATACTAATGTGATTATGTGTTGGAAATATTTTATTAAGTATGATGTTTGTTTCATTCATTCATCGTTTTATATCATCCGATATTAACACTTGTAAACTTTTTTCTTTTAGCTTCTTTTTTTGCAGAATTTATTCGCATTGTAACGCACAGCTGTTGGTGCCATTACGAGTAAAGTTGAAATTGAACACAATAACAAATACATATAAAAAAGGATATTAAAATAAACTTCAATTTCGTATTTGCATGACTAACGGTGTGAATGTGTGCAATTATTTCTATATCACGTAATAGTGCGAACAACAAAATCAACAACAAATGTTTTTGATAATAATGCAAAAAAAAACATAATTTTTGTTTCATCATGTTTTTGTTTTCAGTTACGGCCCTTGTTTTTATTACTATATGTGCTGTTGCAGCACTGCCATCATCTTGGCAGTTTATGTTGCAGCTACTAGTGCCGCTGTTGACACTTGTAATGTTTTGCAATTAGTATGACAGTTTTTGCAAAGCGATTGTTCATTTTTGTCTGTGTCCTTTGTTGCCATGTCCTTAAAACACAATGTTAATTGTAAGCTTTGTTTTTATTATTTTCATTTAATAGTCGCTCTTGTCTTGTTTGTTTTTAATACCGATAAGCCTTATTAATGTCAGGTGTTATGATAAAAGACAACAATTGAAAAAAACTTTTTTGCTCAAAAGTTGTGGTAGATAATTTATTTGTACACTTGTTTCGCTTTAATCATGACCAATTCGTAGAGCATTTTATTTTACAGAATTTAAACAATGAAATATATATAAAAATGCACTTACAATTTGAAAAAAGGAAAAAGTTCTTTTATATAATCCCTACTTGAAAACTAACGAAAACTTAAAAAAGTTTAATGTCAAAAGTAGGAATGTAATCTACAATATGACTGATTTATACACCTGATTTGGAGCCACAATCTTTGTAACAAGACGCTTGCAATTTGTATAAAAAATACTTTTAGAAAGATTAAAGGAAATTGGCCCTAAGTTTTACTGTTGTAAAAAATTAAAGTTAGTTCTGTCTCCCTTTATATTTTCATATAAAGATTTATTTTTTTCCTAATTATCATAAAAGGAAAAGAATGTATTACGTTGCCCTCTTTTTCATTTTAAACAATTTTAGCAGAATTAAAAGAACAGTTGTGTACACCCATTCAATCTCTTGAACAAAAAAATTTCTAAATTTGTATACAAAAGTACATAATATCGACTTCAAGTTATCAAGGGGCTCCTCACAAAACAATCTAATGTTGCTACCTTATAATCAAAATGCTGACTGTGCTGGAGCGCTAAAAAAGTAATAGACTACAATTGCAACATCAATAAAGTTGACAGTCGCCCAAAGATATAAAAAATACAAAAATCAAAATAAAAACAGTATAATAAAAGACAACAATTTGACAATAAAAGAGCAACAATAGATGAAACGGTCAACTCAATTTATGCTTTAACCACTCGGAAGTGAAGCAAGTGTTCAGAGACTAAATACCAGATAAAGCAATTATTTTGTAAGGAAAAATAAATACTAAATACTAAATAAATATTTAAACTGAAATATTTCATCTTTTTATAGTTTTTGCCTGAAGTGCAAGAAAACAAGTGTTAAAATTAATTAAAGCCAATTGCCATTTGATTCCACCTACTCTTGTAATCGTCAACAATTATTTATTTCTATTTTCTTTTTATATAAAAAATGTCAATAATATTTATCATATACCTAGCTAAGCCAACAACAAACAATATAATATTAAAATGGTTATTTTGGAGAATATCTCGAATAACGAATTTGATAAATATTGTTATTATAATTTGGTTTTTTCATTGCCTTATAAATACTTTCATTATCACCCAACGGGCGATTAATTGTATAAAGGCGTAAAAAGAAAAAACAAAAAGACGCAAGTCAATTATAATTGTTTGTTGTGTTGTGATTGTACAAAAGCATTCTAAAGCTATTTATACTTTTGTGTTTTTGTTGATTACAAATAGAAAAATATGATTGAGTTCTGTTTGAATTCTCATATATTGTTTGTAGACTGTGGCTTAAGTATACAAGGTTTGAATGCTTTCAATCATGATTTGGCTAAAGGGTACTGATGATTTGGTTAGCGCCAATGAAATGCAGGCATATACCTAGCTAAGCCAACAACAAACAATATAATATTAAAATAGAATTTTTATTTTATATAGTAAACCCAGCAGCATGGAGATGGATAGTAAAAGCCAGGCCTAAACAACTCTACCAGGCAATGCTAATAGAACAGCTGACTATGGTTAAGGGAGTGCACAAGAGGTCTTTTGCTGGCCTATGTCTACTCGTATATCAATTTTTGACCTGGGACATCTCTTGAAACTGAAGACATGTGATGTAGTGCATAAGAAATAGTTTAAAAGAAACAGAGCGATTAGAATTCAGCTCACAGAATAAATTTTCAAAAAATTGTGCAATCATTTATAGAACAAGGATTAATTTTTTCGAAAATCTTTTTCAAAATTTTGAAAGTCAGAGGGGTGTACAATAAAAGTGAAGGTCTTAGAGTTTTCCCATTGTACGATATAGCAGTGACTGATTTTTCTTACACAGGAGCCAGAAAGATCCCTAAGGGGATAAGTTTCTTACATGTGTATATTGTTAACAGGCCAATATTTTGAATAGTCACAAAATTTTCAATACTATATGGGCTTTTTGTTTACTAATACGATTCCACAGAGCAGCCCTGTGTAGTCAAACTTAGACCGCTTCATTTCTGCCTGAAGCATGAAAAGATGGCATACAGGTGCAGAATTTGGCATTCGTCGGAAAACAACCGTGAAACTAGGATATCTTATCATCGTCTTTTAGAATTCTTATTTGCTTAAAAAACTTTGGACTAAAATTTTCGTACTTTCATCATTCACATCGTCGTGGTCACTTTTTTCTCGCTTCTTTTCTCTGTGACATGAATAACGACACTGCATTTACTTTTTGCATTCTGCATTTACGTCAAATCGTATTTGTTTGTTTTTTACTTTTATCTTTTAATCACCGCGAGTGGTTTATGGCAATCGAAGAAAAAAATTTTCTTAGAAAGAACTCAATAAATATTTTTTATCAGTTGAAAAAATGCACTCAAAAAAGTTGAAAGCATTTTTGAAAACTCTTTCAAAGGTCATTTTCTTTTATTTATTTGCCCCTCTGATACATTTGCTTATATTTCATTGCAATACAACAAATTTTCTTTAAAAATATCAAAGTTGACGCTTGTTATGCTTGAGGAATGATTTAAACTTAAAAGTATATTTTGGTATTTATCAGTAACATTTTTCCTTTGACAAAATTTAATGAAATAAAAAGATTTATTTTTGTTTATCATGTTGGAGAAAACCCTATTTATTTAAAATTGCAATTATTATATTTTATTGTATATATACAACAACGGAAAGTGACAAAAATCGGTAAGTTATTATGACAGTGGGATTTCAGACTGTAGTTTTATAATCGAATTTAATTGCAACAGTTTTTAATAAATGCAATTTCATTCATATTATTTTTTTATGCTTCTACGTTTGTAAGTAGTTAAGACGCATTTGGATTATAAGTTTCCCCTTATAATTCAAGTTACAACATGAGGTATAAATTTTTCTCTTCAGATTGTGGAACAAACTCAACTAAACAGTTTTTAGCCCTTAAATTTTTACACTCCTTCTTTACTTTAACATTTACAATAACGACAGCTCAAAGTCAAAATAGGATTAAAATAAATGGGTCTTTGTGTACTTTAAGTTTTAAACATGGTTTGTACTGAAAACATGAAAAAATATTTATTGTGCCAGCAAACTTTAGTTTGCATCAGAGTGAAAATTCAACTTTACGGTGGAGGTATTTCCTGTCACTTTCTGAGTGGAAAAATTCAAATCGAAAATACATCCTATATTCTACTTTCAGTAAAGTATTATTCTAGCTACAGCACACTGCGTTACACCAGCTGGGGTCACGCGTGTGCTTAATCAGTAAGTAAGGCAATAGTGACCACAGTGTGTCAAGATCCTCTGCAAAATATTAGAGCCTGTACTGCTAATCATACTTGAACAATGAGTGCAAGCCTGCTTCTATATTTCCCCCTTTCAAGTCCGTCTGTTTGTCAAAAAAGACTAGAAATTTCTAACAGAGTACAGCCGCAGTAATATGCAGAGACGACGAGTTTTCTCAATTTTGGAAGTAGCCGGTTTAAGAAAATAGCAGAGCTATATTCCCCACATCTTCTGCATTTAATAGCGCCTAACCTTACAGCACTTCTGTTGGAAACGGCCATTATATGAAAATGAATAAATTAAGTTCGGCATAGTATTCACCGTCTGTAAAACCACACTTAAATAAACATTTGCAACAAAAATATTTGATTAAATTTTCCAAATAATTTACTCTTTTAATATTGAAATTAACTTTGCTATTTAGTTGGTGGAAAAATGGACTCAATATCGGAAAAAGCAGGATACTGGGTAATATTGAATATACTGATGCGAACTATTGATAAACTTTTACATACAACTTTTTTAAATCAAGATCTATTATATTTTACACCTTAGTACGTTGAACTCCATGGAATTTGTATATAAAATAAAGACTTGGACAGCCAATATCTCCCCATAGATGCTATGGCCATTGATGAAAGATTTAGATCTCCTCAGTATCTGTTGTCGTAGCACTATTTTAGCTATTATACTTGATGTCTGCGATACAATCTACAAAGCTCTTTTTTTTTCTACTATTGTTGCAGTAACTATCAATTGAAGAATAATTGAGATTAGTTTTTCAGGAGTTTTTTTAATAATGAAATTTGCCGAGTCATACAAAATCTTTAGATGGAGAGCATGTCCTAATTGATTCTTTTTGGAAGTATCCATTTCAACTGCATTTCAGTATTCCCTACTGGTTGTTTAAATTACAATTATATTTTATGAACCCACAGTATTCCAATCTAAGCCATATGCGACACACCCTACCAGTTTCTCTATCGATGCAGAGTTAAATGAATAGAATATCAGATGAGGGAGTTTAAAGAGCCAGTATATTTGATAAAGCTATTGTAGATAACCAACATAATCCATCCATCCAGACAATGAGCACTAAAACTTGAACTTTTGTTATTTGTCTTAAAGGTACTTTAAAATTATTTAAAATACATAACATGAATGCTTTCAAAGGCTTTTTAATTTAAATTTTTCAAGAATGTCCATACACTACACATGGACTAATTGCATCCCAATATTTTTATTCCCTTATACATTCTGAGCGCAATTTATACACTCATATTTATTGGTTTTATATAAACAATTTCAAAAAAATCTCTATCACATAAACCTTTTATGACAAACACAAACTAACACAAGCTTACAAACAATAAAAGATTCAGTTATAAAATCAACAAGAAACATTGGAAAACTTATATGGGGGAAAAAGAGCACGAACACAGTGAAATCTAATCGAAAAATTAACTGCGCTAACACGGTAGGGAAAAACTAAACGCTATTTCCAGCAATAAATTGTATATTCCATAGCAAAAGAGAAAAAATATAAGGCAATAAAAATATGAAAGGACTATTTCAAGTACAAACGTATAGAAAAAAATCATCCTGGCAAACGATAGGATTAAGTGTTTAGACAAGTGTATTTGCTGCAGATTACACTCATGGATTTGAATTTTATTTTTGTGTCAGCATGAAATCGGCGCTAGATTTCTTTTATAAAAAAATGAATTAAAAACGCACAGTTGGAACTGAAAAATCTGTGGTTCACGTCATATTACCATAACAAAGAAAGATGTGGGCAGCCAAATAAAAAACAGCTGAACACAATGTCGCTGCTGCTATTTATAGGCGGATTTTAGAGGTACTAAGAGTTTATTCTATACTTTTTTTGATAGCATATTTCATTTACATATTTCATTGCAGCATAAGGCGTCAAACACGCAGGTCCTTTTTAGAAAGTTATTACGGCACATCATACACAAACTATTAAGACGGATTATGCCACATGAGATATGTATCCTGTGGTTAGAAAGCAATATATGATCTTAGAGGACGGTTTTAGGCATGGCAGGAAGTATTATTATATACATTTAATCCTTTTACGAATTCCAGTCAAATGGAAAAAGCGCAACATATACGACTATACCGTAAAACCCTTAGAAGACCCTTCCTACAGGTTTGAAACAAAACCATTCTGCAAGATTCTGTAACTTTCATTCGTTTATTGGTTTAAATTTTGAAAACATTTTTAAATATAAAGACAACGTTAAAAATCACAGCAATTTACAACAGTTTTGATGCCATTAATAAAACACGAGTACATGTTTGAATGTGATCGTTTCCATTTTGATTTTTAAATTTTTATTCGAAAAAGTATCGTAAATTTTTGTGTTAATATTTGCTTGACGATTGCTTGCACATATATGACTAAATTATATTTTTGCATTCGCATACGTGACAGAAAAATTTCTTAGTGGGACACAAAATTTTTATAAAAATGCTTCCATTTTCGTTAGACTTCTCGTTCTGAGATTTCCCAGTGGAATGCAAATTTGATTTTTGACATTAAGATGCTTGAGAGCGAAAACGTTCAATATCGTGTGACCAGGATGTAAATCTTAAGTTAAGTTAAATTAGACAAGGTGAAGAAATGACCTTCGTAAACTAGTAGGTAGTGTACTAGACTCGTAGTGCGAAGGTCCCAGGTTCGAATCCTGCCGCAGAACTCTGGCAGTTGTGTTTGATAATTAAAGGGAGCGCACAACAGCCTTCACTGGCTTAAGTGTATGTCGTATGACATGGGCTATCACACCCCTCCAATCAACCTAACCTAACCTAACCTGAAAAAATGCTTGCATTTTCTGTGCCATCACACATTTCGTGAGAGATCCTGCCTTCTCATTTAAGACGATTTTTTTACGAATATCCTGACATTTCACTGAAAAATTATTACGAGTGCTGTTGATATAATTTGAAAATATTCTTGTCCATAATAGACATTTCACAACTCCTACTTAAATTTCTGACATAATATTTTGTACATAAATAATTGCATTTCATAAATTGGAGTATTTACCTGATGGTCAATTAATCAAACCAAAGTATGTATTTAAATAAAAAGTCTTCTCACCTGTAAATAAACAAGAAAAAATGTCTGATAAGCTTTTCAGAAATAATTATACTTCATATATGTATATCAAAAAGAGAAAATTGAAAAAGAAACACATTTTATCTTTATATGAAAATTTAAACGATGAAACATTTTTTATTTGCAACAGATTCTCTCACGCGAGTTGGTCAAGTTTGGCCTACAGTAAATATTTCAGAAGAATTCCGAACTGCTTTCCTATTGACGTTTAAAATTCTAATCAACTTTTTTAAAAGCTTCTACTGTTTAATGCAAAGAAATGCTTTTAAATGTTTTTCTTTTAGCAAAATACACTTTATAAAAATCTGTCTGGCTACGTTTACTCAACTCTTATAGAAGATAAATAACTTAAGAAATTGCAAAGTTTTTTTCCTGGGCTTTTTGAACAATCATTAGGCACAAAGTTATATGTCTTCAAGTATTTGCCTGAAGTTGTGTGTCCAAAACATACTAAAAAAATTTTTGAGCAAACAATTTAAATGGAACAAAATAAAGAAATTGCTGACAGTGACATATGACAACTTATCCAATTAAGGAACTTTGTGTACTGCCAACTGTGCAATAAAAAATATTTTTTTTTATTTTCACAAGGAGGCATTTAAACTTGAAAAAACAGAAGAAATCAAAAACAACTATTAAGGGCCTCATTTGTTTAAAAGAAACCTTTTTCTAAGCGCTTGAAATTTATATAAAAAATACTGAAAATCTATTTGGAATTTTTGCCAATACAAAATGGTTAGAAAGATTTTTGTCACCTTAAATCTGGTCCTATACTTATATGTAATTGAAAGCAATTTTTGTAAGGGCTCGTTTTGTAGAACGAAATTTTTCTAAAATTTTCAAATTTGTATGAAAATGTTGTTGCAAAAATTCTCTTGTCAGTGCAACAAAGTGGTTTTTTGTGGGGACTTGCAAAATTAAAAACCATAACAAGGTCTCATCGTTTAAGGCCTGTAGAAAAGGATAATACAAGAACTGTGTATAATTGCACCAACTGGAGGTCGCAAGATTCCTCTGGAGATTGGATTTTATAAGCATTTTATAAGTTTTTAAAATCTAATCTAAGTCTTCATTTTACTCGTAGACTTGGTCTCGTAGGCCTTAGACCAGCTCCTTTCAAATCCTAACCAAGAATAACTTTCTTTGTGTAAAAAAACTGATACCATTTTATGTTTAACTCAGTTTTGTGTTGTTGGAGGATATTTGCCAAAGGCCATTTAAAAAAATGGAAGAGATTATTTGCATTTTAAAGACAACATACGTATTGTTTGAGCACCACTTACGAGTACGTAAACATTCTGTAGTCAAACAAAGTAAAACTCAATCAATGTTGCTGGTTGTAGCAAATACATTTTTAATGTCTTTATATAATGTCTTTATATACAAATGTAAGTATTTTTATATGTATGAGTACATTCTTAGCGGTGGGTGTAGGTTTTTTGTAGTTAAAAATATAGTGTGTTTTTCTTTCTTTCCTTTCATATTCACTTTAAATACAAACTGAAGATGATGATGGCATATTATGATTATAACATCAAATTTGGATTGAAAATTAATGTAAAATCAATTGGTCCGAAAGAACATGCAATGTAAAAGAATTGATGTATAAATGCTGGTATGTATTTTGTTGTTCATGGATATTTTATTTTTAAAATTGAAATTCAAACGAATGAGCTGAAAACTATTTGAAAATTATTTTAACAGTTTAGTTTTAATTTTTAGGCTTTTTTAATGCATTTTATTAAGCGAATGAAGTACAAAGTAGAGTTTATTTTATAACGATTTTCATTCAAACAATGACTTTTTATAAATACTTTTAGTGCACAAAATTTATAACACCGGCTTCAGCTCTCATGGAAAATATAAAATCCACAATGGGCAAACTAACTTTCAAGGCTTAATTTAAGACGAAAATTTGGAACTGACATAATGCATTTTTATTTTATTCATTATTAATACAAAATATTTAAAGTAAAAAACGGAATTCGTCCTTAAGGAGAGACATTTTCATTGATTTCAAATTTCAAATATTAAAGCATTTTTTTCAGCTTCTTAAAAAGTCAAGCTAGCAGAAGTTTTATTAAAAATCCTATATATTTCTTTAAATCTATGAAACTCCCTTCCCTTCGAGTTCTTGAAAATTCTTTTAAAAAACAAAAAACTCATTTCTCTGTATCCATGTATATGAACACATTATTTTTCTTCAATTAGTAAAAAATTATTTTATACGTACAAAATCAAAAAATTAGACAACTTCTACACCCAGTACGATATATTTTATCGTAATTTAATATTAAATCGATTTTTAAAAAATGTGTATGAAAAATATAGTTTTCCCAACAGCACCAAAAAGTAGTACAACCCGTGGTAACAATCTAAAATCATTTAAAAATTACACAAATGACAAATCATGATCTCAGCATTTTGGTACATTTTTTCATATATTTATTACCATATTCATATATTTATAACCATATTAAAGCGTTTCTAGTGGACTAATTTTTCTATTAGTACCAGATAAGAAACTGTAGGAGATAATTGTCGTTGTTGTTACATCATACCCTGATGGAGTCTGATGAGGCCCATAAAGAAAAATCAATTTCATTTGGTTAACAATATGTGCAGTTCAAAAAAAAAAAAAATACGCTCAACAGCTTATTTTATTTTATGTTAAAAAAGTAAATACTCGTATCCACCTCAGCCTGTATGGAAAACATTTTTGCGAGAGGAAAAACTTTACGATGTTAAAGGACACACTTAAAAACATGCAAACGGGAGTAAAAAAAAATATGGCATTATTTGATATGTCTGTTAGCAGAGAAGTTTTTTAAGAACTCTAAATGTTCTTCAATGAATGTCCGTCTATATATGAGCACATTTGAAGCAAGTCCCAAGAAAGTTTTTTAATACATCTGTGACCCAGGGCATTTTTAAAGTTGTTTATTTTGCTCTTTCGGAAAACGCAAATAATAGATGTTTGATTTGTTTTCGTTTTTTTGTTTTTTTTTTTTCTTTAATACAACAAATAAAGTAGTCTGGGTTAATTTTATAACATTGAAACAAATTCCTTATTTTATTATTTACTAACATTTTATTTTATTTTCATATCCGGTAGGTTTTTAAGGAAAGGGCAGTATACACTCGTTAAAAAGATGTTCAAGAACTTTTTTTGCTGTGAGTAGGAACAATCCCTTTGATTATGAAAAGATATGATTTTTTATTTAAAAAATTTAATAGTTTTACAATGTTCACTAGAGCTTTACATTTTGCTTATTTATTTACTATACAAAAAAAATTATCTCAAGAAGCCTTCAACTTTTAACTTAAAGTGATTGTTTTATAAAAATAAATTTAGCCGCCAAAATTTGTAAAACGAAGTTTTTAATAAAAAGTTCAAACGTCAAATAAATGTCCTTATTTAAGTAACATTTCGTTGCACAAAATGTAGCTTTAAAAAAAATTATTCTCTAAAAAAACCTTTTAAAATATGGGCATATTTTTTTTAAACGAAACTTGGTAAAAGTCGAAACTTGTATGAAAAAAAAAAACAAAGGCAAATGTCCACCGGAATTTTTCACAAAATTTTTAAATGCTTAGTAACGATTAGTTTAATACAATAAGGCCCAAAGAAATAATTTTTCCGAAAGAGAAAATAAACATTTATGGACACATTTTGTAAAACGAAAACTGCTAAATTTAAAAACTTTATGAAATAATTCAAGGATTAAATGAATTCCAAAATTTTTATTAAAGAAGTTTTCAAACGTAAAGGATTCTTCTTTTTATAAAATATTATTTTTTACAAGCAATATTTTTTCATTTAACAAAGTGTAACAGCTTATTTTTTACGTATGTCGATTAATAAAGCGTACATATATATCGACGCGTATATTACCAGCTCATATCTAGTGTACTTCCCGTATCTAATGTCGGGAGCATAAAAAGCTACGCGACCTACAGTTAACTCTTGTACTCGAAACACTATTGTTCGCCATACGTATAAGAGCGGTACACCTATTCGTTATAAATACTTAACGGGCATGTACACATCTCGTGGAACGAACAATAAATACAAGTTTCTCGCCGCTTAAAAAATGGTTACGATGATGCAAAAACAGAAGCTGCCTTGCAGCTGCGATAAAAAAACCATTAAATGTGAGATCCCTTCTGCAATTTATCATGTCGTGGCAAACGTTATGGCCAAAAAAGACTAAGAATAGACATCCATCAAAATGTCTCACTGAGAAGTTTGAAACTTTTGTTTTATTACTATACGACTGTAAGCTTGTAGTTAAGCGTTAAAAAAAATATATTCCTTTAATAACTTTCTGCAATAAGAAACGATAGCAGGAGTTTAGACTCCAGTGATACCTTTTAATATGATTAAAAAATGTCAACGAAGTGTTTGGCGTCATAGGAAATACATTTAAGTGTGAAATTTCTAAAAATCTTTTTTTCTCAACATTAAAGTTCGTTTGATTTCAGTAAATTATTATTTAAATTTATTAAAATTTTTTAATAAACAAGTGGTCGAGAGGGCTTTTGTACAAAACAATAATTTCTTGATACCATTGAACTAATTTCTAATGAAAAACAAACAAAACAAGTACACATGAAAATTTAAAACATACGCAAAAGTGTGCGACAGTTTTAGCATGAGTAATCCCTACCAGCATTTAGAAGATAATTTTGTTAAAAATAACCTAAATGACTACTTTTTGACTGCTATTGATGACTAAAAACCGACTGATAAATTGCGCGATTAAAAAAGAACCCGAAAAAGATTCCCATAAATTACTAAAAAAAATTAGTTGACCATTTATTAATCAAAATGTGACTGTTTTAAATGTGTTTTAAACAAGTAACTCCATTGCTTCTGTAAGTGCGTGGAATGCAAACTATTTACTAGAAAAATTCTGGTTCAGACCCTTCACGGAGTAAGTGGAAAAAAAGTTCTACAATTCTCTCTCGTGAAAACATTTGTACCCATGACAAGTTTTTAAGAAAACTTACTAATTTTTTTTACTTTTTGACTGCTATTGATGACTAAAAACCGACTGATAAATTGCGCGATTAAAAAAGAACCCGAAAAAGATTCCCATAAATTACTAAAAAAAATTAGTTGACCATTTATTAATCAAAATGTGACTGTTTTAAATGTGCTTTAAACAAGTAACTCCATTGCTTCTGTAAGTGAGTGGAATGTTAAACTATTTACTAGAAAAATTCTGGTTCAGGCCCTTCACGGAGTAAGAAGAAAAAAAGTTCTACAATTCTCTCTCGTGAAAACATTTGTACCCATGACAAGTTTTTAAGAAAACTTACTAATTTTTTTTACTTTTTGACTGCTATTGATGACTAAAAACCGACTGATAAATTGCGCGATTAAAAAAGAACCCGAAAAAGATTCCCATAAATTACTAAAAAAAATTAGTTGACCATTTATTAATCAAAATGTGACTGTTTTAAATGTGCTTTAAACAAGTAACTCCATTGCTTCTGTAAGTGAGTGGAATGTTAAACTATTTACTAGAAAAATTCTGGTTCAGGCCCTTCACGGAGTAAGAAGAAAAAAAGTTCTACAATTCTCTCTCGTGAAAACATTTGTACCCATGATAAGTTTTTAAGAAAACTTACTATATTTTTGTATGTATGTACATAACGTAATTTTGAAATTATTGAAAAAAAAATTTAATTGAGTTTAAAAAAATTTAAATATGACCCTGAATTGAGTCAAAACTTATCGAAAAACTAGTCGTAAATGGCTCTTCAAGAGGCACGCGTGGGGTTACCGACAAAAGCATCACTTATGACTCGAACATGACTGCTTTTGATCTCACAGACAACTCATAAAAGACTAGAATGTTATCAATAATTCTACGAAATACTGAATAGGATCACTTCATATTAGATCAATAAATACGTATAAGTAATACAATCGTAGATCATTTTCATAATACCCATACGAAGCGATATACAAATATCGCAGGCATATACATGTTTCCTAGCTTTTTATACTTTTTAATTCTAGAGTATTTTAAATGCTACATTTTTAAGTTATAATACGCTCTGCTAATGGAGTTCGAAAAAGGACCTATGGACATTGCAATGCAATGAGTATAAAATTTTTTTTTATTTTATTTCAAAGAGTCATATTTATATGCACTTTTAAATTATATAACAAGATTTTATTGCATAGATCCGGTTGAATAGGACGAGATGGGCTAACAATTGTTGAATTCCAGGGATATCAGTCAATTGGCGGAGGACTGTGGCTTTCGACAACCGCTAAAAATATCTGATCGAGTAAAATTTTACAGTATATTTGAAATATTGGTGTCTTTAATGTTAAAGACAGTCATACCTTCAAATCAAAATAGTTGTCATGAACTTAGTACCATAAAGACCACACCACGCTGGCACTAATTAACTAAACTTGACAACAAATTTTTCACATATAGGACATGCTACCACTGCATTATTCAATTTTACATTCTGTCCAGGGTATTCCAGGAGGAATTTTCTTCAAGTTCAAAGAAATAAACAAACAAACATAATGAAAATCAGCAAATAGCAAGGAAGAAAATTAATTGATATTAATTACAACTACTAAGGTTTTTCGAGTAAACTTTTAGATTAATAATTCATCCCTTGTTTTCATTTTGCCGCCTTCTTACTGTTGCCAACACGTATGAGGGAAATTGAAATGTCACAACTTTTTGAGTTTTCATTATAAAACGTGACCATATTATGTTTTCGAACAAACAAAAGGACGTGACAATTTTGAGGATTTTGCTTAAATGTTTTTAAGAGCAACAGAAACTAATAACGTTAAGAAATAATGCTGCATATAACGAAACAATATAAAAGAACACATGTGGTTTATACAATAGAAAATTCTTATACTCTAAGGAAATTATAAACAATTTTATCAAAAATAATATGTGCCCATCATATACATATGAAGAATTACACACATACTCGTGCACGTGTGAACTTTATTGCGGAAATGTTTGTTATTAATTTGTGGCATGACAAAGACCAAGAAAATGTTTTTTTGTTGTTATTTCTGGGCTGACATATATGAGCTGACAAGCCATGGTTTGGTTTAGATAGTCTTGCATGCGTAATACAAATGTAATATGAACACATTTCTGCTCAATATAAACTTTTGCTGTCCACTTGTTTGTAATTTTTCGAACACCGATATGTATTTTTGACAGTTCCCCTGACAAAGCTCTATCGTTAGCCCATACTGATTCTGTAATGTTAGAGTTTATCACCGTGTTTGGAGGTATAAATCAAATATAAAATTAAACTTAATATGCTGCTTCGAAGAGTTCCAGCTTCATTTCCAGCCCTCTAGTAGCTTATCGGCACTAATCCTGTGAACAACACTTTATTAAAGGCTTCAAAGCAGAGCAATATTTAATTTTTTCTAACTACATTTGAATATTTTTTTATTTGTTTAGCACTGCTATATTATCTGATAGTGTAATATGCATCTAAATTTTTTTTTTAACTTCTTGCGAAGTTAAATTGATATAATTTCGATAAAAAATATTGATTAATGCTACAAAACTGAGCAAATCTATTAAATTTTTAAAAAATATTTTAAATTTACTTTTAGTCTCATGTAATTTTTTCAAACTGTTTTTGTTTAACTGAAAATCTAGTGCATCTGGCTCAAGTTCGAGCCCAGAACGAACAGCACTATTTTTATGGTCATGAGGTTTTATGCATCTTTTTGTTTTACAACCTTTTAGGAGGCTGCTGGAACTTACGAATGGCATCTTAAAGAACTATATGGAAAAAAATTTTGGAAATTTTGTTATTCAAGATATTCTCCAAAATAACTATTTAACATTTTATTGTTTGTTGTTGCATTAGCTGAGTATGTGCCTGCATTTCATTGGCGCAAACCAAGTCATCAAGCATTTAAACTCATATACTTATACCAGAAACTACAAATGCTATATGAGAATCCAAACAGAAATCAGTCATATTTTTCTAACATTTTTAGAATGCTTTTTCAAACATGATTTGGCTAAAGGGTACTAAGGATTTAACTAGCGCCAATGAAATGCAGGCCAACAATAAATAATAAAAATGTTAAAAAATATTTACCTGAAATGTAAAATTCACTGCCTGAACTTGATTTGAAATAACTAAATATTCAGCTTAATTTTATTCATTTAAATGACTTGTTTGGGATAATTTTTCAATTTTATGTATTCGAAGTTAAAACTTCCATAGTGAAATATCACTAAGTTTTTTTGCAATATACAAAAGAAATCAGCTCTTTATTTGCAATAAATAGCAACAGCTACAATATTCTATCAATATAACCCTTATACTGATTTCATTTCTGGACCCTTATGAAATAATTTTACTTAAATAAAATAAAACAATCTGCAATAAGAACTTTTTATCACAGACTATTTATAAGAATTCACAATTCATTGAACTCCAAATATTGAAGAAAAATTACAAAAAGTCAATTCTTTCAAGTTGCAACGTATTGATGTTAAAAAAAGATGAAAAACTAAAGAAACTTGCCTTAGTTTTTACTCACTTCTTTTTCTTATCAAAAACATATATTTAATTTAATACTATTTAACAGGAAACTTTTAGTAAATGCTTAAAGATAAAAACAGTTTTAAAGGATTTTTTGTGTCTATTATTGATTTTCAATTTTCTTTGGGGCAATAAACAAAAATAAATAAATAAAAACACCATCAGGGAGGGAGAAAATAGATGCCATAAAAGTTATCGCACAAATAATATCAAATAGTTCTTTATACAGATTTAAATAAACAAATTTTCGCGCCATAAAACAAGTTTATAAACAAATCCTAGTTCTATATCAATTGGGAGTTTCGAATTCATATTAAAGTATTTCTTTTATTTCTCTTTTTCCAACACCCCTTTTTTACTTTCACTATGTATTATTGAAGCTTTTTTATTAGTTTTAACCTCCCAATCGATTGACCTCCCTTAACAGAACTCAATCAAATTATCTTTCGCTATTGTTATTGCTGCCTCTCCTGTTAGTCAGTCATCTAAATGATACATTTAAGCCACCATGTAATGAAAACAACACATAAGCATTTTTACTACTACATTATACTCAACATAGTTACGAGGTCAGACACATAAGCCTCGAAACTAAAATTGGTTATATTTAAAAATATGAAAGAAGTTAGACTTTCACTGTGAAATTTTACTTGAAATTTAACAATGAAAGAATATACTGACGGACTATGGGTAAAAAAATGTCAAGAGCACAATATTCTTTTGCGAATTTGTTCCAACTTTTTATAATAAATATTATAGTATGGGGTGGTAGACATGTCCTTTCACCAAAAAAAAAAAACGTTATTGACATATATGTTCTAGATTTTTATTTATTTATTTTAGGTAGTAAATTTTATTTTTTTATGCTTAACATCTGTTCTTTTTTAATTTTAATTATCGATAATCCGGTACTCATCGAGTACCATCTTCAGGATATTTTTTTATCCTCGTACTCAATGGGTACCGAAATATCGATATGTAATTAAAATTAAAAAAGAATAGACCCTAAGCTTTAAGAAATTAAATAAAATTTATTAAACATTACTGACATACAACAGAGTTATAAAATTTTTGCTTATATTATAACTTTAGTTTAACGAACATGATAACAAGGACCCCCATTTTTTTGTATTGCTCCAGGCAAGGCTTCTAGGAGGGAATCGAACACGCAATCTCAATTCTGATGGCTAGTACAAATATTGTGGCTAAAATGTAATTCTTAAAAACAAATCTTTATGTAGAATGAGCATATCCTTGCACCAATTTCCTCCAAACTTCAAAATATAATTACTTATCAAACTTAGTTTGTATACTAAATTGTATCACTCTACGGAAACTTGTTTAGTAAATCATGTCGATTTATTACACGAGTATAAAGACAAATTCTCCTTTAAGGTTCAAATTTAAGGCTAAAGACTATCGATCATGCACCCACGTGAGGTTTTAATAAAATTGTACTTTTCTCTTTGTTTAATAAGTCGTACATAGACCACTATTGTCTTATTTTTACAAATATTATATTAAATGACAATAAAATAGTACTCATAGTCATAAAATATAAAAATTATATTTTATGATTTATAAAAATAATTTTACCAAGTCATTCACTAAAGACCAAAAATGATCTCTTGACTTAAAAAAAGAATATGATAAGAATTAATTATATTATGTTTCCCTAGAATAGTATTTAAGACATAAGTTATTATCGTTAGCTTACAAGCAATAACTATTATTAATCATTCTGATGTTTAAAATTTTCCTAAAATATTGCTGTATCTTACCTACCCAATTAAGTAAATTCTGCGAACGTCCTTTTATATAATAATTTCTAACTTTTTTTCTATGCATGTTGTATATAACAATAAATTCTACAATGACAATGCGATACAAACAACTAATACGAGTACTTTCATATATTTACGGCCACACACACACACACAAACATTCTACCAACTTTTAAACACACGTTTACAATAAAGAGGCAATAAAAAGGAATAGGGGAAAAAACATCAGAGACAATAACCAGTCAAGTAACACTTCTTTTGCGGTAGTACGTGATCAGTGTCAACAAAATACTTAAAACGAAATGCTGCACAATAAAACATTTATAGATGCTGCTAATAGTAAAAGGTCACCTTGGGAATTTTTCTGAAGGGGGAGGAGGGGACATTATAGCCCTTTTAGCGAAGAGGAAAATTACATAATTTTCTAGCAATTCCAAAAAATAGAAAAAATTTCTGCGGGAGCAACATTTTTTTTCTGGTAATGACTTAGCCCCCTCCAGCATGCTTATGCACGTCTCTGATTTATACACACATGTGCATGTGCATGTATTTATAAAATCAAAACGAAAATACGTTTACAATAAAAATATATACAATAAAAGAAGAGAAGATTACTTAATAAAGTAAACACTTGAGCAAAGGCCAGCGATCTTTGAAGTTCCATCACTAAGATTTAGTTCAACATTTTTTTTAAGTCTTATAAACATTTTAGGTCTTAGCGACTTTATAAAAAATATAAAAATTATAAAGGGTCACAGAAGTTTTCTAAAAGGATAGCGGAAAAAACCATAATATAGAGTAGTAATAAATCTTTTGAATTAAAGTATTATATTAATCACGTAATTATCGTAAAACCTCATTATTCATAGTGACATTTAATAGAGAGAATTTATAGGTAAATTAATTAAATCCAAATTGTACGAACGTGGGTATATTAGATTCATTTCAAAATTTAATACAATTGCTCAAGGAAAATATGTCAACAGTAGTGAATATAAATTCCAATTTAACCAGCAGGGATTTAAACCATAATTTTTAGCAGAGCAATTTCCTTGTTAACAGAGCACTATTAATCAGTTAACAGTAGGCGCAATAACACAGAAATTATGAAATAGAAAGAAATTTAACATAAAATATGTGAAAAGTACACCCAAGAGCCCACTGATGTTGCAGGTATTAATATCGGAATGACGATTATAAAAATAAAAGAAAACTTGTTTAAAATGAAACCAATTTCTTACGAAACTCGGTGACCATTTTGCTTAAATATGAATTTGCACACTAGACTACATATTAGTCTAAGGGGTACTAAATATATGCATATCTGTAATAAATAATTTTGTATACTGCGAAAAATTTAATTTTAAAAATCATATTTTATTAAAAGTTTTTGAGGAGATTGGTGACTATTTTGGTTAAATATTAAATTGCACACGTAGTGCGTTCGTTATACGAATAAAAAATGGTAGTTCAAATTATTCTAAATACGTTCATTTAGTCATACATTTTAAGTAATTTTGGAAATTGCAAAATTTTAATTTGATGTCATATTTTATTGAAATTTCTTGAGAAGATTGGTGGCCATTTTTGTTAAATATTTTTCGTAAGTAGTGAAAAAAACGTTGTCCGTATGCATGTCTATATGAAATTACAGACTAGATGTTTAGAAAATGTATATAATTATTCAGTTTTGCTTTAATCTTTTAATACTGAGGATTATTTCTTCAAGTAAAGAGTCCTTTTTTATATGCAGCAAAAAAATAAATATAATTTTCATTGACCAAATTCATTGAGTCAGTAAATATTTTGACGGACTACGAAGCTACACTGAATTTTGTAAATTCAGACAACAATTTAACTGATAATAATAAATATTTATTTTTATACTCCAAAGGCTCAAACTAATAATTAACTGCCGTAACAAAAAAGTTTGACTGAAAATAAAATTTACTGAACACTAATATTTTCTGTGTACAAATATGTACTCGTAAATATCAAAAGTCAAATAAATATTTATATAAGAAGAGATAAAGCTAGAGGTAGTAATTGTAAGGGAATTTAAGTGATTAACTTTTTCGAAAAATATTAAATTTTCCCTTTTCATTGACTTCAGAAAAAATTACACGTTAAGTCATGTTACATAAATTATTGATTTTATTTTTATTTTCATATAATTCTATTTTGTAAAACATAAATCATTTGCATATTAAATTTCCATTCACATTTTCAATTTCTTTTACTTTGTAACGCCGTTAAAACTAGAGCATATATAGAAGTTGCTGCCACAAAAAGTTCGCGAAATCATTTTGAAAATTTAAAAAAAAATTACTTAAGACAAATTGAGGCAAAATATTAAATAATTTAAAAAATAAGGCCTGTCCTAATAAATCTGGAAGAAAAATTAATTTGAAACTTTCATGTATGTGTATTGATATATATAGTTGTTTTTCTTTTTGCAGGCGCGATGACGATACTTTTCTCTTATTCGGTTTCCATATTTTATTTCTTCTTTCATGCTTTTTTTCTTTGTTTTTCATAGGAATATTTTTTTCTTATTTTCATTTTTATAGTCAAGTGTTGCAAGCATAATTTAATATCTATAAATCAGATTTTTCACTCTGCCTTGTGGTATAATAATTTTTAATTCCCATGGGATTAAAAAGGTATGGTGCCGTCGCAGCATACAACTACATTTTACAAAAGAATGGGACTACAGTAAGTGTGCATTTAATTAATATAAAGCTCACATGCATAATAATATAAATAAAAATTTTAAAAATCAATCGACTTAAAGTATAGACCCGTAAATTGAAATGAATAGAATATTATATGCGTTAGATCTTTGTAGCCGGTGTCCATATGACTAAAATTGTGAATTCAATTTTGGATTCAATTGTCAATGTACTTGGTATCGGCATCAGTAGTCAACAAATTTTCGAATATTTTTCAGTCTATGCTTGAAGTCAGTTGAATTTTTTGTTAAAAACTTTATATTTCAAGATTTGAAGTCGATATGGGCGGTACCATTTCCACACAGTGATTAAAATGTGATTATCTCTGTAAAGTGAACACCTTCGCTCCTATAGTCAACCAGATATGCAATAACTGGATATTAATTTGTCTTTGAGGTAACATTTCCCCTGCTACGATCCAGACAGTCTTTTTTAGATGGCGTAGAATGGTAGCTAATTACTCTGGATTTGAACAGTCTTAATATTATATTATGCGAGATATAAGATTCTTAAGTTTTATTCTCTACAAGAGGCATCCTTCTATTCCTAGTGTACAGACATAAAAGGAATATACAAAATGGACCAACATGACGAATAAATCACTTTCTAAAAGCAAAATGATAAAAAGATATATAATATTGTCCAAACGTTTGTACGAAATTTCAGGATTGTGATTTACAAAAATTGTAAATTCAACTTGTTTGGCGTATGTTGAAATATAAATAATTTGTTGTTATTCAAAAATTTGTAATTTATTAAAAAGTCACTGACTTATTGACCTTCCCTCGTACATAGTAACTATATTTAAAGACTTATCCAATGTTGAAAGTTGAAATATGACAACCCCATTGTGGAGCTTTGAAACATAGAAAATAAGTTCACTAATTACTTGCATAAGGTTCAGCATCAACTCCTCTTTACAAAAAAATCCAAAAAGATTGTATGGATTTGGAGATACGAGGTCTGTTCAGTAGAAGAGCGGAATTTTAATTTTTCTCAAAAAATATTTATTTATTCGTCAATTTTTATTTTGTCCCCTTCAAAGTATTCTCCCTTAGACATGGCGTTTTTTCCAATCCTCGAAACAGTTCTGATATTCATTTTTTGATATGGCCTTGAGCTCTCTTAGGGATTCGCTGTCCTTTCGTGTGTCTCTTCATTTTTGGGAACAAGGAAATGCCGTGGGAGCCAAATCTGGCAAATGCGGTGGCTGAGGCATGAT
The DNA here is from genome assembly GCA_963681545.1 of Germaria angustata. Classification (NCBI taxonomy): domain Eukaryota; kingdom Metazoa; phylum Arthropoda; class Insecta; order Diptera; family Tachinidae; genus Germaria; species Germaria angustata. Next base: position 50,472,270 of record OY813001.1, on the reverse strand, counting down.
TAAGGTATTCCCTTAGGCAAAAGCCGTTTTTTTTTGTATTGCTTCTTGCAAGCGGTGCATAACTTCAATATTATACTCCTTATTAACCATACGGCCATGTGCCAAGAACTCATAATGCACTACTCCACGGTAATCGCAGAGCAAAACCTTGACAATTGCTCGAACTTGGCGTACTTTCTGGTCTAGGCTCTCCTTGCCTCTTCCATTGAGACGATTGGATTTTAGTTTTGATGTCATAATCACACTCTAACTCGTTAATGTCATTCAACATTTCCTGAGCGATTCCCATGCGACAGTTTTTTTGTTGAAAATTCAGCAATTTTGGAAATAGCTTCGCTGCCACATGCATCAGACCCAAAAATTTCGAAAAAAAAATTTATAGCATGATCCAACCGATATGCCGATAACATCTGCAACTTCTCTAATAATGATTTGACGATTCTCCATAACAATTTTCCTCACTTTCTCAACATTTTCATCGGTTTTTGATGTGATGGAGCTTCTAGAACGAGCGTCGTCATTCACATCTTCTCGACCATCTTTGAAAAGCTTATACCACTTGTAAACATTTTTCGGATTCAGAGTACCATATGACACTCTCAACATTTCAAGTGCTTTGAGCACTTAATTTGATGCAAATTCTTCAACCCTTTTTTCCACAGCAGAAAATCGCAGAAAAAGCAAAACAGGTCCAACTGTTATGTCTCTCACAAACAAACTGAACTAAACACAAACAAACTCAACTAAGAACACATGTTCGATACAAGTGTGAAAACTTAAAAAGAAAAGCAAATCCCTAATCGAATGCACGTAGCATGAGAAATTTCAAAGTTCATCTTTTCTATTGAACAGACCTCATATACATAAATAAATCTTTATTAATTATACATAATCATACAAACACCCATTTCAAATATTTATGACTTAAAAGGTTAAAACCTCAATACAATTAAGTTTCCTATAGATAAATAAACACATGTGTATATCCACAAAAAATAACAAAGAAGCAGTTCAGAACAAAAGAAGATAAAATATCTAACAACAAAACAAAGATTTTTTTACAAACAACAAAAAAAACAGAAGACTCATTTAATCTCAAATCAAACTTTCCATATTTTCATAAAGAAATATTCATTCAAGAAGAATAAGTTAAGGATATCAAAGTTTATATTCTAAGGAAACTATTAATTTTATGCTCAAGATTTTTTTTCATTTATTGCCTTCTTTGTACCATGACGGCTTTAAGGAAAGATTATAATCCACTTCTTCATTCCTTTTTTTTTTTGTTACTGCCAATGTGAATGCGAAGAGAAAACAATTATTAAAGTAATAACTAACAAAAATCCAGCAAAAGTTTTACGACATTTTTAAGTAAATTATATTTGTCTCTAAAGAAATTTTGAAGGTTTTTACTATTTTTTCTTTTTCCGCTTTTTTATGGTTTAGTAAATGGGAATAAAGTTTTAGGATATGAAAATCTTTCTTTAAGAAATTGAAGAACCCAGCAACACATGTCGCGTAAAATTTTCTCATATTCCGAAAATAAACATGTGAGATATTTTTTTCAATGAAATTGACTCAGAAGACGCCATACGGAAACCAAGTCCTCATTCGGAGTGTAAACCAATTTGGTTGAATTACTACCTTTTCATGACTAGGGAGTTGTATCCTCAAAATGTCAAAAAATCAAATTCACAATAGAAATAATATATAATTTTCAATTTTACATCAAGAGCGCATTAATTTTACATGGAAGATTTCGCTTGTTACCATGATATCTATCCCGGGCAGATAAAACATATGAAAGCAATACTAAAACTATTGCAGACGGAAATGATTCTTATATACTGAATAAGGTCGGATGAATTCCGCTTGAACTTGAAGTCAGTAGAACACAGTACTAGAACAAGTGTCTCGAAAAACAATTTTCGATTATGGGTTCTCAGTAAAAACTTTTCACGAAATTAGCGCTAAACATAAAATTTTAAAAATAAGTCCATATACACGATGTAGTAAAGGAATACAGAACTATTTTTGTGATATTCTTCCGACGGGGTTTGTTTGAATTTGGAACGATTTTCCGTCATCCCACGTCAAATTTGGTTTATGAACAGACCGGTTTCGGCTTTGTGCCATCTTCAGTGTTCTCGAATACTAAAGTATTCGAGAACACTGAAGATGGCACAAAGCCGAAACCGGTCTGTTCATAAACCAAATTTGACGTGGGATGACGGAAAATCGTTCCGAATACAGAACACATGTTTTATATTTTCATAATGGGTAAATTCCAAAAAGTTTTGATTCAGTGTGCACTTTGGCCTTCATAATTTTTTTTTAAGAAATAAGATCACATCTCACAATACATCAAACAGTTGGATATTATTTATGGCCCTATTAGTTTGGACATATATCGGACATATTGTGTGAAAAAGAATAATTAGGTGAATGTATTTATGAATATTGCTGTTGTCCGCAAATTATATGATACATAATACATAGTTTGATAGCATTCATATTCAACAGGTCTTTTAAGATATAACCACTTAAGAACGCACAAATATCAATGGTGTAACTACTCGTAGGAAAACCCATGTTGAGTATTTAAACGATGCCACCATATGACACACAAAATGCCCATTCAACCAAAAAATATACCAAAAATAGTTATTTTTCCAGTAGATGTCATATATTCCGTAAATACCTTTCTCAAATATGTACATATGTCTTTCATAAGGCATAAAATTGTTTGTGGTTTCTGAGGCCAATGTGAGTAACTTGGCTTCAAAGCCAATACAGCCAAAGTCGTAACTGAAATTGAGCTTATTATGCCACTTTATAACATATTGCGATTATTAAATTCGTGCTGCAGTTCAAAGCCGTAAAAATAATTTGAACGATGTGGTATTCAATAATTTAAGGAAAGCATCAATCTATCAAACAAAAAAGTTAATGTTTTGTAACATCCCACGAACTTATTAATTCCACGTATTTTAAAATTTTGTACGATAGTAAATGTTATTTTTAAAAGTTCGAATGTGAGTAACGTCAATTTCGTAAAAAATGTTTTTCACAAACTAGCAACATTATTGTTATAGTTCCATATAGAACAGGCTCAGTCTATGCCGGATTTTCGGAAAAGATTCCATAAAAATTGAATCTCTGGAATCGGTGTCGTTGTGTGGAACCGCGTCTTGTATATCATCAACAAAAAATGGACTTTACTAAAATAAAATATAAATATGTATTCTGAAAGACTCACGTACGTATTTCTTCCGTTTCTTTTTAACAATAATTAATTCCTGCTACTGGACAACCCTTTGGATATGTCTAACTTAGAAAGTCATAACTGAAAGCATATTTAGCAATGCGTGTGTATAAAATTGATCTAAGGATGATAAACACGGAGTAGAAATAAAATGGCTTTGATCACTGTGCGAATGAGTAATATTTGCCTTAATTTACATGTTGCTCATACGTATTGGTTTATGAGTTGTTTATTCATAGAACGAATAGTCTATTTAAAATCTACAGAACACTTTTTCGGTTTTTTGTTTTGTATGAAAATATTAAAGTGCTTCGTTCAGCATTTAAAGTGCGACTGTATCATAATGTTTTAAACATTTCGTTTGAAATTACGTGAAACAAACTTGTTTTATCGGTAGTGAAAGTAATGGAGAAATAATTTTATTATCACTGTCGTTTGTGCGTTCTTTTTTTAATGTCTTGTGTGTTTAAAGGAAGGAAAAGCTGAGTGGACACGGATGCTTGTAGGAGCATATGCTTGGTTCGGTGGCATAAATTTATCATTATTTTAATAAGAACTTTTGGGTTTTGATATCGTGTGATAAATAATACTATTCAAGTTTCCTTTAACCGTTAAAATGAAAAATTCTAGTTCTCACTCGCTTTCTATTGTGGAAGTCTAGCAGAATAAAATATGTTTTCTTTGATACTAGACGCTCCACCATCATTACGTATGCCATTCCTAAATTTGCATTTTGATCTTCTCTATGTTAAGTCTCATTTTAAGGAACCATTCCTTTTTCTTCAATTTTCTTTCTTTAATTTTCAACTATAGTCAAAAAATCATCGTAAAATCTCCCAACTTCTAACTGACATGTGTATTTTGCTGGGTTGTCCAAGCAATACATTTCTTTCTTCAGCAATTTTATGATGATAATATTTGTTACGAAGAATACTAAATTCTCTGAAAAATTTGATTATTTATTAGATACTGTTTAAACACTCAAAAATAGTTTTACGTTCATGTTAATAAAAAGAAAATTCTTGGAAAATTTCATTTACAACGAATATGTTTTCTTTTACGTTCATCTAGATAATGAATGAATTAAAATGGAACTGGTTTATGTCTTTTCACAGCCAAAGAAGATAATACTTTTAAAATATATTTCGTTAAACAAAATTTTGATTCAAGAAAATTATTTTATATATTAACACTCTTAAGAGAAAGAAGGAAAAATGTTCAACAAAAAATATTTTTCAAATTATCGTGATTTCTATTGAGTTCAAGACTCCTGCTTTCATTCGCTTTCATTCCTGAAAGATTTAAAAAGTTAAAATTATATTTCTTACAATCTATACACAATAATGCACTGAATCTTTTTAAGAAAGTGCATTTTATATTTTTGTGTAAAGCAAACTTCGTTGGCTTATAATAAGATCGTTGTACATTAGCATTGATTTTAAAAGCTTTTAATGAAAATACAAATGCTACAATACTAAAATGAACTATAGTTAAACCATTAAACCTCAACTATAATATAGCATGACCTAATTCCCTTATTTGGAATCGTTTATCTTTGTTATAGACTGTAAAATCATTGAGTTTTAATGCCGCCATGTTATTTTACCTTAATAATTGGAAGAAACTTCTTTTTACACGGACTACAATGGCTCAATTAATATGTAATAAAAGCCAAGTCATCAGAATTCCTACTGGCATAACAAGATTTGGTAACACAGATACAACAACTGTAACAACTGTCGGTAACAAAAAAAGTTGAAAATTTTCTTTTACAATAAATCTCGAAATAAATAAATTGAAAGAACTTAACAATGCATTAAAAGGACTTTAATAAGTTGAATGGAAAACAAATCTTACAAGAAAAAAGTTATTTATAAAAGAAACTATAAGACAATTAAATAAATTCGCTTTTAATGCAACACGATATTTTTTGTTCGGTATATTATAATCACAAATACTAAATTTTAATCTTTAAGATTAAGTAAAAAAACATTCAAATTAAAAATTCACAACCAGAAGTTATTTGCATGCAATTCAGATACGCAATTTTGATTTCTAAAACAACTTCCGTAGCTACAAGCAGAATTATTGGCCATAAAAACGGTGGCTACAAAATATTGGGCAAAAATATCAACAAATTTTATAGACAGAAAATCTATACACCAAGGGGATCAAGAGATCTTTAACCTGGGAATAGACATTGCAAGAAAAGATGGAAAATCCTTGATTGCTACTTAATTGGGAGTGGCCAGGAATGTTTCCTTTGTTGCAATGTCTATGCAGCTCGCTACCTCCGGCTTTTGGCCAGCTATTCCCGTTTAAAGCTGGCGAATGTGAGAAGGCGGCTAAGTAGCCTGATGGTTAAAATAACGGGCCTTATTTTGTTTGACGAAATTCGTCTACGACTTCAGCGTTTAGTACTAGATTAAAGAAAAATGTTGCTCGGTATCTTTAGTCTATTACAAACTGTCGAACTTGCAGTCGAAAATCGCCAAACACGATAAAGGGGAACATCTCAGGTTAGTAGGAGATAACTATCTCTGAAACTTGTTTTTTTTACAAACAGAGTACCCTGAATGGCCTCATCAGCGTCTCAGAAAGTAGTTGGAAGAGGACAAATATACCCTTCGAAAAACTCATAATCAACACTTGCCAGGAAGGCCGTTGGTAGACCCAGCACCAGGATCGAATGCAGAAACCTAATCAGCTACTTCGTCTTAAAATTAAATAATTACCGAAACCTAAATTTGGGCCCTATGATTCTTATAGGACGAAAAATTTTTTAGTGATTGTATTGTTTCTTGGAGAAACCATTATACCTTCACATTTAAAATTAAATGCTGCAGCAAATATGAAATGGAATTTCCGGAACGTGCTCCCTAACTTTTATGGTAATCAAGTGTAAAAGTAACCACGTTTCTAAAGTTATTAAAGTCTTACAATATATCAAAATTTTAATTCAGTTCTCTAACTTGAGAGTTCGTTTAGTTATTTTGTCAATTCAGATTATTAATTTTTTTAATATTTTTTTATTTAGAAAGAAGTGTAAGTAGCAGAATGGTAGAGAACAGTACTGTTTATGATAGAATATAATAATTTTTCATAAATTTTAGTTTGACATATAGAATTTGAACAATTGTGTAAACATTGAATTAAAAAATGAAAATTGGGAGTGGAAAATTAGAAAATTAATTTAAGTTTTCTTAACTTTCGAAAATTCGACTATATTACATAAACCTACGAAAGTGAAAAAATGTTTAAGACAAATAATATATTAACACTAAGAAGAAAAGAACATGTCTCATGCCACAACCACAGCGTATGAAAACATTTTCAATCATTCATTGAAGACCTCTGTTAAATTATTATTTCATCCATGAAGCCTTGTTATTCATACAAGTTCGTAGTCAGCAACATTAATTTTGTTGTTGAGCAAAATCACTGAAACATGATTAAAAGTAATTGAATTTAAAATTCAAATGATTTTTATTATTTTTATTATATTTTTCCCAATCGTTGTTGAAATAGTTGTTCAAGAGTTTTGTTTAACAACTATACTGTGGTTAAAAATCATATTGTCAACTTGACCAATATTAAGTAAGATGTGTATTTTTATCAACTTATTTACAATGCAGACATTTAAAAAATATATACCCAAAAATATATATATTTACACAATTGTATATTTATTTTTAAATTGTAGACTGTCATTTTAAAGGAAAAAAATTTAATTGTGTTTGTCCTTTCTTCCCGCTTATGGTTCTGTTTTTCATCATATTGCATGAAAAATTTTAAACATTTACAACGAAATCTGCTGCTTAAATATTACAATTCATAACCAGACAAAACCACATTTTTTGAATAGATGCGATATGACAAGCTGCAAGGCATCAAAACCAAAATACTAAACATGTTACAAAGTATTTTCAAATAAATAAAATACACAGAAAGAAAATAAATTAAATAAAAGTGATTTTTTTGTGTAGATTTCTGTGAGCACAAATATATTGAAAAAATTTTTTTTTATGTATTTAAGCTTATAGCCCCTCTGCCCGATCCTCAAAGCCACAATATGAGGCCCAAATTTAACCTACCTGGACCACTTCTATAGATGCACAAGTTCAAAAAAAAAACCATGGTTTTATTACATTTGAACAGGTTCGATGCAAACTAAAATTTTTTTCGAATATTTCTATTGCCATTCCCGGGGGCCGATAAAAAAACAATGGTGACTATTGTGAAAACCGCATCGACAAAGTAAAAGTTCACAAGGAACGCAAAAATAAAATTTTAAAAACTATTATTGTTTTCGTGAAAATTTCAGATTTTTCCAATTTTTTTGTCTGTTTTCAATGCAATTTTAACTTCGTCGGGATATACGACTCAGCTACCGTATATACCAGATTTGGCCTCCAGCGAATTTTTCCTGTTCCAAAAATTGAAGAGACCCATGAAAGGATGGCGTTTTGCGATGACTGATGAGATAAAAATCGAATCGCTGCGAGAGTTCAAGGCCATACCAAAAAGTAAAAATCAGAACTGCTTGGAGGATTGGGAAAAACGCTGACATAAGTGAATTATACTTAAGGGGAAATACTTTGAAGGGGACAAAATAGAAACTGATAAATAAATAATGCAAAGAAATGTTCCTAGGACTCTTCAAAAGACACCACAGCTTTTCTATCCGCACAAGTCTGACACCCCAAAGCAGGCAATTTGTAAAATTTCTGCTACTGTAATAAGTTGTAACCAAATTCCTGTATGTTTGCAAAATTAAACCATAGACAAAACTGTTATTTAGCTTTAATTCTAAAACTATTTCAAAGTGCTTAGAAGAGTTAGCAACACATGCAACAACTACAGAGAAATATTTTATATGTATGTTATTGTAAGATTACGATAAACGAAAACGAAATATTATAAAATGTTATTTATTTCCTGCACCCTTTATAAGAAAAAAATTACTTGTATTGTCAGTGGCGGAAATAAGTTTATATGAATAGAAGAGAAATCTATTGAACTAGAAAGAAAAAAACTATATAAATCATACGCACCAGAGTGTCACAATTGCAGCACATTTAAATAGACGGTAAACTTACCTAGAAAGAAAAAAGTTATACATAAATAATTTATTAAAATTGTAAGGAAAAATTTATTTTTAAAATTGCTGGAAATTTTAAGTAAAAAGGCATTTCATTATTTTTTTAATTTATTAGAACTTTCTTTATTGAAGATCGTTAGTTTTATGGCAGATAAATTTAAAAACTACACAGAAGTCATTAATCCAACCACGTTAATAAGAATAATATTGTTTTTAGATTTTGTACGTATTTGATTGTCCATGCGGCAGTTTTAAAAGTAAGAAAATTTTAATCAAAAAGTTTAATGTCATTCATCAGTTAGTCAATCTAATAAAATGACACATAATTTTATAAAAATTTATTCCATCCTAAATCGAGTCAGAATAAGGTAAGTAATTATGTAATTTTATATAAAACTTTTTTAAATTTAACAGAGAGATTTTTTACCTACGACCGACAGCAAGCCACCAGTTAGATGTCTTATAAAAGTCCATACACCACATCAAGTTTCTTTCAAAAATGTTAGAAATCACTAAACGGGATGAAGGAATACTCGAATATAAGCTTCAGATGGATGTATAGATACGTGATCAATTGCGGAAACATAGGCCAGGGCTAAAATACTCAAGCGCATACAAAGAAAATTTTTAATTTCTCAGAAATGTACATACGGCCATAGGACACTGTGGGCTCTGCAACATTGCCGGATCGATATTTTGCAAACTATTTCCGGCACTGATTTTCGTTCAACATATTATCTGTAACACATCCTACAGATTTTATTTCTGTAAAAATTTTGTTAATTTAAATTAGAGTATGAAGTTTTTTGAGCACTCCATACAGGAAATTAATTTTTTTTATTTTTATGCAACAGCGAAGATAGTTTTTGATTGTATTATTACAGGCAGAAGCTGCAATCTTATGGCGTAAAGTGTAAATACAAATGAAATAAAAACACTTACAAAGAAAATACAGTGAGGTGATCGATTGAATGAATATATTTTTCAAGTGTTATGAGTCAAGCATTTTTCAAAATGGTGTAAACGGGATTTCACTTCACTGAATATATTTCACTCTATCTAAATTCACTATAGTTTTAATACAATGTGGAGTGTTTTACTGCTTTATTGTTAAATACTACTAACAAATCTGTTCTAAGGATTTTACTATCAATCGTGCTACAAATAAGATTCGTTCGTTGACCAGTTCGTATGTGAAACAAAAATCCCCACCGTAAGGATCTTTTTTATTACTTTGATCATCGAAAGATCCAACCGGAATGTCAATAAAAATTATTATTTCTGTTCTCCCTGCCACAACAAATTTTCATACATCCTACTCTAGGTTTTCAATAAGTAGGCGACACTCTCTTAAGTGAAATACAGATTCCCAGTATAAATTATAATCCTCTAAAGATATTTTCGAATGGTATAACTCTTGTTGCGTGTTACAGTAGAATCTCTGTAATCGTCTCGCAATTTTCAGCAAATGTTTGTGGACTGTCATCAGATCCTTTATTATTTGATATTATTATTTGAACATATTGTTATTGGAAAACAAGGGAACAAAATACACTAATCCCTAATCAATATACTAGACATTGTCTAGTGTGTTTTGAACTATATCCATATCATTCAACCACAATACGCTTCTCTTTGATTATGATCACCTCGACCACATCCTTGTTTTTCCTTGTACACACCGTCTGATAAAAAACTTTCTTTAGCATATTGTTTAAATAGTAATTATTATTTCCATGAAGGATAATTCTCATTTGCTTTAATGTCAGTTCAATTATTTTTATCACACAATCTAATCCTTAATGTCATTTACTTCGTAGCTGTAATTAGACACGTCTAAACTGCGTGATTAATTTGAAGCGGATAATATGGACTATTAAGCGCGACCTAGTTTTAGCTTTAAAAATTTTTTAACTGTTAAAGTTGATTTATTTTGATATCTATTCTTTTGTTTAAGTCCATGGCTTTTAAAAAATACATTTGCAGAGACTTACAGACAAGGAAAAACAAAGAAATTTTTTTTGTTAAACGAATGGAAATAAATTGTGTGGGTCTTGTGAAGCATATAAAAATGAATTTGCTTAAAAAGTGTTTCTGTTTTTCTTTTCTAACATCTGTATTATAGGTTACCATTTTAAAATAAACTTTATGTTAAAAAGTAAAACGGAAAATTTCAATTCTTGGATGTAAAATTCCAAACAATTAAATTTTCTCCTTTAATAGCGTGATTAAAAAACAAAAGTTTGCAACAACAAGAGTACAAGTGTAATTTGTCAAAAGTAAAAGAAATAATGAAAAATTTAACAACTCTAAGAACTAGAGTGCTGTAAATATTCCAATCTAGAGAATGAAGTGAAATATATGACAGTGACATATAGCCTTAGGGGAAAAGACGACATGCCTTCCCCCTTCTCGCAATTCGTTTATTTACATAAACGGGACGAGAAACTTTTCATTTAAAACTAACTCTTTGTCATAATGAGTATCAAATAATATCTCATACATACATATTCGTTGCAGATATAATACCATATTCATTTCTATTGATAATTTCATTCATACAATATGAAAAGAAATTTATGCCTTACGAGGCTGTTAGAAATCTTAAATTATAAGACTAAAGCTGAAAGTCCATACCATCCGTTCTATGTGATGTTATGTTTTATGCATGTGTCAAAAAAGTAGATTCAGTGTAATTGTATGTGACAAGTTACAGAACACATTCCCGTTTTACCAAAATTGTTTCTAATTAATAAAAATATTTACACTACAGAGGATCAAAATAAAAAGACTTGGCGTATAAAACGCATTGCATGTAACTTGGATTTAGAAACGAATAGAATGCAACAGGTTTCAGGTTGACTGGAACAAAAAAAACTCAAACATTAATATACACAATTAATAAACTTAATTTATTGTTTAAGCTTAAGGTCTCTTTTAATAAACGGTCAAAAAACTATAACGTATATTAATATACATTTAAATTTTTCAAGAAAGCTTTAGAAATATTTTCAAGATTTATAAATTGATTATTTTTAGACGATGTCTTTTATTTTCTTTATCAAGGCTTTTTATAAAAAAAGATTTATATTTCATAATTACAACTCTACAAACTAAAAAAAAACGTCTTCCATATAAAGTTTAAAATTTACCGTTAATTTTGGCAGAGAATTTAATCCTTTATTAATAGCAAAAAAACAACATACTCGTACACAGTTGCTAACCTCAACTGCAGGTGTCATATATGAATCACCACTCCAACACCATATCGAAGATAATTTTTTCCACGGTTTAGATATAATCTTCAGACACCAATAGATTATGGAGAGGTCACGCCATTTTGGCATTAAAAAAATTAAAACAATTTAAAGTCTAATTCGAATAAGAGAATGTCACTAATTGAATATATTTTGCTCCAAAGTCTATCTTTTTATTTAGTTTTTACAAAAACTAAATGTCAAAAGAGAATAACATAACTTTAAACGGAATAATGGCTCTCCCAGTAACTTCGTGAGTTTTTAGCACAGAAATATTACACCGTCAAAAATTTTAAAATGTTTCCACTATAAGTATATGAAACTTTTTCTAAAGAATCAACACACAATGTAGGCGCTTTCTCTTTAATATTGTGCTTATTATAACCAAGTGAATCCTGATGAACACTCATGGGATGGATCATTTGATCTTTTGTTTGAATTCATGGTTCACTATGACGTGCAGTAAGAGACAATATATAGCGATATTATTCAGTGTAGTCCCTTACAAACACTCGATATTATATTTTTTTTAGAAGAAATGGGCAATCAATTAAGACATGCTCTGTTGTCTCGTGATAACCTTTACAGAATCTGAATTGCTTGGCCAGAGCGTTTTTTATATTTTAAGTATTATATGCTCATTTTTATGGAGTGGGAGTGTCTGTTAGGACATCTACCGATACAGCTTTACAAATCGCTTCAAATGCTTGAAACCAGATATACGCAGTACATCAATGGTGAATTATATTTTTTTTCTGACATTACTTATTTATTATTATTATTATTATTTGTTGCTTATTTTCATTTGTTACTTATTTCACTCCCCGAGGGGGCATAGGCCCATAACAAGGTGATTCTAATAATCTCGATCTTCGGCTTGATGCTTGACTTCATTCTAGTTGACAGGCAATCTCGAAAGTTCTGTTGCCACTTGCCGTTTCCATGTATGCAATATCATCGTCTGGTTTATGGAGGATGTGACCTTTGCAACTCCATTTCCGCGTACTTATTTCCGTACATATAATAATTTATTCTAAAAAATAAGCTACTCTTATCTTTTATATAAAACAAATGTTCTGTTTGTTTTGACTTTAGCTGTTCATATGCCGATATTTCATTGGCATTCGCTAAACAAAATCGTCAGTGAAGTTCAAACAGTTTTAAAACATTCAAACATTTGTTTAAGCGATCAATAAAGTGTCGGTTAATGAATAGCTAAAGCCACAACAAACAAAACATTTTGCAAAAAACTCTAATTGTTTTAACAATTAGTTGGGGAGAATATCCCTAAATAATAAATTTCGATATTAAGTTTTTTATATAAAAATGATTAGAGGAATAATAAAGAAGAATCCCGTATAGAATGACTCGGTTTCCGCAGTAAGCTTGATTTTTCCAACTGCTCAAATTCCTATTACTTGCGTTCCTTTATATTTAGACTTCAGTGTCTTCAAATCAAGCACCATGATTAGGAATAGTATGCGATTATCGAAACAAAGTCGAAATTAAAGTTTTTTAAAGAAAAATACATTTTTAAGCCGAAGAAGACACAAAGGTGATGAGTAGCGCTAAAAAACAAATTATGGGTCAGAGTTATCCAGATCTGTATGAAATCCAAAATCTAAAAATATAAATCCCAAATATTTGCCTTAACTAAAAAAATTACGGAAGAAGAGCCTTTCCTTGGAGAATATTAACAAAGTGTTTGTGTATTTCCTCCATTCTTTATTTTTAGTTTAATACTTTTTTCTTTCAGGTGGTCTTAAATATGTCCCTCTGTTTTACTGCATTTATTGCAGCAATTCTTTTACATTTACATGTATATCTACTAATACTTTTAAAATTGCTAATTAAAATACACAATTTTCAGTGCAGTCTTAGTTGACGAAGATTATAAGTTTGAAGTTTATTTAACTACAAGTCCATTTAAAACAAATAAAATTTCTTCGAAATTTCTCATACAAAAAGGTTCATTTCCCACATGCAAATGTTACAAATTTCCATTAGGAATCCTTCTGTATGTTTGAAATATTTCTTTTTCATTTCAAATACACCGTTTATATGTCCAATTTGCTCTCTTTGTTCCAGTTTTCTATAAAATATTCTCTACGGTTCTATTTAAAAAAGGGTGCACATTTGCTTAAAGCATTGCAAAAACCTTTTGGCCTTTGAAGGCAGATTTAACTTTGTGCTTTTCTATTGTCAAGCTTAACAACTAATCTGTTTCTGAAAATCTTACTTCAGGTAAGCACAAGTCGTCGTCATCATTGTCATATTTAATATTAATAATACCGTGCACTTTCTACCTCTTGATATCCTTGTGCTTATTTTGTAACAAATATTTTTTGTTAAAATTTTCTGCAATCTTTACTGGGGTTTTTTTTTTGCTCCCTTGTGGAAAGGTTATTATAAAAGACTATATGCAAAATATGCGCTTATATTTTGAACAATAGAAAATAACAAGACCAGCAAAGGAAAAAAGTTTTCTTGCGTACAAAAATTAATACGAAATATGGAAAATGAGGTCAAACATGAAGGTTATTTAAAAATTAAAATGGGCACAATATTATTTTCATATTCTAATAATTTTCTTACAAATTTTAAGGTAAAAATGACATGTATTCATAATAATCATGAAATGTTGTCCAGTAATTTTCTACAAAAAAAAATTTAATTTTAAGTCTTGCAAATCCCAGCCAGATTTCGCTTTTGCGGCCACCTTAGTGCTAAATTTCTCGATGCATGCAACTCAAGCATTAATATAAAAAATTTCTGTAAATGTGCATACGTGAACAGTTGTGTGGAAAATAGAAAATTTATATGGAATTATTTGAATATTAAAAAGAAAACTTGACGTATGACTGATATAATCGTAAGCGTGCATGATCAATATACATGATGTATATGGCCTTGTATTTGGTCTAAATATTAAATTGACTTTTCATTTACTTACGACTTTGTATAGGCGGAAATCACTATTGATAACATTTTATTTTGAAGGGAAACAGATTGTAATTTTGTTTTTGGTATAAAGCGCGTTTTTTAGGTACGCAAATTAAACTAAAGAAAAGCCTTTTGAGTCATGACTATAACTTATTTTCAGACAAAACAAAACTAGGTTAGGTTAGGTTGATTGGAGGGGTATGTCAGCCCTGTGACAACTCCCATTATTCTACTTAGTTCGAGCTTACTAAGTTTTACCAGCTCTCTCGTTCTTCTCTCGTCTGGATCTCCCCATAGAATTTTTGTATTGATTCCAATGGTTCCGTTATTCCAGAGAGTTGAATGGGCCCTATGTGCCCAAGTCTTTAGCTCGGATTTAACTGCATCGAAAGGTTTCGCGCATTCCAAGCTTATATTACCTAACTCTATTGCCCTAGAAGCAAGTGAGTTTGCCCTCTCATTTCCAGTTATCCCCGCGTGCCCTGGCACCCATATGATGCGCACTTCACCATGTGTCGTGTAACTGTTAATAGCGATTTTGCAATCCCAAACTGTACGTGATTTAGTGCGTTCCTTTGCGATTGCTCTAATGGCCATCTGACTATCTGTGAATATATTCACAAGTCCTGACCTCCCCATTACAAACAAAACTAAATTAAGTAAATTAACGCACATAAAAACAAATAAATTTTTCTACTCAAGAAGCAAATTCTTTGAATCAGTAAATATTTTGTGTGAAAGCAAAACCAAAAAGAATTTTTTTTTAATTCTAACACAATTTTGCAAAAATTTAACCCAACAAAAAATAATTTATTTTAAAAAATTTAACTAATAATTACAAGGGGTAGAAAGAAAGTTTGACTAAAAATAAAATTTATTTTACACAAAATATTTCTTTGAAATTTTCTTTGGCCATAATTTTGTCGGTCCACACTCGTGATTAAGTATTTTTAGGAATACTGGAAAATAGCATTTGCATTATATTATTTGTAATAAAAAAAATTTATTATTAATTTAATTATTAATTAATTGAACAAAGAGACATTACGTGTCCTTACAGGTTAGAAATCTTGAGGACATAATTTATATTTTCAATTTTTCGCGGCAATCGGTAATTTACGATCAATAACATTGGATCTAAAATTTGTATTACCGTTAGAAGTGGCATTACAATTGTGGCAATATACAGCTTATAGTAGCGTTACAGTTTATTGCACACTAAACTGTGTTAGTGTTTGTCGTTTGGGTTTCTTTGTGGTGGTTAAGTCACTTGGGATTCAATATTTTCGTGTAACCTAAAATTAACTCCTGTTAATGGGCCATGAAGAACTTAAGATCGAAGGCTATCAGATTATTAATACTAATACTATATTTTTATTACTATTTTTCAATAACTCAAGTCACTTGTATACATTGATAAACTGGAAACGGTTAAACAATTGAAACACAATATTCGGGCAGCTTATTTGAAAACTAGACGTCCATATTGTAACATATATGTATATATCAGAAGTGGAAGCCACCTTGAGGCATAAATTATATTATTTCATAATGTCAGTTTCGTTAACAGCAAAAATAGTTTTCCTTTTTTTATTTAAATTTTCATTTTTAAACCATTAAAAACAATTATTAATCGTAATTTGATATAAAATTTTGACGCTTGCATAAACTGACAAATGGGTACAGAAATAAGTACATGTGGACCCTAATAAACGGGATTTAAAAGTCTTCGGAAAGAGCAACGTGTGTTAGTTCTCAAACTAAACAATTTATTTTTACGATTAAAACTTAAAAGATGGGTAAGTGGGAGTTCATCCCGTCTATTTATGTTCAAAAACTATGGCACAATATAAAGTCAATTTTCGTAATTATCTTACTTGCTATGGGTCACCATTAAATTTGAACATTCGTTTAATTATGCTACTTGCCCCTGTGGCACAAATAATAATCCATATTTTGTGAATAATTTTTGGGCTGTTACGAGGCAGCGGATGAACTGACCGCTCGTACTCTTCTTAGCAGCCCAGAGCCATTATATGGCGTTAATTGGTGACGGTCGCTTCACTAATAGGAGAAATATTCAAGCGAATTCAGAGAATTAAGAGGATTTGGCTCACCTCTCCGAGTGCAAGGGGCCAGTATTGATGGAAACTTTTGTTATATAGAGGAGTTCTGATTTTCAATAGAAATGATCTACGACGGGGAACTGGTTTTTTCTCTAGCCATTTCAATATAAATTATTCGTTGTAGACAACTAACCAGCCTCTGTATTGACTTTTATTAGATCTGTCTTACAGAGCTTAGGCTAATTAAGCACATGCTGTGCAAAAGAGCCACTTCGCTGTACACTACAAAGCGAAGATCTCTCCCAAACCTGGAATAATTAGTAAATATGCACAATAAAAATAAACACCATAGTTATCGAATCCCATAACCAAATATCAGGCCGATTCGGAAGGTCATATTCTTCTAAAATAAATTTAAAATTGTTTGAGTAATTTTATAATAAAAAAGAGAGTGCAAGACTGCCACCGCAGCATGATTAAATATATGAATTATTTCAGAGCACCTTAGAAAATTTTCAAAGTCTCAATCTTTTCATCAATATGCTTTATATATTAATTACAACACGAAATATTTTACAGTCACATAAACCCTTAATTTGCAGGTACATCAGCAAATATCATGGCTAAATATTTGCCTAAAGCAAATGTTATGAAAAATTAATGTAAATATTTTGCAACACAGTCGCAGGAAAATAATTTTCCAATGAGTTTCCCTTTATACACTCACACACTAAACTACATGCACAATCCCTCAGACACTCAGATAAAACGTGCTCACACACACACACACACATATGTGGTATATGTATGCACATTTCTATTATCCGGAAGCTATAAGCACATTCATGATAAATAAACAAATTGGCAGACAACTTGTATATGAACATAAATACACACATTGAATTATATCACGGAGGGAGTTTCCAAGGGATAACATGAGCAGCGAGTCTTGAAAGGAAACGTATTTGTAAGCAAATGAAAATGGTTTTTATTTATGGGTTTGAGTTCAGATCTCATCAGACTCCATTAGAGAATGACGTTTATTTACTTTCAATGTGTTTATTGACAGGAAAATTAGGTTTGAGTACTAGCTGGAGCAACATGCGCACGTTTTCGGTGGAAACATCGAAATAACAGAATAAGTAGAGGAAGCTCCACATTGAAGAGTAGCAACTTGAAGAGTAGTCAAACTTTATTTTCTTATAAAGTCATGTAACTTCATCTTGGTGTAAGCTAGGTCAATAAAGTCCACAGTGGGTGTGGGAAACCTTCAAAAGAAGTTCTAGCGGGATTTTTGAATTTGCTCATAGAAGAGCTAAACACTACTGGCCTTGCAATAAAAAATCTTAGAGAATGGAAAAAGGTAAAGTGTTATTTATAATAAATATAGAGAAATGCCGCAAATATGAAAAAAAAACAATGGACGAAAGAAGAAGGGGCAAACCAAACCAAATTATGTAGGTATCGGTAAAAGGCTTGAAAAACAGTCACACGTTCATGAACTAAATCATTTTAATATAAATAAAACAATAAAAAGAACCAGCAACCCCTCCATCCTCTCATGGTGAATCATCCAATGAATAGGATAACACAGATTTATTTACTTTAAACTGTTGTATAAATCCAATAAAAAAACTACTTTATAACGAAAAAAAAAACACTTTTTATTGAATTATTCACTTACAGGGCATAGGGTAAGCCCAATGGGTTAGAAGAACCACGCAAACGTCGGCGTAAAATTCCTTGCAAATTCTTGTTCCCGTAATAAAAGTATTGCTGTACTTCTAAACATTCTTCTTGCAGTCAATTTATTTGTTTTGAACTTGATTTTTTTAGATTTTTTTTATTTACATTCGCTGTGTACTGATGTGTAGTTTTCTTTATTTTTGTTTTATTCCCTTCGAGGGGATTACAAATTTCATGGAAAGAAAAATTCCATTTGTTATGCACAATAGGAGTGAACATTTTAATAACTTCAACTTTCCGTGATAGTTTACAAAATATCTCTCCATTTATGGAAAGGTAAGCAAAAGGTGGACAAAAAAAAGACAATAGTTTTAAATACAATTGAACCCAAATGGTAAAAAAATGATTTAATTAAAACAAAAACAGTTTCTTTCTCAAACCAGACCTGTATCAGAGTGAAAATTACTCGCAAAAATTAATTTGTGAATAAATAAATTTAGTCCGTTTTTAAATTTTCAAGCTTAAGGTCTTTTATTTTTTTTTTTTAATTTATTTAAAAATAACTATCAATATTTCGATACTCATTGAGTATCATCTTCAGGACAATTCTCTTTTCTTTAAAAAAAAAGAGAATTGTCCTGAAGATGATACTCAATGAGTATCGAAATATTGATAGTTATTTTTAATTAAATTTTTTTTTTTTAAATAAAAGACCTTAAGCTTGAAAATTAAAAAACGGATTATTATAAAAGAGGTCAAAAAAATATAGATACATTATTTAAATAAATTTAGGTTAGGTTGATTGGAGGGGTATGATGGCCCATGTCATACGACATACACCTAAGCCAGTGAAGGCTTGATGTTCAATTAAGAGGGTGCTGTTGGCTGAAGTAGTGAGCTCGTTGACAAAAAAGCAATTTATAACTGATAACCTGGTTGCGATCCCTGTTCAGAACAAGTCATTAACAAAATTAGTTTTTCTGATTTACATTAGCGTGGCATTGTGTTAATTGTTATTGTACTGTTTAAGTGATGAAGGCGTAACACTGATCACTTAAAAGGAACAACGATTTAATACTCTTTTACGCCAATGTTTACTACATCAAAGCGGCCTCCTTCGTCGGTAATGTTACCAGAATCGTCGGCGAAGTAAAACAATTAATAAAATGGCTACACACATATGTACAGTTTAAGAGAGTTAATGCGTCCACTTTTTTTTTTAATTAACGAACAAACTGCGAAGCTACTTGGCTTATCTGCAGAGACAGCCGGAGTCTGCGGCAGGAGTCGAACCTGCGACCTTCGGACTACCAGTCTAGTACACTAGCTACTAGTCTACGAAGGCACCCATCAGAAACGCTGCAACTCTGCCATAAAAATATAAACAACGCTGAATAGTTGGGTTATAAAACAGAAATTAAGCTCTCCCTCTCTGTCTTCGAATTTCACCACCTGACCTCTCTACCCAATCCCTATCACAAAGAAGTAAATTGAGTAGTAAGCAATTATTGCCTGAGTGTAACATTCTCTTTAACAACAACAAAAAAAAAAAACAAACAAACAAAAAACATTAAAATGCATTGTTGTGGCTTTAGCTCTTCATATGCCGACATTTCATTGGTCACTAAACCAAATAGTCAGTGAATTTTAAGCAGTTTGAAAACATTCATAGTAGGCTTAGAATGCTTTTTTACAAACGACACAACAAACAATTATACTCAACGTGAGTCTATTTTATTTTTCTTTCAGTTCTGCAGTAAAATAAAATAATATAATTTCTCAAATTTAATCAATAATGACAAAGTTTTTCTTAAAAATTCGCTTCTCTCTCTCTCTCCCTCTCCCTCTATTTCTCTACTCCAGCCAATTAAAAATTTACTTCCTCTTCAGGCAACTATTTCTACTATTCGTATTTCTGTTCTTTTGTTGCTGTCAAATTTATATCAAATATTACAAACTTTTTTGAACACGTTTTGTTTTTAGCCAAACTCATATACAGAAAAAAATACATGGAAAATTATAGAAAAACAGGATTTGGTCCTAAACGTAAGTGAAAATTCATACATACAAAGAGCGATTGAGCGAAGAATAAAAACAACGAGACAATAAATGACAAACATGGAACTTTTTTGTAACTGAACTCATTCATGTTGCAGCTATTACATGTGCTAGAGGAATTTTTTCATGAATATGAAAAAAAATATATAAAAAAAGGGTTTTATGAAATGCATACATACGGATTTATATGAAGAAAGTCTTTCATTATTTATTTCTTTATTGTAATTATTGTTATTCGTACATGATCTTTTTTTCTCTAAATTCTTAAATTATACCTTGTGTACATTTCGTTAGAAACTACAATGACTATTATTATTATTATTTTTTTTTTATTTTAACTATAAAAAATGGCATTAAGTCTATTTTAACTTTACAAAAATACAAAACAATGGCACAAACACTTAAACAAGGACATGGAAGTACATCCTTGTAAATGACCATTAACTCTAGGTCTAGTTTGTTGCAATTAACTGAAGCAACTTCCTGGATACATATTATTATATCTGTGAAATTTTTTTTTAGGTTTCTTTTCTATTAAATATCGCTTGGATTAGATTATGTGTGCACCTTCGGTATTTCTTCTAATACGGTCTACATTTTGTAGAAATTCCATTATTAAATTCTCGATTCTCCAGGCTTCATAGGCAAAGATTTAAGGCAAACAAAATTTATACAGCCCTCCTACAGCAGTATGCCCTTCGCATGAATTCTGAATAAATGCGAAGTTGGATATCGCATTGGCAGTACTTCATTCTGAGCCGATTGTAGTAATTTTAGTACTCAGTTTTGAAGGCATAAACTGAAGGAAGATAGGTAAACTTTGAATTTACAAGAGGCATGTAGAGAAGTAGTTTTTGAACTTATGTTGCACTCCAACACAACTTGCTACTTTCTTTTAATGCATGTGTTCATCCCATCGGAAATTGATACGACATGTTTAAAATTATAATTATTGATTAAGTTAAAATTTTATGAGAAGAAAACCTTTATATTTGTATATTGTAAATTCGTACATACATCTTAAAAATACGATTCAGAGAAAATATTCAAAGCCTTGTTGATGGTTTAGATTTAAGCCGAAATTGTTTTGGGGATTTTAATTCGCTTAATATTAAAGTAAATATTAGTATTCCATACAATATAATAGACGAAATATATGAATATGTGACAGGGTTTTTTCTATCGCATTTGAGGCTATATGCTCCTTATACGATCGATGGAAACATATATAGCATATGATTTTATACAACTGAAGAGTTTCCAAAAAGATATGGATACACTTTATTTATCTAATGACTTTATTAAAGCATCTTGCAATTTATCTGGAAATCTCATTTCTAAAAATACGGTGCATCATAAAGCAATTGATTTCATTTATCAGTTCTAGTCCTATGATAAGAATGATCCTTCATCTAGATATAATTTTAATAAGAAAAATTTGGTTGGTTTGAACAATTACTTTGAAGCAGTTGATTGGTTCACATTATCTATTTAGGATGACCCAGAAGATATTTAATCATTTATTTAAAACCGTTTCAATACAGCTATTGGTACTTATGCAACTAGATTTATGCCGAGATCGAGCAACTAACATCCTTGATTCAACTCAAGACTTTGCCACATGAGGAATGTGCGGAATAAAGCATTTCAAAATTTAAAAACTCGGTAGCCATATCAGTGGAAATAGATAATTTTTAGCTCGTAACGAAATCAATATTTTTTGTTTATATTTTACATTGAAAATAAAACCGAATTCTGCCACATTTTGGCATTATATAAATAGCAAAAGAGATAATAACTAATCAGTTAAAGAGATAATAACTAATAGTATTGTGCCTGAAAGTTTAGTTGAATCTTGTGATCTTTTTACAAATTATTTTAAAAGTACAATTGCCAAGCCAAATTGTGATGAGTACAATATCCTGTAATATCACTGGTGGATATATTAAATTCCTAACAACTATATATTCCGGATGTAACTGTAGCAATTAAATTACTGAATAATAGTACTAAATATTATTCATTATTGTATCCTGCATAATATTTCACAAATTGTAGGCAAAATGTTGCAATCGCCATTACATAATTGTTTAATGCTTGTCTTGAATACTTGAATAAACTTTGTTCTTTTCTGGTTATTTTTAAATCAGATTACCAGAGCCAAGTAACTAATTGTAGACTAATTATTAATCAAAGTCCTTTCGATGAAACTTTTTGATAAAATCAGCAAAGATAAACTTTTCGAACATATTGAAAATTTAATTTCATTCTATCAATATGATTTCATGCCTGGCAGATTTACTATCACTAACTTAATGTTAAAAACTTTTAAGATTATCAAAGCTATGGAGCTGAAATCTCAATGTAATGTAATATGTACTGATTTTGTAAAAGCGTTTAATACTATTAATCACTGGCTCTTATTAAATAAACTTTGCCGAAACGTTTTGTTAAAATCTCTTTTGTCTTTCAAAAACTTTCTGCTCGACAGAAAAGTTATGGTTTAAGTTGGTAATAAAATATCTGCTTTTTTAATTGATGCTTACTCTGGTATAATTATTTTTATAAATAAATTGCCACTAACTTTGCAAATTTCAAAATGTTTTAAGTTTGCAGATGATTTAAAATTATTCGCCAGAATAACTCAAGTTGATGATTGTGAATAATTACAACGTAATTTAAAAAAAATACAATAGTGTTCAGGAAATGGCTTAACCAGCAACGCTTCAAAATTATACGTAGTCTCCCTTCCCGTAGATTGAACTGACAATCACCGGCTCGTCTTTTACGCGAGATCTACTGAAGCATATTGTATGATTGGAGTCATAAAGATTTCAGAGATGCATACACTTAAATCATTACACGTTTCAACAGTTCGTAGTATTTTGGAATATTGTTAAATAATTTGTAACCCATATTATATATATATCAGTCCAATCGCATTAAACGCGTTCAAAAATTGTTTGCAAAAACTTTAGTGTTAAATTAGACTCCTAAATTATTCCACAACGAAGTCAGGAGGAAATTCTTCGGTTTTCAATCTCTAGAAGATAATAAATACTTCTGTATATATGTATGTTGCTTTATATAAATTGTCCAGAAATCGACATTTGTATAGTAGGCAGCTTAAAAATAATTTTAAAAGCAACTCAATTGCTTTTAAAAATATTTTTAAGTCATTATGTTGTTGAATATAAACATTTCAATTATATGATACTAGTTTTAATTTTGCCATATTTCAAAATAATTTTTTTTTTGTTGTATAGAAAACTAATATTAAAGTAACGAATAAATAATATAAACATTAACATTAACTACTTTTTTGGGGATATATCTGGATATATTTCAATGCAAATTTATCAGAAAGTAAATATTGTGTGTAAACAAATATTTTTACTTACATATCAGCATTGACAATGTTGTTTCAGAGGCGCCCATGTGCAAAACTTTTAAGTTTTAACAATATGAAAAATTTTTATTGTTTTAAGGCAAAATTAAGTTATGATATAAAAAGTGCAAATGCAGCGACACCCCCATGATTTCAGCAGTTCTCCTCATACTAAAAACTGTAATAAGATAAACAAATAATATGCAAAAGTTGCTTCGTAACTTAAGTAGAATTTACAGTATTTAAGTGACATAAAGATGACTATAAAATTGTGTTGAGCCAATCGTGTCAAGACAGTTTTTAGAAGAACAGATTCATCTCGGAAAATTTCGGGATGTGAATTCTTATGTCGTATGATCTTTGTAAAATAAGTCCAACATTTATTGATCAATGTATAAAAAAAAACATTTTGTTATGATTATAATTTTATAAACTTTAACTCCCTTACAGGATTTTGGGTACTCTTTCTTAATAATTTCGCACTTATTAGCACTATATTCTCTTTTTACTCTTTGAAAAAGCAAAAAAAAATTACACTCCTTTAGAAAAGGAATGCGATTAGTGTTATTGAGCGGCATATAACAGTATAAGAGATAATAGATGTTTATGTTGTGTATTTTGCCGAGGAGTTAGAAGAACGTATGTATATAAACAAATGAGTGTTAGAAGGATTATCCGGAACATTATGGCAAATTTGATAATAGAAACTTTAAAATTTGAACTGGCTTAAGCACGCCAAAATAATATATAAATAGTGGAAAAGCTGTTTGTAAATGTTCCTAGTTAAACAAAATATTTTAATCTGATAAAAAAAATTCCGTAAAATATCATACTATTCATGAAGTAATTTAACATTTGCTTAATTAGTATACGTGAGTAGTATTCACTATATTCACTATCTTCACCAGCATATTTTAATCATTTAAAACATTTATATGTTCAGATTACGATATATTCTTGTTTAAAAGAAATTTTCAGAAAAACTGCAAAAGAAGAATAAAACAAACAAGAAATATATTTAAATTAGATTTTTCTTTTCAGTTACTGAACTGTTATAACTTTTATTGTTAATTCAAAATTTTTTTCTTTTCTTCTATGTCTTACGAATTTTCACTTTCCGCCATTTTATTGTTCGTTGGCTTCCATGAGCTTAGCTAAGATTCCTATTATTCAGCTTTTAGCATTTTTATTTCTTACATCCTGTTTCGTAATTTACACACATTCTCTATATGTGTGAGTAAATTGTAAATACTAGACGTGCAGGCTAAATAAACATTTTTTAAAGGTTTAAAGGTCCACACACATATACGAGTGAATATATACTTACATACATTTATGTTTGGGGAGTTTCATATGCAAATTTTGAAACTGTATCACAATGAGACGCCTATGGCATAGGGGTTTTGCTGGGTACAAAGTTGGTGGGCTAATTCTTTGTTGTTCCATATGCCATCGACTGAAATAAATCAGACAATATGATTTTCGCTCGAAAGAGGAAATAATGATTTTATATCTGCAAATACACTGGAAAAAATATTCGACTAAATTCTCTAATTGACTTAACTTTTTCGCGTTCTAATTTTTTTCTACATGAATGCTCAGATAGTGTCCCCCCAACAATTGAATTCCCTTAATAAATTGTATAGAAGGATTTATTATAGAGTTCTTCACAATAACTGTTTCAATTGACGTTTAAGCGTTTATGCTTCAATTCAATTAAAGTCATGTTATGTTCACTCGCTAGAAACATATCCAGCCTTAAATCATTACGGGCATTTATTTGCGCCTTAAGCCCGAATCGGTACGATTTTCTTAACACATCTATAAGCATCTTCATACCATCTGTGACTGAAATTCGACCATTCACAAAAGAAAGAATTAAAAAATTTTTAATTTATACCTCAAAAATCAATCATTAATATTTTCTTAGTGACTTATTTATTTATTTTTATTTATTTATTTTTTTGCTTCGAATGCTCCTAAGCCACAAATTCCTAACCGATTTTATTAAAACATACATTCTGTTTTAAATCTCACTAAAAATTAATAGTAGTAGTAGAAAAAATAGTTCTGAGCCGTTGAGCACATTCCGAAAGGACTTTATTTTTTAAGAATCCTTTTTGAGCACAGATCATTTCGATAAACTGTGACGACGTTTGAATAATTCTAAATACTGAAATATATTTCTAATAGAATTTAGTTGCTCTTTTTTTAGAAACTTTTTGAACTTTTTCGTTTGTCATTGTTCACATTTGTTTGGCCCAAAACGTAATGTTGAATACCTCCAATTGAGCGACTTTAATTAGAGGACATAAATAAATGCCTACATTCAAATGCACAAGTACACATTGTCAAATATATACAGATAAACATAAACGCAATCTCCTCAACGAAAGCGGAAACGCGTACTGCATCCTAGTGACTTTAAATACGACAGTTGTTATTGGTGTTCAAATGAGGTACTAAGATATTATATATTTTGCATTGCATTCAGTTAGAAAAAGAGGACAAAAACACGGAAAACATATAAACAAAAAATTTTATAATAATTTAAAATAATACAAAATTTAAAATAGTTTCATTAAACTTTATTTAACTTTTTTTGTTTCTGCCAAACTTCTGCCACTTTGCAAGCTCTTATTATACTTCTTCTCAATTTGTTAAAATTTAAATATCAAACGCAAAATTTTTTTCAGCAAAAGCTTTTTTCTCCCCTATTTGTTTCACACAAAAAAAAACTCCTGCTTATAACTGAAATATAGCAAATGGCAGAAAGAAAGGAAGTTATAAAAAAGTCATCTTTTAAGTGCCTAAAGGTTTTAGTCTAGTACCACTAGCCACTGTAAAAGCGGATTTTATACGGCTCCTCGACTTTGAGTTAAACTTTAGAGCTTCTATGAAATTTAGAAGATTTATAAGTACTGATTTTTAATTAAAATGCCTACGTACATTTGACATATTGCCATTTTTTTCATTCAGTTACTCAAGGATATACCAACATTTACAAAGAAATGATAGTAAAAATATATCTACATATGTATCTTTCCTAAAAATTAAATATACTGTGATGACATGGTAATGAGGAGTGCGCCATCTTGCTGAAGTCAAAGATTATCGTGGTTCACATTTCAGGCTGAGGCTCAGTAGCGCTCAGCGTTGACTGAAATGCTGTTTTCATCATTTTTAAAAATAAAATGGCCCAATGATCCCATCACTTCATAGTCACATTCTCTATATATGTACATTGGCTTCTCTACAATGACCTGTGGATTTTACAATCTCCCCCAATTCGGCAATCTTGTTTGTTGACATACTAGCCACGATAGAAATGAGCCTCGTCAGAAAATATGATTTTTCGACCAAATTTGATATCCAATTGTTTTGCAAAATTTCCCAACAGTGTTCAAGCGTAAAGCGATTCATTCTGGTCTGCAGAAGTATGATTATTAGAGGCCTGATTATCAATATTTTGGAGAGAAAATTCCTATGAATATCAGTGGAAAAATGTTAGGCCAGATGTTTTACGTGCAACAATTCCAAATGCCATAGAAGAAGCGCAATTATACATCATCTAGGGAGGTGGCCAGTTGAGGGATATACTTATTTTCATTATTTATGTCATAAATGCTAAACTTTCAAATAAACTTTCTATAAAAACTTAACTGTTGTTTTTCATCTATAACAAAACAACAACCATTTCAAATAATGGCATAACTTTTACGCCACCTTGTGTACATGGCATGAAACTCTTTCTTCATTAAAAAAATACTATTTGTAATTTGCAAATACATAAGAACCACTTCACATCGTAAAAGGCATGATTTTCTATATGAACAACTTTTTCTTTCAATTCTCTACAACTTTCTCATATTGTTGACCTTATTTTTGAGTCTAAATGCATCTGAAGTTCCACTACTTGTGCATGTTCTTGCCTCCTGCTCCATCAATTGTAATTTTGCAATAAATTTACTCACTATCATTTATTGCTTGTTCTGTTTTCTGCTTTCGTTGTTTAAGGTAAATAAATGTATTGTGACCCTTAAGTGGACACCTAAATAATGTTTGTTGTACTACTTTAGTGCAACTGCCATGTCTACTTTTCTGCAACATGCAGCAAAAAGTTGTTTAAATCATGTTGCTTTGTCTCTACGACAATTGCTGCAGTATTGGGAAACAAAGCAGAAGGGTGAACTCATATGAATGTGATAGTTCAGGTAGTCTACCATGAATTATGTTGAATTAATATTTAAAAATAGAAATTTTCAATAATTACAATTATCCCATAAGAAATTTTGTTTGGGAGGGGGGTTTAAAAGCAACATTTTTGAAAATAATTTGGGTCATATTATACAGGCAGCATGGTAGCTATAACGACAGTCTAAAAATTAGTTGTTGAAAAAATAGTTGATAGTTCATGTTCTTTATAAGACGATTCATAAAAATAATCAAATTAATTCAATTATTAGTATCAAAGGAATCAATGTATTCAGCATGTCTGTCACATTATGGTAATAATTCTTTCGATTAACACAAGAAACACAATAGAGGCAAATACACCATTTGATATGTTTAGTTGGTGGCAACAGAATTTTTATATCATATGGTATTTAATTAAAACAAATCTGTTGTTTAATTCAAGTGTTATGATCATGCGATGGAAATCGGAGGCAAAAAATAAAATTTCAATATTGATTTCATTGTTTGTCTTAATTATATATGGTAGCGATAATATGATTGCAGTGATCTTTTATCAAGCGTATTTTTTTTCCTGCGACTCTTTTGTAAAACATTGAACTAAGAGTGACGAATAACTGACCTTCGTAGACTAGTAGGTAGTGTACTAGACTCGTAATGCGAAGGTCCCAGGTTCGAATCCTGCCGCAGAACTCTGGCAGTTTGAAAGGGAGCGCATAACAAACCTTCACTGGCTTAAGTGTATGTCGTATGACATGGGCTATCACACCCCTCCAATCAACCTAACCTAACCTAACCTAAGAGTGACGAATAAACTAATGAAACTTTATTTTAGTGTCAATAGAACACACTTGTTTCCCACATTATATATTTAATTTGTCAATTAAATATTTTAAAGGAAAAGCTACTCATAATCCCATTTTTTATATTTGAATTGATGGACTACAAGAAGTAATAAAGAGAATTAGAACTTTATTATTTTGAATTGTTATTGAAATTAAATCATTTAGTTTATGATGATGATGTCTGAATATCATAAAGTTGAGTTATTAAAATTTCAAAATGATTATTTATTATTCATACAATCAAAGTTCATATATGTAGATTAGATGTTTGTGTGTTTGCAATAGAGTGTTTATGACAGATAATACAATAAACCTTATCATTTATTACATGACATCTACATGTATGTATGTATGTATGCTGGTATTTTATGCGTGTATAAGTTCCTGTGGATGTGTACACATGGGTACTGATTGCTTTTATGCATTAAGGAACATCATGTCAAACTATCACAAAAGCTAATCTTGAACAAAATGAATTTTATTGTTTACGACACAATAAAACATGGAATGCACAATATTGTACTTGAAGTATGTGTGTGTGTCTGCGTAGCTGGAGCGGGACAAATACGCATCTTGGCTAGATATGGGGGTGCAATGAATACATTTAGAACTAGATTTTCACAAACCTCTCATAATGATAAAATTATCAATTAACTTTTTCTATTTGCAGAAGAAATAATATGATAAATTTAACTAATGTTTGAACAAAACATTCACAGGAAAAAAGCGAAGTCATTCAAAAAGTTAATGATAAATATCCATGGAAATTTAATTCGATTGCTCTATAGGCCCATACGTAAAAGATTTTTTATGAGAAGGTTCAAACAAATAATTTACATTATATTTTCCAATGTTTTAAAAAGTCTACTTTTTCGCAATTTTTGAAATTTATATTCTTATTGACCAAAGGACTACAGTATTGTTCATGATACGAGTAAATATTACATAATGGACCTAGTCTATCTTACGCAAAAGATTATTAAGTTCATAGACAAAGAATTTTCTGTGTGAAGTGTCGAATATTTTATCATAAATCGTTTTCATCGCTGGAATAGTTAAATTTTTTTGGAAGTTTTCGCATGCCAATTTGAACATTTATTTTTTGATTTATCCCACTCACCTTTTTTATAGTTTCCCAACTAAGTTCTTTAATCCAGCTGATTTTCGTAAACTGCAAATATAAATATTAAATACAAAAATTAATTAATTAAAACTAACACTTAAAATAAAAAAATTTTAATAAACGATCTCTTAAAAAGAAGTTGAGCGAATGAAGTTAAAAGTAAATAAAGAAATTCATATCGAAATATTTAAATACTACAAAACCAGCTTAAATATTTATTTAATCACATGTTCCATATAAAAACGGAATGAACAAACCCATGGACAACCAAAATATTTGTGACAGCAAAAAATTTCATCGTCTTCAAACAGTACATGAGGTGATAGAAAATTTATTTTTGTATAACAAAAACTCATTTATAAATATTAACTTTTATAATTTGAAATATTATCTTATCAGTTCAGATACAGTAGCGCCAATCGAACGGATGACACTCAAAGTGAGAGGCACTGCCTTTTTACAATCAACGATTATTTTCTTAAATATTTTGGGTACTACTTTGAAATGTTTTCTGCACATAAAAAACTATGGTTATATTCAGGATCATCTATGAGAAAATTTCAGTAAAAAAGTGAAAATAATTTTTGAGGAACAACAATTCCACTGCTTCCATAGCAACCATTAGTGAATTTTTTCAACTTTTAATTCAAGAAAATCATTTTAAAACTAAATAAAACGGATAATTAGTTTAAATGGAAAGCAACATTTTATTTTATTTGAAACTAAAACTAGCACTTCCGCCTAAGAAAAAATTCGTTGTCTTTCTCAGACTTCGTGTCTAGTCTTTATCAAAATTTTATAATAAATTGTTTTTTTAATATCAAAAATCTACTTCTCTTAACATGTTGAACACAGCTTCCAATTCAATGAACAGGCAAAAGAAGTAATAATGATAGGGCGAGTAGATCATTGGACACGATCTTAGTTTGGGTTTTTTTTTGGCATCAAAACCTCTGCATTTCTTTGGCTTTTTAATATTGAATATTCCGCGAGAATTTTTTTTATCACAGCTACTCTCAAGGACATTTGATATATAAGTCAACTTGGTGTCGTTGCCTTTTAGATAGTTATATGACCAAGGCGTTAAAACTTTTCACAGTTAAACAAGTCATAATGAAATAAAATTAACTAAATCGAACCTTACAGGTGCCAGTTGATAAATATTTGATTATGGATATATTAATTTAAAGTAATAAAGGATACGTTTCATATTGGGATAAATCACAATTAAAGTGCTTGCAGAAAATCATTTTCTCTTTACATTGCGAGGCATGACATGAAATCCAACAAATAGAAATCAAGAACGGGCACATCTTGAAATGACAAGCAATTTGCCGGTAAAAAGAATTTCCACTACAGCCGTATGTCAAGTTTTGCATCTTATAGGTAACTTTTAAGTTCTGTTATAATTAGATATTTAGATAATTTACATCTAATATATAAAAATTATTTCAACATGATCATATATAAAGGAAATGTTTGAACATTGTATTAAGAAAAAATATTTACTCCGGTTATAACGAACTTCGTCTATAGAGAACTAAATTTCCTCGTTGAATAAAATCGAACACCAGTAAAGATGATTATTATTATTTGCTACTTAATGTAGAAGATTTTGGTGTCGTAAGAATTTTAGCCCAACTGCCAGAGAGAAATAAAATATTTATATAATGTAAAAAAATCGGAATTAACTCAGACGCGATATTTTCAAAATTTCTTAAGGCTTCCCTTATTCTTTGCGTTATTACGATAACAAAAACAACAAAACCCAAAAATATACAAAATTCACCAGGCCAACACTAACACTACTTAACATTTATGAATAGAGAATCCAAAAACTACAAAGTAAAATATTTTATTTATTTATTTAATGGGCGAAAATAGTTTTGGGGAATAAATAACCATTTGTGTCATCTTCGAACTAATACTGATTCATGGATACATATTATAACTTAAGGGACAAAAATAATCTAGAAGCCAGAAAATAGATTTTTTATACTTAGATACACAACTACAGTTTGTCATAAAAATATTTACAAAATGAAAATTAAATAAAATAGTATTTGGAGTCCGTTAGGAATATCAAACCAACCTCACCTGAGCGTCAGTAAGCGAAATCTAATGTCTCTGTTGACAGTTGGTTTCATTAATAAAATTTTCTGCAATTACTCGTATTATCTCCGCTGCTGTTTGCTTGCCATATCACTATTATGCTTAATGCAAAATATTTGTATTTAAGTTTCTTAATTTTATCATTACTTTTATTAAACTGATTGTTTAATCTATATATGTATGTTTTCCATTTTTTTCAATTTGCAACGGTTTTTTTTAACAATTTCTAACTAATGTATTATATAAACTGTTTTATTTGCAAATACTTATTTAGTAGACAAACTGTATGTATAGAAGTGTAAAAAAATCATCGATGCCAAGTTACAAGAGAAAACTGCAAAAAGTCATGAGTCTTGGTCCAATAGATGAATAAACAACACAAAAACTAATGGCCCTGTATTGTAATAATATTTGTTCTCATTTCAAATATTTTTTTTATTACTTTGAATTTCATAGTTGTTGCTCTTTGTCTTTCACATTTTCTCCTTCGCTGGACTGTAAAAATCACAGATATAAAAAAATTTATTCATTTAGCGGACTTTTATTTTATGTCAAGTGTTTTTTATATATTAACGGACGTATATATAAAAACTTCAAATAGCTTTTGAACTCATCGTTAGTTAAAATTTCATTTTAAAAAATTATGATAAGAAAATATTGCAGTTGGGAAGGACATGCCTATTTTATGTCTATTTTAAGCTTGAAAGTTCAACATTTAACATTTAGCTTATAAAAGGCTCAACATTTAAATATTTTCTTAATTCGAATAACAAATAAATATATTATTTTATTTATTTATTCATTATATTTTTGTTGATTTTATTTAATTCATTTGCTTTGCTATCATGATTTTTTTTTTTGCTAAAAAAATATTAAATTGTATTGTCTTGTACCGATTGAAATTGTAATCGTTTTTTTTCATTAATCATAAACTAGAAATAATGATTGAGTTGGCAATTAAATTCCTTAAATCATTCCTTAAAGTGTTTTTTTAACTAATTTGAATACCAAAATTAAAACCTGGTTGCTATTCTGTTCATTTCATGCGAAATCCTACACAAAAACTATATGAATTTCGTATAAAATAGTTACAAGATAATGTTGCGAAAGTTGTACTCTGTTCGTATTAAAAAAATCATAAGTTTCTAACAACTTCTGTGTGTCGGGCAATTTTTTTTCAACTTTTGAAATAATATACATAAATGACATTTATTTCCTACGAAATTGATATTTTTGAAAATATAAAAAAATCACAACATTTTCTTACATCGTAAAACAATGTCGAATACTCAAAATTACAGCATAATTTGCCCTTAAAAGTAATAAAAACGAAAAACATACTAATTCACCAAATGGATGCTACATGGATGCTACAAAATTTTTCAAAAATTTTAACACAATACTCGTACTAGGGTAAAATCTTATTTTTAATACGGCCGTAAAGATAATTGTATACACCATTGGGTATTTTTTCCAATTTTTATGGTGTAAAATCTAGAACAAAACCAAATCATAATCAGTAATTGGAAGAATTTAAATTGAAAAAAAAATGCAAACAAAACTTACTCATTCGCAATTTAAAAATTATTAAAGAATACTTTCTCTTCAATAGAAAAAATAAAAAAAATCTATTTAAAAAAAATCAAGAAATGCAAAATCTGGAACAATCAACATAAGAACGATACATAAAACAACAACAACAAAAAAGTCACATAACATTGGTTTCTGGTTATTGGTTTTAATTTATATATATATATATATATATATATATATATATATATATATATATATATATATATATATATATATATATATATATATATTTAAAAAAAATAGTAACAACCTTGACAAAAGTGGACAAAAGCTTGAGAAAAAAATTATAAATATAAAGAATATCTTAAAAAAAAATTATTATTCAAGGCAAAATAGACACAAGCAACAATAAAAAGGAAACAAAATGGTGGGAAATAAAATGAAACTATTCCAACAAAAATCATATTTGAACCACAAACATATTTGTGTTGCTTCTTTCACGAGTTTTAACACAAACTGGAGCCAAGAATAAACTAACGAAACAGTCGACCAAAACGCCAGCCAGCATCCATGTTATCATCTATTGCTGATTGTTTAAATTTTAATTCCTTTTTGTTTCAAGTTTATACAAAAACAAAAAAAAAATTAAATATAAAGGACCTAGAAATAGGAAACGAAATTAGAATTGAAAAAATCAATGATAATTCAACGGCAAAAATATATTAAACAAAATATAAAATAAGGAATAATTGTGCAGTACTTAATTAATTATGAAATATTATACGTCCACTACAAAGTTTTTATAAAAGTTTAAAAAAAAGATCCTTCTTTGTTAACACAGTTGAAAAAAGTGCCGTATCCTGCCCTTAAATAAAACTTCTTTAATATTTACATATTCGATTTCGATTAAAATTTCCATTTCATATAATTATAATTACAATCAATGTCAAATATTATCAATATAGGGATCTATTTCAATAATAAAATTAAATAAATGAAAAAAATTCTTAAAAAAGTATCCCAAAAATTTTGAAAGATGAATTTTGTTTTTTAAATAAAACTGAAACGGAGCATAGATACATAGTTTTTTCTCGACTTTAAAAAAATCATTTTGTTTTTGCGATTCATTCTAATTTCTTGATAATTTTTTTGCAAACTCCCTAGACGGCTTGGACGAACACAAGGCCATAAGATGCGCTCAAACGTTAGTTAAATATTCATACGTTATTTTGGCCATGCGATAGCCAAAACTAACCAAAAAGAAACGCTGGCAATTTTCAAATATCTCTACGATTCTCTTTCCACAAAATTACAAACTTTTCATTGTCCCTTAAAAATAAACATCTCATGATTTTAAGGTTATTCATCATCTGATGCAAAGAAGGCATATATAAATAAATAAATGAGGAAAAATAAGCGACCGGAAAAAATTTGGATGAGTAATGAGCTGAATTTTGTGTCTATAAATGTAACATTGACACTTTGTATACAAAAATTTCATGGCAATTCCAATAGACCCATCAGCAACGACATAATCATTTTATTCCCTCAACCATTTTCCTCTCATGTCTGATGTACTATTGCTATAATATTTGTCTAATGGTGTGACATTGAATATATTTTTAAGCTACAAATTTCTTACAAGATGGATTGCTATAAATATGTTTATACGGTTGTCGTGTGAAAGGGCTGGACGATGTGATTATAGAGGAAAAATTATAATTTGGCATTCTCAATAACACCGAAGTTGTGTGAAAATATCATTTGCGAACATATTCTGAGGCAACGGCGACCTTACAGATTGGCATTGGCAGGTGTGGATGCAGCTTCGGCTAATGTGTGGGGAAATTTTATATACAACAATAAATTTATATAAATTTTTTTAACGACGTAACACAAGTACTTGCTCTGAGGGTAGCAGCAATACCTCTTCCCTTCTCCTCCCTAATTGGAATCATATCTAGTATGCGTGAATTACAGGGAATAAAAATACTTTTTGCCCATCCAGTATATGTTTTAATTTTATTATCTTGATACATTACAAAATTCAAAGAACGTTAAAGAATTATTTTTTCAAAATTCATTGTTTGTTGTTGCATTTTAGCTGTTCATATGCCGACATTTCATTGATCGCTAAACCAAATCGTCAGTGAGCTTTAAGCAGTTTGAAAGCATTAAGCGATTTGCATTTTGCAAAAACTCTGATTGTTTTACCAATTAATTGGGGAGAATATCCCAAAATAATAAATTTCAATATTAAGTATTTAGAATTATTTTTTCTTTTAGTAAATTATTGTAAAATTACATTTTTTTATGAAATTTTTGTATTTTGACTTTTTTCTCCTAAAGTGCAATATAAAAACTTTTTTCTATGTATATTTATTATTTATAAATATTCGCCTGAATTTGGAGAATGTCATGAAATAGATGAATATTCGGGGACACGAAAACGTATATTTCTTCCGTCATGAAATTTAAACTGATGATTGTAATTTTTAATTAAAATCTTTTTATAATTTAATGTCGCATGTAATACGATTAAATGGAACCGGTACTACACTGGTGCTTCGTTGGCGGTAAATGAATAATTTCCAGTTTTAAACCGTGTTTGATTTATATGCTCGTAATCCTGCTAAAATTCGTTGCAATTGGGCAATTTTTTTATTTTTATTTCAAGTGAATCAAAACCCTTTTAAAATTAATCAAAAATATGAATAATATTTCATTTAACTGAAACTGGGTGAGCTTATCCACATCCGACTACATATAGCAAAACATAACCCTTGGGAATACGCTCTTTTTATAACACTAGATGCATGTAGTTCCATATTTGACCAAAACGATCAGCAATATTTTTTTTAATTTAGCTTGAAGATGATTTTTTTGAATAATTTTTTTTAAAGTTTGATTTGCTTCTGAAATGCTGCAAATATATTTAAATTAGTTGATTTGAGACGAGATTTTTTTTATTATTCCAAGATCCTCTAGACTACCCCCACTATATAGTGTAGTACATGCGCTCTTCAACTGCAAATTTACTTTTATTTAGAAACAGGATCTGTTTTTCTTCTGCTCGAATCAAAATCCTTCGATAGCTTGGAGAAGGATACACGTTATTGGCAACATTCAAACTACTTGACAAAAACAGTACCTTCCTTTGTAGCATTAAAGTAAGGACCTCAGATTAATTTTTTTTCATTTAAGACAGCGATATGCTTTTATGCTAATAAAAAAATTTAGTCACAAATTTTGACCTAAAAAAGTTAATCAAAGTTGTTTCCCTTTTTGCCCGTATTCATTCGAGCACAGTTGAAAAAATTCGCAAAACTTTTTTCTCCCAATTTTATATATTTTTTTTGCAGTCATTGTATGAATTGTTTTAATAATTCAAACTTTTGTAAAATTGTACTAAAAAAAAAACATTATATGAGTTGCAGAACGACGGCTTTGTGATACAATTGAAAACAATCACTGCATTTAAGAGACTTGGCCATAAAAGGAATCAAGTTAAAAGTGCCACGACAAAATGAAAAAATATAAAAGTATGACCTACAAAGAAATCTAACATTTATAAAAAAACCGAATAATGAGATTTTGTTAAATACACTACTGATGTATTTACAATCTAGTGTAATTTTATAAAACATTTGAATGCAATTTAATATAAGAAAGAAAAATTAACCCCTACGCTAATATTTATAAAAATACGTGGTGATTTCGTTAAGTTCATATAAATAAATGTTTTTATAATTTTTTTTTTATAAATCAACATAAATGAAAGAAAAAGTAAGACATACATATAAAAAACTCTTTTGCGTTCGTTAATTTTTTAAAAATAAAGAAAAAAAGTTGAAGTCTAATTTTGTAGTTTTACAGGAAAGATTCTTAAAATTTTTTTATGTGGATTTTTAAAACATATTCACGTTTAAAGACAGGGTATTACATTAGGAATAAATTATTTTAAATTTTATAAACTAGCATGCAAAATTTCATAAGTTACTGTTCTAAAAAAAATTGTATATGTAAAGAACACACTGTAACACTGTAACTTCCTGAAAAATAGGGATAAATTAGAATGATGTTATTATCTCGTTTTAACCCTGGGGAGGACTTACATTTTATTCATCTAAAAGTCACATTTATCCTTTAATCAATTAAAAAAATTCTTTCGCTTTTGTTAATACAACGAAAATTAACCCATCCGTCAGACAAGCAGTCAGTCATTCGCATCTGGAGTAATAATAAAGAACTCAATGAGATATCGGACAGTTTATAAATGTATTACATTAGTCAGACCAGAAGCAACGATCTGAGACAGTTTGAAATTCATATGCAATATGTTCGTAATTAAATTTTTCAAATATTGCAGTTGACTTTTAATAGAGAATTTGCTTACATACATTAATATAATTCGATTAGTTCAATAAAATTGTGTGTAGGCATGGTGTAAATAAAGTGGTCAAGAGGCCTATGTCCTTCCCTGCACGATTTAAGCCCTCCTTTTATAAAACATATTACACTGAGGTGAACTTTTTTGACATAGTTATGACAAACATTGCAATATAAAAATGCCATTGTTATCATATATTTATAAAGTGCTTATATTTCCCAACTTATCAAAGTTTAGATTACATATATAACCTAATGCGCATTAAAAAGCAATTAAATTCAAATATTAAATATACGTACACCCCTGAGATATTTTCGAAATTATAAAACAATTTTTTACAATATAAAACAATATACAAATGAATACGTTCAGAGAAGGAAACTAAAATATTTGCGTTGTAATTGGTGTTTATTTCTTTATTGAAATCATTTATTAGACTCTCATTTTGCACGTAAAGTGCCAACGTAATTGTCATCATTATTAAGTTCAACGAAATTTTAAATAGATTTGCTTTAAAATTGAATTCGCAATATTTTTTTTCCTTTTATATCAATTTATTAATTTATATTCTTCGATATATGTATGTATATGCCTTTTTATATGAAGTCTCAGAAGAGACCTTGGCGATACAACAATAATAATTGAGCTGCAAAATACTACTTAATTGATGTGTCATAACAAAACGCTTGGAGTGTAATTTACAACAACTGATGAATGTAGTTTTACAAGCAGGCGAATCTCGTTTAATTATTTACAATTAGATATTCTTAAGAATATGTTAGATATCTAGAAAAATATATTCACTCATTTATTTAACTTGAAACATATTAAAAATGTCAACGAAAAGAAAAAAGAAGGACTAATTGGACTAAAATTCAAACGTAACGTATGAGACGTCATATGGTTATTTAATCATATTAAATAAAAATAACAATTTGCTATAACGCCATAAGAGAAAGTAAGAAATAATATTCTTCTATATGATCATTATTCGTTAAAAACGATCTGACGATGTACGATCAATATATCGCAGCAAATTTTTGATTCTAACGTTAGTCAAGTTATTACTTTAATGCGATTGCAAAAAAAATTTTTTTGGAAGATATGTTAAGATCATACATACAAATTTGCTAATATCATTAAGCAAACAATTTCATTAAATCAATTAAGAAATCATTCAAACTCTATTTGAAATTTGATGAAACTGCGTGTTTGAAAACGTACATAATTTATCAAAAACAATATTTCTGCTAAAACCTACAAAATAAAAATGCAATTGTAAATTTTTTATTTTATAAATATCATGTAATACTTTTATAATTTCAATCGATTTAAACTAAAAAGTTTTTCTAACCAGTAAAAAAAAAACAACTACCGAATAAGTCATTAAAATGTTGAGATTAGGATACGCATTACATCCAATGATTTTAAAACAGGCTTGTGATGGCAGGACGTTCTCTCTTTTGATTCCTATTCACCGATTTGGAAAGTGCTTTCGAACGATAATTTTGGAAAAAAATATGTTTTTTGCAACAGCAAAAAAATTATATAAAATTAGGATTCATTGTTTAACACTATGAATAAAATTCACAGATTTGTCTGTATTTATGATTTCTTATCCTTTAAGTGTAATAGGTCTGCAGCACATATTGATATTAAAAAAATAATATTTTCATATAGATTTTAAAAATAATAATTCATATTTTAATCGCAATTTTTTAAACGACTATTGAGTTGAAAAAATGCACTAATGGATTTTTAGAAGCAATAAAAATGTCATTCCTTTCATTTTTTTCCACTA
Organism: Germaria angustata; assembly: GCA_963681545.1. Classification (NCBI taxonomy): domain Eukaryota; kingdom Metazoa; phylum Arthropoda; class Insecta; order Diptera; family Tachinidae; genus Germaria; species Germaria angustata. The sequence goes on along the minus strand of OY813001.1, from coordinate 50,432,508 downwards.
GATATTTAAGAATTTAAAACAATTTTTTTTATTCATTCATGATGACGTCACATGTACTTCTTCTGCTGTCATTATTTTGCGTATTTATGTGTCTTAAATTTTTAAACAAATAAAATCATTGTTGTTTATTTATGGAAATTTTTTCTCCAATAGACACCAAATTGCTGCTCGCGCAATACAAATAAATAAATTTCATCAATCTTAAATATTGTTAAAGTGAACATCATTATTTTGTTTTTTAGAAAAAAATATTTCCATTTTTATGCTCCAATGAACAAATTCTATGTGCTTTTGATGTACAGAAACCAAATTAATTGTAACGTCAATCATAGTTACTGTGCTGAGTGAAAAAAGTTTAAATAAATGATTTAGATAATTGGAAGAATTTGTATTAATTCTATGTAAACAATTGTAATGAAAAAAAAATCGTAAGAAAGAAGAAAATAGGCGAAGAATAATGATTTTGAATCAAATCCACATTAAAAATTAGGGAGCTTTTTCTCGAACAACTCAATTGCTTTTTTTTAGAAATAATAGAAGACGTCTTTTTTTGGCGTGATTTGGTAGAAGTTTTATATTAATGCCAAGTTGGCTTACTTTAGTTATAATTTTGAAGTAAAAAAATTTGGAAGCAAGACTATGACGGCCTTATTAATTAATATAGTATATTTTTTACAACCCAACATAAATTGACAATGAGTTAGTTAAAAAATAACGTGGGAACGTGGACGCTTCATTGAAAGCAAGACTTATTTATAAGAATTTAAATTAAACCCGTTATTTCTTAAGCCGATCAAGAAAACAATATAACTTTTAATATGAGGAAAAATTTACTTTGCAAGATGTAAGTCCTTCATTTTTCGAAAAACTATCAACGTTTTCGCTTTTCCCATTGTATTATCCATATGTCAATTGAAACAAATATCATCACGGAAAACATTATCTAATTTTCTATATCTCCTATACGATTTGATAACATGTAACTTGATACAAAAAAAAAAAACCATTTGCTATTTAAAATATTTCGGTTCCTGCGACAAAAAAAGAAATTTTAATAATTTTTTTGTCTTTCCATTATTTTGGATGATCCAACTTTCAGAAAGAGGATATGAACATTTTTAATAAGATGTATGAGCAGAATTATATTACCAACATTTAAGAGTTTTTAATTATTATTTAAATAGTTCAGCTTTAAGTGCGGCTTACAAAATCCACATATTCAACTTTATTAAAAAATTCCTATGGAAATCACTGAAGAAACTCAAAGCTTTTCACATATACTTTCAGGAAACCTGACATTAATTTTGTTAAATTGTATCTATTTATAATATTTTTTCCACCTTCTTTGTATGATGTCGTTAGGAAAGTTAACAAATTAGAACAATATTATATACTCACCGACATCACTGATGAACCCATGCAGTGTGTCTATACAATCTAATAAATTTAAAAATATATTCAACAACTTAGTGAAAAAAGTGGAAATCATTCTTAAAGGACAACAATTTTATTGCTTGTTAAGTATGAATTAGAGCACTTTCTCATCTTCCCAGAAAGTCAAAATTGACAAAATTTTTATTCAAGATTAAAATTGCTTTCACAAAACTCTCACCTTTGCAAAGGTATAATTTTAAGTAAAAGTTTGAATTACTGCTGAAAATTTGAAATTAAACTTTACTTTTTTTAATTACTTTTTTTATGAAAAAAATATACTTTTATATTTCTTTCAATTTACACGAAAATATTATTTCGCTTTAACTGATGATGGAGTGTACTCCCCCACGTAAGAAAATATAAATTGTGGATATTTGAAAGTATTTTTTGATTTTTGCGAGCTTAAATCCCATTTGAATTTCACTGATGATTTGGTTGGCACCAACCCATAACAAAAGCAAAATCGAATTATTTGCCTTTAAATTATATATCGAATAATTTTTACAATCGCAGGTTATGTTAATGGGGTTATTTAATTATATTTATTTAAAGGAAAATCTAGGAAATCCTTAAAAATATATATATATATATATATATATATATATATATATATATATATATATATATATATATATATATATATATATATATATATATATATGTATATATTAGAAAAAGTATTCTGATCGGTTGATGACTTTATCTTAAGACAGTTTTCAAGCCGACTGACTCTATGAATTCTCGCATTAGACAATACGGAAAATCTTTCACTAATTCAAAATATCTCTCCTTTAGTTTATTATATAGAAAAATTACATATAAACACTGGTCTCTGAGTGTAGAAACTGTGGTATCACCAATTATACCAAATAGACCGTACATAAGCATGTCGATGTCGGTCTAATAACGCACTTGAATACTAAATTTTTATTTCTTAATTTAAGAATCCAGAGCTTATTGAGTATTGGCCACAGGGCCCTCACTTTTTCCAATTTTCTTCTATATATTTTGAATATAAAATTATTATATAAAATAAGCACAACTTAAATAAATAAACGAAAATAAACGAAAATTAGCAATACTTCCAGAACACTATCTCTGCATTCTACTGAATTTTTCATCCAGCATTTAAATATACATTAAATAAAAATCAAGATCAAAAAAATTTTCAATAATTACAATTAAAGAAAATTACAAAAGCTATTTGAAAAACAAGTTTCCAAGAGCTTCTACTTTTTTTGGTGCTTAAGCTTAACCGGCAATATATTTACCACGCCTGGCCCTACTTTGGTGTTGCCGCCCTATTTTTCAATATTCATTCAAAATTTTAAAATGATTTACAGCAACTATGATAAGTTTCGGTGGTTATGAACGGGAGCAAAACAATATATAAAAAGGATTATGCTTTAATAAGGACACACTAATACATTAATGTATGATATAAATCAAAAACTATATGCTGTAGTGACGAATAAATATAAATATACAAGATGAAATTTATCATTAAACTAACCAGCCCAGCCCCAAAAGGATTTAACACTAAAAATTCTAATAAGCTAACAATATAAGCACGTACAACAACTTTCCTCCGCCAGAACTATCAACAACAGCTACAGCAACAACGATAAATAATATCCACAACAACAAAAAATACATAAAATAAGGTGTAGCAAATCAAACACAGTTGCAACACCTTTTACAAAGAAAACAACACGGACAGGAAAAAGAACACTAAATCAAATACAGAAAAACAGGAAACCAGAATAAAAGTATAGAAAAAAATGTATAGTTTTTTTCCTTTTCAAATGTCTCGACGCATTGCTTAAGCACCAATTTGTACGGGTACTAGAGATAAGGACTTGCACAAATAAACACTCTAATTTTTTTTTTTTGCCTTAATCTCGTCTAGGCGTTACACAGAATATCTGTTAATTTGTGTGTATGTGTCCGTGTGTGTGTGTGTGTGATTTTTTTACAAATGTGTAATCTGTATGTGTGGTATGAATAGTACATGAGTGGTCTATGTCATGCTTTGCCTGCAGCCATTTTCCTGTACTCTAACCACTATGTAAACATATTTTTTTTTTGTTTTTGTTTTTCTGCTAAAAACATTCATGTTTAATCAGAAAAAACATCAGCCTGCTGCTGCTGGTAATTTTACTATTTTAGTGAGTTGTGGTTAAAGAAAACACAAATCTAGCCAAATCATTTTTCCTCACATTCATGTACGATGTCTGTGTTAAGGAGGGCTGTCTGGCTGTTGGTCAGGGTATTTTTTGTGCATGAAAGATATCATGTACAATGAAAAAAGCAAAAAGGACAACTATGAAGATATAATTTGACATACGATATTCTACATATAAATACTAGGTGTATCAGGTGCCTAAAAAAAGAAAATATATAAAAATTAAGAGAATTTTGTTGTTTTCAGGCCGACACTTACATTAGTCCAAACTGATGAACAAGTATCGTTAACAATCAAACACAGTAACGGAAAACACTCTGAGTTACAAATGTAAAAAAGGAACAGGACACATCGTCAGAATTTGTTTACATATTTCTTTATAATAAAAATATTTAAATTTATTCGTAAGCTTAACTGATATTAATTTTATAGTTTTTTACTATTTTGCAGGCGACAACTTTACCAATAAATTCTTAGGTCGATGTTTGCTATAAAATTTTTTTTCATAAAATCAATTTTTAAAAGTGCAACATTTGGTCATGTTGCTACCACTCTAAATGTGCACTCATACACAAATGAATGAATAAATAAACACTAGTTTAAAATACTCAACATGCATCATCAGCATCATCGTCATGATGGAATCGCAACAGACAATTTAGAAGAAGAAAAATGTATGGAGTATATGGTCAAACGTACATACATACATATTATGATTTACACAAGAAGTTGCAAAAGAAGTGGACTAATGGACAACAATAAGCGCTGTACAAGCAATTTTATATTGACTTTCGAATTGTTTTAGTTTTCACATTTTCTGTTCTTCTATTTAGTCTGAAAGTCAATTTAATTTAAATCATTTCATGAGTGGATCTTGTGTTGCGAAATAATTTTAAGTAAAATTTATGAGAAGGAAATGATCTTCTATTAAATTGTTGGCAAAATTATGAGAATTTCAAACTAATTATTAAGAAAGCAACAATAAGAGCGATAGGGCATATTTTCTGTATAAATCTGATACACATTCTTTGTAATAAAATTTTTATATTTTTTACCGTTTAAAAAAAAATAATTAAAATATTATTCAAGGTTTTTGATAGAAAATGTATTATCCATAAGCTGCATTGCATTTCATAGGAATAATAAAGAAAAGATTAAAAATATTCTTATTGATGATGATATTCCAGTGCAACTAATTTACAAATTATTTATTCAGCATAAAAATAGTAGAGAGAGAACATCTGACATTATTAAACCAAAAACGAAAAGAGGGTTATCAAGTAAAATTACAGAAAAATTTGGAATGGCTTACAAAATAATTAATACATTAAACAAATTATTTAGTATAACAAATAATCTGTTTGATCTGTTTTACTGCAAACGAATTACCATATTTGGTAACCGCGTTCTCCTAAACTTCCTTACAGAAGGTCTTTTCGCTGGGTTTACATACCAACTCGTACGTCTGGGTTCACTTACACTTGTCAACTTTTATTGAATCAATTCGAAGTTTGTAGGTAATAGAATGAAGATGAAGAGAAACTTATATACATACATATGCATGTACGTTCAGTTCATTTTATACTCTAATTCGTATATATTCACTCATACACAAACCAATAATAATAAAGAAAAAGAAAAATTTTATCAACAATAATTTACAAATGTAAATGTAAATGCAACTTCAAAGAAAACAAAAATTGCATCAACAAAAGTTGATAAATGTAAACTCGGTCTAAAGAAAATGGCAATCAATTTGCCCGGCAAAGTATTTATAGAGATGATAAAAGAAAAATTCTAAGGTTCTGAGCCATCTTCAAGACTTTTTGTAGGATAAAATTTCACCAGATTGGCCTGCTAGCCAGTACAAGAAAACTCTTAATGGGATTCGGAACAAGCTTGAAATTTTCGAAACCATAGGTGTAATTTGAAAATTTGCAATCAATCACCGCAGTTAGTAATGGATTCTGCGAGAAATCAAAGCGATTATCGCAATTATAGGATTCCATGAAGGATACATAAAACAAGTGCGAGGATTTTCTTTCTCTACATGATGTAAAAGCTGTTCTTTTTTGCAGAATTAACTATTTATATACGTAGAAGAAATAGTTATGATTAAGGCTAGAAATAGTTATTATTAATCTTTACGTTAAAAATTCATAAAATAAACTTCAGCTTGATTCATTTTGGATTTTCGCTCAGTTGCTTAAATGTCTTTTTAAGTGCAGTTTGTTTTTTTTTAGCGATTTTGCAACATTTTTTATAAGTTCTTCGTTGTTTCAGTTAAAGCTCAAGAATTTGTAAACCGATTTAAACCCGTTAACGAACAAACCAAAATTCCATGAAATGAATTGCTAACTTCGCTTTAGACTTTTTTAAAAGAAAAACTATTAAATCGGCTAAAAAGTAAACAACGGTTGTAGGATTCTTGCTGCTCCCAAATGGTGTGAAAGAGCATCCCTATAGCTATCAGGGAGATGTCCGTCTGTCACGGGATTTTCTCATGTGAACCGATCTCTGTAACCAACAAATGCAAAATCATTTTTCTTATAATTGTACCCTGTTATGTCCGAATACGTCTCCTTAGAAAATCTTAAATTTTTACCACAACAAATAAGATTTTATTGACATAATGAAAATGTCTTTTACTGACAAGGATAGTAGAAATTTTTTTGTTATTTTTTGTGGCATATTATATTCTTACAATAATTAGTTACTGCATTGTTTTAGTTTTTATTAAGAAATAATTTATAAAATCGAAACTTGGCGGTATAAGTAATTAAAACTTTTAGTTAATGATAGTCGTATGTCTTGAATCTGTCTTCTACCGTCAAACCACGTGCATTTTCATAGAGCAAAAAATTTAGTTTTAAATTGTTTAAAAATGAATTTAAATAGTGAGGAAAATGGTATTTTCCATTTTTAAACACATGCAAAAATATACAATAAAATGAAATTTTATAAAATATTTCCGGTTATCTTTTTTGGCAGAGCGTCCTTTTTGTTTCATAAAAAGGGACCACTACAGGGCGTTACTAACGTAACATTTCAAATGTTAAAAATAAAATTGTATAAAGAAAAGTATTATTTAGGGGTTTCCTTCCCCACATACCCCAGTGATCATTTAAAATTTAAAGCATTTTGCCATGTGATATGCCTATGGTTCCCACAATCTCTCACGCTTTCAATCTCCGATCGGCCAAAACTGTAAAGTGCATTTTGTCAAGTGTTTCGGGTATACAGACCTCGACTGGGCGTCCACAACGTTCGACAGGAGCCAATTGACAGATGCATGTTGACAGAAGCAGTGTTTCTATTTCAGTTAATAGACGGGACATTTAAAAAGGCATAGAATTATTATGCCATCCTAGTGGTTTCAAGATATAATTTATTCGCCATAAAAATGTACAGTATTCGTTAGTAATATGTATGATTTGTTCAAAAAATAATGTTAACAATTAACGATTTGTTTCAATTCCGAAAAATCCCGCGTAAACCATTTTAAAGAACACCGTGTTTGCGGAATTATCAACCTGAGGAATTCAGGATTGGTATCCCTTGTTGCAATGTATATAATATATATCAATAAAAAAGAAATGGCACTTTAAGCACTTTATTTGTACTTTAAGCTTTTGTAGTCAGACACTTGAAATTTTGGTATGGTATTAATTACTACGACCAATACAACAGCAAATAAGATATACAAAGTTAAATATTAAAAGGCATCTTGAAATGTATAATTACATTTAAGCAAATTTAGGTACGTTTAGGTAGTGGTTAAAGGACCCTGAGGGAACCTAACTGTGGAAATCGGTGTGGTAGTTTTTTATTTTTTCGGGAGTATAATTTTAATGAAATGCATTATAAATAAATATCCTTCTAAGCTACAAATAAACTGTAACTGGTTAAAATACATCCAATCCTGAAAGTACCAGGGGGGTTATTCTCTATTGCGATGCGTAAGAAAAATGGTACCTAATCGGATAATTGGTACCCTTTATTGCGATTACGCATTTTCCTTTCGCATCTAATTTTTTTTTCACTTTTGCAGACCTGGCATCAGTGCACTCTGTAATACGAAGGCGTATATTAATAAAGGTTGTTAGAACTAAATATCTTGCGCTAACAAAATATCAAACGCATCGAACTAGCTTACGCATCGCAATATAGAATAACCCCCCATATAATATATTTTAAGAACCTGGTTAATTTTTAAATTAAAGGAAATAACTTTCATTTATCACAAACACCAATTTGAATGACATCTATCCAACTTTCAGTGAGACTCTAGTTTTAAAATTATGTATTCACCGATAAAATGAACAAAATCGTGATTGACTTTCTTGTCATGTGTTTTTTTTTCGTTAAGAACTTTATCTTTAGTTTTTTACTTTTCTATTATACAAATTTAGTAAAACATTTATTAAAGAATATAATTATTGCACAAAACAAAACTAAAAACTAAAATAAATTGTGTATGGAATTCTATTGAATTCAGACTGTTTATTAGTATTATTATTATCAATCAACTTTTTTGCAGTATAAGTTTTTTAATTTTTTTTTAAAGATTTCAATAATACTTTAATTACTTCTCGTAAACATTTTCGCAAAATACGATTTCCTTTTAAATAAACAAAAAAATGAAATAAGAAAGTAATAACAAAGGAAATCTAGAAATTAATTAAAATTGCCAATATGATATTATTGTTTCTCTTGAAATATGAACATACATACACACATGAATACATACATACAAATATACATACATACACACATACATATTAAGAAAATATGATCATTTCTTCTGAGTTAATGATTTCGAATTGCTTTAGCAGTAAGTTTTTTTTTATATAATACTATCTAAGCAGGAATTTTGATTTACAAACAAATTAATTATTATAAAAACTACTACATTCATTTATATGTATAAATGTATTAGGGTGGGCCTTATATTTTCAACGAGATTAATTTATGCTTTACTCAAGCTAAACGAAAGATTGGAATTAAATAAAAAGTACATTTAATCTGAAATTATTACGACTACACTCACAAATAAGAAGAATTTTCATAAAAAACTAAATTTCGGTAATGCAGCCATAATTCTGCGCAATATTCTAAATTATAGAGGAGAGACATTCTCGTTCTTATGTAAAACCGAGATAGGTGAAAGCATCCCCAGAAGAGGCTAAGGAAACCAAGTTTTCCGTCTAGCACCTGCTGGACTTCAATAATTAATGAATTTAGAGCTGAAATTCAACTACTTATTATTAGATTAATTTAGATTGACGATACTATAAATTATAGAAATTATATTGAGAAAACAATTTTACACTCTGCAACTATGTTTTGCTGTGAACGGTGCATCATTGTACGGCCAGTGCGTTTGCCATCTTTAATCAATGCTGTCACATTAATTAATTTATTTTTTTATTGCAATTAGTGTGCCTGTGAAAATATTTCAATAATGCCTTTACAAAGATAGGCGAGTCAAATTTTCACTATTTTTTTAATACTTTTGTCTTATTTTTTAGTTACTTTTGTACAATGGAAACTTATTTTTATTTAACAGATTTCACCACTTCTACTAGCCTGGCTTAAATCTACCTGATTTTTTAGCTATAATTGACGATAAAAAATTTCATCCTGACCAACATTTATAATTTCCACTAACTTATTTAATGATAGAGAACATTTTTCATCCTATTTTTCCAACTGATTAGATTTCTATCCGGTACTATGGCAAACATAAAGCCCACCAGGCCTAGTTCTAAACTGCCTAGAAGAAAGGTCCTTTCGAAGATCACATGGACAGCCGCCTATCAACTATTATTCAGTATATATAGTTTGATCATGAAGTTTGCAGCAGTGATAAGTCCATTCTGAGATAGACCATACCTGCCTACTACGGGCCACCCTAATGCTTGCATACAAGTATGAGTAGATACACTTTTTCATAAATTATTTTAGATTTCCGATAATGCTATTTGTTTATAAACTGCTGTTAGAATATATTTGAATAAATCGTAATTAGTTGCAAAACAAATTATATATTTGTTGTTTTTATATTTTTGTAGCGATAACCTTAGTGAAGGTTAAATTTATTAGATTAAAGTTTAAAATTTTCAATACAAACATATTAAATAAGTCCTAAACAAGTATAGTTTTGGAAAAGTTATTTCTGAATTAAATATGTATATGTATTTGTAATTCTGAATAAAGTTCAAGTGTGATATTTTCCCTAACGCAAAAAAACCAATTCAAAATTATGAATAAAGCAAATTTTGCTTTCTTCAACATCAATGGGGCCTAAGACCTCAGGTTCTAGAAATATATACATATATACATTTAAATATCCTATTCTATTTTCAAGTACTCTAGGCTATCATGCATATCTAACAGGTGGCATGGTTAAAATTGAACTAGGCACGATTGAATACATTTACGTGGGCAACATATTGTATATGGCCAATGAAAATTCCATTTAAATGTTACAAAATTCATTATTTGTATGCTCTATATGGGTTAAAAACAATTGCACGTTATGCGCTAAAAGCTAGAGGAAAGATCCGTAGTTGAAGAAAAAATTTTTGGGTGAGTAAAGTTAGATTCATATTGCTCAAGGATGTATAAATATCAATTAAGGTCAAAATACTTGAACTTTATTCCAAGAATATCGCACTAGATAAATTATGCAATTATGCTTTATTTCTTGCATGTAACATGTAGTCCTAGAAGGCCCCAATCGCAGTTTGGCCGGGCACTTATTTATAGTTACAAAAGATTACATTTCTCTTTTAATGACTTCTACAGAAGCAATCGGAACAATGAGCAGGGTAACGCAGAGCACTTCCGCTTCTATTTTCTAGTTCTCATAGCGGCTTGAAGAAGTCAACCATTGCTGCAAAATTCGACAGAAGGGGCAGAGTCCGCTATTACAGAGGATACAGTCGTTTATCCGAGGCGGTTTAACACTGAACTGAACGGGTAAACCGAGGCTAGTGTTTAATTAAGAATAATTACAAGTTTAGGCGCAGTTAAAAAATTGTAGTTAAGTCAACAAATAATCAGTACAAACGTAAGGGGTCCTTAACACAAACAATATAAATTTCCATATGGAAAATTTGGCTCTGAAATAGTTTAAAATTGTCATCTGTTCTGGCAATTTTTAAAATCTGAAAATTTTACTTCTTACTTGTCTCTATATATTTTCAACCAGTTTGGCTTAAAGTGTTATTGTCGAGAGCAATAACAAAAACTTTATAATGAATTTATAAGCACAAATTTAAAGATTTTCTACATTTTGGCTTATAATAAGTAATTTTTTATAGATGTATAAGGTCTTAAGGATACACAAACAACAACCCTGACCTCATCCTTATGTCTTTTTCAGCATACAGTTCTTTTATTTATTCTTTAACGAAAAACCAAATGAAAATGTAATGCCAATAAATTCAAAATTGCATTAAAAAAGAAATATTTTCTTGCAATAAATAAAAAATTACAATTAATGCCAAAAAATCTCAATATGACAAAACCTATTACACAAATAATAAACCCCAAACTTTCAAATGCTCGTAAAATTACACACTCACACATTCACTTCAGTTGAAGAGCCAAGAAATTGATGATGCCAAATTAGTTAATTATCTGTATAACAAGATAATTATATAAATATTATTTATTACAACAATCCACATGCGAAAAAAGACACTTAGTCTAGTGTTCATTTGTAATGGAATAAGAATGTGCGGAAAAAAAGGATACAATAACGTCATGAGTCATATACGAGTATCGCAACAAAGCATGCGGTTAATTAAATGCTTGTTAATGATGACAATGATAATGAAGTTACATTATTAGAATAATGTTTTATAGTTGTTGTAGTGAGATAATAGTTTTTATAGTTGTAGTTGTGTAATGATAATAAGGTCAATGTAGATGACACAATGAAACATTCACAAACACATTGGCATAATAACCCTAACACTTAAAAGGACACCACGGCTGTTATACAAATAAGCGAAATCAAGTGAGAACTCAACACATTTGTGTGTTTGAAAACAGTACGGATTGTTAATATTTAGACTAGTCTTGTTAATATAAGACTAAGAAAATTAGTAATTGTTTTCTTTCTAAAAAATCAAAAAAAAATATATTTTGGTCTTATTCCCACGCTGTTCCTTTTTCATTAAAATTACAACAATCTTACGATAATTTTTAAAAACAATAACATCAAAAGAATTTTATTTATACTGCTTATTCATTTGTAAAATTTGTTTGTTATGGTTTTAGCTGTTCAAATGCCGACATTCCATTCAAATCATCAGTAAACATTTAACATTATATGTTTATGTCAAAACATTTAAATACAAAATGAGAATTCTTTTATACAAACAACACAGCAAACAATTTATATTCGATATGAATTGTCAAATTTTTCAATATTCATTATTTAAAATAAAGATGTTGTCCTTAATTTTGTCTAATAAAGACCCAAAGGTTGTCTAATTGTATACAGTTTGCAAAAAAAAAACAAAAACAATATATGCTGATATTAAACGATAGAGAATTCTCATATTGTATTTGAATGTTTTGTCATAAACATAAGTATGAGTTTCAATGTTTCCCAACTACTTAAAGTTCACTGATGATTTGATTTAGCGACCAATGAAATATCGGAATATAAACAGCTAAAGCAGCAACAAACAAATTTGAAAAGTAAAGTATTCAAATGTTTTTTAGGTGCAATCGGTGATAAATTAATTGCATACTACTTACTTGAAAGCGGAAAAAAACCATTTAGAACATACCTGAAATAAAAAATAGAAAAGCCATGAAAAATTTTATATACGATAAACAATATAGTAATGTGTGATTGATATTAAAAATTTGAAAATTTGTATATACTTATCAATTTGTTTAAACTTTAATTGTATAAACGTCGAATGTTTATGACATGCAATATGAGAATTCAGTATTGTATATGAATCATAATAAAATGTTCATAAACCAAATTTGACGTGGGATGACGGAAAATCGTTCCAAATTCATAATAAAATACGTAATCAATGAAATGTCGGCATATGAAGAGCTAAAACCACAACAAATAATACATTTTGCAAAAACTCGTAACTGTTTTAACAATTAAAAAATATCAATACTAAATATTTTATTATATTTAGATATTTTTTTGAGCATCGGGAAACATTAGGTACTTCTGTACAGGATACCAGCCATATATAAAATTTGCTTTAAACTTTTTTGTAAAGAGTTTGTCGATCGTATTCTGTATAATTCATCGTACCTTAGTGTGTGTCATCTTCAGGATATTTCATAATTAATAAAAGAAAACATATATAAATTTATATATAAGCAAAATCAAAATATTTATAAAGACGCATTGTAACATACGAGTATGTAATATTCGCCCTAAAATAATTTTCGTACATAGCAATTTCTCTTCTAAGCAACACTTGAAATTTTAAAATTAATTATTTGCTGCATACAAATTCCATATTAAACGACAAATAAGCGAACAGCGTAGAGCATGAAATGCTATTTCAAATAACTTTGGAAAACCAATATCCGTCTACCAACTTAATTTCCCTGTCATCTCTATCGAAGTGTATTTATGGTTTTATTACTTGGAAAATATAAGAACAGGTGTTTTTAAAATTAAAGTGCTAATAAAGAAATATTTATTATAATAACAACAATAAGACAGGAAGTAATGACAATTTCAGTTGTAAAGTTACAACAAAAAGTGTTCTTTCCTTTGTAAAAGAAGGGCAACAAAAGTAGGAACAGAAAAGTCTAAAATATAAAAAAATATCAACAGATGAAAATCAGCATCAAAAGATGTTGCACAAGTCGTAACATTGTGTATGTCAGCTGTTGTAAACGGAAGGCCGACAACATTAATACAGTTGATGCTACCATTGTCCTTTAAACAATTCTTTAAATTCATATATTTTTTACAGCCTTGTTAATACTAGGATTAACAACCTTGATGATATGGCTTTCTATGTCGCTAATGACATTCTTGTAATACTTTTTTCTTTCTTTCTTTCTACTATTTTCATGAACTAAGGACATCCATTAATCACTGAAAAAATATATTTGAGACTCAAAGAAAATTGTAAAAACTCTTAAATTTTTTCTCAAGCATCACAAACAACAGCGAAATATTGGCTTCAATAAAGATACTTCCAGTTGTATTCTATGGCACTAATTACATTGCCATTATTTGTATATCCTTCTACTTTTTCAACTTACGTCGGGGAAAATTTTCACTTGTATTATATATAAATTTGTTGAACCATTTCGGAACACAATTTGAAAACATTAAGGAGTCGCGACAAATTTTAAGGACCTTCTAAAAAGGAAACTCTCTGTATGTTTGGGAATTTTCTTAGCTTGGCAAAAATTCATTTATATCGATCCCTCAGTATTGTCTGAAAATTTTCAATGGCATTTGAAAAAAAAAATTTTTTTAAGATCTAAACTAAATTATTGCATACAATTTCATGCCGGTTGGCTTGAATAGAATCATGTAACATGAAACTTCAAGTCCAGCTAACTGCAAAATAAAATGGTAACATCAGAAACTTTCTCGAGACAACTTTAAATAATTTTTCTTGTTTGTTGTCTATTTGGCCATAGCAAAATAGAGTTTGTAGAGTACAATTTGACATCAACAGAAATGTCTTGCATTTTCTGTGATACATGCATCGTCCGCATTCTTGATGTCTCTCTACTAGGGCTTCGCTGAAACCGGCATTAACTTCCACATATGAAACGGTCTATGACAACTTGCATTATCGAAGTTCATATTATATCCGCGGTTCTAGTGTCATTTGTGTTGGATACCACACGATGAGGTCTTGACGAAAATAACACCGCACACAAGTAGAAGTCAGTAATTGCAGTTTTTACTATTAGTCAAATTATATTGAAATAAATAGAATATTTTTTGTAAAGTATACAGGATACGTGAATTGGCTTATAAATCAACATGCTTAAAGGCTTGCTAACCATTCAACCTAAACAAACATAAAGTAGTCCCCATTCGGAGGCGTAACTGCTGTCTTGAAAAATTTAGGAACAAGGAATATATTATATATGCTATCATTATTATAGAGAGTTGGAAATGAGATTTACATCCGTTTTATAACCTAGATCCTAGAGCCTGAATAAAAATAAACATAAATTACATACCATAAGGTCGATGAAATTAATAAATATATACTTAAAATTAAAAATATATGTATATTAAAATAGTTGCGTTTAAGTTGCTGCAAAAAAGAGTAATTTACAGCAATTCCAGCAATGAAACAATTTGATACGACTTCTCGAATTTAAAATATCAACTCTGACACAAGAACTGAAACATTTCCTTATGATAAATTTCGTAAGGATATTACGTTCATTGTAAACTACTTCAAGAAACTGGTAATATGTACATAATATTTTGTTTAATGCTGTAAACATATTTTGATTTTATGTTTTCATAAGTAGTTTTATCTAAAATTGAACTTAAATGCCTTTTCTTTAAATTTATGATTAATATATTATTTAACGTTTAATACACTAATGCAGAAATTTGTAATTAAAAACAGGTTTTCAAATTATTACAACGCGGCAACGCTGTTACTAAATCACAACATTTTTTATAAACATAATCCAACAACACAATATCAACAAACATAAAAAACTTGTGTATTCATTCAACCTTTAAGTGATTAAGAGATGTTGGCTCTTTTATATATTTTATATGATATCGGCCTCTCTTAAAAATACGTGTACACCTTAACTAATAAGAGAGCTTATGGTGCTGTTGATGCATACAGTCTAACTATTAAGAGTCTTAGTTATTTTGCTACTCTAATTACAGCAACAACACTTGTTTGGACAATGACTAATAAAAAGAGAAAATATTTATGAATACATAGTGGTACAGACATACATTCATATTTATTTTTTATTCTTTCATTTGAAATTTTACAAACAAATTATTGTTGGACTTTACATTTAGACTATTTTCACTATTATTTTTATGCTTCTTACAAAATAAATTTAACAATTATATTATTAACACTTTATATTTCGCACTACTGATAATTATTTTTATTTAAAACGCGGAAAAACTAAAAACGATATTAAAATTTAACTCTTAAAAAGAACACGGGACCAACATGTTGATTGCACAATATCAAGTAGCGAACTAAATTGATAATGAGAGATGTGCGTAAATGTAAGTATGTATGTATGTACATACATATGTATGTACTTATGTTTGAAGGTGAATATGATACAACCTTCCTAAGTAGATTAAATAGAATATTGGAACGTATCCAGTTCAGTCTTTTAAGAACAATACAAATTGAACAAGTTTTCTTTTAAAAGCTCAAAATAACTCCCCTACTATCAAATGTATGGTAGGGAAGTTATTTTAGCAAATAAAAGGAAACTGGTTTCATTTTTATTGTTCTTAAAATCGTCTTTTTGTGCATTATACATACATACATATGTATAAACAAATGTCAAACTCTAATGATGTGAATCTAAAATTTTTTTAATATTTGTCAGTTAAATTGTTAAAATAAATATTGCAATAATATCTATTAAGCATTTTGATATCGCACTTTTTTAACTAAAAATTGTTTAGAGTATATAATGGCAATTTACTAAAAGCTAAAATGCGAGAAATTTTATTACAATTATAAAATCGAAAATCTATATTTTTAAAGAAGTTCTGCACTTGTAACCCAATCTTCTAAATCAATTTGAGGCAAATATAGGATTGACAACATGGACACACTAGTATTTTTCAACTATATACATATATAATTTTCAAATTTAGCTTTTGCACAGGTAATTTCGATTTGATCCGTTCAGCAACTATAATTATAAACTTGTATATCATTTGACGTCTAAACAGTTTTTAAACTACCTATTTTGTATCAGAAGGTTTCAAGAATTGATATTTTAAAAATAATCGCAAAGATATATTGTCGTTTGCTTTACTTTCTAATAATTTAAATTTTGTTACAAAAGCCGCGGTCTGGTTCGCTTTTTAAAAACATAAACAATTTTAAAGCATCATACGATTTATTTGACAAATTTGGGCCGAAAGAGGGAGAAAAATAAGAAAAAAAATTATACAAAATGGGATTTAAATAAACGGCAAGAAGAGGCCTCTAAAACTATAATTTATAATTCATTTACATTAAAATATTTTTTAGGTACATTGCTACTTTTCGTTCCGTTATAAATTAGAGGCAAATTCATTGTCAGAAAACATACTTTTCAATTATTCTGCCTAAAAATAGAGTCAATGTTTTTTAAACAGGTTAGATTTTTTACCAAAAATAGACAAAATTTGTTACACATAATTGAAATGAAAAAAAGAATTCAAACGTATTTGTTTGCTTTTATATTTTTGTGTGTAAAATTGAATGTGGTAACAGCGCTGGTAAACATAACTTCCATTTCTACTTCTATTGTAGCATAGAAATTATACTACATGCAACTGCAATTATTTAAAATTTGTACCATGGTTATTATTGCCAAGCTCTTGTTCAACAGTTCAAGGTTCTATTAAGTACATTCCTTTGTTAAGTAAATAGAGACAATAGAATAGTAGTTTAAATGGTCTAATCCTTATGCAGGCCAGAAACAGAAGCAGCTTATATCTAATATTAGGAATGCTTAACTGCTTCCGCAGTTGGTTTTCCCCTTCCATCAAGTTGTTTGTCTCATAGAATATACAAACAGTCATGATGACAATGGCAGTTTAACAAGTTTATTGGTTAAACAATTTGTACAGATTTCTTGGCAGAAAAATAATAAATAGAATTGTTTTGGTTATTCTCTTTATGCCATATTTCTCTAGTAGTATTTCATTTATCCATTATGCCTCAGTTATAACGAATAATCTTACAAAAAAATATTAAGTACGAATAGGTGCTTATAAAATCACTATAATTTTTAAAGAACTGAAAATTTTTAAACGATATTTATGCCATCAAATATTTCGCACTTCTAGCATGTAATAAAATAAAATTAAATGTAACTTGAATTAAATGTAACTTGAATGTTTTATAATTAATTATGCGATTTACAAACTTTAATTATTTTAATTACTTTAAATTTAATAGTTACGAATATCACTATGGCGTGTACATTAAATGTAAAGGCATAATTACTACAGATACATAAATTATGACCGCCTTTTTGACTAATTGAAATTATGATTAATATTTTCACATCACAGCAACGAATAATAGTTCATCTTTCACACACCCTTCCCTTAAAGGTGTGTTAAATAAAATTTTTGTCGTAACACTCCTTGATGTCCTTGACAAAGGGAAAGGATATTAATACGCTTATGCAAAAATTTATGTAATAAATCAAAATCATTTGTCAAGAAACACGCAAAATTTTAGGATATTTCGAGTGAAAGCAATATGGTAATAATATAACAAATTAATGTTTTCCAAGCACGGAAATTTTTTGATGAAACCATCTGGATGATAGAAGAGAATTAATATGCTAGAGGAGGGGAAATGGTTTAACGAGTACAAAGTTTGAAAAGTGGATAAGACGTATCAGACATTTAAGAGAATGCATGCGATATCAGAAAAGTTACTAAAATCTAACAGTTTTAGAATTACCCAAAAATATATGGCAAAATATATAAAAAATATGTATGTCTAAAAAATGTATGTATATTATTAAAAATATAAATGTATGTTATCTTTAATTACTTAATGGCAATTCCGGATTGAACAACAACTCCCTAGTTAATAATGTTATCGTATAATTTCAACAATTGGACTTCAACAACATTTTGAACTTAAGAATTTTCGTATCAAGGAAGGATGATAGGCACTTATGCAGGAGCATAAATTAATCAATTACTATACAATGTTTTGGATTTACAAAACAGTTTCCATAACGTGTATTAAATTTTCTGATAAGTAAAAAAATCTGCTAGATAAGGATAATCTGTCTACTTAAAACACATTTCTGTAAAAGTTATCAAAGTAGTTGTAATTCTAAAATGAAAAATTATTACTATACGAGTATGACAGCGTCCATCAAAATAACTTTGTTGTTTTCACAATCATTTAGACTCTAAATGAGTGAAATGAATGTGGGGTGTACTTTTTATGCGTTTTACGGCCAGTCGCATTTTCGTAACGATTTTTTAGTTTTTATTTAAATCTGTAGTTTATATAAATTGGTTTTGAAAATCCAAAATTTTTTAATGGTCCTTTTCATTTTATCCCATTTATTAAATTATTCTAAAATGAAAAACTGTTTACAATTAAAACCAATAATTATAGTTTTAAGTTTCGCATAACTTGATCTCATTTCATCAAGAGCCATTATTCTGAATAAAAATTTTTTGTTTTTCTTAATTTTCACTTTTATTTTACACAATGAAAACGATTATTCGTAACATTACGCAAAACAAAAACAACGACAGTAGATACCTAGTTGTCATAATTTTCATTGTAAGAACTGAAAAATAGCGTAAGAAGAATAACAACAGGATAAAATGCAATACAAACAATAACAACTAATATTTAGTTTTGCCTTATCTAACCATCATCTGTAGATTTTCCGCAATATAAAGTGAAAAATATTCATATATAATGGTTGGAGACAAAGTAAAAAATAATTATGCGCACACAATTGCATTTGTGTGCATACAATGACAGCAACAACAATAGGTGAAAAGAAAGCAAAACAAAAACAATAGGAAATAAAAGAAAACTAAATAAAGAAGCAATACTGACCTGACCTAATATTTTGCCGAATGAATCCAAAATGATGGCACGATGATGGCTCCGTTGGAGTCACTGTTTGGTGCAATGCTCCAAAAATGTCACTGTCGTCAAAAAACTCGAACACATACAGAATAAAAACTTTTTTGGCGTCTTTTTTCACTTTTTCTAATAGACTTTTTAAAAATTTTGTTTTTCTTATATTGTATTTATAGTATTCACGCGCTTTTCAAACGTCGTTTTCTCCGGAGTTGTTATTAAAACTAAGTATGTATGCAAAGTACACATAATCATTAGATTTTTTTTTGCATTAGTAAAAATTATTAAAAAAGATGACAAGAAGAAAAATAATAATAAATAAATGTTTAAAATATGTGTGATTTCTTAATTTTCGCAGAGTAGAGGGTAGAGTAAGCATGTCGTGCATATAGAACTGACATACATAAGTATATACAATGATATATACATACAAATATACATATCAGAAGTACAAACAGGTATTGAAGGATTATTAAACTGTAAGTTCTTAAGCGAATAATTGGGATTTACTGTTTTTCATATGTGAGTTTTCGTGATTATGGCTTTTGTTTAACACTTACGTGACAATACATGCACACATATGTATGTATGTGCATATATACTTACACATACTACATGCATGCAACCGTTAAGAACAAAATATTTTAATAATGACCAACATCTGTTTAATCCTAAGCATATTTCTAGCCAATGAACAGATTTAATACTTAAATTTATGGCTCTTTATCCATATTTATAATTCACTACGAAATAAAATATTTTCTCATATGACACAAGCTTAAATTTAATTGCAATAAAGGGTACCAATTATCCGATTAGGTACCGTTTTTCTTACGCATCGCAATAGAGAGTAACCCCCCTGATATTCCCTTACTTGCTCATTTACAGCAGAATTAATTGCAAAGAATCTTGCGTTTAAATCTATGCTATTGGAATATCATATATGTATGTATATGTACATATATCCCATTAGCTTAAAAGCTATAAGATCTATTCACGACTTTACGTACTTTGGCTGGAGGTACTCACCCACCAGAAAGAGGAATTCCCTACATTAGCACAGATGGTTATATGGGAAAGACAAGTTTGTATAAATACGTTCAACAAGCTGCTTAATATATGTACATACATACTTATATTGGGAGTTTTTGAAGGGAAATTTACCACATTACAAAATATTTCTCAAAATATCACCATAAATAATTTTTTTTAATTTATTACGTAAATAAATTTTACCAACAACACAATAGCCAATATTTCTATGCCAAGTTTGAAAATAACACACACGTTCTGGAAAAATATTTTCGTAGGAAAAATATTACTAATTTTGACGTGTGATATTTTTTACCATAAAAGCTGTTTTCTTCGCTTATATTATTCCGTTCACATCTAATACATAAGTATGTATATACTTCAAATATGATTAATGCGAAAATATATGTATGTACCTATACATAATACGTAAGTATGTACATACATACATATGTATGTATGTAAGTATATTGCTTTGTTGGAGTGAATGAAATGAATTAAATTAATTTCTGAATACATACTTATATATGTACTTATGTAAATAGGTGATAAACTTTTCTTAAACTTAACACTGAATATGAAAAATTTGATGTGAGATGACGGAAACTCGTTCCAAATTCAAGCAAACACCGTCGGGGAAAAAACTACGACACTCGATAAAATTTGCCACCACCCCCTTAATAGTGAAATTTTAAGAAATTTATAACAACTTGAATTGCTTAATATTATTATTTTCCAATAATAGCGTTACATGGGTATCACTGTTTTCCCCACATATTAAAAGTAAAATAATAATAATACCTATGTACATCCATATATAAAAAACTACACACAAATTCCCCTTATTCTCTCACTGACACTCTCTTTAATTAACGGCATTTATAACAAAATGTAAGACAGAATATACAAATAAATCAATAAGAAAAAAACAAAAAGAAGAAAACAAGAAAAACAAAAATTAAAAAGCAGTAATATACTACATACATATGTACATACTTACATATGTAAGTGCAAAAAATGTAGACAGACTACATACTTATGTACATACATAAATATGTACATAAGTATATCCCTAACGTACAAACATACAACACAAAAAAATATATGAATGCAAATTATAAGTAGTTGATTTAAAAATAAGCAACAGAAGAAACAAGTTATTGAAGACGTTAAACGAATTTTTTTGTTTTCTTGGATTTTTGTTGTTGTTAACATCAAAAGCGTTTAATTGTTGATTTCGCACACAAAATGACGTGTTATAAATACAAAAAATTGGCAATCATTTGCGATTAATTAGGTGTAATTTTAATATTGTATAAATACATACATACATATATACATATTAAGTATATTTTATTTTTATTCTTAATCACCTTTTTACTAACGCACGCGATGACTTTTCATGAAGTTTTTAATCACTTAGTCACTTAAACATACACAAGTAAGTACATACATACTTATATGTACATACATATGTATATTCTTTTAATTTTACTTGTTAGCAATGTTCACTTTGCTACAGTTATAATATTTTATTTATTGATGCACTTACGCGATCTGTTCCTTTTTTTTTTTTTTGTTTTTCTTAAATAATTAAACAATTTAGTTTTCAAATACTAAATTACACAGATTGCGATTTAGCGAAATAAAAACATAGAGAACCGAGCCGGTATGTAAACAACCTTCACTAATAACAACACGCTTCCAACTAAATGGGAGATGCTTTCTGTGGTAAAGCCTCAGTTCCACTTGCTTGTTCTTTATAAAAACATAGAAAAACAGGTCTTGTTGTTGTATTTAATAATCGATTTGCAGAGAATCCAAATGTTACGCTCTTCATTTTACTTCAAAGTCTACACAATTGAGTTTGTATGTTAAATATTAACAGTTGTTTAGTGCTCTTAATTTTAATGTTAGTGCAGTTGCCAGACTCAATAGCAAGAGATTCAAAACTTAAACGATTGGTATCCTAGTCATAGCTTTTATGTAATATGTTTATAAACTATATATCATAAACACATATGTATATGTATGTACATATATTGATTATAAGTATACATATGTATATTATTCATGTATTAATATTTTAACATCTAAATACTTTCTAGTAAACAACACATAAAAACATATTACAAAACCACCATCACTCACACTTGGGAAAATCGTATGGATATCTTACATGGATTGGCGAATTTAAACCAACTAATTGTATATTGCATGTCAGAAATCATAAAACGATTTTTTATTTCTTGTACATGACTGTAAAATTAGTTAGGATATGTCGATTTATGTACATATATCGCTTATGAACACGCCATAGTTTTGACTTATAGGTATAAAAAGAAAGTGTGTATTGTAAGAATGATTGGGAAAGTAGCAAGGAATAAAAGAAAATTCCAGAGCTTATATGCGAGATTTTCTAATGATCGTACCACTAAAGCGGTTTTAGGCTTAAGTGTCATTTTTGATTATCTTGATACATTTTCTAGAAATAAAAAAAATCCATTTCTATAATGGTTGTTTAATTTCTAGTTCAAAGGCGAGTTATAGGAAGTCAACTGTATGGACCATAGTTTCTGGAATGAGAGGGTTAACAACAATTTAGAAATCTACATTATATAAAGGGATGGTCGATCGCGACATGAAATAAATTTTCCAACATTTAGCATAAATTCAACTTTAAGTTGTGAAACTAAATGTGAAGTATAGTTGTATTAATTTATCGAGTTTGAGGTCTAAAACAATATATTTATTTTTTATTTTTCAATATTTCAAAACCCTGTGGGTGTCTTCTTCATGAAAATTTTTTTTTTTTTTGTTCAAAATTCTATATAAAAATTTTTCTGAAGAAGACACCCACAGGGTGTTGAAATATTGAAAAATAAAAAATAAATATATTGTTTTAGACCTCAAACTCGAGATATATATATATATATATATATATATATATATATATATATATATATATATATATATATATATATATTTATTTATTTATTTATTTATTTATTTATTTATGTTATATTTTATATATTATATAAATAAAGGTTAAAAAACATCCCATGTGTATGGTTTTATAGTGAAAGGTTAAAAATATGAAACACATTCTTATACAAATTTAATACTATTCTGAAGTTATGCCCTTCAGTTTTTGATTTTTCCAATTATTTTTACAAATAACACACAGGTTGTATATGCAAGTATTACACGATGTCTGTATGTATATGTGTATAAAAATTTAAACGAAAAATGCAAAGCGGCAATACTGATTGTTTTTCTCCTCCAATAAATCTCTCGCTTATAATTACTCTTAAAAAATTTGCATTTGTTATTGCTTGAGATTTTTTACAATGATTCTTTCATTATTATCAGGGCTGCCAGAAAAATTTGTGGAAAAATCGTCAAATTGCTGAGAAAAAATAAAAAAATCGTCTTTTTCGTGTTTGAAAATCGTCAAAAAAATCGGGCAACTTGTAAAAATGTAATTTTTTAACACTTTTTATTATTATTAAAAAAACCAGAGGGCAAAAAATATAATAAATCATACTTATTGCCTTTTCCTGATTTAAGAAAGTTTTCTTGCATTCGCATAATAACATTGAAATCAAAACTAAAAATTTTGTTCTTGTTTTAAATGTATGTAACTGTACGAATGAACGAAAACGATAAGTCTGCAAAAGGCTATTAAATATTTTTATACACTTTTATTTGTATTAAAAAGCAATTAAAGACTTAACAATTCAATCCTACATATCCACAAATATTAAATTGTATCGTATAGATACAAACATATGTACAAAAATAAAAATTTATGATGTACTTAAAAGCGTTACAAATAAATATCTGAACTTAACATATTTACTAAGTCAGGTTTAATTACAATATTGTAACAATTTGAATTATTTTTTTTTAAATAGTCTTTGGAATAAAGGATACATTCACCCGAGTCATTTTCACATACATACATTTATGTATACCCGCAAAAGAAAAACGACCGTGAACTTTTTCGCCTCGCCTTTTTTTCTTTACTTTTGTATGGTTGATCTTTTTTGAAGCAATATGGTAGTAAATGCCCACTACATACCAAATGATAAACACTTTATTAACATAAAGAAATGCTTTAAAGCTGCCACTGTTCAAAGGACTAAAATCGTGAAATTTATTTAAAAAATCGTCAAATCGTCAATTGTCCAATTTTGAAAGAAAAATCGTCAAAATGACGATAAATCGTCAAATCTGGCAGCCGTGATTATTATTGTTATTCAAGAGCAACAAGTTAGTTTTGTTATTGTGTTTTTTAGCGTTTTTTATTTTTATATTGAAAATACATACTTACATAATACATAAAAATACGGTATTTGGCATTGCTCTAATAAATGCTTACAAAAATTTTTGAAAGGGAAAGCACAATTAGTTTTTAAATAATATTGTTTACCTTTTAATGTTTCAATTAAAGAATTAAATTTATTTCTTTAATATTCATATGTAAGTATATAAAATTTTTATTACATATGTATGTACATACTTACATACATATGTATATTAGCTTTCATTAAGGTGTACGACTATGTATGTACACACATTCTTACATGCACATTCGTTATGGAAGCAAACCAAAATTATCAGGTATGTGATGGAAATCGTTTCGATTTGAAATGAAATCGTAAGCTCAAAACGTAGAAAATGGTTTTAGGTGTGACAAAAAACGTATCTATTTCATATTCCAATTTTGTTTCATGTTCAGTTGGTTATAAAAAAAATCAACCCTGCTGGTTTGCTTTTATTTGCTAGAAACAGAAGTTGGTTATTTAAAAATGGCTTTTGTTGTGGTTTCATCGTTAATGCTAATTAATGAAGAAAATAAATGTGAAAATATTAAACGGAGAAAGCTGCGGGACTCATCCAATCCATTAGATTTACCAGATAATATGTAAGTTGAAATCATCAAATTTAATTAATTGTTTAAATGCCATGTTTATTTTTTAGTTTTGTAGAATGTTTTCGAATTAATAAAGAAGCTTTCTCATGGATATTGGACAAACTAAGCCCACATTTTATATGCTCATCGATTCCTATGACCATCCAACTAGCAGCAACGTTGAGATTTTTCGCTGAAGGCAGCTTTCAACGATCAGTTGGTAACGACGCTTTTATTAATATGCACCGAACCACATTTTCCAAAACATTGAGTAAAATGCTATTGCATCTAGAGAATGTAATGTGCCGGCATTGGATAAAACTCCCAAGTGAGACAACAGAAATGTTAAAATCCAAAAGACACTTCTTTGATAAGTATAGCATTCCTGGCGTTGTTGGGTGCATAGATGGAACCCATATCAAATTAGTCAAGCCAGGTACTCAGGACCATTTATTCTTTAACAGAAAAGGATACTTCAGTATAAATGCTATGATTGTATGTACATATATGTTAATGCGTATTTCTTTTATTACAAATTTATTTTTATTACAAATTTTATAATATCATCAGTTATGCGACTACAATATGAATATAATAGCAGTAGATGCAACTCGGCCAGGATCAAGCCATGATTCGTTTGTTTGGGATTTGAGCGTTCCAAAAGATTTCTATCGTTCCAGATATGAGAATGGAGAACGAGGATCATGGCTGCTGGCTGATTCTGGTTACGCACTTGAGCCATTCGTTTTGACCCCTTACAGGAATCCAAGTGCAGGCTCGTTTCAGCATAAGTTCAACAAGGTACATTCGTCTGCAAGAAATATAATTGAAAGAACAATAGGAGTTCTCAAAAGCAGATTCAGGTGTTTGTCACGAACCTTATGGTATAAACCTTCTAAGGTTGTTAAAATAATCAACATTTGTTGTGCTTTTCACAACATGTGTAATTTTTACAAAATTGAACCATACCCAATATTGGACAATAACACTGTAACAGTTTTTGATGGTGAAGAAACTTATGCTGAAACTAGTCTAATAAATGATGAAGCTAGCAGAAACCGAGACAATATTGCACGCAGCTTGTAAGGTCAATTTTATACATTTTATTTTTATTCATTCATTAATTCATTAAATATGTTTAAATGAATTCATTAATTTATTGAAGACGATTAAATATACTTATTAATTAATTTAAATACTTGTGTAAATGTATTAACATAAAATATAATAAAATGAATTTTATAATTTGTACAGATTTAGTTGTTCTTTTTGTATTTGCAACAGTTCTTGTTTTATACGGTTTTTCTCATACGCTAATTTCTCTAATTCTTTATGATGCCTTTCATTTTCTAATCGTTGTTTACGTAATTCTTCAGTTTGAGCATTGGTGGCTTTAATATTTTCTTTAAAGCGGTCTGACAATTTCTCTAATGCTTTTTGTGTACGTCTAGTGTTACAGTCTAAATTTTTCAGGATTTCTGTATTTCCTTCCATAGTACTATGCAATTTAGTTAAAGTGGTTGATATTGCCGCATAACAATTAGTTTCATCTGACATGAACTTTTTTAAGTTGTACTGAAGAGAATGATTAGCAACTTTTCTTTTTTTAGACAAGGAAGATGTGGTTGGTAATTCCTCTTCATGAACTTCTTCTGCATCAGTTGAATCTTTAGAGTTTGACGACTGCTCTATATTCTCTTCTTCACGTTGAAATCCATAGGAAACACTATTGTCTATGCCGTCGATAATATCATACAGACCACATATCTTTGCAATGGCTTCATCTCTCGGTGAAATGTAAAGCTGATTGTAAGGCCCTCCTCCAGTAGCGCGTGATTCCCTTTTATTTGTTGCTAGCTTCTTTTTTATTTGTGTTTTCTTATCACTCCATGCCTATGAAATCAATAAGCTAAAATATCTTTTAAAATTAATAATGAAAAAAACATACCTTTTTCCAAGCATCTGGTTTCTTTAATGGTGGTCCAATACTATTTAAATTATCCGAAAGTGTTTGCCAAAGTTTCTCGATTTGTATTCGATCTCCTTTGGCAAAACCCTTTGCTAACTGTGGATACTTTTCCATAAATTGAATAACCATCTCTTCCTGTTGAGTATTTATATGCTTTCCCCTATAAATATTAATATGTATGCAGATAAACTTGTCTTAATTATTTTAAAGGATTTTACTTACATTTTTAACCAATTTATTGCACGCAATTTTTTTCAAATAAACAAAAATGTTTAAATCGTGAACCAACGCTTACTCGATTTAAAAACGCAAAAAGAATAAAAATTCCGTTTTCCATCACATCTTTTTTTCTCACATTGTCATAGAACAAGATGGGAAATGAAATCGATTTCGATTTAAAGCAAAACCAGAATGAAATCGAAATAAATGTATGCATCACAACTTTTTACGTTTTTTAATCGATTTTAAATCGAAAACGATTTTCATCACATACCTGTATGTTGTATTATTTAACATTAGGCCCGATAAGATGACCTCTGTAATGTTAACTTTCTGTTAAACTTACATTGCAAACGTTTTTGGTCACTAGCAAACTTAACATGAAAACTGTTTTCTCTTTTGAATGACCATGACTGACTGTTCAAGATTAAGATGGTGTGACCAGGTCTTTTAAAATGTTTACACCAGAGGGTAAAATCATATATAACATACATATGTATGTAGGTATACATATACATACATAATTGCAAAAAGTGCGATTTGTTTGGCAAAAATATATAAGTACTTATTTATATAACAAAAAATACCTGTCATATCTATAAAAATATTTACAATTATTTCGAATAAAAATAAATATTATATAACATTGAAATTTATTATTCGGCATATTCTCCCCCTTACTAACCGTTGAAACAATTAGAATTTGTGCAAAATGCATTGTTTGTTGTGACTTTAGCTCTTCATATGCCGACATTTCAATGGTCGCTAAACCAAATCGTCAGTGATTATGTATTTTGTTATAATTCATATACAATATTGAATTATCATATTGTATTTGACTTGTATGGCATAAACATCCGAAGTTGAATGTTTTCAAACTGCTTCACTGACGAAATGTCGGCATATGAAGAGCTAAAGCCACAACAAACAATGCATTTTTTTAATAAAAATTATGTTTAGTTCTATTCAAAATACGTATATATGTAAATATAATTTTATGAGAATTTATTTAAGAGAAATAAATGTACATGGTTTGGTAATCGTATATTTTATTTTATATGTATTCGGAAATTCAAAAGTAATTGGTAATAATAGTAGTAAAAGATAAGAAAACATATTAAATAGTCTTTTTATAACCTTTTTATAACCGAAACCGATCTATTTACAAAACAACTTTGACTTGGGTTGACAGAAAATCATTCCAAATTGTAACCTTATTATGAATTTACTAAAAACAAAATAAAAATTTTTAACCAATTTTCAAGCGCTATCCTCCAAAATATCTATTTAAGAAACTAATAGAAAAAAATAGTAAAATTATCCCAGATTTGGAAAGAAAAATTACCAGTTGTTACAGATTAAACCATCTAAGGGCCTTTACTTCATTGAAACCAATGCCTACTCAGAACATATAAAAAATTTTTTTAATTCAAGATTATAAATTCATAGAAAGAAACCAAAAATTTTCGGAAAAATTTTACCAAAGCCTTATTCAGCCTCTCCTCGTATATATCTGTGAATACGTATTTTTCCAATCTTAAAAAAGCAAAAGCAAATATCACCTATACAGTTTCATATACATAAGTATGTACATATATACATGTACATATTCATTATACTTTTTTACTCATCCAACATTTTATTGAAAAGTTCGACAAATACAGCAAAATGCATAAGGAATACTCAACAAGACGCACTTGCATTGAAATAAAAATCATTTGTGGAACAGATACTCGTATAAAGGAATGAGAGTGGGATGTGCGAGTGGGTGTGTAGTTACCAATAACAATTGCCCATTTAAAGATTTTTTTTTATTATTTTTTATTCTATTAAAAAGGGTGACATGAAAAAATCTGAATTTACTTACATTTATTCCAGAATAAGTTTGGTATTTGAATATTTGGGTATGTGTATGTTTTTTTTAAGTTTTTAATACTACAGAATGATAATGAGAATTTGTTCGTTATGGCGAAAAATTCATATTAGAAACTTTATTCTGCTTGGGTTTTTGTTTATTTTATCCCTTCGAATTGTTGGGCGATTAAAACCAGAGTCGTAAACCAATTCAATCTATACAATTAGAAAAATTTTTTTTGCCGAAGCATTGATTTCCCGCCACAAATCTATAATGTTTTTTGAGTGTTGAAACATCTGTATTTTGTAGTCCCTGCATTTAAAGGCAAATTCTTGCGCGTTCCCTTAGGACCAATTAAGATATTAGAGTTACGAGTATATGACTCCCTGGGCATAAGGTAGCCAACAGAAGGCAATTACTTATCACCATTGTTTATTTTCGAGTGGCAAA
This sequence comes from Germaria angustata, assembly GCA_963681545.1. NCBI lineage: Eukaryota > Metazoa > Arthropoda > Insecta > Diptera > Tachinidae > Germaria > Germaria angustata. Next base: position 50,402,613 of record OY813001.1, on the reverse strand, counting down.
ACATAGCTGCCAAATAAATTAAAGGTTAAATCGTAAAATTTTAGAGAAAAATTGTCAAAACTGTCAATATTAATCATTAGAATCGTCAGAAGGTCGTCGCTAAAAGTAGAACATCTGACACTAAATTGGCGATTTCTACAATAATTTTGTGTTACCTTGTACCATATATAGTGCACAAAAGATAGTGTAAGAGTTTAAATAATTTTTTTCTTCGAGAAATTAAGTAATCCAAATTAAATTTAGGTGAACTGAAATGACCTTAAACGTATTAGAACAAAAAAAAAAAAATAATAATAATAAATAAATTAAATATATTTTCAAAAATTTTTAAATTTAGGGCAAATATAATCAACTCAAATATAATCTTAAGCGTCCAAAATCGTCAAAGTAAACATACATCGTTAAAGGTGGCAGCTATGTCTCCAAACCCTATCGGTTTTGCCGCGAAAAACGATCTTGCCAGCACCTTCCTCACTTCCTCCCACAGTGAAATGTTGTACTAAAATATCTTTTTACGAGGTGTGGGGCTTAACCACACCCAGCATATGAACTTGGAACAGGTTGGGGTTATTTTTCCTCTCATTTTTATATTTTTATTGAGAAATCTGTCGTGACGTAATTCTTTTATATCTGCCCCCCAAGAAAGAAGATGTTTAAATGTTTTCCTTTTGCCAGCTTCTGCATTTTCTTTCATAACAACAACAAATAAATCTGGGTTATTTGGTCACACATGTAAAAGTAATATTTTTCACAAAAATCTTTCGCAATGTTTGCCAATTTTAAGAAATATAAATATTCCTCGTAAGCAAATAATAATAAAAGTGTTCCTTTACAATTGCATTTAAATAATTTTTTTTTAGAATTCCAATATCATTTATTTGTTTCCCAAAAAAAAAGAATAGATATAAAAATAAACTGCGAAAAAACAGCATCTGGAACTGTCGACATTTTAAGATTTTATTGGAGTCTGATGATACTCATTGACGTTTTGTTATTACTTTTCAGGATTTGTAAAATAAAAAAAGGGTTTAAGCCAAGTGCAGACGTGTGCCAAAGTTGACATCATGAGCATAAATTAGTTTATCCAATGCAACGGAAATGCAGTTTTCAAATTCTGTTGCAATAGACGTTGGTAAACCCTTCGGAGAAGCATAATCGTCTTCACAAGTTAAACATTGGAGTGGCAGGTCCTCTGCAGAATTATATTTGCTTGGTATTTACAAAAACGTTTGCTGTTTAGGTATCCTTGAATGAATGCAGAGGCATTAAAATTGGAGAACATTTTACTTCAAAATAACAAGATACCAGCCCTGCATCATAGACAGTAATAACTCCTCTAAACTTAAATATATTGGCCTGCCAACGGCTACATCTGGTGCTGTTGCTATTTAAGAAAATTGCTTCAGATGCAACAGCTGGTATCGCACAAATAAATTACCCGCTTATGACGTCATTGATTGGAGTATGAACTCCGGATTGTCATTTTCGAAGGCTGATGAAGTCATCAAAAATATTTGCGTTAAAATGACTGAAAGCAGTAGCATTCGCCTTGGTCCGCTAAATGTAGTTGGGAATATGCGGTTAAGAAAGATTTCGCTTTAATTGCTGTCGTGATGTCAAGTTGTGTTGTATTGTGGCAGGTTCAATTGCTCCAGCACCTCAGCAAAGTGTTTTTGCATAGTCCTACAATCATATTTATCCTCCCCGTTCTTAAAATCACATGGGGATGTGGTAGTAACAGCCGTTTGCTGTTCCTCCGAATGATCGATAGTGCAGGCGGCTTTGGTAAATAATTTTCTTAAGAAAAACTTAACTTTCATAGATGACTCTACTACGTTTTGTTATCTAATTTGTGTAGGTAAATGTTAGTGACATCTCTTAATGTGTATACGTGAGCCATGGCAGTAGATTAATTTAAAGTTACATGATGCGTAGCAGATGCTTAATGACTACACAATGAATTCGCTAAATTAAATCTACTAAGTGAACTCAACCTGTACTTAATTGACTGTTAGAATCATGGAACTTGGTCATACTGGAGTTTCAGAAGTCGTCAACTAATAAAAATTACCGTATAATATAATAAAAGTTAAAGAGGCCCAGGCCTGCACTCAAATTACGGCTAAGAGTTCTTCGAATGATTCCACTTTCAATGCAATGTTTACATCGTTAGAATCCACCTACGAATTTTAAATGATGTACTACTCCGTGCATGATAAAAATTATTGGAAGATATGTATTCGTTATTGATTTAATATTTATTATATTAATTTTTTACAAAGGTAAAATGAAAGAATGTTTCCAATATTATCATACAAAAAGTTGTTGAAGTTCATAAACTGTATGGAATGCCATGCCACCCGTTAAATTATTTAATTAGTGTATAATTTACTTTCTCCTCAGAGTTGGGTTTGCATACAGGAATTAATACACGCGACCCTCCTCTTTGGGGTTGGTTGAATTCGAAGGTGTGTGACGTTGTTAAAACAAAAAGGTGTGTGTGAAGGTGCAACAAAAGGTTTATTAAGGATTATTTAAACGATTATTTTTTTATATGATTTGTGAAAAAGAGAATTCAGTTTCTAGTTGGAATTAATAGAAAATTTTGAATTTTTTACAACAACTACAAAAGCAAAAAAAAACCTTTGAGACAATTATGCACTTGTTGCATAAGTACACTAAGTGCGTTTTCTTTTCTTAAAAAAAATCCATGAAAAATGAGCAACACATTTAATATATTATAAGCCACAACCTCACAAGCTGAGACAGTATAACTAAAAGAGTTGTTTATTGTTAAGTATAAAATAAATGTATAGAGTAAAAACAATACATTTTTCACCAATAATTGCACCGTTCAAGCGGCTTACAACATGTAAATAGTTATAATAAGCTTCTCATCTCCATCAGGTATTTTTGCAATAAATCCGAAATTGGAAAATATTTAATGTCACTATAATAAAAACTTTAATAATTTTTTTCCGAGAAAAATATGTTAACAAAAATAAAACCAAAAGAAACTCGTATTTGCATTAATAAAGTAGTTGACACGTTTGCACGTATTTTACCTTGAACGTAATTTTAGTGCAAGAAATATTACATATTTCCATATTTTATGTGCAACAAACTGAAAATATGCAGCAAAGGCAAAACATATTTAAAATTTTTTTCCAGAAAAAAAATGCCATAAGTGTAGATTTGTTATTTGATATTTGCTGCCATAGTAACGCATCCATGTAAAATTCTAATATTTCGTTGTTTTTAATACAATTTAATTAAAGTTTGCATAAGGATTTTTGCGAAAAAATTCCAAATTGGTATTTTGGGGAAAATATCTTTAATATTATATGTCATTATAAGATTTTCCAAAGAATTTAGGAATATTTTCACATAATACAAACATTCATAAATGTATCATCTGAAAGTGTTTTGTCGCATATAATTTTTTGTCGTAGAAAAACTGACACATTCGAAGAGATTTCTTTTTTACATCTAACTATTCTTTTCAATCGTGTGTTTGTATTTGTTTAGAAGAACTTTGAAAGCCGCAAAAGCTAATAGTGACCGCATTAGACCTTGTGGCGACAACTTTACTTCTGACCGGATGTAATCAAGAGAGATACGGTAGTCTAAGTACATGTACTTGTATTTAGTATCAACTCACACATACTGCCACAATAAAACTTAACATTCAAACATACAAATAGTATTTTGGTTGAATGTTAAATACAAATTGATACCAACTATTCACCATTTAATGGTGAAGTGGGCAGTGGAGATAAAAATTGTAGCGCAATTTTAATTTTGTCTCTCAGACCCATCATGGCAGTTGTGCAACAAATTTAAACGATGATGTTCGTCTCTTTTTTGTGGCCAGCCAAAAAGGATTTATGCATATTTCATTTAGAACACAAGTCCTTTAACCTTTAATTGCAATTTTAGAAGCCATTAAGATAGAAAGCAGTTTTAAATTTGAGTATAATTTATTTTTTATTTGACTTTTTGGCTCAAAATTTCTGTAAAATGAAAAAATATCAAAGATTTAGTAGAGATGGGACTCAACAATTATTTTTATATATTTAAAGAAAAACTACCCAAAAACATCAATTCAATTGCTGGAAGTAGATTTTTATAAAATTTGAATGAATTTTTTTTTGCTCTTTTGTGGAGATGCAAGCTCTTGGTATAAATCTTAGTCTGCAATGATTTATTTGATAAAATTTCATGATATTTAATAAAATTTTTTATTAATTTAAATTTTCATGAGGGTGTTGTAAAATACTTGTGCTATAATTTCAATCTTCTTTGTTTTCCTTCTAAAAAAAGGCTTTTACTCTGAGTAGTAAAATAAACAAAATCCTTAAGAAAATAAAAAAAATCTTTTAAGAAGAGGGTGATAAAAACAATTTTGTTAGACTAAAAACGTTAAGGAATCTTTTAGTCAATAGACATACAAAAACAAATGTTCAATATCCTTTAGTTGTATCTATTTTTTGTGTCCAAACATTTGGTCTTTCAAATTGTTTACTATGCGGTATAATTTTTTATGGCCTGAGATTTATTGGAATCCATTGCCAATTGTTATTATGACAAAAATATTGAATAAGAGAACTACAAAACTGCATACAAAACACAAGTGAAAGGTATTAATAAAGAGCTAAATAAGTTTCAGCATTTAAATTAGTTTAATTCATTGTAATAATTATTTTACTTCAGCTGCATGTCTTTTAGTTTACGGTTTAGGGTTTTTTCTAATCATCTATTATCAACTTTAGTTCATAATCTATTGTTTTTGTCTACAGATTATACAATTTTATTCTAAGCATTTGTCATACAACTTTGGAAGGAGGCATTACAGCACAGAATCTAGACGCCACAAATTATATAAAAATGAGACCTAAATGTCTTCAACTTTTAAAAGCTTAATTCTGATAAAGATTCGATTTTATCGTTGTGAAATCAAATATTGTGTTTTTATCTCTAAATTAAGTATTGAAAAAATAAAGGCAATTAAATAAATAATAATATTTCTTGATGGCGATTCTTAATGGAAGATAGTAAAATAAAAGGATACTCGTATGTTATTATGAAATTGAGTTTCTTTTTTAATTGAATCAGACAGATGGAACAGGCCAACAACAAATTTCGTTGATGTAGCGTTAAGTCCTTTCTTTTGATGCAGGTATGCAGAAATTTATTCCTACTCTGAGGAAGGAGTGCAGGTCTTGATATCTTTGCAGTTATTTCCTTTAATATCAAATATATGCATAATGGGCAATAAATATTCATTGCTTCTTATAGAATTTTAAATAAATCACATTATTTACCACGGGAAAAATCTTAGGAGTCGTACGTCTTCTTCAATAATTATAAGCCACGTCTATACTTTTTGTATATAAATGTCGTTGGCATTAATGGCGCTGTAATCAGGCGCTGTACATATGTATATCATTAACCAAAAGCTACCATTTCTTACAAAAATTATTATTCACACATCAATAGATTGATAGAATTGAACGGGATTGGTCCCTTTACAGTATGTTTGATATGCAAACCTTATAATTGCGATCATTAAGAGTTGAATAGTTGAAAAGAGATGAATTTATTTTTTTTCAGAATTTAAAAGAATATGGCGCCATCATATTCTGTAAGTCCTTTTCAAAACCAATATAATCATTTTTAAATTTTAATAATATGATTTCGATGGTAAGTGTTCATATTCACGAAATATTGATCTTTAAGGCGGTCTCGAGCACCGCTCATAGATATTTAACTTTGTCCGCAAATGTTACGTGTGTTAAAATTAATTTTTTTATTGCATTATGGAACACAAAAAAAGCAACAAAGTTCTATGTACTGATTCTGATAGAAGGTATTAATTTAAAGTTTTAATAAAGTATTTATTAAAACTTCTGTAAAACATTTTATCCTTTTTGATCTTAGCGGAATGAGACTTTTTTGTCTCCTTTGAAATTTTATAACAAGAATAAAAAATAGACTTCTGAAAAACAGAAAATAATTATTCAACAACAACGTGTGCGTGTGAAAGAAACTCGAAAAAAAATTTTATCCTGATTAATTGCAAAATTTGCTTTTACTGTTTAACTTGAGTTTTTGTTACTGATCCTTTTTTTCTAACTTTTGTATTGTAAATTTATTTGTAGACAGTTACACTTAACAGGTGTTTGTGTTTTCATTCTTTACAATTAAATAATTATACTGTCAAGGAGTTTTAACTTTTGTTTTATGAAAGAACGGCACAAGTAGTAAGCGGCAGCATATTTCAACTTTGTTTATTATTGGAACTAAAGTTAAGTTTTTCAAGACAACAAAAGTTTTATTTATCTTTTAAAAATATGCTAAGTAGATAAATTTTTTCATGAAATCTTGTTACCCTATCTATATTATATGCTATTTATATACATATGTATGTACTTAATTCATAAGACAGTTAGCTTGTCCTTATTAAATTGGACTAAAAGTTTGCAACCGTATGCATACATTCAATTCGTTAAGAAACCAATGAAAACTTCAACTGTGAAAAAGCAAATAAAAGTTGTTAGAAATCGCTTTTAATATATGATCCGTGTGTTTTTATTTCCTACCCCACAAACTTCTCATCCACTATCACTCACAAACTGAAGTCATGAAGTCAAGTCGAGCAAAAAAGGTATCGTTTGAATTGTGTCTAATTTAAAATAAATATCAAAAAACTAAAAAATATACATTCCAACCCAAATTTTCAATTAAAGGTTTGAGCTGACAATTTCACTTAAAATACTCGGAAATTTTTGACTGAGTTTTGTTATTAAAGGCATATTTCTGTACTGAAATTTCACAAAGCTTATGTAGAAAAATTTTTGGCAGAGATTATGTTAAACACTAAATATTGAGAAAAACTAGTGACCATTACAAAATTTTACAATCAAAGTTGCGATAACTTTTATTTATTTTTTTTTTACAATAACTTAAGAACATATATATCGAACACCCTCCGAATATGACTTTTTTGTTCGCTGATAAGCACAGAAAGGAGACCAAATGTTCACTTGTTATTCGTTATAGGACAAATAAATAAATATATTAAATATCTAATCGAAAATTTATTAACATTATAGAAATAATATAATTATTATATGACAATTCTAAATACATATCGGGACATGAGGATGCAATTACAGCTAAAATTTCTGCTCAAATCACATCTTGAAAAAATTACATTTTCAATAATTAAAAATATAGGATTTTTCATCTAACAAAACAGGTCATAGAATAATGAAAACTGCGAGCTGAGGCTTCTATGTATGTAATATATACTTACATATTATATGTATGTATGCACTTATGTGTAGGCATGTGTGTACGAATATATGTACATACATACATACATACATATGTTTTAAGAAATCTGAATTTTCGATTTCACTTGTTTTCCTCATGGCAGCAATGAATGTACATACATATTTAGTTTAATTTAGGTTAGATTATGTTGATTGGAGGGGTGTGATAGCACATGTCATACGACATACACTTAAGCCAGTGAAGGCTTGTTGTGCGCTCCCTTTAATTATCAAACACAAACTGCCAGAGTTCTGCGTCAGGATTCGAACCTGCGACCTTCGCACTACGAGTCTAGTACACTACCTACTAATCTACGAAGGGCAGTCCAGTTTAATTTAAAAGTTACAAAGATACAAACATACATATGTACATACTTAAGGTGAATTCACCCATTCGTTTTGAACGTACCGAACGATTTTTTTATATATAGTTTGACGTCTCTATTTTGAGAAAGTAAATTTAATGCGGAACAACAACAAAAATTTCGTTCAGAACGAATGGGTGAATTCACCTTTACATACATAATTATATGCATGCATACATATGAAAATTTCTAAAACAATGAGACAAACACTATTAAGTAGCAATCATGAAAATAATGAAATTAAATTCGATCACGTATTAAGTGCAGTTTAAAAATTAATGAAAATACAATCTAAACCAAAAGCAAATAAACAAATAATAGAATTACAAAAAAAAAATTCATTAGACAGGAAAAAAATCTGTTAAAAAGAAAAGCAGATACATTCCAACAAAATCCAAAATTCCAGTATTGTCTGCAAAAACAAAAAAAAAAATTAAAAAGAAATCCTACATAATTTCCAATATTGTATGCTGGAAAGTATAAAAACCCATTGATCTCTTAACAAAATGCAAAGATTAAAGAGAGGAATTCTTATGGTGTCAAGAGAGCATCATATGTAAAATGTCGCTCATAAATTTGTTTTTGAATGGAAATAAGTAAATATGATGTCAGTCTCTTCTCATATATGATATTTAATATAAATTTAGTTAAAAAACTGTAATGGTCGTTGGAGGTGTTATAATTACGGGTCATGCAGTGTTTTTGTTTAATTATGTGTTTTTATAAGACAAGCATACGATGTTTTCTGTTGGTGTTGTAATAAAGTGTTAAAAAGCCTATAAATAAACAATTTATTTCGATAATTCTAATTATTATTTGAAAGTCAATACTTTTGACTTTGCAGTGTTTGTCCAGGTTGAAAAAATATTATAGTAAAACGTACATACTTATGTATGTATGTATGTACATATGTATATGTGTGTGTATGTATGAACGTGTATAAACATAAACGAAAATGCAATAAAAGAAGAATTAAAACAACACAAACTTCAAACCACATGAGTCACCAGCACTAGGTAAGGTTTTGATGTACTAAAAGTATTATTTGTATAATAGTATTTATTCTAATGGTATTGCAGTATAAGTACATATATACTTATGTATGTATATACTATATACTTATGTATACATACATATACTTGCAACATTTATAGATAATTGTACATATTTTTATATGTAAGTATGTATATATGTATGTATGTACTCTATAAAACTCTATAAAAATATTATAGCCTACAATTTTGACACATTTACATACGTATTTACAGATTATGACATAAAAAAATTAGAAAATATTAATACCGCTCCTACACCACACGCCCATTAAATACGTATGTATATATTTGCAATTAATTCGGCACACACAGAAAAATTCTTTTTTAATAATTTAGTTTTTTATATAATTTTTTTAACAAAAATTTTTATAATTTTACCAAATACCCATCCTGTTGAGGTATCATCTTTCCGATTCTTTGCTTGCTGCAACGAAAGCATTTCGTCACGTCCAATAAAAAATTGCTCTGAAATGGAAAGGAAGTTGTAACAGTTTGCCTCAAAAGATCTGCGAGGTCTAATTAGAGAATTGTAATCATAGTTAGACTAAAATTTTCCGTTTTTTTATATAATCAAATAATTACAAAGCTCAATAATAACAACAAAGACAATATGAGGAAAATTCTAAATAATCATTAGCATCGACTTATGCACTAGAGCCCCGACTTGCGTCGTCCCGATTTGCGTCATCCCGATTTGCTTCGTCCCGATTTGCGTCTCTTTTTACAAACTGGAAAAATTCGATTTGCGTCGTTGCAATTTCAAGTTGCGTCATTTTGACCCCGATTTGCATTGTTTTGATTTAGATTTGAATCGCTAAAGACGGTTAAATTGTTTACTACAGCATTGTGGATTACCACTGTTAGCATTTGTAGTACCTGATATAGCATCTGTTAACCGTAGAACCGTGTTCTTATATGATTTCTGATTTAATATTTTTGCTTACCTCTTGCTAGTTAAAATTAACTTTGTTAAATTCCTAACTGTTACGCATACATATCTACATACGTATATTGTGCGTATATACATATGTGCTCTCATTATCCAATCTTACATTAAATTTAGTACATGATAATTACTTAGCTTAAGTATACAGAGTAGTTAAGAGCAAATTTTTATGTATGTTTGTATCAACGTTTGTTGTAAGAGCGCAAAATACTTATGTATTTATGCTTTATGTTTTAAATTGCCTTTCAAAATTCTTATCTGCATTAAGTTCTTTTTTTGTAAACCAATTTCATTCGATTTTTTGGAGGCTTAATAAAAACATCTTATTTCGGAAGCAAATAGCTGCGTTTTTGTTTTATTTTCGCAATTAGCCTGCAAAAAAGATTGCAGACTCAAAACAGCATCTTTTCTGTCTTTTAGCATTTTTACCTTCTGGCCTGTACATTAAGAAGTTTTCAAATTGCGTAAAATAAGGGGAATTCCTTTTTCTTTGTTATATAAGTGGTGCTAAGAACAACTGTCTGGTTATGGTAAGAATTTAGTGTGTTATTCGCCAGAATCCATTCAATCAAATGTTGTGTTGTTGATTTAGATTTATCATCTGAACAGAGGTCAATGTAAGCTAAATAAATTAAAATTTTGTAATCCATCAACTTTTTATGAATATACATACATATGTACATATGTAAACGAATTTGATTTTTATTATGTTTTTTCTTAATTCATTGTTTTATTTCTTTATAATAATTATGTATAAACATGTGTTGCTGTAAATGAAATAAATAAAAATGTTTTTTGTTTTTTTTTTATCAAAAATAAAAATTTTTTTGGTTTTTTTTTAATATTTTCCCCAATAAATTAAATTTCAGTGCATTTATATGGTAAAATGTAATTCGGTTTGCGTCGTTTCGATTTGCGTCGCGTTTCTCCGGTCTCCATTAACGACGCAAGTCAGGGCTCTAGTGTATTGGTATTCAATTAAAGGGTGATTTATTAGCAGCTTTCCTTTTAGAAAAATGCATGCTCAGTTAAGAAAGTGCATCGTCCAAGTTTTTATCGGAAAATTGTGTTCAGCGATGAAGTTAATTTCTGGTTGGATGGATACGTAGACAAGTAAAATTGCCGTATTTGGTGTGAAGAGCAGCCAGAAGCATTGCATCTCGAAAAATGCGCTGTTTTTTTCAGATTATGGGTCGGTGGCATCGTTGGACCGTACTTTTTTAAACACGACAAAGGCAGGAACGTTACTGTGAATGGCGAGCGCTACCGTGCGATGATTACACATTTTTTTACTCGAAATAGAAGAGCTCTACTTGGCTGACATGTGGTTTCAACAAGACGATGCCACATGCCACACAGAACACGATACAAATACTTTTCTTTGGGACAAGCCCACAAGGGTTGACGCACTGGAATCCAATAGCGGAGATTTCTTTCGAGGGATACCGACCGATGTGTTGCAAAAAAGTATTTTTTATTATTTCCATATCCAAGTGATGTTCTATAAAGATTTTTTGTTCTTCTGTCTTTTTTTTCCTATTCTGCACAAAATTTGTTCACTTTTTTTGTCAGTTCATTACAAAGTCCTGTAAATTTTCTTTCTACTAAAGTTGTTGTTTCGCTAAATTTTTTTTATATATTCTATTGAAATAGGTTAAACAACAAAAAAAAAAACTTTAGAATTACATACTACATATACTACATACGAATATTTTAATTCATTTTACTTTATTCATGTTTTTATGATTGTTAAAAAAGGAAAGTGTGTTTTTTTATCAACCATTTTTATTTTGTTAAAGATTTAATTCATGTGTGTCGTCTATATGTCACAGTTCACATACCGTCTGTTAAGCTTGAAAAGAAATTAAAACAAGAGTTATTTATCCTCTGAAACTTTTTCTGTTTAACTATGAAATTAAAAAAAAACTGAATGGTACTTTTTGTTCTTTTGTGTGTTAAACTGAATGTATTTTATGCACTTCATGGTGTGTGTTTTATTTTTTTATCTAAATTTGTTGTCTAATTTTGCTCAAAAGCTTAAAAATGCCTAAAGAAGCTGTTGAGTTTTTGTATTAAACTCCATTTTAAGAAATAATCGGATTTATGTTTGAGATTGCATAAAAGTACATTTTATATATGCATTCTTCTACTCTATTAATAATATTTTAACACATACTTTGCTGATGGTTTGAAAGTATATTTTTTACGAAAAAATTTGTAGCTTGAAATATATAAAACTTTACAGGAAAATCCGGTCTTAAAAAAATTATTAGTATTGTTTTCAGGAGGCTTGCAACAAATTTCTAAAACTTACGCTTAGGCAAAAAAAAAAAATCAATGATCAATAGAGGATGATGGAAAAAACAAATAATATAATTAGAAATAATGATTAATTTTTGCGTCGTCTAATGCTTAGTTAAAACTGATTTAAAAATGGTGGAATAAAAACAATTTTACTCCGAATGGTAGCGGTCCAACAGGACTTCAAGAATATCACGCATATTCGTTATGCTTTAGTTTGTCAAAACAACTAAATATTTCATTTTTACCCGTTTCTTTTTTCTTAAAAAATATTTCTTAAACGTCAATCAATTGAAAAAAATCTCTATAAATTAAAAATAACTATAATATTCTCCCTAATTGTATAGTTGCACGCAAAGATGTTAGATTAGTTTGACTGGGGTTCTTGATCCTCCTTGAGGATCAGCAATAACTTTTACAGAACCTTATATATGTATGTGTCAGTGGGACCTCTTAAAAGCAGTTTAGATTCTCAAGAAAACGACGACATGAATCTCTAGACTGCAGAACAAGTCAGACTCATAGGAAATGGACTTTTACATACTCAAAAGGAAATCTTGCAAATTTTTACGCTTTCCAGATGTGAACTTCGTTTCCAGTTGCAAATAAACAACCCAAATTTAATATAAAGTTATTCTTCTTTCAAAATAGCATAAAAAGTTTAATTTTCTTAGGATAATGAAGACAACTTCAAAATCTATGAACGGGAATCAAAATGAAGAACATCCTTCAATGACAAGCTGGTGTCATTGAAAATAAATAAATAAATAATAAATAAAATACTTTCGAATTATATTCTTTGCGTGACTTTGTCAGTTTATAAAATAGAGGTTAGGTTAGGTTAGGTTAGGTTGACTGGAGGGGTGTGATAGCCCATGTCACACGACATACACTTAAGCCAGTGAAGGCTTGTTGTGCGCTCCATTTAATTATCAGACACAAAATGCCAGAGTTCTGTGGCAGGATTCGAACCTGGGACCTTCGCACTACGAGTCTAGTACACTACCTACTAGTCTACGAATGTCAGTTTATAAAATAGAGGTAATACCATTTTACCATTTAGACTTTAGACAATACAATTTTGGTATTAGTGCTTTTTATCCTTTACTGTCTGTACTATACCCCCAGGATATGTTACGTGTCAAATATTTTGTGTTGATAGAATTGCCCAATGGTTTTGTTTGTGTGATGAAAAGGGCTTTAATGAAAAATAAAACTTTAGTCAAACGATAGTTTAACCATTAAATTTATTATACGTAATATGGTTAAGGCACCTATGATTTATTTCTCTCAAATCTAAAATTCTCTAAAACTGTTTTTTTTTAAATTTTAGTAGATTTAAAAATTTTGTTTTATAATACATAATTGCTAACAAATATTTTAACGCTAATTAAATTGTACATCGTAGTAATTTTTATGATCTTGTTTGAATTTTCATTTAAAGGCATAATTATTTCTCACATTTGTCTTAATTCACCTTTTGGCTTGAGTTTGTGAATACGAAAATATACGTTGCTTGTTTTCATTTAAATTTTCCTAATTAATATTTTTTTTTTAATTTTTTTTAATACGAAACGGTTTTCCGTTTGTTAACAGACCAGTTTCGGCTTAGTACCATCTCCAGCGTTCTTTTTCTTGAAATTTTTTGTTAATTATTTTAATTTATATTGTTTGAAGAGGATTTTTGTAAGCAAAAAATATAATTTAAATCGCATTTACAAGAGGTCCTTGAAAATTCTTGATTTTTAAGTGTTTATTTTAATCCATTTAATGTTTTCTTTACTTTTAATCTTTTATTTTTTATTTGCAGACTTTGTCAGCTTTTCATAGGAATGTTAATGGCAAATTGTCATCAAGAAAATATAAGGTAAGTGGTGAAAGGGATATACGAAAAATAACACGACAAATTTTAATAAAGGCAATAATATAATTTATGAAAACCGTGAGTTGGATGTGGCATCCTTCTGCGAATTGAAGAAGTGGAGGATGGGAAAAAAGGCCGAGTCCTTGGAAGGTTGATAATTGAAGAAAGTAAATAGATAATTAGGAAAAAAGTGTGTTTGATAAGGCATCATTTTGTGAAAAAGTGGGTTTAGTCCTGCGCACACAAATATGGATTGCGTGACAGCTGTGAATTTTTTAAAATCTTCTTCACTAAACACAACGATTAGGCATGATTAAATAAATAATTGAGTGATTGAAAATAAAGTAAAAGGGTGTCAAAATAAACTTGATCCAAAGATAGTACGAAAAAAATTTTATTCGCCAAAAATTATGATGATGTAACCCCTTTGTTTTTTTTTTTTTTTTTTTTTTTTTTGAAAAATGAAAAAAAATTTTTTTTTTCTTATATTCGCAAAAAAAATATCGAAAGAAAGCCAATACTTTTATCTATCCAACGCAAAAGAAATCGAGTCGATGTCTTGAAAACAAAAGCGTTATCATGATCGGAAGGATGCCAGAGCAATATGATTATCTACATAGTTGACAGCAGTTGGGTGAGCGGGGCGTGAGCTTGGTCTCTGAACTTAGTGACAAAAGTAGATGTTGCACATAATAATACTGCAAGCACGAATCTCTAAGGTCTGTCGTAAACATTGTCGCAAACAATGCTGAAGTCTGCTTCGACAATTTCATAACTCGACCTGTTAGAGAAATTTTAAATTAATTATCTTGTTAAGCTTTTTGGAGAGATCTGAATGATTTTAGTTGACATATGATTGTGTGGGCTATAAATAATAGGAATGGAACTTGAAGTTATCAAATGTCAAACACGAAAAATTCAATATTCAAATGCAAGAATTTTATTTAGTGTATGATTTCCTTAAAACGTCAAAACTTTTGATATTTTTCTATCATTTTAATTTAAATTTTTTTTTAAGCATGTGAAAGTATTTTTGTTTCTAAACTGATTGATTTTGGCTCACTAGTGCCCATCAAATATTCTAGTTGGGTAACCAAAATTTTGATTTTCTAATTGCTTAAGCTCATCCTATGATTTTTCTATAAAATTTTCCGCTGGTGCATTGTTATTAGCATTTTAATACTGGGTCAACAGTTTAGATGATACATAATTTTTAGTAGTTTTTTTTTTGGTCGGCTCGCACTCTATCACGGTTGTCGACGGTGATTTGTACGGATCGAAGCATGATTGCATACATCGAAATAATTAATTAAGACTTGCATTAGCAGAGGGAAATTTTACAAATATTAAAGTTAAAATTTTAGGTGTGAAGAAAATCCAAAAATTAAATGACAGAAGCACAAACCTCATCTTCCAACACAGCTCAATGTAAAATATCTTTTTTTATCATCCTAATTTAATTAAAAATTACCTTACAATTTATATCAGAAGTAAATTATTAAATTTGTAAGTTGTTATTAAAATAAAATTTTTATTTTAGTTTACAAAACCAGGCAGTAAATTTAAATACGAGATAATTGTCAATTATTTGTCCATGTCCTACTTGCAACATTAAATTAAACTAAATTAAATTTTCCTTCCATTTATGCAACAATCTTTATTTCTTATTCTGCTCAGTACTTTACCTCTGTTTTATAGGGAATTCCTGTGTTGCACTACTGGTATTCCTTGTGTTCATATTGCTGCTAATTACACTGTTGCAATGATTAAAATTATTTTATTCAAAAGTCCATTTTTTTAGTGTTATCAAAAATATGGCATTTAACTAAATCAAAATGTAATTTTACTATGATTTCTATTTGGAAAGAAAACTACTATTGAGGAATAAAAATGAACGTAATATATTGTGGTTGGTTGAATGGCAAACTTTTGCTTGTTATTGAAACTCATAATATTATCTTTGAAATGTGTTGCTGATATTGTATTATTGGTTGTTGTTGTTAAGAGTGTCGCTATTGTGATAATTAATTAATTTTCAATGTTAAGTATTTTACTTAATATTAAAAAAAATATAAATTTTTTTTGACACAAGTTTAGTACTTCCTGATATAATTTAAATTTTTTTTATAATTATAATATTTTTATTTAACGACATTTCTTCTGTCGTCTTCCGTCTTGAATAAACATGATCAATAATATAAAGCAGTCACTGATTTTTCATTCAATCAACTGTCATTTGCCAGTATATTTATTGACATTTTCCTACTTTCATTCATGCACGATTTTCCATTTAAGTTGACCCTATTTTATTAACAATTGATATTTCAAATCTAATTTAAAGGCTTAATATTTTATTTTACCAAGAAGTTAAACATTTGATGTAAAAAACGTGTTAAAAAACTGATATTTGTAGACATTTTTTACACTATGTCAAAAATATTACAATAAAAATTAAACAGCAGCCTAATCATAAGAAAATTTTCTGTAATGAAAGGACTCTAGCGAAAAAATTTCGAGTAGAAAAGTAACTAGTAACATGACTTTTTCGATATCAAACTTTTTTGTATTTGACAGGGCGATTGTTTAGAAGTAAATAAAACATAAAGACTAGAGGATGTCAAGCTGTGACATATTACGGAAATAATAAAAAAGAAGAATATTTGATATTTATTTATATCCTATAACTCCTTAATATTGACCAACTTTTAAGACTTAATATGAAGATGAAAAGGACATTACCTGCAGACAAATTTGTGGCAATTGATCTTAAATTGTTTGTGTCATAGTATGTGGACATTCGATTGGTTATAAATCGTGGAAGGAGGAGCTAGAATTACAATAATATTCTATCGACTGCTTTGTTTTTGTTTATGTTTGTAGCCATTTCTTCAGGTGCTTTCATATTATATAGTATTCAAATAACTTTGGCAAAAAAAAAATTCAAGGCTTAAAAAGACCAAGACTGAAAAGGCTTGGACTGAATGTTTCAGTTTCAAGCAAGGAAATAAAAAGTTGAATAACAATGTACATGGAAATTTTGAACCAAAATGCTTGAAAAAGTAGTAAAAATTGACTCACAAAATTTGACGATGGATGATATTATGGCGAGCAACCCATCAATATTGTTCAGTTCTGCTAGTATAATAATTGGCTTTTGCTTACTCCTACGTAGTTGATAAATTCAGGACTCAAATTCGAGCCTTTTTCTATTTAAAATTTAAATTTTACCAACACAGTTCGAAAATTAACGTAAAAACAGACTCTTTTCTTTAGTTTAAGTTTTAAGAGTGAAAAAAGTTGAGAAACCATTTGATGTCAGCAAAATATGCTTAAAAATATGAATATGACCGCAAATGTAAGAAAATTTTTAGTGCAGGAGGAACTTATTACAAACTGTTCACTAGTCGGTTGCCTTCCTAGACTATCAGCTACTGTAGTAAAGTAGTACACTGAAGGTTACAGCTTCTATTCCTGCCAAGGACTCTGTTTATTGCCGCAGACGAGACAAGTAGCTTCGCAGTTTACATTTGTGACCTTAACAAAAATCAAATTTTCAACATCTAACATTAATGACAGCAGACTGTCATATATGAACTTACTTAGTCACTTTGCTAAAAAGGACATAAAAGATTTACTGACATTGTTTTTATGGTTAAAAAAAAACTTCAAATTACGAGCTTTATTTCAAAATTTTTAATGAATTTCTGTTGTTTTTTATTGCTTGGCTTAGTTTGGATAATTATTTTCCTAAAAAGGATTTATGGGAGGTACTCAGATCCTTGAGCGGATTTTTTTCGTAGTTTTTCATTACTTGATACAAAGTGTCGTACAAGCTACATTTTTGTTCTTATTAAAGCACTATGTGTGAGCCATTTTGAGTTTGACTATCAAACGTGCAAGAATCGACTTCTTAACCGGATATTGACTGGAGTACTTATTTTTATACAACCTTTCAGCGAGTATATTATCAGCCTCAATCGACAAAGTAGTTTGGATAATTGTTTAAAATATTTTATTAATAGAAGACTGTACATAACGACATTAATATTAACCTGTAGATTTTTTAAACACTAAAGCCAAAATTTTAAAATAATCGCATATTTATGCATTTCCATACAAGGGCTTTATGCAATGCAGTAAATTAATGTCGAAGTGTTAAAAGCAAATTTTGGGATTTAAAGCGGGAATTTACTATTAAAAAAATCGTGTCAATAATTCTGCGTTTTCATAGTACAATTATGCTGTTTTAAGGACTATTTTTAAATACTCTTTCTATCTACTTCTTACTTTTCTGATTTAAAAAATTTAATGTTGTTTTGAAATAAATGATGCCATTTAAAATTTCAAGGCTTTCATATATGCTTTTTGTAAAAAGCTGCTCTAATGATCTTAATTTCTAAATAATATTTATATTTCTTCTTTTAAAGTTCAAATTATTTAGATTTTTTTATTGTTGCACGAATGAGTAAAACTGAACTTTAAAAGAGGAATAATAAATTATTTTCTTACTTTCAAGATGTGTGCACGAGCTTTTATTTTGAACTCAATATGACGTTGTGCCAGTTTCGACATCAAGCAGTTTGTTTTCTTTTATAATTTTGATTTTTTTAGTGTGTGAACTGTTAGTAAAAGGGTTTATGTTTTTGTATGGAAATATCTCTTAAGGCAATATGTCCTTGCCTTACTTTCCGTTTTTTTTTTTTAATTTAGTAGAAATATTTAAGTCATTTCTGGTACATCTTAAACGAAGACTTGTGTGTTCTTTCCTTTTGCACTACGTTTACGTTGTTTGACTTCTTTTGAATTTTAACGGTACGAATTTAGCTGCAATTAGAAAAAAATTTACATCCGGCACGTAGTGGAGAGTCTTCAAGTTAAAAAAAGTTCATAAAACTTTACTCTGCAATAAAGTACCAAAACTTGAAAAAAATCACATACTCAGTGTTTTTTTTTTTCTTTTTAATTTTTTTCTACTCGCTTTGAAAGCAATAGAAATTCTAATGGAGAAATAAAAAGAGAGAAAAACATAACGAACATAAATCACTCGCATTCATTTATACCATAAAAACGAGGCAAAGTCATACAAACCATATTGAATCATGATGCAAATAATGAAGTTCAATTCCTCGAACTTTTCATTTGTTCCTTATTTTCTGTTGTAATTTATTTCCTTAAAGAAATTTTAATTAATTTCGACTTAGTGGCAGAAATATTAAAACAAATGTTATGAATTCAGTTCTTATGAATAAAATACCAAACGGCATAAGGGAAATTGAGCAGTGTAATCAAGATTTATACAACATTATTACATCAGTACAATAATTTCAGAGCCACACGGCATCTAATACAGATAAAATTCAAAGGCAACTAAATTAAATCATCCGTACGACAACTGCCACTCCCAGGTATAGAAAAAATTCATTCAGTCATAAAAAGCTGGACGTTCCATTGATTTAAACTGTGGTTTCGAAATATGTGGCCTGTCTTGTAATATTCTAAGTTTTAGAGGCTTGAATAGTGAGAACTCTCTTATTCTTAGCCCTACACGAGAGATGTGAAGTAAATCTCCGAAGAACATACAGATACTAAATTTTTTCCACCAAAATAGAAGAGCTGGACATGGCTGACATGTGGTTTCAACAAGACGATGTCACATGCCACACAGCACGCGAAACAATGGCCCAATCAGAAACGAGTTCGGTGAACATCTTATTTTATGTTTAGGGCTGGTCAATTGGCCGCCCATATCATGCGATTTAATGCCTTTAGACAATTTTTTGTGGTGTTATGTTTAGGCTCACGTCTACAGGGACAAGCCACCAACGGTTGGCGCACTGGGAACCAATATTGAAGAATTTATTCTTGAGATACCGGTCGATATGTTGGAGAGAGGATGCCAAAATTGGATCCAGCGTATGAATTATTTAATGTGTAGCCGCACGCAATATTTATATGAAATCATCTTTAAACATTGAATTATATATACCGTTCTATCGACTCAAACAAAGATTTCATATGTTTCTCTAAGTTTATTTGTTTTTTAAAAATCAAATCTGACTGGGCCATCGTGACATCAGCCGTTAAGAACAGTTTCGAATCTGTGCATTAAGGGAAGTTGTGTAGGCACTACTGAATCTGAGTATTGCATAATACATTGTGGGCATAACATATGAACTATTTCACTGAATGAATATTATTCTATAACACTGGTGACAGTCATGAATAATATACAGTGCATGGAGGCATGTCTCTGAGTTAATAATTTTGTTTGAATTTTTAATATAATTTTTATAAGTATTTTTTTAAAAAGGCTTCCTACAAAATGTGCTTTGAAGTTTTATAATAGAAGAAAAATGAAGGGATAGGGAACTATATATATCCGTCTGTGTTCTTTCTCTTTATTGATTTTGGCCCTCATAAAACGTTGGCACTTTAGAGTCTATTCATGAAGGTCACACAAGTGGTAAGATTTCAGCTCCACAGTTTTTCACAGCTCGAAACGAAATTTTCTACCGATGATTTCATACAGATCTCAGGAAATAGATGCGGTTTGCTGTGCCTCCCTTGAAGTGGAAAAAAGGGATATTTTAGCTCAGTTAGAATAATCTCATTGTGGCATTGTGTTCCCAGCAAATATAAATATATTATTTGGAAGGCTATGAAGAAACAACGCGGAGTCTTCCAGTATCCAGCCTTATAAGATAAGCTTTCTTAACATCAAACCAAATACAAAAACTTTTTCCACACACAACAATTCGTTTTACTACCCGCCCAAGTCTCTCTCAGCCACTATGAAAGCTGAGAAGGGAATAATGTATATTTTGGACTACCTTATAAAACGATATTAGAATAAAATAAAAATATAAAAAGGAATGAACTATACAGCTCAAAAAGTAATCTTTTTAAGGGTAGTCTTCTTAATAATATCCAAGTACTTATAAAAAATTAAGCCGCTACAGGGTCAAATAACCATTAGCAATTTGGTTATAAAAATAAGAAAATGACTCGAGTGTTCAATACTTTAAGGCATTAAAACTTTCTTCACGAGAACGTTACGTGAATTATTTTGGCAAGTGAATATACAAACGTTAAGTTCAGAACACAAAATGGTATAAGTTGTTGTCGTTGTGTATGTAAGTCCACAATTTTTATTAATGTAACAACAATAAGACTTATATATGGTCATGTTGGTAGCAGTATTAAGTTAAATAGTTTTTGAAAACTTTTACTCAATAACAACAAAACTGAAAAGTAGAGGGGTTTAAGATTCTTAAGGCACTGTTTTATTTAAAAAAAAAAAAAAAAAAATCACCTTTTGATTAAGTTATAATAAATTTATTAATTGCTCTTATTAAACAAATTTAATATCCTTGCAGGATTATGTACTTTTTCCTAATAAGTGTGCTCTTATTAAAGAAAACCAAAAACAAAGTAACATACATTTCTTATTCTAGTTGCGTCTTCTTCATTCAGTACCAACTTGAAAAATTAAATAAAATTTTCTGCAGAAAATTATTAATGACAATTTAAGACCATTCCCAAGTGCATAAATGTTCAAATGACCAGAAGAAAAATGTGGAATAGCTTTTAAAAGAACGTAAATTAAAATTTACGACTGATGATAATTTGCTCAGCAAACAATTGGTATATGTTACATGATCAACATCGCCAGTAGCCTGGTATGGTCGTCTGGCCTGTTTTTGGTTGCAGGCATCCCTCTTTGTAATTTATGCATTCATACATCATACGCATAAATTTGTTTGCAGCGAAAGTGGTTAGAAAAAAATATTTACTGTATATCGTCTTGTCATGTATATTTCCTTTTACTTTTTTCTTATAATACTTGATAGAAATTTTGTATACTACATTTGTCTCACATGTCTTGCAAAACTTTCGTGGCCTCCACAAAAAGCAACATACTTTCCACAATGGAATATTTCCACATCAACGCAGTGTCCTCTGAAGATTATCAATATTGGGGTTTGAAAACATAAATATGATATAAATAAAATATGAGAATCAGCGTATTGAATGATTTTATTATTAGCAGAACACTCAATTTATTAGTTACATTAATGAAATTATTGAATTACCCTCGAAACTGATCGCACCATTTCATAAATTATCTAAACGCTTGGATGAATGGCTCTACAAAGTAAATATTTATTTCTGTTTTTCAGTCGAATCGGGTTAAAAGAATGTCCCTTAAAGGCACTAATCGCTTAACTGAAAACAAAAATTCTAAACTATTGTTTTTGATTAATTTGAAAACGCATTAATTTTAGATCAAAAATTTACACTTTTGTTAGCAAGAGTGAAATATTGTGTAAAACGGATGTTTCTTAAGAAAAACTTAAGAGGCAGTCCAAGCGACCATAACGTGACGGCTCATTCTAGCATTAATGTAATATATGCAACATAAAAAATTTCAGTTCACAAAACAAGTCTATTCTTCTAAGTTCATCGTATTTCCCATTTTCAGTGCAAAAACATTTTTAAAATCTTTGCTTATCCAATTTGCGATAGATGTATATTTTAATATTATAAGCCATTTCTGTCTTACAACATTTTGTTAGAAACTGTTTGAAATAACAACAATTTCTCCGAATATGCAAAAAGAAGTTTATTAATTTTTTTAGTTAATTTTCACGATACTACTTCTTTTTCGAATCTACCGCTTAAAAAGTAATAAATGAGGCTTTAGAAGTAATAAGTATGGATTAAAAATCTAAATTAATATTTAAAAGAGCATTGTTTATTTTTAATAGTTTTTCGAACTTATTTTTATGTTCTTTTACTTTCTTAATCGCCTTTGTCCTTTCAAATGCAAATTATCCTTGTATTTTGTTTTTCTAACATGAAAACAACACATTTAATTATTCTTAAATTCTTTCCAAATAAGCATTTAAATTCTGGTCCCGTTGTTGTCTTTTTCTCTAGAATCCTTTTTGTTTTGTGTGACAAAAAATAGCGTGCATTCGTTTTTCCAATGCATATTTATTGAAAGGTCTTTTGCATTTTGTTCTTGTGTTTACTGACGAATAAATTCGTATAATGATTTGAATGTGCAGCAACCACCCGTATTGTATACATTCGTCGAATTTATACGAGGATCATCATGACCAGTGGAAGCAAGTGTTAAGTTTATAGAACATTTTTAAAGCATTTAAACTCATTTCCTCGTAACAACAATTTTTTTAGTTATCAAATGCGAAAAGTTTTCCATTCTGATTTGTTTAGCGCCAATCTGCAGGCATATACTCAGATAAGCCAACAACAACCAATAAATTGTTTGGAGAATATCTCGAGTAATAAATTTAATAAATATTATAATATTTATTAATAAATACACATACATAATTTTTTATCTCGTCTACGCTCCCAAAATCAGACGTAAGAACATTGTATTTGTTTTTGTCTTGTACTTGACATACTTATGGAGTTATAGAAAGCAATTAAAACTATTCTATTCCTTATGTTTCAACACAAAAGTCAGACATCGCGGCGTTTTCTAGAAACAATGTTATTTTCAGGCGGTTTAGCTGGCAGTTGTCTGCAATTAATTTTATTATGAGAAAAATTCTGAGTTTCCCGCAAATAACCACACGTAGGCAACTCTTGTGAAGGTTTGGTAAAAAGTAACATCTGCTCCATATAAAACGATAAAGCCATTCGAGACTGATAATACTTATTATAGAGATGGTTATCTTTAACGGACTTATACAAAAAAAAAAATTTAATCCTGTATAAAATTAAAAAAAACTAAACCTGAAAATCCCAACTTGTGTCCCCAAATTTGGAAACTTTTCTAAAATGCACAGGTACAAAACTATAAGAACCCTCGTATCGGTATTTATATTCACTTGTCCAACACGTTTTTTTTTTCTCTTTTTCATCGTTATTTTTTTCGCAGTTAAAATATTATTCTGACCAACATCGATCCATCAATTTGTCCAGTACAAGCTGGCTATGTCGCCGCCAATATCAAAGGAAATAAAAAATTTGCAAGCAGAAATACGAATGAAGATATTTTTTTAATTGACTCGTCCGGCTCTTGTGAAAAAATCTTATTATTCAAAATGAATAATGTTTGTTTTTATTATATAATTCATTTTAACATTTTATAATGTGTGCGATTTTCTTGCGAATATAAATTTTTTCCAATTATTTTTCTGTTTGAGCTTAAAGCTTAATGCAATTAGTGATTTTAACAGTCTTTCTTATGAAACATAAAAGCTTTAAAAAACATTCTTTATATGCCATTGCTTGGCAACTTTTGAATTCTTACGGGCAATTTGGTTTTTATGATGGAGTTTGTGTAAAAAAAATCAATGAAATTTGTGTTTGATGTGCAAATAAAAAGCAAGACTAAGTTTTAGTATGAAAGTGTTTACTAAATATTCGATTTAAGTAAAAAGTAAAGTTATAGATATAATGCGATTCATGAAACTTAGGAATTCTTATTAATGATCGATCTGTGAATAGAGTTTATATAAAGACACCTTTACTCTAACCTTTACTTCAACTTTTATAAAAAGTAGGCTTTAATCTGCTCCTACAATATATTTAATATCGAGTTGCGAACTAAATAACTGAGCTACTTTCCTTCCCAAGCCAAATTTTCTTTCGATAATAATTGGTAAAAAAATTACGTTCATTTTCTTTGCTTCATTATAAATAAAAAAAAACAATCTTGTGATATAACTTATGCTGGCAGTTCACACAACAACAATTTCAGCATTTTTATTTCAATTGGAAAAATGAAAACTATTTCAGAAGTTTTCATTCGCAGTTATTAAATAATTAAACTCATTTTTTTCTTTATGTTTCTTACCATTTGTTTTCAACATAAAATACTACAAGTCTAAACAAAGTAAACCCAAGCAATCTTTCACTTATACAATATGTTTTTATTTTTCCAAAAATTAGTTCCATTGGATCCATTTATATAAACTGGACAGCGAAAAAGTATTACTGATACATACATTTTTGTACTTTTTCTTGTGGATTGTCTAAGTCTTCTCTTCCTCCAAGTTGACTAGTCATAATACAATGTGAGTGAATCTAGTGAAAGATGTGGCATTCGTGTCTTATGGAAACTTTAATTCATGGTAAAAATTTCGGTGCTTTGCTGGACGTATGTTGCCTTGTAAATCGTTCTTAAATACAATTCTTTCAACTTAAAAAATATATTCTGTTCCCAAATACATCAGTCTTGATATCGATAAACAATTTGCGCTTCGATTAAAATTTAGATAAATGATGTATACAAAGTATTGTGGAATGCATTAGCACGGTGTTAATACTATATTAGCGCATTATAAACATACGTTTAGGAACACAGCTCTCCAGGGAGCCATTGCCCGTCATATACTTATCGCTATTGTTTTACGTTTTATAACAGAATCATTTTCTCTTGATCTATATGGCTATTCCGTCAATCTAGGTAAAAAACAAACAAATCATTTATTGTTTGGCATTTTATATATTTCAGTTCACTATAGAATTGATCCTTTTAAAACAGAGTTTCTCCAAAGAAAATTATTTTATATTCAGAACTTCTAATATAAATAACAGTATAAAGCACTGCCTTGGTTACCGGTATTGAACACCATATTGAATAATCTTTCTATTCAGTGCTCTAAATACATTTGCCAATATTCCCCTATGAACACGTATTGACTTGGCTACAGGGGCTGTTATCAAAACTATTTGATGAAATATTTACAGAAATTACTTAATCTCTAGCAGTACATGAGGAAGTTCATTAAAACATCACCAGCACATCATCGATGTAATCACCATCTCCATCTCTGCACTTTCATGATTTTCTTGGAAGCTTCTTCATTTATCGCGGACATAATTTATCTGACTTTACCCTTGTTTATGTTTAATTCTTTCCAAATAAAGAAGTGGCTCATCACAAAAAGTTCCAATTCTACGATCACTTGCAAAAACCGACTTTGATACCATGTTGGATATGGAAAAGGAATTGTTAATCTTTTTTCCAAACAGAAATTTTCTCTCTCTCACATCTAACAATTTTCGTCTCAAAAGAAACTAAATATCGAAAATAAAAAATGTGCTAATGGAAAATCAGACTTAGATCTATTGAATTATGCCTGCCTACATGCAGCACTTGAAATACATGGGATAAAAGTAAAACTCAGAGGCAAACGAACAACAGGACGATAAAACACAAAAGTTTAGAACGGGTATAGCAAAACCACAAGAGATGAAATAAAACTGGGTGAACTGGCAAACAACACATATTGCAAGAGCAGTCACGGCCTTTATTTTCCTCGTAGAAACCAACATTAAAACAGATTAAAAAAATATGTAAATGATTTATTCCTAGTAAAACCAAAACTTAAGAGCAAAAATCAATAAGTCATGAATGTATGCAGGGCACACACATCCAGCAACAGCTGAGAGAAACCCCATTTTAATAAGTGAAAGTATATTTATTATAAAAAGGGTTTCCTTCAGATTTTATATTCTTAAAAGCAAAAATTTTATGTTTGCAAAGCGACAACAAACTAGTGCGAGAGGAAAAACTAACAAATGTAAAACAACAATAGTTTTATCGCTATAAAAGTGGCAACATACAGTTCATGGCTTTAAGAATAGAGCAGGTTAAATGTGATTCATTGAATTACATAGATGGGAAATATGTTACATATAAAAATTTTATGAAATTTTAACACAAAAACAATAATTTTGCAATCGCAGTAGCGGTACCATTATCTGTGCACAAATTTTCATTCAAATCCGTATAATGAGTGGTTGTATAACAACTATAAAAACATACAATTTCTCTTATTTATAAAATTGGTACGATTGTTTTATGGTACGCACAGGACTGAGTCTTACCTTAAAGCATCCTTTTTATAGCAAATACTTTACACTATTTTTAGAGTATTTCTGATTGTGGTTTTTCTTTTGCTGTATTTACAGGTAAATATTTACGTTTCATATTATGCTGCGCTTGTTTCCCATTTAAGTAATTCAAGTCATAAAATTTCATTAATGTCATATTCTGCACTAATGGTTTTTAAAAATTTGTGTGATTTTTATTGCGAAAACTTTAATGTTTCACTTTCAAACACCATAATGTCATTATGTTGTAAAGTTTTTCCATCCAAAAGTTTACACTATTTGTGTGCTGCTTCAGCAAGGAATTAAAATAATCCCTACACAACCATTATGTTCGTTCGAAAATATGGCATAAATGCGTTAAGGTAACGTTAAGGTGTCATAATGGAATACATATATTGGTTACATGCACATTCTTTGCTTACACATTCCTTAGCGAGTGGTAATGGCAATGTGTCAGCAAACATTTTAATGAGAGTTTCACTAAAGTACTTTGGGGAATAATTTAATACTCTTCAAACGATTGTCCGCTGCGTTAATACGAGTCCTGTTGGCATATATAAGTATATACTTGCTTGAAATGCTAAACATGATTTCAATGTATGTTCAAATTTTTCTCAAATCTTTCTAAAAAAAATTAATGCTTGCCAAATCAAGGCAATATTTATATCAGGTGTTTGGTTGGTCTAAACTATTTAGTAATCAGTACTTGTAAAGATTGTTAATTCGAGAAAAATTTATTCGTATTTAAGAAGAAACTGAATTTATTTATTGAACTGTTGTGGATTTTAAACCTGATAATATCAGTGGAACTTTGCTGGTGCTTATACCACAACATCAGTTGCTTAAAACGTCGAACAAATATATAAAAAGAGCACTGCAATATCGCGGACAATTTTCAAAAATTAAAAGTGAATTAAAAAAAATAACAATTATGATTTCTTGCTTGTTGAATGTAAAACATAAATAAAAAATTTAGTTTAGCTAAAAGCTTGTCAATTTAAAAGGGGAATGAAGCTTAGAAAATCTTGCAAAGAACCATTATAATAAAAAGGCTTTGTTTCAAGAGGTTCTTGCAACATCTTTATTTGAACTCTGTATCTGACTATGGCGCTGTTCCTTTAGCCTTGGTTATAAAGCAGTTTGCTAAATCCATACAATATGTTACATAGGGTGGGTCATTTTGTATATTTTATTTTTTTCATAATTATTGATCCATATGTTGCTACGAAATTGTGCAAAATTTCGTAGTTGATAGGTTCTTAATCGCCAAACGTTCTGTTGAAATATTTACGCGATTACACTCCTTGTAGATTAAGAGCACTTAACTTTTCAATGTCGAAATGAGTCTGCAAAATGTAATATATCTTTTCACTTTTTCAGATAAAATATATATGGCCTTGTCTAGGATTCAGGTGAAACCATACTTTTAGTGGAAGTCTGTAGCCACCACATTCTTTTAGAAAAGTTACAAATTTACTAATGATGCATGCTCAGCCTTTCTTTATTTATGATCATAGTTTTTTAGACCACAAATAAACTTTTGAATCCTTTTTGAAAGTTAAGTTTGTTTATTTTCAATGGCAGTTGTCAATCATATCGTGAATTAACATTATAATCCATATACTTTCACAGTAAATAGTGAGTCTTTATTAAATTGTCAACCTAAATACGGGTACGTAAAAATTTTTGCTAATTTTTTTAGTTGTGGTAGACATTTGGTAGGTTCGCCGCTGCTCTAATGAATGTAAATAGTTTTATCAATTCCGGGTAATATATTGACAAATATTTATTTTAAGTTAATGAATAAAAGAGAGAGCCAAGTGAGCTCGCTGTGCTGGGTCACAAGAGGCTTCGAAATCTCTATAGTAAAAAACTATTGGAAAATAAATACGCTGTTTGTAATGGCCTTAGACTTAAGGCTCTAAATTAGCTGTTTGATGTGTGTGTAAAATTTTCCTTAAATTCTTCGAAAATTTTTTTTTTCAAAAATACTAATGGTAACTTATGTATGTTTTTCATTTGCATTGAAAATGTGTATCTTACCCTTAATATAGTTCGAACATGTTAAATGGTCCAGAATCCAATTATTTACTTCTTGTTTTATATTGATATTTATAATGTTTAAATCGTTTTCTGTTATTCTTTTTTTATAAAGGACTAAGCCTTTGAACAATGTACATTAATGTTATACTCATATTGTTGTAAAGGATTTTTCTTTGCTCATTTCCATATTTTTAGATTTTCTATTTATTCATTTTATACATTGTTAATTTTTTTATATCATGTCCAAGTTTTCATATTGAACTTTTGTATGGTGATGTAAAGTTATCGTTATATACGGCTCATTAGGTTTTTTACATGTACAAGAAATCGCCAACATGTCGACTCCTTTCAGAGATTTTGTATGTATTTGCAATGGGAAAATAAGAGAAAATCAAATACAACAACAAAATGTTAGGAAATTTATATTGGCATAAAAGGAACATAAAAAGGATAATCAACACGAAATAAATAAATGTAGTCTTAAAAGTTATGTGAAGGATTTCAAATACTATCGCTGTTGTTATTTTGCTTATACAATAAATAATTATATTTAAGAATAATATTTAATGATGCGTTTAGCACAAATCTAATATGTAAATCTATTGCTTGCTTCTTTTGATTTTCCCTTAACTTATCATCAATAAATTTTTTTGCATTTCGGGAAATTTCTCGCGGTCATAGTTTCGTTATTATCAAAATTGCATAGACTATTTTTTTTCTAGTATGAAATTGTTACTTTGATTGAAAAAAATTTTGTTTATTTTCTCATTTGGCCTAGAAGTATAAAAAGATACCCTCTAAATTACGTTGTAATAGTGCGCCTTGTATAAGTTTATTTAGGTACCGTATGCACCAAAAATATTTCTTCAAATTAATTCCACCAAAACCACAATATGTTACAAAAAAAAATAATAATAATAATAAGAAATTTCAATATATATATCCTGAACAACAATATACGACTACTTGATGCAAAATATGTCAATATACAAAATATTTCTTGACAAAAAAGTACATACAAATTCAAAACTTTTTTTTATTAAAATTTTTGTCCTTTTATTTCATATCAGCTTATCCTGTGAAGTGGCTGCAAGTTAGTAGCTTCAATGAAACAAATTTTGTTAGGAATGAAGAACATATAGGAAATATTTTATGAATATCTTGGCTTTCTGCCACATACATGAATTTCAAATACACTACAGATTTGTGTACTGATATTAAATTATGTCTTACTGTTAGAGCAAATAAGTCCCAGCGCTTAAGATTTTTTTTATATTTTTCTTCCATCACCGTTGTGTTGATCTCCTTGCAGTTTGATTGCAATAATAAAATATTTTAGAAAATATTTACTAGATTACAACTGATGAAATGATTTACGTTCCTTTCATAAGAGATTTGTATTCAAACATTTTAACAAAGCAATTGAACATTTTTTAGTGATTTGTTTGTAATTTTTATTTCTTTTCTTCGAACGTAGCTATTCGCTTAAGTGCAGCGATTTAATATACATACCAGGAAAAAATTCTTTTGATCAAAGTAGTCTTTAGTCATAAAAAACCTCATAAAATAATGATTCATTTTAATATAAAATGCTGGTAAAATTTTTCTATGTGTTTTTCATAATTGAAGAATGAACTGATACAGTTTCGGACATGTAACGGCTTTTTATTTACAGACATGGTCAACGCGAAAGCGAATAACTATTCGAAACAGTTTGCATTTTATATATATATTAAGCAGAGACTATGGACTCAGATTCAACATACTTACTGACTGAAGTTGTATATTGTAAACGACTGTAAACGACGAATTACGTATCATCGGGTGCTTAGGTTGGCTGATTAGTATGGAGTTTATGGGTTAGATTTCCATCTTAAACTTTGATCTACTTTGCTATAATATATTTAAAATATTTGTTACTATTTTCATTGAGTACAAGTTTTAACATAATTTATGATTTCATTCGCACGATTTAAAATATTATGATTATGTATTTTGTTATGATTCATACATAATACTGAATTATCACATTGTATTTGATTTGGATGACATAAACATTCGAAGTTGAATGTTTTTAAACTGCTTCACTGACGATTTGGTTTAGCGACCAATGAAATGTCGGCATATGAAGAGCTAAAGCCACAACAAACAATGCATTTTGCAAAAACTCTAATTGTTTTAATAATTAGTTGAGGAGAATATCCATAATAAATTTCAGTATTAAGCATTTAAAAAATAAATAGGTATTATTTTTCTATATTGAACAACTTTTAAAATGATCTGCATTCCCTATTTCATATTGTAAAGATAAAATAATGATAAACTAGCGTTATAATATAGTCTTATTGGGAAAGCTTTGGGACTTTGTTATTTTATTAATTTGCGATCCTGTTGTGGATTAGCCTTATATCATGGTAGCTTACATCTTAAATTAATAAGAAAAAATATAGTTTTAAAGGGTTCGATAGCATCGCCTTTTTTGATTAAATTTTTGCTGTTGGATTTGTCACAAGTCTAATAAGAAAAAGTATTTTTTTCTTGTGGAAATTTTGTCATAGAAACAATTTTTATCAAAATGTTCATGTTGACTAGGCTTGTGGTTTCGCATATGATCGATAAGAAGCAGTGAACTGCAGAGCCAATTGAAAACATCTCACCTTTATTTATATGAAATTTAATATTCTTACTCTTTTAAACATAAAGGTACAGATATTTAAGCTTGATTAAAAGTTATAAGCAAAAACCAAACATTTTGATTCTCCTGCCAATGAATAGCCGACAGGTATTCCAAACAAATAAAATTTAATTATTGATTAAAAACATTTCGTAAATTTATATAAATTTCAATTTATCATGTTTCAGCAGAGGTCGATGAAAATAAGGTTTCATTTGCCAGAGCGACTGGAAATCTCTCTGAAATTATTCTCTGCAAGTGTATACGTATACTTGATATGCAAATAAGAGTGAGTTTAATATCGCTTATACGCATATACGGTCAGCTTAAGCCAGCAAGATATTGATATAATAAGTAAATTTCAATGTAGTAAAAACTACTTTTTGAAGTTTTATTTAAACCTTTTTCCGATGGTTATATTTTTTTCAAAACTTACCTTTACGTTTGTGATAGAGTTCATATTTATGTTTTTGGTTGGCGATTATTTATTGCTCAAGAGTTTTCTTTTTTTAAACCAAGAATTAGTTTTCTTTCATTGACAATGCAGCAAAAAATATTGGTGTATAAAAGTCCGTCCTGGCAGAAATGATTAAATGATTCTCGTTCTTTGTTTCTTTCATATTTTAAAACTATTTTCATATATTCGATTCTGATGTAGAACATCGATACTCTCTGGCATACTCGTACAAGCGCTGATATGAATGGAAATATTTAGCCATTATGCATTAAGAGGCTGCTATGCTTTGACTAGCTTGGCTACTTTGCTAGTGGTTCTAACTCTGCCATTTTTTTATGGATCTTCTTTTTTTAGGTATCACACTCTACTCTAGTGCTCTCGAAACAAATTCTACCAACTTTTTTTGTTTACAAAAATGATGCCGAAGTATTGTTATCACAAACTTTTCAAACTAATCTAGTTTGGAATTTCAGCTAAAATAATATATTTTCAATATGTGAAAACCACTCTCAAAATTCTGTATTGTGTACACTGTTGACCAGCTATTAAAATTTTCAATTAAAAAGTTACATAGTTTGTGCTTAGCTTGAGTATTATAAATAGTATGAGGAAAAAAAAACAAGGAAGTAAGCTGAGATAAAAAATAGAGAATTTTGAGAAACGCGACATTTTAATTTTCATCTAAAGAAAGCATTAGAGTAGAATTGAACATTTTTGCGAATTTTTTAATTTAGTTTGAGTACTACATTTATGTATATCACATTTATATATGTTTGTGTTTCTTTTACATATTGATACTTTTCTTTACACAACAGTTTATACTAATTAGTATATTAATTATAATTAAACGACTTAACTATTTTTTTCTATACCAATTTTGTGTATTAGCGAACTGTAATTAAATTCTATTAAGTGTAAAATTAATTTTCTTAGATGGCTTTGGTTGGATATAAATAATCAATAATTTTTGAGATAATATTTGAGTAGTTATTATTGGTTCGAGTTACATCGATGATTCAATAAATAATAGTTGGTGACAAATAACAAAAATAATTAAGTGGACGATGGGCTTTTGAAAACGAAAGGTATCCTGACACCGAGGATAGCTGAACGTTGGAACTTACAAAGCTCGTTGCTTCTGAAAAATATAAACCCAGTTACTTGGTTAGTTGGAATCTGCAAATTTTATTTTAGTTGCAACAAACAGTGGCCCGATTTCAGCTTCATTTTATTCTGAAAATTCTAATGAAAACACGAAAAATATTAGGTTTTCTATAAAATAAATTACAAAACATTTAAATTGTATGTATATCTAATAGTTTTCAATATTGCCACTAAAGTAATCTATTCTATGGAAACAATATAATTCAGTTTTACCAAGAAGTAGACCACAATTACTCCGCTATTATAATTTAATTCATATTATTTATATTTTTTCTATATACTAAAATTTTAGTAAAACTTGATACTGGATCTATATTTGAAATAAACATTCAACTGTAGGCAATAATGTGTGATTATCATCAAATATTATAATCATTATAAATTTACATTTAAGTAAATATTTACAGAAAAAAAACTACTGTCGCAGTACCCATATTCTAAACAAGCAAATATACACCCAAATACAATCATAAAAATTCATACAATTGAAAACAAACGGAAGCAAGTATAAACGGATTCGAAGCGAAAGCAATTAGAAAATATTCCACAATAATGGTATTTGCTATAAATTTTTTTGATATTATTGCAACAAAACACATACGATTACATATATAAATGTATATTTTGAGCATCAGTGTATTGAGGTCCGTCACTAGCACTTAAGCTTAATGCGATACAAATACTGATATAAGTTTGCCTTGTCTTATTTGCTTCATTTAAAAATGTCTTCAATTTCTTTCAAG
This sequence comes from Germaria angustata, assembly GCA_963681545.1. NCBI lineage: Eukaryota > Metazoa > Arthropoda > Insecta > Diptera > Tachinidae > Germaria > Germaria angustata. The sequence goes on along the minus strand of OY813001.1, from coordinate 50,368,785 downwards.
AATTCATTCATTTATTTATAAATTTTTAGTACCAATTTTTTTGGGAATTTATTAAGGATATCCTTCTTTTGTTTGTTTGAGTCCTTAAAACTGTTTTATATATTTCTTTTACAAATAGGTCAACACTTCGGTAATTTTAATGCCTAGTACTCAAAGTTTTACTTCTTCGGGAAAGCGATAGTGTAGAGAAGACAGATTATGAAAATTAGAAATCATGATTATTATGCAATCCTGCTGTTGCGCATTTTATTAATATTGTTTAGCAAAGTTGCAACATCTCCAATGTTAAGTAGATGCATTAACCTTCTTAAGGGGTGTTGCATAGCTATTTCATTAATTTTTTTACTTCGTCGAAAATTCTGAATCACGGAAGGCTCCGTGATGTACATTAGCAGTGTTATGCCTTCATCACTGAAATAGTGCCGTCACTCATGAAAGTTTTTGGTCCAATTAAAATTGTATATATAGAAAAAGAAGATATGCAGGAGTTGATTACGCTGAAAGTTCCTAAAAAAACTTTTAAAATAAATACATACACATCCCATATTTTATCTTAGAAATAGGTTCGAATTTTCAATTTTAATTTTAAGTTTTCATCTGTCGATATTGCAAGTTTATCATCTAGAAAAGTCGCTCATCAGTAGATCGAAGTAAATCATGTGCCACTGAAAATTTAAACAAACTCGATTTTTGTTTGTCTTCGTTGATGCATAGATATTCATTTGTCCATTATAGAATTACATTTTTTCGTAACAATGAAAATAAATCTTTTCAAAAAGTTTGCTTTGGCGGTGAAGCCCAGTAATCTGTACTGATCTCTTTGATCTTTGTATTATACATTAATGACTTCATTATGTGATATTACTCTAACATTTACTGGTTCTTGTATTGTACAAATTATGTTCCTTCAAACGAATCCTTATGGGAGTTTCAAAACAAATTCAACTTCAACCCAAGTCAATCAAATGCTGTGGTTATAAGAAATCATTTTCAACAACGTCCGCATACAGCTTATAGACAATGTAGCTTATGTTTTCTAAATGACAAGGACCTCAATTCTAAGAAGCATACATCAGTACTTTTCATCAGGAGTGGAGCTTGTTTCCGTTCCCTATAAAATTTATACTATTAACCATATTCCGATAAAATTGTGGCATTCACTACTCTTATCTTTTGCCGGCAACACTATCAGCTACCTGCAACTGATACGTAAATCCTTAATTATATTATACGAATAGAAAGATCATTATGCTACATTTTTGCATGATTTTTATTTCGAAAGAAAATTTCAGCAAATATTTGCAAAAGTTTTGTGTATGTGTTAAATTGTTATGCTTACTTGTGTATATGTATGTGTGAAAATATGTTTGAAAATATTTTGTAAAATATTCATATTTAACAATTTGTAAAATTTCCTTCAATTTTTTACTCTTTTTTTGATTCATTGCATCTGCCCTCAAACTATTTTGTTAAACAATTTAACAAAATTTTCTATTGCAATAGTTTCCATCCCATTTTCATTTCCTTTTACTTTTGAATTAATCGTATCAATTGTGTTGTTATTTTAAGCCAATTGTTATTCTGCGCTTAAGTTTAGATTTTGTACGAATTAGTATAAAACTAATTGAAGTTTAATTGTGCTCGTAATTTAATCATTTTCAAATGCTATTTAAGCTTTTGTGCCCTGTGAGCTTTAATGCCATTCGTAGGAAACAAATACAATAGACAACTTGTTATTATTGTGAAATAGTTGACGTACTATAGCAATAGTTTAGAAATATCTTGTTAGTTTACATATACATGGTTATTTCAAAATTATTGAAAATATATTTTAAGTAAATATTTTATTTAAGAGGAGATTAAGAACAAACGTTTAAGTTTATTTAAGGAATCTATATTTGCCGCATACGCGAACAATTCTAGTGCAGAAAATCAATAGTCAAAAGTAAATATTTACCTTTGAATTCTTGGGACTTCGAATTAGTCGTAGAATTGGTTGATTTAAAACATTTAAATTTTAATTTACTTATTCACACTCCGGTAGTTTTATTTTAGTTCTATCCAGTTCTTTTTGATCGAAGCATTTAGGATTGCATGATTTTTAACTTCATTTACACTTGAAAAGCGAGTGAGAGCAAGTTTTCAACTTCTTTGTGGCTGTCCCACAGTAGCGTAATAAATTGTTTTCTTTTAATTAATTTGTAGAATATCTCAAATAATGATTTTGTTAAATTGAAACTTTAATAAGTCTTGCTCGAAGTGAGACCATTTGGTGGCAGTGGTTTCCACGTACAAACGAAGGGCGAAATGCAATCAAAATCCTTAATAATTAAGTTAAATTATGGTCAAATTAGATTCACTAGCATTTAGAGCATATCTTTGCATTATAATTTCTTTTCATATCTACATATATGTATGTATAATGAGTATATAATGAATATCAATTTTTGTATTTCTGCCTGAAAATATTTTATATATGTTTCTGTTTAAGTTTTCTTACATTAAATCAACAAACATTCAGAATTTATTCATACCAAAAATTTTATGTTAATTTCAAAGATAATTAAATCTCTTATAGGTTGTTTTTCTCCCATTCTGTTCAGCGGCTTTCATATATACTAAGTTTTGACGTTAACGTTTATCCAATATCACAGACTATAGACAGTGGTTAGTAGACTTTTTACTTTGGACTTTTTCAACAGGTGAAAATGGGGTTTATTTTAATTTTTTTACACTGGTATTAATAAATATTCCACGTTTCCAAAGGTTAATCCAATTTAAGTGCCTCTGCAAATAAACAAGTATTGGAACTTTTTTTTTTGGCAAAATACGATATCCTTGAAGGCAATCACCATCAATTCGGTGTCCATAATTTTTATAAACAAAATAGAAAACTTACTTCACGTTGTGTATTTTATATCGCCTTTCTGCCAAATCATGATATTTGTGCAAATACACGAAAAAACAATAAGGACATAAGCATTTTATCTAACTTGGAATGAATAGTTTTTTAAAAATATTGTTGCGAAAATAGAAATTTTTAATACTTCTTATCAAGGCACTTCACAAGGTCGTGATAAAAGCCCTAATAATGCCAAAATTTTTAAAGACATGCGCACATTACAACAAAAATAGTAACAACATCATATTTACCGATCTTACATAGTGCCAAATAAAGTTTTCATAAAAAGAAAACTTCTCATTGGATATTGAAATACATATCGTTGATGATTATTTCATTCCATTCTCCATTAATCGAAGTTTTTCTTTTGGTCTATTTTGGTGCCATAAAATCCACGTATCATTTATTCTTTTATATTATTTATATAAATTTTTTAAATGTTTAATTCCGTTTTCAGGACATCATAATTTAAGAAATTGTCATATTTTAAATAAGCCTTTTCCCACAATTTTTATTTTTATTAAACCTTAACTGCAGAGAGCTTTTGTCGGAAGGCAAACCAATAATCCAATAGACACTCAGTAATGTGCCATTTTTTGGCATTGTTTTTTAAAGTATTTATATAATTAAAATTTGTGTTTAAATACAAAATAATCATACAAATTCCAATCATAGACGATAGAGCACTTATGATTTCTGTATTCTATGTATTTTTATACAAATTAAATATAATTGAAAAATGTCTAACCAACTTTTTTTTATTTTAAACATATTGGCAATTTCAAAAGGTATGCAAATTTCATCAATTGTTTCATTTAGAAGATTTTTTTCTGAAAATGACAATTCTTCAACTGATTATTTGAGTTGGTTAGTTTAAGTGTTTCTTCATTAAGCGAATGGACAGAATTTTACACACTTTGAACGTTTTATACAAATAATGCAACAAATAACCCAAGAACGACAAGCAAGTCCAGGAAACTGTAACCATTTTCAATTACAGAACTTATATTTGGATGTGTCATTGAATCTCAATATGTCGAAATTCTTGCAGCCCACATCATAATTATTCATTTATAAATTTATTTACAGCTGCTCATAAATAAAATTTGTGCCATTTCTAATTTCAAACACAAAATGAGAAAAAATGTGTCATATCCAATGCAAATCGTAAAACGACTTCAATACATTTTGATATTAAATGTATTTGAAAATTCAAAATATTTTGCACATATTGAAATAAAACCAAAACCGCTGGCATTAAATCAGTCAAATTCGGCATAAAGTCGCTGATGATTATTTTTCCTAAGCCTCTGGCGACGTCTGCTACCGGGGGCCCTTATTATGACGGACTTGTTACTCTTAAAGTTATACATGTCCAAGTATATAAAAATATAAACTAATCACGATCATGAATAATCACAAACATGGCTATCGCTAATCACTTTAAGTATTCTTCCTATAAAAGACCAATGGAAATTCACTTAAACTATTTAAAATTTTTTTCCGAATATATATTTAGTTGCTTATAAAAGTCGTGAGATAAGAAATTCTTCATATGAAATAATTACGAAATCACTGTGCAGTAGCTGTTGATTTCACAAAAAAGCAAATCAACTGGGAAATACTTCAATAACATACTGGCATATTGCCAAGTATAAATTTCATATAAATTTATTTTCAACGCTCTAACTTTTATTGCAGAAGTTAAAGGCAAACAAACCTGGATATTAAACGAAGTATTTTCATTTATTCATCATCATTATCGTGATCTAGGCTTATATGAAATGTGGCAATAAATTGCCTTATTTATGTCGAATACAGTACCAAAGTTGATGAAATGATACGCTTTCCTTTTGAAAGGGATTTGCATGAAAACATAATTTAAGACAATAATTTCATAAATTGCAATTTTATTGCGATTTTATTTGCGGTCTTTTGAAGGAAGTTCAGTTGCAGAAGCTATAAAAAATAAAATAAAATAATAAAAAAATCGATAGCACAAGAAGATCAAAAAGAGAAAGGCAGGGTTGAGGCATTCATGTTTTAATGGGTAATATGGCACTGAAGGTTGTGTTGCCTGTGAAAATTTTTTCTTTGTATCTTAAGGAAAACTCAGGTAATGTTTTATATAAGTTTTTATCTGAGAATAACTACATTAACCACTTTAGAAAGCGTTTGGAATATGGACATGTCTTTTATAACAATCCCAATACGTGTCCATCTAAGAAACTCTCATTAAAACACTTTACAATTAATTCGAATTAGGAATATATTATGTGTAACGAATCTCAATGAAATACGTCAAAAGGTCTATATATAAATAAAACTCGATAAAGCATTTTATGGGGAAATGATTAGATTTCGGATATAATGGGGCAACAAACGGACTAAGTTACTACAGAATAGGAGTATATGGCCAAGATATTCAAATTTATATTAAATGCGAGGCTGCGATAGGTGCTTGCTTAGACAATTACTTGGAAGCCGAACTGAAACATGTATGCTGGACATCTTTGGGTAAGATGTTGAGACATTGCAACCTTGATCTTTTCTGGTTGTCAGAACTCATAGATGTATAGGTAACATCATCGCGGACAATCTCGGCAAAGAAGGCATTTGTATGCAGTATAGATCCGCCGACTGCCTAGTGATAGTTTTATTGAAGTGCTGCAAACAACTTTCACATAAAAAATATATACAGTAGTTCTCAATGGTGGCATTACTGAAGGGACACTCTCCTTAAGGTAAACACGCAAAAATCAAATCTTCACTTTAACGAATTTTACAGAATTAATAGAATTTTTCATTTTAGAATTTACAGAATTAACAGAGTTTTTCTGTTATTACCTTGCTTTATAAATCACGCCAATGTGTAGGTCTTAGATGCCCTAAAGGGCAGACCTATCGAACCGTATGGGAATAAATATATATTATTTCGTTTAGATCCTAAAAGGAACATAGAACTATAAAATTTGTTGTGTTTTGTATTGTGTGTTGTGTTTCATATAAGATGTTCAGTTAATTGGGTTATAGCATTCGACGCTGGAGCTGGGCTTGCCAACATCATCCCCAAGCTGATATTCCTGTAGTTGATTCAGTCACAATTTGGTTATGGTTAGTCCAAATGAGGTCGGTCGAAAGAGCCTAGTTTGTTAGAACAGAATGCGCAACGTGCAGGTGAAGTTGTCATTTGAATAGGGGAGGCTATAAGCAGGATGTATCATTACCACATCTTCATCTCATGTGAGGATAACTATAATCCAAGATCCATCAACACGTCCACACTAAATCAATACAAGGGAACCAAACTGGACCCGAGTGAGTTGGTTACAAATCATAACCGAGGGAATGTGCATCCTAATATAACCCTCTGAAATGTAACTCCAATTAAAAAAGAAATTTTTTATAAAAGTCACGTTTAGAAAATCATTCGTACTTGAATAAACATTTATACATATTTCGTGTGAGAGAATAGTTTAATTAATTATTTGGGTTTAAATAATGAAATAATAATGTTAAATAAATATTTTATTATATAAATCCTCTTATGGTTAAAATAATTAGGACTGTGGGCATTCTTTCATGGGTAAATTATGACACTGATATTATATTTTCTTGTATCACTTCGTGTAAAACTATTTATGTATGTATAATAGGAACACCATTAGATTGTCTAATGAGTAAGTGACACATTAAATTTTATATATAAAATTTCGAAAGGACTTTAAAGGGTGGGTCATAATGTTACATATTTTAAGGACCTATGTTTTGTTAAATTAATTTTCTTTTTCCCATTCAGTTTCAGTACAAGACAAAATATGTAATACTATTTGAAGCAGCAGGTGAGAATACAAAGGATATTTATGCAGGAAGTTGTGTAAGTAAAGTCTTCAGAAGAGTATTAAAAAATCATATCCTGTTTTGCTGTTGAGTTTTTATTTTTCTTGCAACCACTACTTCTTAAGCAGAGATGAACAACTGACTTTGAATATTGGTATTCTTTAAAAGGATTATAATTCTCATGCATAAAATATTTAGTATTTTTCTTCAATTATTAACACTACAAAGATTCTAAGAAAAAATTCTATTCGTTCACTGGTTCTTATGAAAATAAATACTATTTTCTTTGGCTTATAATCCATGACTTAATAACAATCTTGATCTCATGTCATCTCAGATCCTTATTGTGTTGAAAGAAAAATTTCTAAATATATAATTGGGAATCCCATTCGTATTATTATTTTTTCATACAATATTTAAAACATTTTAAACATTTCTTAATAATCGTCATAAATGTATTGTCAATGATATTACTTGTCTACTTTTATTTGGAAACTTTCATCTATTAAATGACTGCAGCATGAGACTATTTAAAAAACTATTTACGAAACCAATAATTGATTACTGGGGGCAAAATTTATTATTTGTATTTAAATCTAGTATAAATGCTTCCATTTTTGGATTTTTATAAACAAGCACAATGAAACTAAGATTAAGGTAATTTTTTTTTAAAGAAATAGAGAAAAGTCGTTTTCTTGATACATTTATAAATATATTTTTGCTATATAAACTGCCTTAAGGACAATTATAGAAAATAGTTGATGCTGCTAAAGTCAAAAAATCATTCGAATTAGTAAGGACTATTATAAAAAATATTGGATGCTGCTTGAGTCAAAATCATTCAAATTAGAGATGTTAAAAAAACTATCAGTTTCAAATAAACTAGTATCGAATGGAGTAATTAATATATAATTTAATAATAGCATGCCATCGATTTAATAAATTAATTTATTAATAAAAATTTGATTTCACAAATTCAAATGTACCACCGTACTTGGGATGTTATTGCGAGGAGTTTTTTGCTTTTTATCGCACTTATGCCTAAAAATTATCAACATTAATTTTTAAAATAAAACAAATATATAGACGTTTTGGATCCAACTTCCTTTTACAATTTCTTTTACCTCAGTTTGGGTGGAAAAGACACGTAACCTTTTTTTTACTAAGAGTAATTTTTTACTAATTTAATTCACGAAAAAGTTTTTCATCCTATAGGAAATAATTTTTGTTTTTCGTTTCTACGTAGTGAACATGTGTGCGAGTGACTTCAAATTTTTTATATGCAAAAGGCATAGAAATTTTCATGAAAAGAAAAAAAATTACGAAGAAGAAGAAGAATGTGCGCCAGGTATGAATCATTTCATTTCCTCGAAATCGTGATACATTTATCCGAATTTCTTTCATGTCAATTGAAATAAAATTGTTAACAAATTTCCATAAATTATTTCCCTCCTGTGAAGGAGTTATTGCTCAACTATTTGAAAGTATCAGCATAATTTTATTTTTTAAGAGATAAACTTTTTCTTTGATTTTTAGCCTTTTTTATTCATAAATATTCTTTTGGGTTTACAATTGAGTCTAAGTTTTCTGACAAAGATGTGTTAAATCCATTGAAAATAAGCTGGTAGTCATTCTTAAAGATGATTTTTTTATTGTTTTAAGGTATCGATTAGTTAATTTTTCAAGTCCTTGAGGAGTTAAGTTCACAAGACCTCAATTAAAAAGTTTGAATTACCGTGAATTTGTGCTCTATTTTCTAAAAGTACTTTGTGTTAAAAGTTAAATATTTTTTTAAACTTCACTGAGGATTTGGTTTAGCGACCAATGAAATGTCAGCATATGAAGAGCTGAAGCCACAACAAACAATGTATCATGGACAAATTATTTTCTTTCAATTTACAACTTGCTCTATTGAGTTCATATAAGAAAAAACTAATTTTGACAAATGATGAATTTGAAAGACGGTTTTTGATTTGCGGTACTAAATTGCTTCATATAATTCAATATAAATTTAGTGTTTTTTTTCAAAGAAAACAATTTCTTTCCTTAACATCTTGAATGAAATTTCTAATTTAAGAGAGAGAGAGAACTTCTGGCAAAGACAAAGCCATTTTATAAACATTGGAGAGAACCCAAAACTTGCATGGCTTACGATCACTTATCTGCAATCTCTTTCTTTACTGAGTGCCACCTTCGAACTTCTAATCTCGCAACTGTTTTATGCGGGACTCGAATATTTGCCTTTGGTGTTTGATGAGGCTGGGGTGGTAAGGACATTAATTTTTGATATGTATGAATGTAGTAAAGCTCGATAGTTTAGCGATATTCATGCCAGATGATGAAAATTCAAATTATTAATATTTAGCACTTTCAAACATAGTTTTTTGCTAAAATATTGAAATGATTTAGATACAATGAGAGCATCAAACAAGAGAACATTGATAAGTTCATGTCAAAAATCATTAAAACTATTCTGGCTGTTTCCGGATCACAAAAACCTTTTAATACTTAATATTAAATGTTTTTGCTTTTGGGTTATTCTCCCCAACAAATTGTTAAAAAAGTTAGAGTTTTTAAAAAACGTTTTGTTTGTTGTGGCTTTAACTCTTCATATGGCAACATTTCATTGGTCGCTAAACCAAATTGTCAGTGAACTTCAATCTGTTTAAAAACATTCAACCTCGTATATTTATAACAAAAGAATATAATAAAATATGAGAAAAATATAAAATATGATTATTACAAAATATGTACATAATCATAATAGATTTAGAATGCCTTTATAGTTGTTTGTATAATTGTTTGTATGAAAGTGACGTATCAGAACATCCTCCTTCGTAATACGCTTGCGCTTATTCAAGAAGAAAAAACCCCTTTTTTCCTCTGTCTAAGCTCAAGAAATTATGATGTTTTCGAACAGAAAATGCGACCAATAATTCTACTTCTCCAGTAACCATGGTGATATACATATTTTAAGGGGTCAGAAACTATTGATGTTCTTGGTTTGAAAATCTAGTTTAACGTTCCCTGGCCGGGACAAATCTTTTATGTCGCCAAAGAAGTATTCATGGCCTTTCGTTTCTCTGAGTGGGAGCAGAAAAATCATCACTCCATCTGATTTTCTTACTAATTATGCCATTTATATCCGGGTGGAAACAACTCCATTGCAGTTATTCGACATAATGCTCGCTATTTCATATTTAATAAAAAGGATAATGTGAATGGTTTTGTTAGAACACTTGACTTCGGGTATTCACTTATAGCAAGTAGAGCAAATGTCCTGAAGAAGTCCTCCCTTTCATACTTAATATGGGAAAATCGAATGGCTATAGATAAAAATCTATATGTCCTCCATCCCGCAAAACATTTTCCTATTCATGCAAGGCATGAATAGGTTTTCTTCCTCAAATGATGGACTGATTGTAAATAGAGGGAAAAGTCAAGCAGAATGTTGTCCAAAAGGAGTCTTTAGATTCTGTTTGATTATTCTTTTGTAGTGGGAGCAGCCACATATACAAAGCAAAATGTGGCAACACATTATTGCAGGATGCTCCTCTCGCGTTATTTCGTTTGATGTATTCCACTATATGGATGCCAGTTTTATATATACATTTGTCTCTAATACTAAACCCTATTCAATTCTATTAATAAAAATAAAAGTTCTAAAAAGCTTTTCAAAACAGTATTCAATATCAAACGTTGCTAACCGTGTTCTTTTGATAACGGGCCGAATTTAACGATACCCCTAATATTTTTATCCCTCTTTTTTCGTGGAAATCTCGAAAGTTAGTTGGCGTATAAATTTCTTAGCATGATAAAAAGAGGCAATAAAGAGAAAAAAAATTAAATGACACAAAAACGTAATGTGAAAGAAATTTCGAAATGGTTGGAATAGTCTATGTCTACGGTATGCAAATTCTATTATGATTATTATAGTTTTATGTGTTGTCCCTTGCATTTATGATTTTTTCACCAGAAATATACTTTACCTTTTTATAATTTTTATATTTTTTCTATTTATATTTCTTGGGTTAAGACTACATTAAAAAAACTAATTTTCATATTGCAATTAAAGGATTGAATTAAATAGAAAGTATAATTCAATTGCTTCGCTCTTATCGACAGAAGAGAAAATTTTTAATAAATTTAAAGAAGAACAGCTGGCATAAAGTACCCTGTTAGGCTTTAATTAAAGCATTCCACCCAATCAAATTGGATGTTGTTAGATTAAATAGTTACCCAACGAATTTCGATAATATAACATAAAAATATATTGTTATTATTTCTTATAATAACTATATTAAGTAAATAGAACTGAACATTTTTTCTTTGGCCTAATCATCGTTTTCTACCAACAAAATTTTTTTTCATTCTGCTCAAAATGATTTTAATTCATGGAGGTCTCATTAAAATCAAAATTTTCCCAAATGCCCAAAAAAAAGAAACAGCAAATATTTATTTGATAATTCAATAACAAGCGCAATCCGGGAACTTTCATTTGGAAAAATAATATGGAAGACAGATAGAAGAGACTATAGTCTATCTATTGTTGTAGTCACATCATATTATCAACAGATTAAAGCCGGATTTTATATCAAATAAATGTGCCACGTTACATTTAAATTTTAAATCACAACCATAATCAAATAAAATAACAACATAATCTCTGTAGAAAATGTCTTCCAAAACAGTCATGGTGGTCTCGATGGTCTCATGATCTCTTGCTGTTTTAGAAATAGTAGTAATGCAAGTTCCGATCTCGCTTATTATTGCAAGATGTTCTGTCTTTTATGATAATTTCCCCAATAGCAAGTTGTCCACATTGTTGACCAAAGTACGTTTCTTATATTTGTCTTTCAATTATAGGAATCTGTTTTCCACTTGGTATCGACTAAAGCCTGATAGAAGTACGAACTTTGTTTTTGCTTAAGTTAGTATAAAGAACTGAACTAATAACATGATAAACAGGTATAGTGAGCACACCATAAAGCTTAGATTTTGGGCGCTGAATTCAGTGGAGTAATTCTGTTAAAAATTAGTTGATATTCGGAATACCGCATTTTTAAATGGAAACTGTGTTTTTAGATGAAGAAAATAAATAAATGGGTATAAATTAAGCAGGAAAACGTTAAAATCAAATAATTAATCAAGAAGTCATTGGACAAATGGTAAAAAATCCTTTTTTATATACGAAATTTATTTTGTTAATTAATTGAATTATTTTTTTTTAATTTTGAGGTTTTTTTTTAAGGTTTGATTGTTCGATTTTTCTACACCCTGTGGGTATCCTCATCAGGAAATTAAAAATATTTAATAAAATTTCAAATTCAAAAGAAAAAAATTTTTAAATATTTTCAATACAAAAAATTGACAAATGAGCAAATGAAATTATTTGTTTTTTTTTTTTAACATTTCTGCAATAAGAGATAAAACAAATACATTCGTGTCATCTTTGACGACTTTATATTATATTTGATCCTCCAATTTTTATAAAAATTTATTGTAAAAAAGTTTTTTTCAATCTTGAGAGACAATATAAATTTAGGAATGAAATGTCTATTGATATTGGGCTATTATTTCAAAACGAATTATACCGTTGAACTAAGTGATTCATAATTGGGTGTTTTCGTGTATTGTATTGCCATTTCAGAATTTGATATTTTACCTACAGAGTAACTGAAGGAAAATACTATTCATGTACTGTACTACACTAAAAGAGTAGTACACTAGTAAGTAGTCTATGAAGGCACTCCAATATACACACTCCAGTATACATTTGTCCATCCCCGATTGCTATTGTAAACGTATTTAAAACCTGTGAGGCCAAAAATCACACAGTCTTTAGCCTCACAGACTTACTTTTGCTGTTATAGTGTAGAAAACTATAGAACATATCCGGCTCACAACCAAGAGTGATTTCCGCTAATATATTCTTTGGCGACTTGAAAAGTTCTAAGGCGTTTAGAGAAGCGTATAAAAACTGTTTTCCCCTCTTCAAAGAAACATAAGATTACATTTTAGTGGATGGTGTATATTTTACTCTAACAAAACATAATTTTTTCATCCATTATTTTATATAAATATTTTGTTACTTAATGTATATTTGACGTAGAACAAAAATCAATTAAACAAAATTTTCTCTATCTCTTTTGCATGTATTAAGCTTTGCAAAGGATGCAAAGAAAAAAATAAGGACATTTACTATTGCAATACAAGGCCATTATTTGTTAATATTTATTTTTATTTTTATGGCCAAGATTTATGGTTTCTGTAAAGTTTGCTTTCATTAAGATTAATATTGACACATGTATGAAAACAGGTGTTAATAAAAGACAATTTGGAATTTTCTTAAACACTTTCTCGACAATATATTGTTCGCATGTTTGCAGACTTTTTTAAATGCATTTTTTTGAAACTAACATTTGGAATGATTTTAAGTAAAAGAATATTTACATTGATTTTTAAAAATCACCCATGAATAGGAGACTGTTGTTATTATATTTATCGATAAAAAGTTTTGTTAAATCAATTGTGGCTCAAAGCATCTGTGAAGATAAGCAGGTTAAAACAATAGTACTCCATTACACCCGCTGAACTGTCGACTGTCTCATTATGTACGAACTTTTATTTAAGCCAAAAATTTTTTGGAAATAATTATTTATGTAAATATATATTTAATATAAGAAGACCTATAAGTACATAAACTTTTATTATTCTGAGTGCACTACTCCAAAGTTGCAGGGTATTCCTTCAAGTCAATATTTCAGATGTTGCGAAGTTTCATCTTCTTATAAGAAGCAAAAGTGAACGATGGGAACTTTACTACAGTTTCTGACTGACTGACCTTTGTAAACTAGTAGGTAGTGTACTAGACTCGTAGTGCGGAGGTCCCAGGTTCGAATTTTGCCGCAGAACTCTGGCAGTTTGTGTCTGATAATTAAAAAGGGAGCGCACAACAAGCCTTCACTGGCTTAAGTGTATATCGTATGACATGGGCTATCACACCCCTCCAATCAACCTAACCTAACCTAACGTACTACAGTTTCTTTAGGACCTAGACTTATTTGGCTTTATTGTAGTGGGAGTTTTTATTTGCCATTGCCATATCCAGTAGACTAACTGCACCTTTGGGATGTGACACGCTCAAAAAGAGACCCATTGCCATGTGCCATATGGCTAGAGTGCACTTCGGTGGCAGCTGCACCAGTTCCTGTGGCTGTATTTTTTTTTTAGTATCTTCAACACTTACATTAGAAAGATTACAAATATTTGGATCCAACGTCGTCTCATCACATACCACTAGTGTAGAGTGGCTTCTGGCTTTCATATTGAGCCCACAAATGTTCCCTCTTACACTTAGTGATTTTATTACTGTTAATATAAAAATATAAATACATACATATTAAATTTTAATTCCGTCATAGTGTTGACAGCATCATTCATCAATTTAATTTTAATTATTCATATGATTTATTCAGCATAAAAGCCCAACAAAACAACAAATTTTATAATTCAAAATTAAATGTTTTGCTTTTCCCCATAAATAATGAATTCATGTAGATTAGAGACCCAAACCCTTTTGCTCCAGTTTATGTTTTGTTTTATGTAAAACATAATCTGCATAAATATAATTATTTTTGTTTCAGCAACTTGGAAGTTTATCGCCATGAAAACGTAATGCACAAAGATGAAACAAAAGTCCTTGTATAAAAGCAAAATCAAGAATATAAAAAAATTAATGAAAACAAACTTAATCAAATCATAATCAATTAGAATATTATTTTAATCAATTGGAATTCTATTTCATAATCAATTATTATTATTATTATTACCACATACACATATCAACGATATTATAGGAATTAAAGATGTAATTGTTAAATAAAAATATAAATACATCTTAAATATTAATTTTATTGGATTATTATTATTCCACATACCACACCAACAGAACAAAAAAAAATTTTGAATTTTTAATCAAATGATTTCCACCCCCCATAATTTATAAATTCATCTGGAACCGCATATTTTTTTCTCTTTTACATGTCATCCGTTTTATTTGATTTGTTTTATTGCACAACATTATTTGCATTAAAGGAAACTTTTTTGTGTCATTATTTTAATAAACACTTGCAATGAAAACGTATTTCATAAAGAAAATATTAAAATCCCTTTTTAAAAGGAAAATGGAAATAAATGAAATTAATGAAAACAAAATAGATCGAGTCATAATAGAAGATTATTTTAATTAATTAGAATTCTGTTTGACAATCGTAGTCATCTGCCCGTAATCATCGTTGTTTATCATCGATATTTTTAATTTTTTTTTTTTTAAATTATTTATTTATGAAAATTTGTTTATTCTAGCAGCAAGTGCGTGCAGTTCATTGGAAGATATAAAAGCATATAAACAGCTTAATCCACAATAAATATAAAGTTTTAAAATAACTCCAAACAATATCACGAATAATTTTCATAAGAGGAATCCCTCTTATTATGATTGTCGCGTAGACGTCACATCAAGTCGACAGTAAAAAAAGACAGCAGTTCTGAACTCGTTCTAGACAATAATTAACTAATATTGATGGCCAATTGTAATTATATAAGCTGTAGTATTAGCAATATCCTATCAATAATATTTAATGGTTCTCGACAATGATCCCTCAATTGCCGCCATATTGATGTCGACTTGGTGTGACGTCGACGTCGACAATCATAATAAGAGGGAATTTTTATGAAAATTAATCGTGATATTCTTTGGAATTATTTTAAAACTTTATATTTATTGTGGATTAAGCTGTTTATATGCTTTTATATCCTCCAATGAACTACACGAAAAAAGACAGATTTTTACACATTGAGATGCAACACCTTGACCATCACGTTACGTTCGGTGGTCCACAGAAAGATTTTAGCGCAAATTTAATTTTAGTTTTTAGGAAGTTCACGAAAGGTTGTTAATTGTTTTGGACTGAGTTCTTCTATATGCAAAAAAAAAAAAAAAAAAAAACTTTTGTATATTCGACAAGAATCTTTTTAATATTCTTGCAATATTTATAGAAGGGTAAATACCTTTGGTTGCGAATTATTGTCAAATATAAGTTTATTCTTGAGTTTTTTATATAAAAGTTTTCCGATTCTATTATAGATGAAGTTCTGTGATTGTCAATTGATATTTAAGAGTTCTTGTAAAAGTAGCAGAGCTTGTGGGCCTTTCGAATATGATGGTTGAATTCTACTGATGAATTGGCAATAGCATCAACGATACGAAGTTATATAGACAGGTTGATCCATAATCATTAGCATATTTGGTAATAATTAATTGAGATATAAACAAGAAAATTTTTTTATAAATTTTGTAAAATAAAAAAACTACCTTGTTATTAAGACTTCAGCATTCATATGCTTCAATGGAGATTTAACTCTTAAATATATATTTTTTTGTGTTAGTTGATTCATAATTTATTTATGGATGGGTAACTGACATGCCTAAATGAAAGCAATACTCGTAGTATTTGAACCAAAGATGTCTTATAAAAAAATTTAGGTTTTTAGAGGAAGATAAATAAAAACTCAATGTTAAAGGGAGAAACGATTCTACAAAGATTTTTACCAATTTTGCCTCAGAAACCACAGGTTTAACTAAAAGGGATTTCGGGATTAATGCAATTTTAAAATTTATTTTGTAGAGTACTACAGGATAGTAAGTCTGAGTTGTTTAAATGAGAGTCTTCATCGGATTTCCTTTTGCAAATGATTTACATTTTTTGTTTCGACTAAACCGCAAGGCGGATTAGACGAAATGAACCTTTAAGTGCATAATATTAAAATTAATGAAATAAACTATTTTTTAAGCGAAATTTATTTTATTAGAACGATAGATTAGAAATAAGTTAAATTAGACCGATAAAAATCTACAAAAATAGTACTATTTGAGCCGATATTTCAATGAAACTGTTCCTGAACTTTTTATTCTTAACAAAATAAATTTAAAACTTGTATAATTTAACGAAAAATTTAGATTAATGCAGAGAAGAATATGCATGACGTATTCCCTAACGCTGATGACTTTTATAAAGAAGAGATCCTGCGAAATGATTGCGAAATTTTCTATGTACTCGTTTAATTATTCAAAACTCTAATTATTCGGTATAAGAAATAAAATAAAATAACTTCTTGAAACTTCTATTAAGACAATCTTCTCAAAATAATTATTAGCTTTCATACTACGGTGCGTCCATATGTTTCATAAAGTTTATTATTCCAACCAATAAAAATTATTTACAATTCTATTTATATTAAATATAAATAGAAGTGAAACACAAACAATAATAAAGTCCAATTTCATTGTTTAAGGCTTCACATTCATACGCAAACATGCAGATTTCTATTACTTGCGGCATTTGTTGCAAACAAGTTCTCGCATGAAAAAACGCTAAACTGTTGCTGTTTGTATAATTCGTATTAGAAAACGTTGATTGTGTGGAAGCTAAAATATATTTTTGAATCGTATTTTGCTTGTTGTCATTCCAAATGCACTGACAATTTAATACTCCATCGAACTTTTCTGGAAAATATATTGATTTGAATTTTTATTACACATATTCCTGTTTTTAAATCGAAATTCATTATCGCAATATGTCAGATGCCTTCATTTGGAGACATAAATTATTTATTGTTTTCACTAGTTGTGTGACTATAATAATTCGGGAGTCAGTCGCAAAACTTGTTCAAAATGTGGGTTCCGGCCATTCTTTATCATCCGCTTACGAGTACTTCTTGAGATAGATATATCGCCCTCAAAATCTCTGAGAATTGAGTGCTTTAGTTTTGCTTATTAATGATAATATTAAATGGACTGCCCTCTCTATGGCGAAGTCACTGGAGGGCGTAGTGGCTCTTTAAAATTTTAATTAATATTTCATTTCACTTATGAATTCGAATTTGTATTTTAGGAGTCCTTTACAAGTGCTCTATAGATTTCTTTTCTTTCTCCTCCAAGTAGTTCCTGCAGTAAGTTTTCCAGCTGTGTGATTATCAGCTTTATCCTGAAATGGCTATTAAGACTACTTGTAAGAAGACATGGTGGAAATTTTCAAAAGGTAATTAATTTTATTTTTCGGGATTGTATTTTGCCACAAAAGTTTTAGTAATTTTTTTAGCTGCACATAAATTTCCATTCTATACAGACTTGGAATTTTTATAGTATTTTTATCATTTACCATCTAAAGTGATGCACATGTTGCATATACTTGGAACTAAGTATGATTCGTTAATTATTAAATTAATAATTATCGATGTTCCCACCGGTCCTATAAGGAGCACAGGGCCAGGGGTATAATGATAAGGCAAAACTTCTGATTGGTTCTACTTCCAGAGTGATCCTTTTCAATTGCAATTCAAGTCGATTCACAAACGTCCACGTGGTGGTCCCTGGGCGGTGTTCTTGACACCCTTCAAACATCGTCGAATTGTGAGAGGAGGCTGCGGCGTCTGTTCTCCTAGTTGGGCCAGCCCGACGGACGTCTGATCTTATATTAAGCGTTTCGCTATATAAAATATGTTTTACACTCACCATTTGCTCATCCGAATTGGAATGATTAATGAAACCTCAAACAACATAAAATTGTTAATTAAAATAAATTTAATTTAAAAATCCCAACTGCCTGTTGACGTCTGTTGCTTCTAGATTTTAGACTGACTTAATTTACGATTGATTTAATTTGATTTGCGCTCGACTTTGTTTAAATCGCATTTGATTCAATTTGATTTGCATTTGGCTTAAATTCATTTGTGTTTGAGTCTAATCAAGTTCGCAAAATTTTGTCTATTATCCTTCCTTGAAATTTCTTATCATTTTTTCATTCGACCTGATTTATTTTTAATATAAAAATACTACGTCAGCATCCTTCTGTTTTGCATTCATTTAAAAAATTTAACATTTGTGGTTTTGTCCAGTTATAAATTAAAATTTATATAAAATGTTATTTACTTGACAAATATATTTATTTACTTGTTGACACAATGAATGTCGTGTATATTTTTATTTTTTTTTTAAAGCCAAATCATTCATTTATTTTAGTTTATTCGCGCACTGAGACTCATATGAGTTTGATTTTATTTATGTGTTTGTGGAAACGTCATATTACGCTTCATTTTGGTCAAGTTAGCAATATGATTTACGACCGCATTTAAGTGGTTAATAAGAGCTCTCGCACAACCACAACAGCTACAAAAGGATAAATGATGTATTAGAAAATTTAATAGAATCGATATTATTTGTACATGTATTTTCGTGATTTTGTTCAATGAAAATAATGATAATAATAATAAATAGGAATATGATTAGGGAGAAGTTGTTGTTTGATTTTCATTAGGGTGGTACAAAAAATTAAGGCATATTTTTATTCCTATACAAAAAATATTTATTTCTTCATAAATTTTCAAATATTTTCCATCAACTTAATCTCTATCCGACACTAAACCCGATCCTGGAAGTTCTTCTAATTTAAGCTCTTTTGATATGGCCATCATTGTTTAAAATCTCAATCCTTTCACGAATCTCTTTACTTTAGGGACAGGAAATAGTCGCTGAGTTTCAAATCCTGGGTTTATAGTGGCTGGACATTAATTTCTGTCTTGTCATGGGAGAAAAAATCAACAACAATGAATAATCATTTGTTTTATTACACCATCGATTAGCCTTCCAAAAGCCAACATTAGGCTGGAAGAGGTTCAATGGAAACTTTTTATAACCATAATGATCTTTAGTGGTTCTTAAATACTGGAGAGAACTTTTTGGAACAACAAGAATAATTTCCAAAAAAAATAAAACAGACAAAAAAAAGTTTGTTTAGTCGATTTGAAAAGGAATAAAAATATGCGATTTCCGTTTACTGAATACCAAATTCGTGATTTCGTCTTAAAAACTAGAAGAGGGTGGTTAATTTGTTTATCTCTCAAATGACATCTTCCTTTCTTGTTATCCTTAAAGCACAAAATAAATAACATCGCTCGTTTAATGCAACAACGACACATCTCAAAAAACAACATTTCCCAGTTATTGATGAATAAACGTTCCTCGAGAGAATCCACTTTGAATGTAAAAAAAAAAAATCACAATCATATTTGAAGCTAAACTGAAGAAATGCCAAAAGGTGTCGATTCGGAAGCTAAAATCTTCAAGGACCAACAAGTATATGGATACTTCCACGGTGTCGAACGTGACAGTCGTACGCGATAAAAATGCAAAAAATATTTAATAAACAACTATTTTTAGGTTTCTTTCGACATTAAATTATACCGATTAGGAAGCACTGTAATCCACGCTAAAGTTGATACCAGGCGCAATTCCAAGTCGAAGATAATGGCAAAAAAAGTATCGGTTCGAACGTGACAAAAATAGAAGTATTTTTCGTGGCCATGTATAAAAAGGCGTAATTCAGCGAACCCTGACACAATTTTTTAGTCAAATTTCTTTTAGAATTTTACGTAACAATGGTACTTTAAAATGGATTTGGTTTGATTCAAAAATTTTCAGTATTTTTTTTTTTAAAGCCATACTCTGGTTCGATACGTGATATTTCGAACGTGACATTTTTTCCACAATAATTGATCTGATAAACGACTAGTAACTTTCAAACAAATTTATTATTAATAGAAGAAAATAGATATTAGCAACATAAATTAAATTAATATCTTGAGCGAATATGCAGTCCGAGCTGCTTTTATTTGATCTCCATCGCATGATAATGAGTGCAGTTTTTGGATACCAAGAATTTTTTTTACTTTCTTCCATTTATTAAATAATTGAAGGGAAAACTCTTCTATTTGGTCAGACGAGATGTAATAAATATCTATCCCATGAACATTATGCCGAGCACATTAGAAAAATGAAAAAGCATCAGGTAAAACTATATTTTTAGATTTGGTAATTTGCCAAATTTTTCGTTTTGAAACTGCTTGTTCATGTTAGTGAAAGAATTTATGGCTAAATTTATAAAATTAGTACAATATAAATATTTCTCTATAGCATTATCGTAAAATTATCACGTTTTAATAACTTTCAATTTTTGGCTCACGGTGGACCTTTTGACGGAAATGCCCATATGCAACAAATTTTCTTTGAAATAATTTCTAATTCAAATTTTATTTCTTTTATTTATAATCAAAACATTTATTGTCATTGTCAACTGTTTAAAATTTTTTCATTTTCACAATTCTTATTAATTCCAAATAATTTTTCTCTCTTATTTATTTAACAGCGTATCCTGTTGGTGTATGGAAACAATCCTTGTTAATGTATAGTCTAACAACTTTAAAACTGGAACTCTTGGAATGTTTTCAAAATAGATGAGAGTCTTTTTGAACTTTACCTTGTGGAAATATTAAATACTATTTGTTGTTGAGGAACATAATTGGACAAATATTTACACATTTAAGGTCTGATTTTGTAACACGAAACTTTTATTAACTTTTGAAATTCTTACCAACATAATGGTGTATCCCTTTGAATAGATTTTTTCATGCAAATTTCGCCCGGAAATGAGTGATTATTCAATACCGGACTCCTTCTAATTTAAAATATTATTTATTTTAATTCAATCGAAGTTGTGGTAAAATATTTAAAAGAATTAAATTTAAATAAACAATTTTCTAGATTTAAAAGACCTACAGCAAGAATATCACATAAAACGGCCTGAAACTATTCACACCTCAATTGTAAACACCTCATACACCTTAATGTTTAATTTAAAGTTAATAAAACTATATTAAATATGTAAAAAACATAAATTTGGTCGTTTTAATTTAAATAATTATTTATCATGGCAAAATTTCATAGAAAACACTAAAACTTCAAACCATATTTCATTTAAGAAAATATTTCTTCGTGTACAATTAAAAGCTATGAAAGCCCTTCAGGAAATTAAATGCCATTTCCTTTTGAAGAAAAAAGTCACGCTTAATTGCCAAACGTTTTTTATAGAAGACACCTAAGAAAGTTACCCAATATGAGTGTTGTGTTCGTTCCGAATAAAAATATTTTTGTTCACAAATTGATTATTTACAACGTAAATAAACTTTAAAAAAATTTTTACTTACCCTCAAATTTGCTTTGCTGCAAGTTTGTGTAAAAATTTTAACGTTAATAATCGTAAAAGCTAGTATTTGTCATTTTTTATATTTCAATATTGAGCAAAATTGACGAAAAATTATTTAATTAATTAATAATTATTAAAACAAAAATATTTAGTCCATTCATTTCCAATTTCATCGTATATTAATTTTTTTATTTATTAAAAAATACAACAATTTGTTAATTCGTTAAAGATCTCATGAAAATTCGTCATTTCAAGTTCGTGTGTTAAGTCTTTCAAAACACAATTGCAATGTACAAATGAAAGACTTAAGACACGAACCTGAAACACAAACTAAAAATAAGCCGCTTTTGTAGCAGCAGTTTTTAAAGCATACTCTCGGGGATACGAAAATGTACATCATTGTAAACTGAGTTGCCAACTTACTAATATTTATTTTGTGATAAATTCTTATCCCCTGAGGTATGCTTTAAAAACTGCTGCTACAAAAGTGGCTTATTTTTAGTTTGTGTTTCAGGTTCGTGTCTTAAGTCTTTCATTTGTACATTGCAATTGTGTTTTGAAAGACTTAACACACGAACTTGAAATTACGAATTTTCATGAGATCTTTACCGAATTAACATATTTTTGATTTTTTTTATAAATAAAAACTGATTAAACGATGAAATTGGAATTGAATGGACCAAATATTTTTGTTTTAATGTTTCTTAATTAATAAAATATTATTTTTGCTATTTTTTTTGATAAATAATAATCAATATTTATAAATAAAAAATACAAGTACCAGCTTTTATGTTTGTTATGTTCTCTATATCGTTAAAAATAGCAAACAAACTTGCTGTAACTCATATTTGAGGGTAAGAAAATTAAAATTATTAGAGCATAAATTAATAATTTATGCTCTAACAATATTTTTGTTTGGACTGAGTATGCTCGTATAGGGTAAACTTTCCCTAAGTGTTTTATTTATAAAACCTTTGACAATTAAGCTTAATTTTTTTCTTAAACCGTAAAGCACTTAATTTTTTACTTTCGAATAGACATTTTATTAAGCCAATATTTTCTTAAAAAAAAGAAAACATTTTACTTTAAACAATTCAGGGGGCAAATTACGGCATTCGATATCGAACGAAATTTCAAACAAAATTTTCTTGAATTGTATTGAAATTTCGATCGATATCGAATGCCGTAATTTGCCCCCAGGTATTTGTAATTGCGAACTGACTGGGGTTGGTAGTATTAATTATATTAAATCGTTTATATATCCTAAGCTTTGAAGGACCTTATAAAATTTTGTAATAAGCTTTGAAGGACCTTATAAAATTTTGTAATACAGTAAAATAAAAAATCTATTGTTCCCAGCGCTGTTTTTAGACAGACTGAAGGCTCTTTTGCGTTAGTAAATAAATAAATAAATAAGAGCGTATAGCGATTATTGACTAAAAGTGAGTTAATTCTTATATTATTTATTACCTTATTTCATTTTTAAGATAAAAAAATCAATGAAACACAAGTATTTGTTTGATTATTCTGTAACAGTATTACGAGTTTATTTTTATTTCGATAAGATCTTACAATGTATAAGAACTTTATTAGACTTAGTTTTTAAATAAATTATATTTTTACGAAGTTATTGAATAAATTAAAGGATTTTATTATTAATTTATTAAAAAGTAATATAATGTTTATAAATCGTTGATTTTTTTATTATTATTTACGTATAAATTTTTTCTTCTAGCAATTTGATTTCTTAAAGATCCTTAAAGGCAGTTGTTAATAAAACATTAAGTATTTTCTTAAATAAATTATATTTTACTACAATATTTAAAATAATTCATTGATTTGTAATTGATATTTATCAACTATAATTATGTAATATTATTTATATTAATTTGATTAATGTGGTATATATCCGGTTCGAAACGTCCAAGGACCTCATAAAATGTACACCACAAATGTACACAGCTTCCAAAAAGTTCGGACTATTATTGTGCCCAGCGCGTTTTGCAGTGGAAATTAAAGAGCTTTGCAAAGTTTTTTGTAAGATGATTCCTCAAGAAATGTGCTTAGAGCAATCCTTTGCTTGGACAAATCTGAAAAGGAAAAGAGAAGAAAAATTTAAATTGTCAAATGATGGCAAAAATATTTCATCATGTGCAATGAGTTTTTGTAATAAATTTTTTTCCAAATAAATTTTTTTGGAATACACTTCTTTAATACATTATTTGTTTTAATAATTTAATAAAAAATAATTCGAAATATTTTCTGAATTAAATA
Organism: Germaria angustata; assembly: GCA_963681545.1. Taxonomy (NCBI): domain Eukaryota; kingdom Metazoa; phylum Arthropoda; class Insecta; order Diptera; family Tachinidae; genus Germaria; species Germaria angustata. The sequence goes on along the minus strand of OY813001.1, from coordinate 50,344,668 downwards.
CTATTTAAAAAATGGTCTGAGCACTACACATTCTATCAAAAGTTGGTTGTATTTGTCAATTCATCGGTGGGTTTCAGAAACAGTGTTTAAGAGCTGTTCCACGCTTTTACAACCAAATCAGGCCATACATTTATCTGTACAAATATTTGAGTTATTAAGCAAGACGTAAAACATTTCAGAATTTAGATGGAATTTCCACAATAGAACGGGAAGATTTGATGCACCTTGACTGAGTGCCTTGTAATGTTCATTATTTATTTGGCATATGTGCAAAATTTTTAGAAATTTATCACTAAAACATTCTAAATTTCGTGGAGAAAATGTTAAAATTGTTTAAAAATATTGAAAATATTATGCAAAATTTATTTAATTGGCTTTAAAACACATCACAATCATTCTGTTGTCCCTTTAAACGTCATGATGAACCCTACTCCTGGAAAGAATCGTGCTCGAACTAGGAAAATAGGTTATTGGGAGGAAAATAAAAAAAGTGCAGATTATGATCATTTAATTTGAAATTTTCTACATTGAACGTAGAACGTAGAAATTTACGGACTGTTCTGCAAGGGAGCGATTTGGCTACACTACCATCAACTACCATGTGGTCCTTATGGGAGCCAAAGGAACCAATACCTACCTGCGATGAACTTCTTCGACTGTTCCTGTTCGCCCCCCCCCCCCAGGGGGCGCGGTCAATTCATCTTGTCTTGGTGGCTTGGTGTTGAACTCCCTGGGGTATAGGGTTATCAGGTTTCCGGACCTAGGACTTTTTTGCTGATAACCCCTAAAAACTTGTATGTTGCTACCCAATCCCTGAAACAACAGGGCAACGGGCGCGCATGCAAGTAAACTAAAGGTAAAAGCGGGTTCGCTCGCTCGTCCGGAGGGGTAGTTGGTCTTTCCAGACCTTGACCTTTGGCCAATTGCCCTAAAACTTAATATGTTACTACCCAATCCCTGAAACACCAGGGTAACGGGCGTGCATATAAGTAATTAAGGAAGTAGCTTGCTACGCTAGTCTGGGTAGAGGTGTTACCGATGCCTCAGGTGTGCAAGGAACCTAAAATCGGAGGTGTTTTTAACACAAGGCCGACCAGAGTCCTATCTGGTGCCACGGGAACCAGTAGCCCCTAGGACTTGTCCTAGTCTGGTTGTTGGTGAGGCCCCTTCGGGGATCACGTGGTGGCTGTGGTTAAAACCCAAAGATACGCGGGGAGAGGTATGGGCTGGATGAGTGTGTCTTCAATCATGGGCTAGTGGCATGATGTGGATGTTCTCTTCAGGCCATATATCTCTAGGTGCTGTTGCTATTCGACAGAGCTGCTCTAATGGTTACGGTAGGTGTAGCCTCAGGTCAGATGGGGGTAAAAGTTCCACTGCCGTGCCATTTGGGTAGTAGGAGGTTAGATAGCGCCAAGCATCTTAGCAAGGTGTCTGTACATGGTTCTGCAGCCTGTACGGAACTTGCTACCATGTTGTCCCTGTCAGGGGCACATGTTAGTTGGCGCTCCAGTCATGTGCCTTTGGCGGGGGCTGCTGGGGCGGTGGTGAACGTGCTTTATTCACCCTTGTGCAATAGTGCACCGTCAGGTTAGGCCTTCGGGCAGGTACTGACGTGAATCTTTTGCAACTCTGTTCCTGTTCGCGGTCATGCAACTTCAAAATATATTTTGAAGTACAAGCCCATACATGAGAGTTGTATTCCAATTGGGGGACGAATGTTTGTGACATGATAATTTTACAAAAGTGAAAGACGTTTTATTGAATTTTAAATTAAAGAAAAATTTTTTAATAAATAGTTTGTTAAACACTTATGCCTCAAAAATCAAAGGGATCTAAATTAGAGTATATAAATTAAAATTTTGCATGAGTATATTTTTCCATAAAATCTATAATAGTTCGGTGTTGTAAGCACGGCTTACACACGTAGAGAATAATCGAATGGGATTGATACGATCATACTGACCAATTTAAAGGACAATTACATGAAATTATTTGTTCATTAAATGTTTCCTTAAGTAAATTAATTGATATATTTTTAAATTTCAACAACTGCCAAGCATTTCTCTCAAATTTACCATTAAACAACTGTCAACTATCAAATCGATTTTCAACAAAGCGAATACAGCAACATCCAGCCAACATGTAGTCCTTGATATGGCTATAAGATGGTATCCAAAATGAAACTGATCTCAATAATTTTTACGAATTTTGTAACTCGATTTTCAAATTTCTGTGAACTTAAATTTGCTTCTCCTCTTTTTTCAAATGCATAATTTTTATTTTTATTAGTTGAAGAACACATGTATAAATTTTTGTCGGAAAAAAATTTTACAATAACAATTTTTGTTGTATTTGCTTCGAAGTGAAAATTATGGAATGTGTAGTTTCTCCTCTAGACACTTGTTACCATTGCATTGAACTTCCAAGTGGCAAATGTAGTTTAATACGCTTCGTTAAACACTGCAGCAAATGTTTTCAAGTTGAAAGGTCCTTAATAAAGTGGAGCAAATGAAGGCATTAAAAATGTAGGAGAAACAAAGAGTCACTTCAATATGAATTGTAGCAGCTAAAAAACTAAATTTTCGGAGTTAAATCACATAAGTCCTTTACACACTTACACTTTCTAGAAAACAAAAAAAAAAATAAAATAAAATAAAAATAATAATAATAAAATAAAGCAAAAAGGAATTTCGTCCTCTTAGAATTTTTTATACAATTTCATGTCAGTTATTTAAGGTGCTTAATTTTTGAAAAATAAATAAAATAAATGTGTAGATATTCAGTCAGATTTAAAGAAAATGGCGTTGAAATATTAGAAATCGCGTTGTACAGATGTGAAAAGTCATTGTTAAATTGCTTCCTTCAGCGTTTCTGAGTGCGTGACTTGTAGCATGAGAAATCTCATTCACTTAAAATACAATAACCCACCATGTAGACTTTTGACTTTGCATCACTTAAAGTATCCTGAGACTTTAAATTGTTAAATTTTGTTGTCATTTTAAATTATAAGAGGAAAGCTGTAGGTTTTATATATTTATTGGTTAAAATCCGAAATAGTAACTCTCATGACATAAAATAGTTTTCCCTGTTCTATTTTATTTATTGTCCCTTGTTCCTTTTCAAACTTCTTTATCGACTCGTTAATGAACATTATGGTCGCACAATATTTTCTTTCGATCATTTAAATCATAGATTCATGGATCGGTTTCGAGTCTAGTTCTTAAACGCCTGAGTCTATTCGTATTAAACATGTAAGAAAAACAAATATTTTTTAAATAATATAAAACGAAAACTATTGTCTATGTTTTCCCTAATTTGTATGGTTATCAGAACTATATTAATATGTTCCTGGGAACAATAAAAACTAAATCAACTTGTCACTAGAGTCATTTAATGATAATTTGAAGACGGAATTGCAGTTTCAAAGAATTCATGGTTTGAATTTGGCAAATATTGGAATCAATCCAACAATCATATCCTGTCTCCTCACATCTTTTCATATAAACGGCTCTAATGTATAAATAACCATCACCACCTCGATGAAATTAGACAAGCATGATATACACGATGATAATTTTTCCCCTCGCAAGCACTCATTTCTAAAAAAAATTATTAAATTTTAATAACTCGGGCAATAATTAAGAACGCGGTTTCCTTTTTATTACGAACGCGGGAAGAACTTCAATTATAAGGATATAAAGTTTTTTGTTTATTGCTTTTTATTAAAAACTATCAAATTCCCTGCGTGTTGCTGTCGCATATTAAGAAATTTTTCTATTTCCAATATGATTAGAATTGCTTTCTTTGTCTTAGAGAGCCATTGGTGAGATGTACAAGCGCCTCTCGAGAAAAATATATCCTGTAGCATTCCCGTAGGTGCAATCAATAGATCCTCAGTTTCATCGTGACCGGATGAGCGGTTTGCCTGCGCTCAGAATATGAAGAAACGGACTTAGATAAATTCTTATATAAGATTAGATAATTCTTATATAACAATATTAATTTTCTAATAAAAAGAAACAAAGCGAAAGGAAATCTTTCTGTAAATATGGATGCTGTACCCGTTGAGGAATCAGAAGCATTCGATATTCTTGACATAAAAGTCCAGTGTTGTTCGTAATATACGATGAACGAAGAAGATTTTTTATGTCGTGAAAGTACCATTCAAGTGCAAGAAATACTTCAATCCTTTTACACTCCATAGTAAGTTTACCATCTTTTTCCGATCGAAAATGGAATACATCTCGATCGCGTATGTGTAGGAGAGGATGAAGAAGCTGTAATCAAATCTATTGACCCATTTGTAGTCGATTACTAGTGAATACATTGTAGACAAAATTCGTCCTCTATTCGAACTGATTGTGTGCGGCATAAACTTTCTGCGCAGGTCATTCCTGTCACTTGCAGCGTGAAGAGGTTCAAGCCATATGTCCAACAGCACTACCTTCTCTGTCCTTTTTCCCATAACATATTTTCCTAACAACGGCACCATGCACTTCGTAACTACTGAATACCAGTCCAAGTTAAAAAAAATATAAGCATTGGTCTGTTGAAAATAAATAAGTCTTGCACCGTAAAAATGTGGCTCTATTCAGCAGCTTTTCGTTTAAGCGGATTTTGAATCAAGCGAATTAAAGAGCTTTGATATTAATGAAAAATAGAATTGAATCGATTATCTGGATTCTAAACACTTCAAATTGTTTAGGGATTTAGTTTTTCTTCTGGATTGAGGAAATCACACATGCATTTTTCAATTATTTTGCTGCTGGGAAGTTTTTCATTCACTAGGGAGTGTAAATTATGGGGAAACTTAAAGGTTGCTGACTTTTATTCAAAAGTCAACATGTTGAATCATCTCCCACGCATTTTTCCTCTTTTTATTACAAAATTTTTATCCCTTTTTCTTGTGTTTATTTATTGACTGTATTTCATTTACTGATGCTTTCGGTTGTTTTGTATTTATTTTTGGAATATTTTTTGTTGACATTTACACGTATCACGTACTACTGTAAGCGAAACGTTGCTTGACTGGTTATTGGCCTTTTATTTTTATCCTTTTTGCTTCGTTGCCTGTATTTTATTGCATGCGTGTTAATTTATATAATAAGTAAAGGGGTGATTTTTTAAAAGCTTTCGGATTTGATTAAACAAAAATACATAAAAATTAGAGAAATTTATGAAATCTTTAATTGAGTCGATAGAACGATCTGTATAATTCAATGTTTAAAGATGATTTCATGTAAATGTTGACCGCGGCTACTCCTCAAATGTTTCATACGCTGGCTCTAATTTTGGCATATTGCTCCAACATATCGGCAGGTATCTCACGAATGAATTCTTCAATATTGGCTTGCAGTGCGTCAACCATTACGGACTTGTCTCTTTAGACATGAGCCTTAATATAGTCCCACAAAAAATAGTCTAAAGGCGTTAAATCGCACGATCTAGGCCGCCAATTTACCAGCCCCAAAACGTGAAACAAACTATTCACCAAACTCTCTTCTCAATTGGGGCATTGTGGCCCGTCTTGTTGAAACCACATGTCAGCCAAGTCCAGCTTTTCTATTGTGGGCAAACAAAGTTGTAATCATCGCATGTTTAAACATGTTAAACGGAAACAGCTAAGCTGCCAAAAACAGAAATTGCCAAAAAGAAAGTTGCCTTAAAAAAAACACTTTAAAATGTAATCTTCCCCTGAATATTAAAATGATTTTAATTTTAATAGTATTGATTTGATCCTTGCCAAAGATTTCATTTGCCAATATTGCTGGTTTCATTAGTTATTTATTGGTTTCCTTAGTTGATTGAAATCGGGTTCAGTAGAAATCGTCTCTAAAAGCTTTCATCCACAAAAAAAATCATTTGTGCCGCTACAAAGTTTTCAGGCATTATTGTGCTTGAAGCAAAAACTTTATTACTTTTAAAATTTTCTTTGTACAACCTTTTCGAAAATTTATTGGTGAACTCTCCAATTGAAGGTATTCGTTTACATAGATTTCAAAATTTAAATGTGGCATGAAATTTTTCATATTTCATAAAAACTAGTCTATCATAAAAATTAAATTTTTATTCTGAGTTTGGTTTAATTTAATGCTAAAATTTAGAATTTTACGGATTGAATCCTTTGGCGGGGTTTGCGGTAGAAACTTTATACAAATTATTATTTTTAAGTGGAAATCTTTAATGGATATTAAATATACTTTATTGCAAAAATTTTGTTACATTTCTTAAAGAAAATTTTTTTATTTCCACAAGATGGTTCGAGAATATTTTTGATTACGCTTTAGTGAACCGATCTTCTCTAGTTCTAATTAATAATTCTGCATTTACAATAAGAAACATTTATGTCTTTTAACTAGGTTAGGTTAGGTTAGGTTAGGTTGATTGGAGGGGTGTGATAGCCCATGTCATACGACATACACTTAAGCCAGTGAAGGCTTGTTGTGCGCTCCCTTTAATTATCAGACACAAACTGCCAGAGTTCTGCGGCAGGATTTGAACCTGGGACCTTCGCACTACGAGTCTAGTACACTACTATATTGCACTGGAATACGAATATTAAAAAATTTCCAAAATTTTTATTTCATTAGTTCAATAATCATTAATAATACGACGAGTAATTTTCACCTGTCGTTTGTAGTGTTTGTTTAGTAATCAGAGAAACGTTAATTGACACCGATCGATGTTTCAATAACAATCGAATATCTGTTTTAATAATGCTGAAAATATAAATTCTAGTACACCAGAAAATGTTTACACATTATCATTTTCCTTTTATAATTCAAGATCTCCTTGAATTAAAGTCCTGTGACATCTGTTAAGAGTGAAAGGAAAAATTAATTATAACCGAAAATCAAAATTATTTTAAATTTCGAATTCTAGAAATTTATAGTCCGTCTTGAATGAGAAACAGCCCAAAAAAACTTAATAGCGCTGCAAGGATAAAAGATATCCTTACCAAATCTTAAGTTATATCTTAAGCGAACCGCAATGTGTTATAAATACAAATTTAATTTACATATACCACACACTTTGGCTTACATGCCACAGATGTGAATAAGTGTTTTATAATCACATTGAAGATGACTATGACATTTATACTTCCTTGGATACATATTTAGTGCATATTTTTCGTATTTAATAAGTGACAAGTATGCAAATTGAATATCGTTACCTGAAATGCAAAAGGGCGTAACAACATATTTCAAAATTTTACAGGAGAGACAAAAAACTCCAAAAAATCAAAGATTACGAAGCTGGTGTTGCAATTTCTTCAGTACAGCATTAAATTGCGATGATGCATTTATTTCGTAGAAAAAAAAATTTCTTTAATCGTCATTTTTATTAGATGTGCGGGATGGGCCATTTTGCATTATAAAAAACTGAAATCAAAAGGGCGTAACAACAGAAACATGTTTAAAGTGGAAATGTCCTCATATGATTTGCTAGTCGAGTTTGAAGAAATAAAAAGCACAAATGTTTTTTAGATTTAATTTTATTAACTTAAATATACTCGTAAATGCATATTTTTAACTTAAAATTTAAAATAAAATAACATTTCATAAAAAAAACTAAGAAAAAATAAAGGTTAATATTCATTGCAAAATTCAAAAATCATAAATCAGTTCACTAATCAACTTAAATTTAAAATAAAATTATATTTCATTAAGTAAGGGGAAAAATAAATTTAAATACATAGTTATTGCAAAATTAATCATTAATCTTCGAAAGGAATGTTGTCGTAAAACAAGTGACAGTCTGCAGGTATTAATCTTTTTAGATCTTGGAGATGTTGCCATTTCTTCTTCGATATTTTTAGTCTCTCCTTATGTAATTGTGAAGGCTGTTCAACGACGAAATCCTTTTTAGTTCTTTATGGAAGTTGTTGATATTCATTTTCTATATTAGTTTTAAAATAAATGACTCCTGTTGAATCATACGCTAAGGCTCGAATCATATTTACGGTATCATCACCAGATTTTCGGCCTTAGTAATAAAAATAATTAAAAAAATAGAAATATTATTAAGTAGTAGTCTTTTAGGTTAGGCGATTAGTTTAAGAAAGTAATTGAGCAATTTAATTTATTCTTTTTTGTTAAGGAAATTTCATTAAAATGCTTTTTTTATACTGTTTTTACCTGGCCGTATTGATGTGTAGCGCTTTGGAATAGCATCGTAATTACAGAAATAGGCGTGATTTAAAAGATGAGCATTCAGAGGAAAAGGTGTTTTTCGTGCACTTTTAATTATATCCACTAGCTGTGACGGCAAATTTACCTGCATATTTTTTACCTTTCTCTCAATAAGAGAGTGAGTAGCATCGCACTCCATTTGAGTATGTCCTACAACTAAGTATTTCTGCTCGATCGTCACATTTTTTTCGGTACAAAACAACAACAAAGCATTCGCTAAAATGGCGTTACGATTTTGGTAGCAACAACCATCTGAATATATGATGATGTGGTGAAATTCTGGGCTTTGTGATATGACCTTTTCTAAATGTTTTATAATACATGTTGCAAAGTACGATGACGTTAGGGCACCTTCCGTCTCGTCCCATATGTAATTATCTGACTCGTGTGTAATGACATTGTATACGGTAAAATTATGTACTTGAAGCTTCATTTTATAATACGAAGAATTAGCGTTCGTCTGCGGGACAAGTTTGACTGCTTGCATATCTATGCAAAACAGTAAACAAACACCAGAAAGTGCATTTTCTATATCGTTTAACTTTTCATTTCTCATTTTTTCAATTTCTGATCTGTGATTTTCATATTCATCTTTTGATACATTTTTTGATTTGAAAGAAACGCACAAATCGCACTCATCATTTCTTGGTTTAAATAAACCGTAATTACCTGCCTTAAGAACATCCATAAATTTAGGAAATGATACCTAATTAATTACCCTAATTTAACACAGTGGTTTTGTTCCAGTACAAATTTGTCAAAAGTAGTAAAAAAGAGAAATTTTGAAATTATTCTTAAAATGAAAACTCATAAAAATTTGGAAAAAATGGGAGATCTAGACTGCCTATTACCTAGCAACGAAAACTGCATTTCAATTAGAGAGTTTTGGCAGTTAACTTTTGCTTGGTGTGGGTTGCGCCCTTTTGGTTTAAGAAAAAACCAACTTTGTTGTTACGACCTTTTGATTTTCTTCAATAAAATGGTTGTTATTGTCAGTAGGGCTGTAAAAATGTAGGAGGACATGTAATTCGATTTCCTCTACAACAATAAATGAAAAAACCCATTTTGAATTTTTTGGTTGTTACGCCCTTTTGCATTTCAGTTAACGATATGTGTCAAAAGCTCTTTTCCCATACACGTACTCAATTCATTGAATTATTGTCGTTTCTCAGAGTTGTGCAGCTGCTAATGTCTTCATTAGGTTTATTTGTCACACAATCATTCAATATATTATGGAAGTTGATATAAAAACACACACACATGACATAAGGAACTCAAGTATTTACTATGAGTTATGCATTTGAATATTAACCCTTGATGAACCGACGCCTTCACACAAACAATGTGCATATTTCACGTACTCATTCCAATGCCGCGTATACGGCAGCTACAAGCGTTTTATTACTTTCATGTCAATTATTGTTTTTATATTTTTTATTAATGGTAATTTTTAATATAAATTTGGAATATTTTACTAATAGAAACACAAAATTTCTATCATATTGTTTCCCTATCACCTCGAACGTGTATAAACAATTTCACGTTAAAGTGGAAATAATAAATTGAAATATTAAAATGAAATTAAGGGCCTGTTTGCCGATGTCGAAAGAAAACTTTCTTTCGCAATCTAAGCGAAAGAAAACTGATTTGGGTTTACCTAAATTGGTTCTATGCGAACGATGACTCGAACGACAACTCGCATGAAAACGTAAGTGTTTTCATACAAATATGGGTTTGTCTATTTCGAAGTTGTTGTCAACTTTGCGAACACAAATTTCAAAATCAGGCACCAGTTATTTTGTGTTCGAATGACAATAATTTTTTGAAAAAATATATAAATAAACAAATATTTTATGAAAAAAATTTTTAATAACAAATAGCTTTTTAGTTGTGAGTACATACATACATTCATACATATGAATGTACATTTGGGGTGGGTTATTGCCTACATATACATATACATATATGTACATACATACATACATAGGTACTTATTTTGTATTTGCTACTTGCAAAAATTACACATATTGTTTGCAGATTTGAAATCTGATTTGAAATCTAGAACCAAAAAGACAACAAAAAAGTATGCAGGAAACAGGTGGTTGTAGTTATATTTTTTTTATTTTGTAAACTTTTAGTTTGTTTTGGTTACATTTTCTTTATTTCGATAGCTGATTAATTTCAAAAGGAGTTGTATTTGACTTCAAACAATTTAGTAGTATTTTTTGTATTTTTAGAGGAAATTGCTGTAAAACAATTATACTTATAAGTTGGCACTACTTTGCTTTATTAACACGTAAGATACAAAAATTGACTGACGTAAGTAGCTGCGAACGAAAGTGAGTGACATAGACAAACTCAAATTGATTCGAATGTGAGTGACTAGCTTTCTTTCGCATGAGTTTTCTTTCGACATCGGCAAACAGGCCGTAAATTGTAATTTAATTGTACATTGTATACCCTTTCTCTAATACTTAGTGTTGTTGTTGGAAATTAGTAACCCAAAAACAAGTAATGCAAAAACAAAATTTTAAACTTTCAAAAATGTGATTTTATTTCTAACATATTTTTTTTAATCAAACAAACGTACAGAAATTCAGTCCTTAATATGTCGATCAACGTTCTCAGAATTTGTATAGGAAAATAAATAAATTTATAATACTGGAATTTTGTTTTTGCCTTAAAAAATTTGAAGGGTATAACGATGAATTAATTCATGTTTCACGCAAATCCAGACTTATTGAAGGTCTAAATATGCATTATCAGTAGAGAAGTAAAATGTGACGGTGATGAAAATTATTGGGGATGGGCAAGATTTTATTCAGACTTTGGCGGACAGAGATGATCTGTTTTTTTTTCAAATCACCGTAGAAGGACATATTGCTCAACAACACGAGCAAATGATGAAATTGTTTTATCGAAATGGATATTCGGGTAATTGGAAACTGACCCCGATTTTCATCAAAAAATCATATTCAGTGATTATACCCACATCTAAATGAATAGGTACGACAATAATGAAAATGATGGATTTTCGGACCTTACCAATTCACATGAATTCAAAAAGCGTCCAATGCCTTCCAAAAAAGTTATTTCTTCGCGGAATTTTGTGCTGGTGGCGTCATCGGCCCTTATTTCTTTCAGAACGGCATTGGTCAGGCCACCACCAACAACGGCGAGCGCTATAGGTCGATGGTCAATAACTTATTATTTGAGAGTATGGCACTACGTGACTGCATGGTCATCTCACGTAAAACTGATGTGAACTGTCCACCGAGGTCGTGCCTCTTTGACGCATCAGAATCATGAATAAAAAAATTTCATATGAATAAAATTTTTAATCACAAGCATTTGGTTTAATTTAAATTTAAAGATGAGAAGCGCTTAGTAAAAGACTCCTTTAGAGTGTAAAACTCACAGATAGTGACACAGTTTTGTTAGAGAAGGTTTGGGAAGTTAGAAGTTTTTTGAATATGAATAACGACATAATTATTTTTAATGCAGATTAGGAGAATACGAGCGTAGTGGATTAAGTATTTAATTTAAATGGCCTAGTGCTTCAAAAACAGTTATTTAATTAAATTAAAAATAGTCGAAGAATGCAACAATATCTTTTTCAAATTTAGATTAGGTTAGGTTAGGTTGATTGGAGGGGTGTTATAGCCCATGTCATACGACATACACTTAAGCAGTGAAGGCTTGTTGTGCGCTCCCTTTAATTATCAGACACAAACTGACAGAGTTCTGTGGCAGGATTCGAACCTGGGACCTTCGCACTACGAGTCTAGTACACTACCTACTAGTCTACGAAGGTCAGTATTCAAATTTAATTCAATCCATATATTTTGTAAAATTAATTTATTCAAACATTTTTCTAGTTCAATTAATTATTTTATTTCTTTGCAAGAAGAGTGAATTCAAAATTCTAATGCTTTAATGATTCGCTGTTTCATTCCAAAAATAATCATACGTTTACAGCTCTGTTCTACTGCAACAAGCACGGTTTATCAGATTAACACAACGAGACTATAAATGCATAAATCTCTTCAGGTGCAATTTGCGGCACTTGTAACTTTTGCACATCTTATACAAATGCAGTTAATTCTGTGCTTAAAATAAAACATGTGTCATGTATATGTTGGCTTTTGCCACTCACCTGAGAATATTGATGTTGTTCGGCATTCAACGTCTAACTCAAATTTTTGCCTCATTATTCAAAGGAAATCGAGATAATGTTTTACTAGTATTTAACATTTCTTTTGTTTGTTTTTTTTTTTTGAGATTTGAGAAAATTTCTTAAACGTAATACGTGAAATGAGGAATGTATTTAAGGAATTCTTGTCAAGGTGGTGGGAGCTAAATTTCTACAAATAAGATACCGGAAACAACTTCAATGTTTTGCTTTTTGAAACATGAAAGATCAGGATGAATCAAATATTTTTCAAACTATTGGATATGACTTGAAGAAAAAAGTAATTATCTAAAGGGTTCCTTATTTATTTTATAAAATTTGTAATGCCTGTATTTCAGTCCCTTGTTCATTATTTATTTGTAAATTTATATACATAAAATGTACATTCTGAGTACATTTCGTTGGTATTAGCCAACGATAAATAGCGAGTTGACTAGTGAGAATAACTGGCTCATGTACACAATATTAGTCACAACATTATTCTAACCATCACGGATTATATTTTTGCAAAACAAATGTGCTCCGAGCTTATGTTTGTTCAAAAACAAGAAATACATTTTAATCCTGGAAAAATATATCCTTGTAAAGAATAAATACAAACAAATAAACCAAATATTTTTAGTTGTTCAAATTTCTTTTCTGCAGGCTCTAACGTAAGAGGTTCTTCCGCACTAAATGTTTATAAATAGTGATTCAATTGCAACACTAAAGCAGCTGATTCGTAATAGATTAGAAAACAAAGACAAACAGCCTGTGCCTCGATGTTGAATGAAAATTTAAGCGTACGAAAAGCAGTCACTCTCTTATGTTTTAGAAAAGCGTCTGCTATTTTTCGATTTATCCTCCGCCAAGCTTTATGTTGGTAACGTGAACTAAATAACTATTTTTAAATGAATTCGCTACCAGATAAATATTCCAAAAAAAACTTTTAAGTTCTATAAGCCGAGACGTATACTTAATATTTCTAACGTCATTTCATTCAATGTTAATCATACCACAGCGCCAGTTCAAATGATTAGAAAAAAATTTATAAAATAAGGAAATATTCGTATTTTGAAAAATCAAACTGGAAATGGCTTATTTCAAGGACTTAAAAGAAAAAAATTTAAGCCAAATAAATTCAAGTTATTGAAGATCCACATCTCGAACCCATAACAATATAAGGTTGTTCATAGAATTCCAAATTTTAAATAGTTTTGAAAACAAAGCGATATCCCTGAGTGATATATAAAACATATTCATATCAATATCGGACTGGCGGACAAAACGCTTATACATACGGGCATCGCCATAATTTCCCTCTTATTTGTTGATTTGGACGATAGGAAATGGGTTTTTTGCAACAAGAATGTTCAAACATCAAATCATTTTACAGAAAGGAGTATATAATTTTGTAAAAGGATACTTCCTTTTAACCTTAAGCGTATCTAAGAAAAAGATACCCTTAACAGCTATAATTCTTATTAACTTTAAAAAGTAGTCTTAAGAGCAACTTTTATCATTTAAATTTCTAATGAATGAAACAACATTGAATTTCCATTATAATTAAATTTGTGTAAATATCTATCTTACAGAAGAGATTTACAATAGATCCCTAATGCCTTTTTAATTACTTTTTTTAAATTCATGAACACAATTCCAGTGCAGAAAATATACAAGAATACAATTATGGTAGAAATGTGGTTTTCTTGTTCAGACATATTTGTCATTGAATTTATTCCTTTAATGAATATTGTACACATAAAATCCTTAAAGCCTGTGTTTAGTGTATGTATGTAAAATACAGCTTTAAGACAAAAAATATACTCTCTAGAATGGTAAGGTTTACGCCCACAGGTTTTGACTCACATTGAGGTGCAAAATTTAAAGGCAAAAGCTTCGCCTCCTTTTCAGAATTACTGAAGCCTGTGTCCTTAAGAATTTACTTTTAAAATGTACACATAAAATGAGCACATACATACTCGATAAATTAAATAAAAGAAATTGTTTTTATTTAAATGTGGTAAAACCCATAAAAGAGCAGAACTCATACTAGATATAAGTATTTCTACATGTAAGAAAACTATATGTGTTTTTGGTTTTTATATGTTACACTCGTAGTTTTTCTCTATTATAGCACTTGTTACTAATGTCCTGCAGCCTGAAGAAAGGGATATTTGAGCCACTCGATTTAAAACGTAGAGCATTGCACAATTTTTAATAATTTATGATAAAAAAAAGTCTGCCACAACAGGACTATAAGAGATATTATTTATGCTTCATTTAATTAAAAAATTATAAAAAGTCATGGCAATTATTTGGGCTAATCTGCTCTTTTAATAATTTATTAGTTGTATATTTGTGGTTTTTAAAAAAGTCTATACGTCTAAAATATTACTGGTACTTGTGCGTGACTATAGTTTTTATAAACGGAGAAATATAAGATGAAATCGAAGAATTAACATGTTTTTGGACAAGTTTTTTTAAATTTTCCTTGTTCTTATACAAATTCCTAATTATAATCTCGTAAACATAAAACTTTTTGAACCTTTCGATTCTATCAATAAGTTTTCTCAAGCACAAGCAAAATATCAGACATATAGAGTGGTTTAAAGTGCAGAATATATGAATAAATAAAATTTTAAATGCAATATCATTTAGCAGGTTCCTCATTAATCTAGTAAGTTTTCCGTATACAGATATTCCTAATTTTCTCAAGAACTTAGGTACACTTTTCCCTGTGATCTCTGATCGAAGCACTAGTTATACAGTCATAGAGACTAGAATACGCCCTCTTAATTAATTTTAATTTTGAATAAATTTAATGAGCGACTAGATTGCAAATCTGGAAAAAGGTTGTTAACAGTGCAAACTGAATTAATGTTTTCAATTGATTTTTTCAAAATTCTAGAAAAGAAAACAACTCGATATATTATTCAGCCAAAAAAAGTTTCCATTTTATTACCATATTGCAGTGTAGCTTAAATAAGAAACCAGTAGTATGATTCATTGACTTTCATATCACTTTCCAACCCCACCCCATAATTTTAGAACGCCCACTACCACATTTAGTTGCATTTGCATTTGAAAGCATTTCAATGATTTATAGATGACAATTTCTTTATGGGAGATTAAATTTATCTGCTTGTCTGTTAATGCATCTAATTTATATTTGTTTATCTAATGACCATGATTCTATGCATGGATAGACTTGCAAAGTACTTAGATATTTATGTACGTATAGAACGTATCTACGTAGTGGGTCTATGTATTGATGAAACACTAATAAATGTTGTTGTGGAGCACTGCACTCTATTTTCGACAATATGAAAAAGTTTTCTATATAATCGCTTGAGTAGTTGTAGTAGTCATAATGGTTTTTGTGTAGTTTGTATTTTGTACATTAAGTGTGATATACAATTCTAATATGCAAATCACAGCAACTACTCAATAGAGTAGTATGTAAAATTAAGTAGTTTAATATACTAAATAAACAATAATGAAACTTTAAAATTTGAAAAGTTAATTATTCAAAAATTTTTTTGGGCTCAACCCCGATACGCTTTGACATTAGGTATCTGAATATACAATTACATATATACAACCTTATATATACATTTTAAGTATGAAGATGTTTGGCATGTGCATAAAGGTGCCCCAAAAGCAATCGGACAAAAAAAATATATGTATATGAAGAAATGTAATCCATGTTTTGTTTACTTCTTTTAAATAAAGATCAACTGATCTCAGTAAAAATTAAGATGTGTGTGATGATAAATTTAAATTTAACTAGTACAGACAATTTTTAGTAATGACAATTTCGCAGTTAACGGAGCTCTGTTAACCAGTTAACAAAAATCCCAAATTGGACTGGGTTCATTTAAAAGGCGATATATAGGAACTACGACAAGGATAAAAAAACTATATATCAGGAAATATGCTCCAGGAATTTCTTAATGAAACTGTGACAATACGGAAGGCAAAATACATGTTAGAGCAGCAATATAGTTCGTTTAAACAAATGTAATTTCTTGAGAAGATTAGTGATCATATTGAAAAAATAGAGAGGGGCTGGTACTATACACTATATAGAAATGGTGGTCCAGGGAGTGCTTAAATGGAATATAATAGTGGGACATCTGAAATAATCTTGTAAGCTTAATAAATGGGATTTAAAAAAAAAATGTTTTATTTTTTTTTTGAATTTCTGGGGAAGATTAGTGGTCATATTGGAAAAACGGAGAGGCGCTGGCTATACACATTATTTTGAATTTAATTGAAAAAATTATAAAATTTTTTTTTTCTTATTTTCGCCGAAAAAAAAAAACTCGAATTAAAGCTAATATGTTTATCTATCCAACGAAAAAGAAAACAAGTCGATACCTTGAAAATTAAGCAAGTTATGACCAAAAAGGTAACAACTTCTACTACTGCCTCGTCCCGGCCACTTTTTAGAAGAACTGGTTACCATTTTGATCATAACTTGCTTAGTTTTCAAGATATCGACTTGATTTCTTTTTCGTTAGATAGATACACATATTGGCTTTAATCCCAATTTTTTTTCGCGGGTAGTGCGAAAAAAAATTTTTTTCCCAAAAGTTATGGTGACCTAACCCCTTTGTTTTTTTGAAAAAATTACAAAAAATTTTTTTTTATTTTCGCAAAAAAAAATTTAGACTGAATGCCAATACGTTTGGCTATCCAACGCAAAACAAACCAAGTCGATACCTTGAAAAGTAAGCAAGTTATGACCAAAAAGGTAACCACTTCTACTACTGCCTCGTCCCGGCCACTCTTTAGAAGAACTGGTTACCATTTTGATCATAACTTGCTTAGTTTTCAAGATATCGACTAGATTTCTTTTTCGCTGGACAGATAAATATATTGGCTTTAATTCGAATTTTTTTTTCGCGGGTAGTGCGAAAAAAAAATTTTTCCCCAAAATTATGGTGACCTAAACCCTTTCTTTTTTGAAAAAATTTGTTTTGTTTATTTTCGCCAAAAAAAAAATCGAATGAATGCCAATACGTTTGGCTATCCAACGCAAAAGAAACCAAGTCGATACCTTGAAAAGTAAGCAAGTTATGACCAAAAAGGTAACCACTTCTACTACTGCCTCGTCCCGGCCACTTTTTAGAAGAACTGGTTACCATTTTGATCATAAATTGCTTAGTTTTCAAGATATCGACTTGATTTCTTTTTCGTTGGATAGATAAACATATTGGCTTTAATTCGAATTTTTTTTCGCGGGTAGTGCGAAAAAAAATTTTTTCCCCAAAAATTATGGTGACCTAACCCCTTGTTTTTTTGAAAAAATTACAAAAATTTTTTTTCTTATTTTCGCAAAAATTTCTTTTTCGTTGGATAGATAAACATTGGCTTTAATTCGAATTTTTTTTTCGCGGGTAGTGCGAAAAAAATTTTTTCCCCAAAAATTATGGTGACCTAACCCCTTTGTATTTTTGAAAAAATTACCAAAAAAATTTTTTCTTATTTTCGCAAAAAAAAAAAAAAAAAAAAATTTAGACTGAATGCCAATACGTTTAGCTATCCAACGCAAAAGAAACCAAGTCGATACCTTGAAAAGTAAGCAAGTTATGACCAAAAAGGTAACCACTTCTACTACTGCCTCGTCCCGGCCACTTTTTAGAAGAACTGGTTACCATTTTGAACACAACTTGCTTAGTTTTCAAGATATCGACTTGATTTCTTTTTCGTTGGATAGATAAACATATTGGCTTTAATTCGAATTTTTTTTTTTCGCGGGTAGTGCGAAAAAAAATTTTTTCCCCAAAAATTATGGTGACCTAACCCCTTTGTATTTTTGAAAAAATTACCAAAAAATTTTTTTTCTTATTTTCGCAAAAAAAAATTAGACTGAATGCCAATACGTTTAGCTATCCAACGCAAAAGAAACCAAGTCGATACCTTGAAAAGTAAGCAAGTTATGACCAAAAAGGTAACCACTTCTACTACTGCCTCGTCCCGGCCACTTTTTAGAAGAACTGGTTACCATTTTGATCATAACTTGCTTAGTTTTCAAGATATCGACTTGATTTCTTTTTCGTTGGATAGATAAACATATTGGCTTTAATTCGAATTTTTTTTTTCGCGGGTAGTGCGAAAAAAAATTTTTTCCCCAAAAATTATGGTGACCTAACCCCTTTGTATTTTTGAAAAAATTACCAAAAAATTTTTTTTCTTATTTTCGCAAAAAAAAATTAGACTGAATGCCAATACGTTTAGCTATCCAACGCAAAAGAAACCAAGTCGATACCTTGAAAAGTAAGCAAGTTATGACCAAAAAGGTAACCACTTCTACTACTGCCTCGTCCCGGCCACTTTTTAGAAGAACTGGTTACCATTTTGATCATAACTTGCTTAGTTTTCAAGATATCGACTTGATTTCTTTTTCGTTGGATAGATAAACATATTGGCTTTAATTCGAATTTTTTTTTTCGCGGGTAGTGCGAAAAAAAATTTTTTCCCCAAAAATTATGGTGACCCTTTGTATTTTTGAAAAAATTACCAAAAAATTTTTTTTTCTTATTTTCGCAAAAAAAAATTAGACTGAATGCCAATACGTTTAGCTATCCAACGCAAAAGAAACCAAGTCGATACCTTGAAAAGTAAGCAAGTTATGACCAAAAAGGTAACCACTTCTACTACTGCCTCGTCCCGGCCACTTTTTAGAAGAACTGGTTACCATTTTGATCATAACTTGCTTAGTTTTCAAGATATCGACTTGATTTCTTTTTCGTTGGATAGATAAACATATTGGCTTTAATTCGAATTTTTTTTTCGCGGGTAGTGCGAAAAAAAATTTTTTCCCCAAAAATTATGGTGACCTAACCCCTTTGTATTTTTGAAAAAATTACCAAAAAAATTTTTTTTCTTATTTTCGCAAAAAAAAAAAATTTTTTGACTGAATGCCAATACGTTTAGCTATCCAACGCAAAAGAAACCAAGTCGATACCTTGAAAAGTAAGCAAGTTATGACCAAAAAGGTAACCACTTCTACTATTGCCTCGTCCCGGCCACTTTTTAGAAGAACTGGTTACCATTTTGATCATAACTTGCTTAGTTTTCAAGATATCGACTTGATTTCTTTTTCGTTGGATAGATAAACATATTGGCTTTAATTCGAATTTTTTTTTCGCGGGTAGTGCGAAAAAAATTTTTTCCTCTAAAAATTATGGTGACCTAACCCCTTTGTATTTTTGAAAAAATTACCAAAAAAATTTTTTTTCTTATTTTCGCAAAAAAAAAAATTAGACTGAATGCCAATACGTTTAGGTATCCAACGCAAAAGAAACCAAGTCGATACCTTGAAAAGTAAGCAAGTTATGACCAAAAAGGTAACTACTTCTACTACTGCCTCGTCCCGGCCACTTTTCAGAAGAACTGGTTACCATTTTGATCATAACTTGCTTAGTTTTCAAAATATCGACTTGATTTCTTTTTCGTTGGATAGATAAACATATTGGCTTTAATTCGAATTTTTTTTCGCGGGTAGTGCGAAAAAAAATTTTTTCCCCAAAAATTATGGTGACCTAACCCCTTGTTTTTTTGAAAAAATTACAAAAATTTTTTTTCTTATTTTCGCAAAAATTTCTTTTTCGTTGGATAGATAAACATTGGCTTTAATTCGAATTTTTTTTTCGCGGGTAGTGCGAAAAAAATTTTTTCCCCAAAAATTATGGTGACCTAACCCCTTTGTATTTTTGAAAAAATTACCAAAAAAATTTTTTCTTATTTTCGCAAAAAAAAAAAAAAAAAAATTTAGACTGAATGCCAATACGTTTAGCTATCCAACGCAAAAGAAACCAAGTCGATACCTTGAAAAGTAAGCAAGTTATGACCAAAAAGGTAACCACTTCTACTACTGCCTCGTCCCGGCCACTTTTTAGAAGAACTGGTTACCATTTTGAACACAACTTGCTTAGTTTTCAAGATATCGACTTGATTTCTTTTTCGTTGGATAGATAAACATATTGGCTTTCATTCGAATTTTTTTTTTTCGCGGGTAGTGCGAAAAAAAATTTTTTCCCCAAAAATTATGGTGACCTAACCCCTTTGTATTTTTGAAAAAATTACCAAAAAATTTTTTTTCTTATTTTCGCAAAAAAAAATTAGACTGAATGCCAATACGTTTAGCTATCCAACGCAAAAGAAACCAAGTCGATACCTTGAAAAGTAAGCAAGTTATGACCAAAAAGGTAACCACTTCTACTACTGCCTCGTCCCGGCCACTTTTTAGAAGAACTGGTTACCATTTTGATCATAACTTGCTTAGTTTTCAAGATATCGACTTGATTTCTTTTTCGTTGGATAGATAAACATATTGGCTTTAATTCGAATTTTTTTTTTCGCGGGTAGTGCGAAAAAAAATTTTTTCCCCAAAAATTATGGTGACCCTTTGTATTTTTGAAAAAATTACCAAAAAATTTTTTTTTCTTATTTTCGCAAAAAAAAATTAGACTGAATGCCAATACGTTTAGCTATCCAACGCAAAAGAAACCAAGTCGATACCTTGAAAAGTAAGCAAGTTATGACCAAAAAGGTAACCACTTCTACTACTGCCTCGTCCCGGCCACTTTTTAGAAGAACTGGTTACCATTTTGATCATAACTTGCTTAGTTTTCAAGATATCGACTTGATTTCTTTTTCGTTGGATAGATAAACATATTGGCTTTAATTCGAATTTTTTTTTCGCGGGTAGTGCGAAAAAAAATTTTTTCCCCAAAAATTATGGTGACCTAACCCCTTTGTATTTTTGAAAAAATTACCAAAAAAATTTTTTTTCTTATTTTCGCAAAAAAAAAAAATTTTTTGACTGAATGCCAATACGTTTAGCTATCCAACGCAAAAGAAACCAAGTCGATACCTTGAAAAGTAAGCAAGTTATGACCAAAAAGGTAACCACTTCTACTATTGCCTCGTCCCGGCCACTTTTTAGAAGAACTGGTTACCATTTTGATCATAACTTGCTTAGTTTTCAAGATATCGACTTGATTTCTTTTTCGTTGGATAGATAAACATATTGGCTTTAATTCGAATTTTTTTTTCGCGGGTAGTGCGAAAAAAATTTTTTCCTCTAAAAATTATGGTGACCTAACCCCTTTGTATTTTTGAAAAAATTACCAAAAAAATTTTTTTTCTTATTTTCGCAAAAAAAAAATTAGACTGAATGCCAATACGTTTAGGTATCCAACGCAAAAGAAACCAAGTCGATACCTTGAAAAGTAAGCAAGTTATGACCAAAAAGGTAACTACTTCTACTACTGCCTCGTCCCGGCCACTTTTCAGAAGAACTGGTTACCATTTTGATCATAACTTGCTTAGTTTTCAAAATATCGACTTGATTTCTTTTTCGTTGGATAGATAAACATATTGGCTTTAATTCGAATTTTTTTCGCGGGTAGTGCGAAAAAAAATTTTTTCCCCAAAAATTATGGTGACCTAACCCCTTTGTTTTTTTGAAAAAATTACAAAAAATTTTTATTCTTATTTTCGCAAAAATTTCTTTTTCGTTGGATAGATAAACATATTGGCTTTAATTCGAATTTTTTTTTCGCGGGTAGTGCGAAAAAAAATTTTTTCCCCAAAAATTATGGTGACCTAACCCCTTTGTATTTTTGAAAAAATTACCAAAAAAATTTTTTTTCTTATTTTCGCAAAAAAAAAATTTAGACTGAATGCCAATACGTTTAGCTATCCAACGCAAAAGAAACCAAGTCGATACCTTGAAAAGTAAGCAAGTTATGACCAAAAAGGTAACCACTTCTACTACTGCCTCGTCCCGGCCACTTTTTAGAAGAACTGGTTACCATTTTGATCATAACTTGCTTTGTTTTTCAAGATATCGACTTGATTTCTTTTTCTTTGGATAGATAAACATATTTCCTTTAATTCGAATTTTTTTTTCGCGGGTAGTGCGAAAAAAATTTTTTCCCCAAAAATTATGGTGACCTAACCCCTTTGTATTTTTGAAAAAATTACCAAAAAAATTTTTTTTCTTATTTTCGCAAAAAAAAAAAAATTTAGACTGAATGCCAATACGTTTAGCTATCCAACGCAAAAGAAACCAAGTCGATACCTTGAAAAGTAAGCAAGTTATGACCAAAAAGGTAACCACTTCTACTACTGCCCCGTCCCGGCCACTTTTTAGAAGAACTGGTTACCATTTTGATCATAACATGCTTAGTTTTCAAGATATCGACTTGATTTCTTTTTCGCTGGATAGATAAACATATTGGCTTTAATTCGAATTTTTTTTCGCGGGTAGTGCGAAAAAAAATTTTTTCCCCAAAAATTATGGTGACCTAACCCCTTTGTATTTTTGAAAAAATTACCAAAAAAAATTTTTTCTTATTTTCGCAAAAAAAAATTTAGACTGAATGCCAATACGTTTAGCTATCCAACGCAAAAGAAACCAAGTCGATACCTTGAAAAGTAAGCAAGTTATGACCAAAAAAGAAACCACTTCTACTACTGCCTCGTCCCGGCCACTTTTTAGAAGAACTGGTTACCATTTTGATCATAACTTGCTTAGTTTTCAAGATATCGACTTGATTTCTTTTTAGTTGGATAGATAAACATATTGGCTTTAATCCCAATTTTTTTTTCGCGGGTAGTGCGAAAAAAAATTTTTTCCCCAAAAATTATGGTGACCTAACCCTTTGTATTTTTGAAAAAATTACCAAAAAAATTTTTTTCTTATTTTCGCAAAAAAAAAAAAAAATATTTAGACTGAATGCCAATACGTTTAGCTATCCAACGCAAAAGAAACCAAGTCGATTCCTTGAAAAGTAAGCAAGTTATGACCAAAAAGGTAACCACTTCTACTACTGCCTCGTCCCGGCCACTTTTTAGAAGAACTGGTTACCATTTTGATCGTAACTTGCTTAGTTTTCAAGATATCGACTTGATTTCTTTTTCGTTGGATAGATAAACATATTGGCTTTAATTCGAATTTTTTTTTTCGCGGGTAGTGCGAAAAAAATTTTTTCCCCAAAAATTATGGTGACCTAACCCCTTTGTATTTTTGAAAAAATTACCAAAAAAATTTTTTCTTATTTTCGCAAAAAAAAAAATTTAGACTGAATGCCAATACGTTTAGCTATCCAACGCAAAAGAAACCAAGTCGATACCTTGAAAAGTAAGCAAGTTATGACCAAAAAGGTAACCACTTCTACTACTGCCTCGTCCCGGCCACTTTTTAGAAGATCTGGTTACCATTTTGATCATAACTTGCTTAGTTTTCAAGATATCGACTTGATTTCTTTTTCGTTGGATAGATAAACATATTGGCTTTAATTCGAATTTTTTTTTCGCGAGTAGTGCGAAAAAAATTTTTCCCCAAAAATTATGGTGACCTAACCTCTTTGTATTTTTGAAAAAATTTAACAAAAATTTTTTTTCTTATTTTCGCAAAAAAAAATTTAGACTGAATGCCAATACGTTTAGCTATCCAACGCAAAAGAAACCAAGTCGATACCTTGAAAAGTAAGCAAGTTATGACCAAAAAGGTAACCACTTCTACTACTGCCTCGTCCCGGCCACTTTTTAGAAGAACTGGTTACCATTTTGATCATAACTTGCTTAGTTTTCAAGATATCGACTTGATTTCTTTTTCGTTGGATAGATAAACATATTGGCTTTAATTCGAATTTTTTTTTCGCGGGTAGTGCGAAAAAAAATTTTTTCCCCAAAAATTATGGTGACCTAACCCCTTTGTATTTTTGAAAAAATTACCAAAAAAATTTTTTTTCTTATTTTCGCAAAAAAAAAAAAATTTTTTTGACTGAATGCCAATACGTTTAGCTATCCAACGCAAAAGAAACCAAGTCGATACCTTGAAAAGTAAGCAAGTTATGACCAAAAAGGTAACCACTTCTACTATTGCCTCGTCCCGGCCACTTTTTAGAAGAACTGGTTACCATTTTGATCATAACTTGCTTAGTTTTCAAGATATCGACTTGATTTCTTTTTCGTTGGATAGATAAACATATTGGCTTTAATTCGAATTTTTTTTTCGCGGGTAGTGCGAAAAAAATTTTTTCCCCTAAAAATTATGGTGACCTAACCCCTTTGTATTTTTGAAAAAATTACCAAAAAAATTTTTTTTCTTATTTTCGCAAAAAAAAAATTAGACTGAATGCCAATACGTTTAGGTATCCAACGCAAAAGAAACCAAGTCGATACCTTGAAAAGTAAGCAAGTTATGACCAAAAAGGTAACTACTTCTACTACTGCCTCGTCCCGGCCACTTTTCAGAAGAACTGGTTACCATTTTGATCATAACTTGCTTAGTTTTCAAAATATCGACTTGATTTCTTTTTCGTTGGATAGATAAACATATTGGCTTTAATTCGAATTTTTTTCGCGGGTAGTGCGAAAAAAAATTTTTTCCCCAAAAATTATGGTGACCTAACCCCTTTGTTTTTTTGAAAAAATTACAAAAAATTTTTATTCTTATTTTCGCAAAAATTTCTTTTTCGTTGGATAGATAAACATATTGGCTTTAATTCGAATTTTTTTTTCGCGGGTAGTGCGAAAAAAAATTTTTTCCCCAAAAATTATGGTGACCTAACCCCTTTGTATTTTTGAAAAAATTACCAAAAAAATTTTTTTTCTTATTTTCGCAAAAAAAAAATTTAGACTGAATGCCAATACGTTTAGCTATCCAACGCAAAAGAAACCAAGTCGATACCTTGAAAAGTAAGCAAGTTATGACCAAAAAGGTAACCACTTCTACTACTGCCTCGTCCCGGCCACTTTTTAGAAGAACTGGTTACCATTTTGATCATAACTTGCTTTGTTTTTCAAGATATCGACTTGATTTCTTTTCCTTTGGATAGATAAACATATTTCCTTTAATTCGAATTTTTTTTTTCGCGGGTAGTGCGAAAAAAATTTTTTCCCCAAAAATTATGGTGACCTAACCCCTTTGTATTTTTGAAAAAATTACCAAAAAAATTTTTTTTCTTATTTTCGCAAAAAAAAAAATTTAGACTGAATGCCAATACGTTTAGCTATCCAACGCAAAAGAAACCAAGTCGATACCTTGAAAAGTAAGCAAGTTATGACCAAAAAGGTAACCACTTCTACTACTGCCTCGTCCCGGCCACTTTTTAGAAGAACTGGTTACCATTTTGATCATAACTTGCTTTGTTTTTCAAGATATCGACTTGATTTCTTTTCCTTTGGATAGATAAACATATTTCCTTTAATTCGAATTTTTTTTTTCGCGGGTAGTGCGAAAAAAATTTTTTCCCCAAAAATTATGGTGACCTAACCCCTTTGTATTTTTGAAAAAATTACCAAAAAAATTTTTTTTCTTATTTTCGCAAAAAAAAAAAATTTAGACTGAATGCCAATACGTTTAGCTATCCAACGCAAAAGAAACCAAGTCGATACCTTGAAAAGTAAGCAAGTTATGACCAAAAAGGTAACCACTTCTACTACTGCCCCGTCCCGGCCACTTTTTAGAAGAACTGGTTACCATTTTGATCATAACATGCTTAGTTTTCAAGATATCGACTTGATTTCTTTTTCGCTGGATAGATAAACATATTGGCTTTAATTCGAATTTTTTTTTCGCGGGTAGTGCGAAAAAAAATTTTTTCCCCAAAAATTATGGTGACCTAACCCCTTTGTATTTTTGAAAAAATTACCAAAAAAAATTTTTTCTTATTTTCGCAAAAAAAAATTTAGACTGAATGCCAATACGTTTAGCTATCCAACGCAAAAGAAACCAAGTCGATACCTTGAAAAGTAAGCAAGTTATGACCAAAAAAGTAACCACTTCTACTACTGCCTCGTCCCGGCCACTTTTTAGAAGAACTGGTTACCATTTTGATCATAACTTGCTTAGTTTTCAAGATATCGACTTGATTTCTTTTTAGTTGGATAGATAAACATATTGGCTTTAATCCCAATTTTTTTTTCGCGGGTAGTGCGAAAAAAAATTTTTTCCCCAAAAATTATGGTGACCTAACCCTTTGTATTTTTGAAAAAATTACCAAAAAAATTTTTTTCTTATTTTCGCAAAAAAAAAAAAAAATTTAGACTGAATGCCAATACGTTTAGCTATCCAACGCAAAAGAAACCAAGTCGATACCTTGAAAAGTAAGCAAGTTATGACCAAAAAGGTAACCACTTCTACTACTGCCTCGTCCCGGCCACTTTTTAGAAGAACTGGTTACCATTTTGATCGTAACTTGCTTAGTTTTCAAGATATCGACTTGATTTCTTTTTCGTTGGATAGATAAACATATTGGCTTTAATTCGAATTTTTTTTTCGCGGGTAGTGCGAAAAAAATTTTTTCCCCAAAAATTATGGTGACCTAACCCCTTTCTATTTTTGAAAAAATTACCAAAAAAATTTTTTCTTATTTTCGCAAAAAAAAAAAATTTAGACTGAATGCCAATACGTTTAGCTATCCAACGCAAAAGAAACCAAGTCGATACCTTGAAAAGTAAGCAAGTTATGACCAAAAAGGTAACCACTTCTACTACTGCCTCGTCCCGGCCACTTTTTAGAAGAACTGGTTACCATTTTGATCATAACTTGCTTTGTTTTTCAAGATATCGACTTGATTTCTTTTCCTTTGGATAGATAAACATATTTCCTTTAATTCGAATTTTTTTTTTCGCGGGTAGTGCGAAAAAAATTTTTTCCCCAAAAATTATGGTGACCTAACCCCTTTGTATTTTTGAAAAAATTACCAAAAAAATTTTTTTTCTTATTTTCGCAAAAAAAAAAATTTAGACTGAATGCCAATACGTTTAGCTATCCAACGCAAAAGAAACCAAGTCGATACCTTGAAAAGTAAGCAAGTTATGACCAAAAAGGTAACCACTTCTACTACTGCCTCGTCCCGGCCACTTTTTAGAAGAACTGGTTACCATTTTGATCATAACTTGCTTTGTTTTTCAAGATATCGACTTGATTTCTTTTCCTTTGGATAGATAAACATATTTCCTTTAATTCGAATTTTTTTTTTCGCGGGTAGTGCGAAAAAAATTTTTTCCCCAAAAATTATGGTGACCTAACCCCTTTGTATTTTTGAAAAAATTACCAAAAAAAATTTTTTTCTTATTTTCGCAAAAAAAAAAATTTAGACTGAATGCCAATACGTTTAGCTATCCAACGCAAAAGAAACCAAGTCGATACCTTGAAAAGTAAGCAAGTTATGACCAAAAAGGTAACCACTTCTACTACTGCCCCGTCCCGGCCACTTTTTAGAAGAACTGGTTACCATTTTGATCATAACATGCTTAGTTTTCAAGATATCGACTTGATTTCTTTTTCGCTGGATAGATAAACATATTGGCTTTAATTCGAATTTTTTTTTCGCGGGTAGTGCGAAAAAAAATTTTTTCCCCAAAAATTATGGTGACCTAACCCCTTTGTATTTTTGAAAAAATTACCAAAAAAAATTTTTTCTTATTTTCGCAAAAAAAAAATTTAGACTGAATGCCAATACGTTTAGCTATCCAACGCAAAAGAAACCAAGTCGATACCTTGAAAAGTAAGCAAGTTATGACCAAAAAAGTAACCACTTCTACTACTGCCTCGTCCCGGCCACTTTTTAGAAGAACTGGTTACCATTTTGATCATAACTTGCTTAGTTTTCAAGATATCGACTTGATTTCTTTTTAGTTGGATAGATAAACATATTGGCTTTAATCCCAATTTTTTTTTCGCGGGTAGTGCGAAAAAAAATTTTTTCCCCAAAAATTATGGTGACCTAACCCTTTGTATTTTTGAAAAAATTACCAAAAAAATTTTTTTCTTATTTTCGCAAAAAAAAAAAAAAAATTTAGACTGAATGCCAATACGTTTAGCTATCCAACGCAAAAGAAACCAAGTCGATACCTTGAAAAGTAAGCAAGTTATGACCAAAAAGGTAACCACTTCTACTACTGCCTCGTCCCGGCCACTTTTTAGAAGAACTGGTTACCATTTTGATCGTAACTTGCTTAGTTTTCAAGATATCGACTTGATTTCTTTTTCGTTGGATAGATAAACATATTGGCTTTAATTCGAATTTTTTTTTCGCGGGTAGTGCGAAAAAAATTTTTTCCCCAAAAATTATGGTGACCTAACCCCTTTCTATTTTTGAAAAAATTACCAAAAAAATTTTTTCTTATTTTCGCAAAAAAAACAAATTTAGACTGAATGCCAATACGTTTAGCTATCCAACGCAAAAGAAACCAAGTCGATACCTTGAAAAGTAAGCAAGTTATGACCAAAAAGGTAACCACTTCTACTACTGCCTCGTCCCGGCCACTTTTTAGAAGATCTGGTTACCATTTTGATCATAACTTGCTTAGTTTTCAAGATATCGACTTGATTTCTTTTTCGTTGGATAGATAAACATATTGGCTTTAATTCGAATTTTTTTTTCGCGAGTAGTGCGAAAAAAATTTTTTCCCCAAAAATTATGGTGACCTAACCTCTTTGTATTTTTGAAAAAATTTAACAAAAAATTTTTTTCTTATTTTCGCAAAAAAAAATTTAGACTGAATGCCAATACGTTTAGCTATCCAACGCAAAAGAAACCAAGTCGATACCTTGAAAAGTAAGCAAGTTATGACCAAAAAGGTAACCACTTCTACTACTGCCTCGTCCCAGCCACTTTTTAGAAGAACTGGTTACCATTTTGATCATAACTTGCTTAGTTTTCAAGATATCGACTTGATTTCTTTTTCGTTGGATAGATAAACATATTGGCTTTAATCCCAATTTTTTTTTCGCGGGTAGTGCGAAAAAAAATTTTTTCCCCAAAAATTATGGTGACCTAACCCCTTTGTATTTTTGAAAAAAATACCAAAAAAATTTTTTTTCTTATTTTCGCAAAAAAAAAAAAATTTAGACTGAATGCCAATACGTTTAGCTATCCAACGCAAAAGAAACCAAGTCGATACCTTGAAAAGTAAGCAAGTTATGACCAAAAAAGTAACCACTTCTACTACTGCCTCGTCCCGGCCACTTTTTAGAAGAACTGGTTACCATTTTGATCATAACTTGCTTAGTTTTCAAGATATCGACTTGATTTCTTTTTAGTTGGATAGATAAACATATTGGCTTTAATCCCAATTTTTTTTTCGCGGGTAGTGGGAAAAAAAATTTTTTCCCCAAAAATTATGGTGACCTAACCCTTTGTATTTTTGAAAAAATTACCAAAAAAATTTTTTTCTTATTTTCGCAAAAAAAAAAAAAAATTAGACTGAATGCCAATACGTTTAGCTATCCAACGCAAAAGAAACCAAGTCGATACCTTGAAAAGTAAGCAAGTTATGACCAAAAAGGTAACCACTTCTACTACTGCCTCGTCCCGGCCACTTTTTAGAAGAACTGGTTACCATTTTGATCGTAACTTGCTTAGTTTTCAAGATATCGACTTGATTTCTTTTTCGTTGGATAGATAAACATATTGGCTTTAATTCGAATTTTTTTTTTCGCGGGTAGTGCGAAAAAAATTTTTTCCCCAAAAATTATGGTGACCTAACCCCTTTCTATTTTTGAAAAAATTACCAAAAAAATTTTTTCTTATTTTCGCAAAAAAAAAAATTTAGACTGAATGCCAATACGTTTAGCTATCCAACGCAAAAGAAACCAAGTCGATACCTTGAAAAGTAAGCAAGTTATGACCAAAAAGGTAACCACTTCTACTACTGCCTCGTCCCGGCCACTTTTTAGAAGATCTGGTTACCATTTTGATCATAACTTGCTTAGTTTTCAAGATATCGACTTGATTTCTTTTTCGTTGGATAGATAAACATATTGGCTTTAATTCGAATTTTTTTTTCGCGAGTAGTGCGAAAAAAATTTTTTCCCCAAAAATTATGGTGACCTAACCTCTTTGTATTTTTGAAAAAATTTAACAAAAAATTTTTTTCTTATTTTCGCAAAAAAAAAATTTAGACTGAATGCCAATACGTTTAGCTATCCAACGCAAAAGAAACCAAGTCGATACCTTGAAAAGTAAGCAAGTTATGACCAAAAAGGTAACCACTTCTACTACTGCCTCGTCCCGGCCACTTTTTAGAAGAACTGGTTACCATTTTGATCATAACTTGCTTAGTTTTCAAGATATCGACTTGATTTCTTTTTCGTTGGATAGATAAACATATTGACTTTAATCCCAATTTTTTTTTCGCGGGTAGTGCGAAAAAAAATTTTTTCCCCAAAAATTATGGTGACCTAACCCCTTTGTATTTTTGAAAAAAATACCAAAAAAATTTTTTTTCTTATTTTCGCAAAAAAAAATTTAGACTGAATGCCAATACGTTTAGCTATCCAACGCAAAAGAAACTAAGTCGATACCTTGAAAAGTAAGCAAGTTATGACCAAAAAGGTAACCACTTCTACTACTGCCTCGTCCCGGCCACTTTTTAGAAGAACTGGTTACCATTTTGATCATAACTTGCTTTGTTTTTCAAGATATCGACTTGATTTCTTTTCCTTTGGATAGATAAACATATTTCCTTTAATTCGAATTTTTTTTTTCGCGGGTAGTGCGAAAAAAATTTTTTCCCCAAAAATTATGGTGACCTAACCCCTTTGTATTTTTGAAAAAATTACCAAAAAAATTTTTTTTCTTATTTTCGCAAAAAAAAAAAAATTTAGACTGAATGCCAATACGTTTAGCTATCCAACGCAAAAGAAACCAAGTCGATACCTTGAAAAGTAAGCAAGTTATGACCAAAAAGGTAACCACTTCTACTACTGCCCCGTCCCGGCCACTTTTTAGAAGAACTGGTTACCATTTTGATCATAACATGCTTAGTTTTCAAGATATCGACTTGATTTCTTTTTCGCTGGATAGATAAACATATTGGCTTTAATTCGAATTTTTTTTCGCGGGTAGTGCGAAAAAAAATTTTTTCCCCAAAAATTATGGTGACCTAACCCTTTGTATTTTTGAAAAAATTACCAAAAAAATTTTTTTCTTATTTTCGCAAAAAAAAAAAAAAATTAGACTGAATGCCAATACGTTTAGCTATCCAACGCAAAAGAAACCAAGTCGATACCTTGAAAAGTAAGCAAGTTATGACCAAAAAGGTAACCACTTCTACTACTGCCTCGTCCCGGCCACTTTTTAGAAGAACTGGTTACCATTTTGATCGTAACTTGCTTAGTTTTCAAGATATCGACTTGATTTCTTTTTCGTTGGATAGATAAACATATTGGCTTTAATTCGAATTTTTTTTTTCGCGGGTAGTGCGAAAAAAATTTTTTCCCCAAAAATTATGGTGACCTAACCCCTTTGTATTTTTGAAAAAATTACCAAAAAAATTTTTTCTTATTTTCGCAAAAAAAAAAATTTAGACTGAATGCCAATACGTTTAGCTATCCAACGCAAAAGAAACCAAGTCGATACCTTGAAAAGTAAGCAAGTTATGACCAAAAAGGTAACCACTTCTACTACTGCCTCGTCCCGGCCACTTTTTAGAAGATCTGGTTACCATTTTGATCATAACTTGCTTAGTTTTCAAGATATCGACTTGATTTCTTTTTCGTTGGATAGATAAACATATTGGCTTTAATTCGAATTTTTTTTCGCGAGTAGTGCAAAAAAAATTTTTCCCCAAAAATTATGGTGACCTAACCTCTTTGTATTTTTGAAAAAATTTAACAAAAAATTTTTTTCTTATTTTCGCAAAAAAAAATTTAGACTGAATGCCAATACGTTTAGCTCTCCAACGCAAAAGAAACCAAGTCGATACCTTGAAAAGTAAGCAAGTTATGACCAAAAAGGTAACCACTTCTACTACTGCCTCGTCCCGGCCACTTTTTAGAAGAACTGGTTACCATTTTGATCATAACTTGCTTAGTTTTCAAGATATCGACTTGATTTCTTTTTCGTTGGATAGATAAACATATTGGCTTTAATCCCAATTTTTTTTCGCGGGTAGTGCGAAAAAAAATTTTTTCCCCAAAAATTATGGTGACCTAACCCCTTTGTATTTTTGAAAAAAATACCAAAAAAATTTTTTTTCTTATTTTCGCAAAAAAAAATTTAGACTGAATGCCAATACGTTTAGCTATCCAACGCAAAAGAAACTAAGTCGATACCTTGAAAAGTAAGCAAGTTATGACCAAAAAGGTAACCACTTCTACTACTGCCTCGTCCCGGCCACTTTTTAGAAGAACTGGTTACCATTTTGATCATAACTTGCTTAGTTTTCAAGATATCGACTTGATTTCTTTTTCGTTGGATAGATAAACATATTGGCTTTAATTCGAATTTTTTTTTTTCGCGGGTAGTGCGAAAAAAAATTTTTTCCCCAAAAATTATGGTGACCTAACCCCTTTGTATTTTTGAAAAAATTACCAAAAAAATTTTTTTTCTTATTTTCGCAAAAAAAAAATTTAGACTGAATGCCAATACGTTTAGCTATCCAACGCAAAAGAAACCAAGTCGATACCTTGAAAAGTAAGCAAGTTATGACCAAAAAGGTAACCACTTCTACTACTGCCTCGTCCCGGCCACTTTTTAGAAGAACTGGTTACCATTTTGATCATAACTTGCTTAGTTTTCAAGATATCGACTTGATTTCTTTTTCGTTGGATAGATAAACATATTGGCTTTAATTCGAATTTTTTTTTTCGCGGGTAGTGCGAAAAAAAATTTTTTCCCCAAAAATTATGGTGACCTAACCCCTTTGTTTTTTTGAAAAAATTACAAAAATTTTTTTCTTATTTTCGAAAAAATTTCTTTTTCGTTGGATAGATAAACATATTGGCTTTAATCCCAATTTTTTTTCCCGGGTAGTGCGAAAAAAATTTTTTTTCCCCAAAAATTATGGTGACCTAACCCCTTTGTATTTTTGAAAAAATTACCAAAAAAATTTTTTCTTATTTTCGCAAAAAAAAAAATTTAGACTGAATGCCAATACGTTTAGCTATCCAACGCAAAAGAAACCAAGTCGATACCTTGAAAAGTAAGCAAGTTATGACCAAAAAGGTAACCACTTCTACTATTGCCTCGTCCCGGCCACTTTTTAGAAGAACTGGTTACCATTTTGATCATAACTTGCTTAGTTTTCAAGACATCGACTTGATTTCTTTTTCGTTGGATAGATAAACATATTGGCTTTAATCCCAATTTTTTTTTTCGCGGGTAGTGCGAAAAAAAATTTTTTCCCCAAAAATTATGGTGACCTAACCTCTTTGTATTTTTGAAAAAATTTAACAAAAAATTTTTTTCTTATTTTCGCAAAAAAAAAAAAATTTAGACTGAACGCCAATACGTTTAGCTATCCAACGCAAAAGAAACCAAGTCGATACCTTGAAAAGTAAGCAAGTTATGACCAAAAAGGTAACCACTTCTACTACTGCCTCGTCCCGGCCACTTTTTAGAAGAACTGGTTACCATTTTGATCGTAACTTGCTTAGTTTTCAAGATATCGACTTGATTTATTTTTCGTTGGATAGATAAACATATTGGCTTTAATTCGAATGTTTTTTTCGCGGGTAGTGCGAAAAAAATTTTTTCCCCAAAAATTATGGTGACCTAACCCCTTTGTATTTTTGAAAAAATTACCAAAAAAATTTTTTCTTATTTTCGCAAAAAAAAAATTTAGACTGAATGCCAATACGTTTAGCTATCCAACGCAAAAGAAACCAAGTCGATACCTTGAAAAGTAAGCAAGTTATGACCAAAAAGGTAACCACTTCTACTACTGCCTCGTCACGGCCACTTTTTAGAAGAACTGGTTACCATTTTGATCGTAACTTGCTTAGTTTTCAAGATATCGACTTGATTTCTTTTTCGTTGGATAGATAAACATATTGGCTTTAATTCGAATTTTTTTTCGCGGGTAGTGCGAAAAAAAATTTTTTCCCCAAAAATTATGGTGACCTAACCCCTTTGTTTTTTTGAAAAAATTACAAAAATTTTTTTTCTTATTTTCGAAAAAATTTCTTTTTCGTTGGATAGATAAACATATTGGCTTTAATCCCAATTTTTTTTCCCGGGTAGTGCGAAAAAAAATTTTTCCCCAAAAATTATGGTGACCTAACCCCTTTGTATTTTTGAAAAAATTACCAAAAAAAATTTTTTTCTTATTTTCGCAAAAAAAAATTTAGACTGAATGCCAATACGTTTAGCTATCCAACGCAAAAGAAACCAAGTCGATACCTTGAAAAGTAAGCAAGTTATGACCAAAAAAGTAACCACTTCTACTACTGCCTCGTCCCGGCCACTTTTTAGAAGAACTGGTTACCATTTTGATCACAACTTGCTTAGTTTTCAAGATATCGACTTGATTTCTTTTTCGTTGGATAGATAAACATATTGGCTTTAATTCCAATTTTTTTTCGCGGGTAGTGCGAAAAAAAAATTTTTCCCCAAAAATTATGGTGACCTAACCCCTTTGTATTTTTGAAAAAATTACCAAAAAAATTCTTTTCTTATTTTCGCAAAAAAAAAAAATTTAGACTGAATGCCAATACGTTTAGCTATCCAACGCAAAAGAAACCAAGTCGATACCTTGAAAAGTAAGCAAGTTATGACCAAAAAGTTAACCACTTCTACTACTGCCTCGTCCCGGCCACTTTTTAGAAGAACTGGTTACCATTT
Organism: Germaria angustata; assembly: GCA_963681545.1. Classification (NCBI taxonomy): domain Eukaryota; kingdom Metazoa; phylum Arthropoda; class Insecta; order Diptera; family Tachinidae; genus Germaria; species Germaria angustata. The sequence goes on along the minus strand of OY813001.1, from coordinate 50,309,701 downwards.
TGATCATAACTTGCTTAGTTTTCAAGATATGGACTTGATTTCTTTTTCGTTGGATAGATAAACATATTGGCTTTAATTCGAATGTTTTTTTCGCGGGTAGTGCGAAAAAAAATTTTTTCCCCAAAAATTATGGTGACCTAACCCCTTGGTATTTTTCAAAAAATTACCAAAAAAATTTTTTTCTTATTTTCGCAAAAAAAAAAAAAAAAATTTAGACTGAATGCCAATACGTTTAGCTATCCAACGCAAAAGAAACCAAGTCGATACCTTGAAAAGTAAGCAAGTTATGACCAAAAAGGTAACCACTTCTACTACTGCCTCGTCCCGGCCACTTTTTAGAAGAACTGGTTACCATTTTGATCATAACTTGCTTAGTTTTCAAGATATGGACTTGATTTCTTTTTCGTTGGATAGATAAACATATTGGCTTTAATTCGAATGTTTTTTTCGCGGGTAGTGCGAAAAAAAAATTTTTTCCCCAAAAATTATGGTGACCTAACCCCTTTGTTTTTTTGAAAAAATTACAAAAATTTTTTTTCTTATTTTCGAAAAAACTTCTTTTTCGTTGGATAGATAAACATATTGGCTTTAATCCCAATTTTTTTTCCCGGGTAGTGCGAAAAAAAAATTTTTCCCCAAAAATTATGGTGACCTAACCCCTTTGTATTTTTGAAAAAATTACCAAAAAATTTTTTTTCTTATTTTCGCAAAAAAAAAATTTAGACTGAATGCCAATACGTTTAGCTATCCAACGCAAAAGAAACCAAGTCGATACCTTGAAAAGTAAGCAAGTTATGACCAAAAAAGTAACCACTTCTACTACTGCCTCGTCCCGGCCACTTTTTAGAAGAACTGGTTACCATTTTGATCACAACTTGCTTAGTTTTCAAGATATCGACTTGATTTCTTTTTCGTTGGATAGATAAACATATTGGCTTTAATCCCAATTTTTTTTTTCGCGGGTAGTGCGAAAAAAAATTTTTTCCCCAAAAATTATGGTGACCTAACCCCTTTGTATTTTTGAAAAAATTACCAAATAAAATTTTTTTCCTATTTTCGCAAAAAAAAAAAAATTTATACTGAATGCCAATACGTTTAGCTATCCAACGCAAAAGAAACCAAGTCGATACCTTGAAAAGTAAGCAAGTTATGACCAAAAAGGTAACCACTTCTACTACTGCCTCGTCACGGCCACTTTTTAGAAGAACTGGTTACCATTTTGATCGTAACTTGCTTAGTTTTCAAGATATCGACTTGATTTCTTTTTCGTTGGATAGATAAACATATTGGCTTTAATTCGAATTTTTTTTTCGCGGGTAGTGCGAAAAAAAATTTTTTCCCCAAAAATTATGGTGACCTAACCCCTTTGTATTTTTGAAAAAATTACCAAAAAATTTTTTTTCTTATTTTCGCAAAAAAAAATTAGACTGAATGCCAATACGTTTAGCTATCCAACGCAAAAGAAACCAAGTCGATACCTTGAAAAGTAAGCAAGTTATGACCAAAAAGGTAACCACTTCTACTACTGCCTCGTCCCGGCCACTTTTTAGAAGAACTGGTTACCATTTTGATCACAACTTGCTTAGTTTTCAAGATATCGACTTGATTTCTTTTTCGTTGGATAGATAAACATATTGGCTTTAATCCCAATTTTTTTTTTCGCGGGTAGTGCGAAAAAAAATTTTTTCCCCAAAAATTATGGTGACCTAACCCCTTTGTATTTTTGAAAAAATTACCAAATAAAATTTTTTTCCTATTTTCGCAAAAAAAAAATTTAGACTGAATGCCAATACGTTTAGCTATCCAACGCAAAAGAAACCAAGTCGATACCTTGAAAACTAAGCAAGTTATGACCAAAAAGGTAACCACTTCTACTACTGCCTCGTCACGGCCACTTTTTAGAAGAACTGGTTACCATTTTGATCGTAACTTGCTTAGTTTTCAAGATATCGACTTGATTTCTTTTTCGTTGGATAGATAAACATATTGGCTTTAATTCGAATTTTTTTTTCGCGGGTAGTGCGAAAAAAAATTTTTTCCCCAAAAATTATGGTGACCTAACCCCTTTGTATTTTTGAAAAAATTACCAAAAAAATTTTTTTCTTATTTTCGCAAAAAAAAAATTAGACTGAATGCCAATACGTTTAGCTATCCAACGCAAAAGAAACCAAGTCGATACCTTGAAAAGTAAGCAAGTTATGACCAAAAAGGTAACCACTTCTACTACTGCCTCGTCCCGGCCACTTTTTAGAAGAACTGGTTACCATTTTGATCATAACTTGCTTAGGTTTCAAGATATGGACTTGATTTCTTTTTCGTTGGATAGATAAACATATTGGCTTTAATTCAAATGTTTTTTTCGCGGGTAGTGCGAAAAAAAATTTTTTTCCCCAAAAATTATGGTGACCTAACCCCTTTGTTTTTTCGAAAAAATTACAAAAATTTTTTTTCTTATTTTCGAAAAAATTTCTTTTTCGTTGGATAGATAAACATATTGGCTTTAATCCCAATTTTTTTTCCCGGGTAGTGCGAAAAAAAAATTTTTCCCCAAAAATTATGGTGACCTAACCCCTTTGTATTTTTGAAAAAATTACCAAAAATTTTTTTTTCTTATTTTCGCAAAAAAAAATTTAGACTGAATGCCAATACGTTTAGCTATCCAACGCAAAAGAAACCAAGTCGATACCTTGAAAAGTAAGCAAGTTATGACCAAAAAAGTAACCACTTCTACTACTGCCTCGTCCCGGCCACTTTTTAGAAGAACTGGTTACCATTTTGATCACAACTTGCTTAGTTTTCAAGATATCGACTTGATTTCTTTTTCGTTGGATAGATAAACATATTGGCTTTAATCCCAATTTTTTTTTCGCGGGTAGTGCGAAAAAAAATTTTTTCCCCAAAAATTATGGTGACCTAACCCCTTTGTATTTTTGAAAAAATTACCAAATAAAATTTTTTTCCTATTTTCGCAAAAAAAAAAAATTTAGACTGAATGCCAATACGTTTAGCTATCCAACGCAAAAGAAACCAAGTCGATACCTTGAAAAGTAAGCAAGTTATGACCAAAAAGGTAACCACTTCTACTACTGCCTCGTCACGGCCACTTTTTAGAAGAACTGGTTACCATTTTGATCGTAACTTGCTTAGTTTTCAAGATATCGACTTGATTTTTTTTTTCGTTGGATAGATAAACATATTGGCTTTAATTCGAATTTTTTTTTTCGCGGGTAGTGCGAAAAAAAATTTTTTCCCCAAAAATTATGGTGACCTAACCCCTTTGTATTTTTGAAAAAATTACCAAAAAAATTTTTTTCTTATTTTCGCAAAAAAAAAATTAGACTGAATGCCAATACGTTTAGCTATCCAACGCAAAAGAAACCAAGTCGATACCTTGAAAAGTAAGCAAGTTATGACCAAAAAGTTAACCACTTCTACTACTGCCTCGTCCCGGCCACTTTTTAGAAGAACTGGTTACCATTTTGATCATAACTTGCTTAGTTTTCAAGATATGGACTTGATTTCTTTTTCGTTGGGTAGATAAACATATTGGCTTTAATTCGAATGTTTTTTTCGCGGGTAGTGCGAAAAAAAATTTTTTTCCCCAAAAATTATGGTGACCTAACCCTTGTTTTTTTGAAAAAATTACAAAAATTTTTTTTCTTATTTTCGAAAAAATTTCTTTTTCGTTGGATAGATAAACATATTGGCTTTAATCCCAATTTTTTTTCGCGGGTAGTGCGAAAAAATTTTTTTCCCCAAAAATTATGGTGACCTAACCCCTTTGTTTTTTTTTTTTTTTGAAAAAATTACAAAAAATTTGTTTTTCTTATTTTCGCCAAAAAAAATTTTTAGACTGAATGCCAATACGTTTAGCTATACAACGCAAAAGAAACCAAGTCGATACCTTGAAAAGTAAGCAAGGTATGACCAAAAAGGTAACCACTTCTACTACCGCCTCGTCCCGGCCACTTTTTAGAAGAACTGGTTACCATTTTGATCATAAATTGCTTAGTTTTCAAGATATCGACTTGATTTATTTTTCGTTGGATAGATAAACATATTGGCTTTAATTCGAATTTTTTTTTTCGCGGGTAGTGCGAAAAAAAATTTTTTCCCCAAAAATTATGGTGACCTAACCCCTTTGTTTTTTTGAAAAAATTACAAAAATTTTTTTTCTTATTTTCGAAAAAATTTCTTTTTCGTTGGATAGATAAACATATTGGCTTTAATCCCAATTTTTTTTCCCGGGTAGTGCGAAAAAAAAATTTTTCCCCAAAAATTATGGTGACCTAACCCCTTTGTATTTTTGAAAAAATTACCAAAAAATTTTTTTTCTTATTTTCGCAAAAAAAAATTTAGACTGAATGCCAATACGTTTAGCTATCCAACGCAAAAGAAACCAAGTCGATACCTTGAAAAGTAAGCAAGTTATGACCAAAAAAGTAACCACTTCTACTACTGCCTCGTCCCGGCCACTTTTTAGAAGAACTGGTTACCATTTTGATCACAACTTGCTTAGTTTTCAAGATATCCTGCCTGTTTCACGATGTCGAACGACATCGTTCGTTCGCATAAATACATTAAAACCAAAAACAACATTTTAAAATTTGTTGCTGTTTCAAACGTATTTATGCGAACGAACGATGTCGTTCGACATCGTGAAACAGGCAGATCGACTTGATTTCTTTTTCGTTGGATAGATAAACATATTGGCTTTAATCCCAATTTTTTTTTCGCGGGTAGTGCGAAAAAAAATTTTTTCCCCAAAAATTATGGTGACCTAACCCCTTTGTATTTTTGAAAAAATTACCAAATAAAATTTTTTTCCTATTTTCGCAAAAAAAAAAAATTTAGACTGAATGCCAATACGTTTAGCTATCCAACGCAAAAGAAACCAAGTCGATACCTTGAAAAGTAAGCAAGTTATGACCAAAAAGGTAACCACTTCTACTACTGCCTCGTCACGGCCACTTTTTAGAAGAACTGGTTACCATTTTGATCGTAACTTGCTTAGTTTTCAAGATATCGACTTGATTTCTTTTTCGTTGGATAGATAAACATATTGGCTTTAATTCGAATTTTTTTTCGCGGGTAGTGCGAAAAAAAATTTTTTCCCCAAAAATTATGGTGACCTAACCCCTTTGTATTTTTGAAAAAATTACCAAAAAAATTTTTTTCTTATTTTCGCAAAAAAAAAATTAGACTGAATGCCAATACGTTTAGCTATCCAACGCAAAAGAAACCAAGTCGATACCTTGAAAAGTAAGCAAGTTATGACCAAAAAGGTAACCACTTCTACTACTGCCTCGTCCCGGTCACTTTTTAGAAGAACTGGTTACCATTTTGATCATAACTTGCTTAGTTTTCAAGATATGGACTTGATTTCTTTTTCGTTGGATAGATAAACATATTGGCTTTAATTCGAATGTTTTTTTCGCGGGTATTGCGAAAAAAAATTTTTTCCCCAAAAATTATGGTGACCTAACCCCTTTGTTTTTTCGAAAAAATTACAAAAATTTTTTTTCTTATTTTCGAAAAAATTTCTTTTTCGTTGGATAGATAAACATATTGGCTTTAATCCCAATTTTTTTTCCCGGGTAGTGCGAAAAAAAAATTTTTCCCCAAAAATTATGGTGACCTAACCCCTTTGTATTTTTGAAAAAATTACCAAATAAAATTTTTTTCCTATTTTCGCAAAAAAAAATTTAGACTGAATGCCAATACGTTTAGCTATCCAACGCAAAAGAAACCAAGTCGATACCTTGAAAAGTCAGCAAGTTATGACCAAAAAAGTAACCACTTCTACTACTGCCTCGTCCCGGCCACTTTTTAGAAGAACTGGTTACCATTTTGATCACAACTTGCTTAGTTTTCAAGATATCGACTTGATTTCTTTTTCGTTGGATAGATAAACATATTGGCTTTAATTCGAATTTTTTTTTCGCGGGTAGTGCGAAAAAAAATTTTTTCCCCAAAAATTATGGTGACCTAACCCCTTTGTATTTTTGAAAAAATTACCAAAAAAAATTTTTTTCTTATTTTCGCAAAAAAAAAATTAGACTGAATGCCAATACGTTTAGCTATCCAACGCAAAAGAAACCAAGTCGATACCTTGAAAAGTAAGCAAGTTATGACCAAAAAGGTAACCACTTCTACTACTGCCTCGTCCCGGCCACTTTTTAGAAGAACTGGTTACCATTTTGATCATAACTTGCTTAGTTTTCAAGATATCGACTTGATTTCTTTTTCGTTGGATAGACAAACATATTGCCTTTAATTCGAATTTTTTTTTCGCGAGTAGTGCGAAAAAAATTTTTTCCCCAAAAATTATGGTGACCTAACCCCTTTGTATTTTTGAAAAAATTACCAAAAATTTTTTTTCTTATTTTCGCAAAAAAAAAATTTAGACTGAATGCCAATACGTTTAGCTATCCAACACAAAAGAAACCAAGTCGATACCTTGAAAAGTAAGCAAGTTATGACCAAAAAGGTAACCACTTCTACTACTGCCTCGTCCCGGCCACTTTTTAGAAGAACTGGTTACCATTTTGATCACAACTTGCTTAGTTTTCAAGATATCGACTTGATTTCTTTTTCGTTGGATAGATAAACATATTGGCTTTAATCCCAATTTTTTTTTCGCGGGTAGTGGGAAAAAAAATTTTTTCCCCAAAAATTATGGTGACCTAACCCCTTTGTATTTTTTAAAAAATTACCAAAAAAATTTTTTTCTTATTTTCGCAAAAAAAAAATTTAGACTGAATGCCAATACGTTTAGCTATCCAACGCAAAAGAAACCAAGTCGATACCTTGAAAAGTAAGCAAGTTATGACCAAAAAGGTAACCACTTCTACTACTGCCTCGTCCCGGCCACTTTTTGGAAGAACTGGTTACCATTTTGATCGTAACTTGCTTAGTTTTCAAGATATCGACTTGATTTCTTTTTCGTTGGATAGATAAACATATTGGCTTTATTTCGAATTTTTTTTTTCGCGGGTAGTGCGAAAAAAAATTTTTTCCCAAAAAATTATGGTGACCTAACCCCTTTGTATTTTTGAAAAAATTACCAAAAAAATTTTTTTTCTTATTTTCGCAAAAAAAAAAAAAAATTTAGACTGAATGCCAATACGTTTAGCTATCCAACGCAAAAGAAACCAAGTCGATACCTTGAAAAGTAAGCAAGTTATGACCAAAAAGTTAACCACTTCTACTACTGCCTCGTCCCGGCCACTTTTTAGAAGAACTGGTTACCATTTTGATCATAACTTGCTTAGTTTTCAAGATATGGACTTGATTTCTTTTTCGTTGGATAGATAAACATATTGGCTTTAATTCGAATGTTTTTTTCGCGGGTAGTGCGAAAAAAAATTTTTTTCCCCAAAAATTATGGTGACCTAACCCTTGTTTTTTTGAAAAAATTACAAAAATTTTTTTTCTTATTTTCGAAAAAATTTCTTTTTCGTTGGATAGATAAACATATTGGCTTTAATCCCAATTTTTTTTCGCGGGTAGTGCGAAAAAAATTTTTTCCCCAAAAATTATGGTGACCTAACCCCTTTGTTTTTTTTTTTTTGAAAAAATTACAAAAAATTTTTTTTTCTTATTTTCGCCAAAAAAAATTTTTAGACTGAATGCCAATACGTTTAGCTATCCAACGCAAAAGAAACCAAGTCGATACCTTGAAAAGTAAGCAAGTTATGACCAAAAAGGTAACCACTTCTACTACCGCCTCGTCCCGGCCACTTTTTAGAAGAACTGGTTACCATTTTGATCATAAATTGCTTAGTTTTCAAGATATCGACTTGATTTCTTTTTCGTTGGATAGATAAACATATTGGCTTTAATCCCAATTTTTTTTTTCGCGGGTAGTGCGAAAAAAAATTTTTCCCCAAAAATTATGGTGACCTAACCCCTTTGTATTTTTGAAAAAATTACCAAAAAAATTTTTTTTCTTATTTTCGCAAAAAAAAAATTTAGACTAAATGCCAATACGTTAAGCTATCCAACGCAAAAGAAACCAAGTCGATACCTTGAAAAGTAAGCAAGTTATGACCAAAAAAGTAACCACTTCTACTACTGCCTCGTCCCGGCCACTTTTTAGAAGAACTGGTTACCATTTTGATCACAACTTGCTTAGTTTTCAAGATATCGACTTGATTTCTTTTTCGTTGGATAGATAAACATATTGGCTTTAATCCCAATTTTTTTTTCGCGGGTAGTGCGAAAAAAAAATTTTTCCCCAAAAATTATGGTGACCTAACCCCTTTGTATTTTTGAAAAAATTACCAAAAAAATTTTTTTCTTATTTTCGCAAAAAAAAATTTAGACTGAATGCCAATACGTTTAGCTATCCAACGCAAAAGAAACCAAGTCGATACCTTGAAAAGTAAGCAAGTTATGACCAAAAAGGTAACCACTTCTACTACTGCCTCGTCCCGGCCACTTTTTAGAAGAACTGGTTACCATTTTGATCGTAACTTGCTTAGTTTTCAAGATATCGACTTGATTTCTTTTTCGTTGGATAGATAAACATATTGGCTTTAATTCGAATTTTTTTTTCGCGGGTAGTGCGAAAAAAAATTTTTTCCCCAAAAATTATGGTGACCTAACCCCTTTGTATTTTTGAAAAAAATACCAAAAAAATTTTTTTTCTTATTTTCGCAAAAAAAAATTTAGACTGAATGCCAATACGTTTAGCTATCCAACGCAAAAGAAACTAAGTCGATACCTTGAAAAGTAAGCAAGTTATGACCAAAAAGGTAACCACTTCTACTACTGCCTCGTCCCGGCCACTTTTTAGAAGAACTGGTTACCATTTTGATCATAACTTGCTTAGTTTTCAAGATATCGACTTGATTTCTATTTCGTTGGATAGATAAACATATTGGCTTTAATTCGAATTTTTTTTTTCGCGGATAGTGCGAAAAAAAATTTTTTCCCCAAAAAGAATGGTGACCTAACCCCTTTGTATTTTTGAAAAAATTACCAAAAAAATTTTTTTTTCTTATTTTCGCAAAAAAAAATTTAGACTGAATGCCAATACGTTTAGCTATCCAACGCAAAAGAAACCAAGTCGATACCTTGAAAAGTAAGCAAGTTATGACCAAAAAGGTAACCACTTCTACTACTGCCTCGTCCCGGCCACTTTTTAGAAGAACTGGTTACCATTTTGATCATAACTTGCTTAGTTTTCAAGATATGGACTTGATTTCTTTTTCGTTGGATAGATAAACATATTGGCTTTAATTCGAATGTTTTTTTCGCGGGTAGTGCGAAAAAAATTTTTTCCCCAAAAATTATGGTGACCTAACCCCTTTGTATTTTTCAAAAAATTACCAAAAAAATTTTTTTCTTATTTTCGCAAAAAAAAAAATTTTTTTGACTGAATGCCAATACGTTAAGCTATCCAACGCAAAAGAAACCAAGTCGATACATTGAAAAGTAAGCAAGTTATGACCAAAAAGGTAACCACTTCTACTACTGCCTCGTCCCGGCCACTTTTTAGAAGAACTGGTTACCATTTTGATCGTAACTTGCTTAGTTTTCAAGATATCGACTTGATTTCTTTTTCGTTGGATAGATAAACATATTGGCTTTAATTCGAATTTTTTTTTCGCGGGTAGTGCGAAAAAAAATTTTTTCCCCAAAAATTATGGTGACCTAACCCCTTTGTATTTTTGAAAAAAATACCAAAAAAATTTTTTTTCTTATTTTCGCAAAAAAAAAAATTTAGACTGAATGCCAATACGTTTAGCTATCCAACGCAAAAGAAACTAAGTCGATACCTTGAAAAGTAAGCAAGTTATGACCAAAAAGGTAACCACTTCTACTACTGCCTCGTCCCGGCCACTTTTTAGAAGAACTGGTTACCATTTTGATCATAACTTGCTTAGTTTTCAAGATATCGACTTGATTTCTATTTCGTTGGATAGATAAACATATTGGCTTTAATTCGAATTTTTTTTTTCGCGGGTAGTGCGAAAAAAAATTTTTTCCCCAAAAATTATGGTGACCTAACCCCTTTGTATTTTTGAAAAAATTACCAAAAAAATTTTTTTTCTTATTTTTCAAAAAAAAAAAAATTTAGACTAAATGCCAATACGTTTAGCTATCCAACGCAAAAGAAACCAAGTCGATACCTTGAAAAGTAAGCAAGTTATGACCAAAAAAGTAACCACTTCTACTACTGCCTCGTCCCGGCCACTTTTTAGAAGAACTGGTTACCATTTTGATCACAACTTGCTTAGTTTTCAAGATATCGACTTGATTTCTTTTTCGTTGGATAGATAAACATATTGGCTTTAATCCCAATTTTTTTTTCGCGGGTAGTGCGAAAAAAAAATTTTTCCCCAAAAATTATGGTGACCTAACCCCTTTGTATTTTTGAAAAAATTACCAAAAAAATTTTTTTCTTATTTTCGCAAAAAAAAAATGTAGACTGAATGCCAATACGTTTAGCTATCCAACGCAAAAGAAACCAAGTCGATACCTTGAAAAGTAAGCAAGTTATGACCAAAAAGGTAACCACTTCTACTACTGCCTCGTCCCGGCCACTTTTTAGAAGAACTGGTTACCATTTTGATCGTAACTTGCTTAGTTTTCAAGATATCGACTTGATTTCTTTTTCGTTGGATAGATAAACATATTGGCTTTAATTCGAATTTTTTTTTCGCGGGTAGTGCGAAAAAAATTTTTTCCCCAAAAATTATGGTGACCTAACCCCTTTGTATTTTTGAAAAAAATACCAAAAAAATTTTTTTTCTTATTTTCGCAAAAAAAAATTTAGACTGAATGCCAATACGTTTAGCTATCCAACGCAAAAGAAACTAAGTCGATACCTTGAAAAGTAAGCAAGTTATGACCAAAAAGGTAACCACTTCTACTACTGCCTCGTCCCGGCCACTTTTTAGAAGAACTGGTTACCATTTTGATCATAACTTGCTTAGTTTTCAAGATATCGACTTGATTTCTATTTCGTTGGATAGATAGACATATTGGCTTTAATTCGAATTTTTTTTTTCGCGGGTAGTGCGAAAAAAAATTTTTTCCCCAAAAATTATGGTGACCTAACCCCTTTGTATTTTTGAAAAAATTACCAAAAAAATTTTTTTTCTTATTTTCGCAAAAAAAAAAATTTAGACTGAATGCCAATACGTTTAGCTATCCAACGCAAAAGAAACCAAGTCGATACCTTGAAAAGTAAGCAAGTTATAACCAAAAAGGTAACCACTTCTACTACTGCCTCGTCCCGGCCACTTTTTAGAAGAACTGGTTACCATTTTGATCATAAATTGCTTAGTTTTCAAGATATCGACTTGATTTCTTTTTCATTGGATAGATAAACATATTGGCTTTAATTCGAATTTTTTTTTTCGCGGGTAGTGCGAAAAAAAATTTTTTTCCCATAAATTATGGTAACCTAACCCCTTTGTATTTTTGAAAAAATTACAAAAAAATTTTTTTTTTCTTATTTTCGCAAAAAAAAATTTAGACTGAATGCCAATACGTTTAGCTATCCAACGCAAAAGAAACCAAGTCGATACCTTGAAAAGTAAGCAAGTTATGACCAAAAAGGTAACCACTTCTACTACTGCCTCGTCCCGGCCACTTTTTAGAAGAACTGGTTACCATTTTGATCATAACTTGCTTAGTTTTCAAGATATGGACTTGATTTCTTTTTCGTTGGATAGATAAACATATTGGCTTTAATTCGAATGTTTTTTTCGCGGGTAGTGCGAAAAAAATTTTTTCCCCAAAAATTATGGTGACCTAACCCCTTTGTATTTTTCAAAAAATTACCAAAAAAATTTTTTTCTTATTTTCGCAAAAAAAAAAAAAATTTTGACTGAATGCCAATACGTTAAGCTATCCAACGCAAAAGAAACCAAGTCGATACCTTGAAAAGTAAGCAAGTTATGACCAAAAAGGTAACCACTTCTACTACTGCCTCGTCCCGGCCACTTTTTAGAAGAACTGGTTACCATTTTGATCATAACTTGCTTAGTTTTCAAGATATGGACTTGATTTCTTTTTCGTTGGATAGATAAACATATTGGCTTTAATTCGAATGTTTTTTTCGCGGGTAGTGCGAAAAAAAATTTTTTTCCCCAAAAATTATGGTGACCTAACCCCTTTGTTTTTTTGAAAAAATTACAAAAATTTTTTTTCTTATTTTCGAAAAAATTTCTTTTTCGTTGGATAGATAAACATATTGGCTTTAATCCCAATTTTTTTTTCGCGGGTAGTGCGAAAAAAATTTTTTCCCCAAAAATTATGGTGACCTAACCCCTTTGTTTTTTTTTTTTTTGAAAAAATTACAAAAAATTTTTTTTCTTATTTTCGCCAAAAAAAATTTTTAGACTGAATGCCAATACGTTTAGCTATCCAACGCAAAAGAAACCAAGTCGATACCTTGAAAAGTAAGCAAGTTATGACCAAAAAGGTAACCACTTCTACTACCGCCTCGTCCCGGCCACTTTTTAGAAGAACTGGTTACCATTTTGATCATAAATTGCTTAGTTTTCAAGATATCGACTTGATTTCTTTTTCGTTGGATAGATAAACATATTGGCTTTAATTCGAATTTTTTTTTTCGCGGGTAGTGCGAAAAAAAATTTTTTCCCCAAAAATTATGGTGACCTAACCCCTTTGTATTTTTGAAAAAATTACCAAAAAAATTTTTTTCTTATTTTCGCAAAAAAAAAATTTAGACTGAATGCCAATACGTTTAGCTATCCAACGCAAAAGAAACCAAGTCGATACCTTGAAAAGTAAGCAAGTTATGTCCAAAAAGGTAACCACTTCTACTACTGCCTCGTCCCGGCCACTTTTTAGAAGAACTGGTTACCATTTTGATCACAACTTGCTTAGTTTTCAAGATATCGACTTGATTTCTTTTTCGTTGGATAGATAAACATATTGGCTTTAATCCCAATTTTTTTTCGCGGGTAGTGCGAAAAAAAATTTTTTCCCCAAAAATTATGGTGACCTAACCCCTTTGTATTTTTGAAAAAATTACCAAAAAAATTTTTTTCTTATTTTCGCAAAAAAAAAATTTAGACTGAATGCCAATACGTTTAGCTATCCAACGCAAAAGAAACCAAGTCGATACCTTGAAAAGTAAGCAAGTTATGACCAAAAAGGTAACCACTTCTACTACTGCCTCGTCCCGGCCACTTTTTAGAAGAACTGGTTACCATTTTGATCGTAACTTGCTTAGTTTTCAAGATATCGACTTGATTTCTTTTTCGTTGGATAGATAAACATATTGGCTTTAATTCGAATTTTTTTTTCGCGGGTAGTGCGAAAAAAAATTTTTCCCCAAAAATTATGGTGACCTAACCCCTTTGTATTTTTCAAAAAATTACCAAAAAAATTTTTTTCTTATTTTCGCAAAAAAAAATTAGACTGAATGCCAATACGTTTAGCTATCCAACGCAAAAGAAACCAAGTCGATACCTTGAAAAGTAAGCAAGTTATGACCAAAAAGGTAACCACTTCTACTACTGCCTCGTCCCGGCCACTTTTTAGAAGAACTGGTTACCATTTTGATCATAACTTGCTTAGTTTTCAAGATATCGAATTGATTTCTTTTTCGTTGGATAGATAAACATATTGGTTTTAATTCGAATTTTTTTTTCGCGAGTAGTGCGAAAAAAATTTTTTCCCCAAAAATTATGGTGACCTAACCCCTTTGTATTTTTGAAAAAATTACCAAAAAATTTTTTTCTTATTTTCGCAAAAAAAAATTTAGACTGAATGCCAATACGTTTAGCTATCCAACGCAAAAGAAACCAAGTCGATACCTTGAAAAGTAAGCAAGTTATGACCAAAAAGGTAACCACTTCTACTACTGCCTCGTCCCGGCCACTTTTTAGAAGAACTGGTTACCATTTTGATCATAACATGCTTAGTTTTCAAGATATCGACTTGATTTCTTTTTCGTTGGATAGATAAACATATTGGCTTTAATTCGAATTTTTTTTTCGCGGGTAGTGCGAAAAAAAATTTTTTCCCCAAAAATTATGGTGACCTAACCCCTTTGTATTTTTGAAAAAATTACCAAAAAAATTTTTTTCTTATTTTCGCAAAAAAAAAATTAGACTGAATGCCAATACGTTTAGCTATCCAACGCAAAAGAAACCAAGTCGATACCTTGAAAAGTAAGCAAGTTATGACCAAAAAGGTAACCACTTCTACTACTGCCTCGTCACGGCCACTTTTTAGAAGAACTGGTTACCATTTTGATCGTAACTTGCTTAGTTTTCAAGATATCGACTTGATTTCTTTTTCGTTGGATAGATAAACATATTGGCTTTAATTCGAATTTTTTTTTCGCGGGTAGTGCGAAAAAAAATTTTTTCCCCAAAAATTATGGTGACCTAACCCCTTTGTATTTTTGAAAAAATTACCAAAAAAATTTTTTTCTTATTTTCGCAAAAAAAAAAAAAATTAGACTGAATGCCAATACGTTTAGCTATCCAACGCAAAAGAAACCAAGTCGATACCTTGAAAAGTAAGCAAGTTATGACCAAAAAGGTAACCACTTCTACTACTGCCTCGTCCCGGCCACTTTTTAGAAGAACTGGTTACCATTTTGATCATAACTTGCTTAGTTTTCAAGATATCGACTTGATTTCTTTTTCGTTGGATAGACAAACATATTGGCTTTAATTCGAATTTTTTTTTCGCGAGTAGTGCGAAAAAAATTTTTTCCCCAAAAATTATGGTGACCTAACCCCTTTGTATTTTTGGAAAATTACCAAAATTTTTTTTCTTATTTTCGCAAAAAAAAAATTTAGACTGAATGCCAATACGTTTAGCTATCCAACGCAAAAGAAACCAAGTCGATACCTTGAAAAGTAAGCAAGTTATGACCAAAAAGGTAACCACTTCTACTACTGCCTCGTCCCGGCCACTTTTTGGAAGAACTGGTTACCATTTTGATCGTAACTTGCTTAGTTTTCAAGATATGGACTTGATTTCTTTTTCGTTGGATAGATAAACATATTGGCTTTAATTCAAATGTTTTTTTCGCGGGTAGTGCGAAAAAAATTTTTTCCCCAAAAATTATGGTGACCTAACCCCTTTGTATTTTTCAAAAAATTACCAAAAAAATTTTTTTCTTATTTTCGCAAAAAAAAAAAAATTTTTGACTGAATGCCAATACGTTAAGCTATCCAACGCAAAAGAAACCAAGTCGATACCTTGAAAAGTAAGCAAGTTATGACCAAAAAGGTAACCACTTCTACTACTGCCTCGTCCCGGCCACTTTTTAGAAGAACTGGTTACCATTTTGATCATAACTTGCTTAGTTTTCAAGATATGGACTTGATTTCTTTTTCGTTGGATAGATAAACATATTGGCTTTAATTCGAATGTTTTTTTCGCGGGTAGTGCGAAAAAAAATTTTTTTCCCCAAAAATTATGGTGACCTAACCCCTTTGTTTTTTTGAAAAAATTACAAAAATTTTTTTTCTTATTTTCGAAAAAATTTCTTTTTCGTTGGATAGATAAACATATTGGCTTTAATCCCAATTTTTTTTCGCGGGTAGTGCGAAAAAATTTTTTTCCCCAAAAATTATGGTGACCTAACCCCTTTGTTTTTTTTTTTTTTTGAAAAAATTACAAAAAATTTTTTTTTCTTATTTTCGCCAAAAAAAATTTTTAGACTGAATGCCAATACGTTTAGCTATCCAACGCAAAAGAAACCAAGTCGATACCTTGAAAAGTAAGCAAGTTATGACCAAAAAGGTAACCACTTCTACTACCGCCTCGTCCCGGCCACTTTTTAGAAGAACTGGTTACCATTTTGATCATAAATTGCTTAGTTTTCAAGATATCGACTTGATTTCTTTTTCATTGGATAGATAAACATATTGGCTTTAATTCGAATTTTTTTTTTTCGCGGGTAGTGCGAAAAAAAATTTTTTTCCCATAAATTATGGTAACCTAACCCCTTTGTATTTTTGAAAAAATTACCAAAAAAATTTTTTTCTTATTTTCGCAAAAAAAAATTTAGACTGAATGCCAATACGTTTAGCTATCCAACGCAAAAGAAACCAAGTCGATACCTTGAAAAGTAAGCAAGTTATGACCAAAAAGGTAACCACTTCTACTACTGCCTCGTCCCGGCCACTTTTTAGAAGAACTGGTTACCATTTTGATCACAACTTGCTTAGTTTTCAAGATATCGACTTGATTTCTTTTTCGTTGGATAGATAAACATATTGGCTTTAATTCGAATGTTTTTTTCGCGGGTAGTGCGAAAAAAAATTTTTCCCCAAAAATTATGGTGACCTAACCCCTTTGTATTTTTCAAAAAATAACCAAAAAAATTTTTTTCTTATTTTCGCAAAAAAAAAAAATTTTGACTGAATGCCAATACGTTAGGCTATCCAACGCAAAAGAAACCAAGTCGATACCTTGAAAAGTAAGCAAGTTATGACCAAAAAGGTAACCACTTCTACTACTGCCTCGTCCCGGCCACTTTTTAGAAGAACTGGTTACCATTTTGATCATAACTTGCTTAGTTTTCAAGATATCGACTTGATTTCTTTTTCGTTGGATAGATAAACATATTGGCTTTAATTCGAATTTTTTTTTCGCGAGTAGTGCGAAAAAAATTTTTTCCCCAAAAATTATGGTGACCTAACCCCTTTGTTTTTTTGAAAAAATTACAAAAATTTTTTTCTTATTTTCGAAAAAATTTCTTTTTCGTTGGATAGATAAACATATTGGCTTTAATCCCAATTTTTTTTCCCGGGTAGTGCGAAAAAAAATTTTTTCCCCAAAAATTATGGTGACCTATTTTTTTTCTTATTTTCGCAAAAAAAAAATTTAGACTGAATGCCAATACGTTTAGCTATCCAACGCAAAAGAAACCAAGTCGATACCTTGAAAAGTAAGCAAGTTATGACCAAAAAGTTAACCACTTCTACTACTGCCTCGTCCCGGCCACTTTTTAGAAGAACTGGTTACCATTTTGATCATAACTTGCTTAGTTTTCAAGATATGGACTTGATTTCTTTTTCGTTGGATAGATAAACATATTGGCTTTAATTCGAATTTTTTTTTCGCGGGTAGTGCGAAAAAAATTTTTTCCCCAAAAATTATGGTGACCTAACCTCTTTGTATTTTTGAAAAAATTTAACAAAAAATTTTTTTCTTATTTTCGCAAAAAAAAAATTTAGACTGAATGCCAATACGTTTAGCTATCCAACGCAAAAGAAACCAAGTC
This sequence comes from Germaria angustata, assembly GCA_963681545.1. NCBI lineage: Eukaryota > Metazoa > Arthropoda > Insecta > Diptera > Tachinidae > Germaria > Germaria angustata. The sequence goes on along the minus strand of OY813001.1, from coordinate 50,292,462 downwards.
GATACCTTGAAAAGTAAGCAAGTTATGACCAAAAAGGTAACCACTTCTACTACTGCCTCGTCCCGGCCACTTTTTAGAAGAACTGGTTACCATTTTGATCATAACTTGCTTAGTTTTCAAGATATCGTCTTGATTTCTTTTTCGTTGTATAGATAAACATACATTCAGTCAACTTGAAATTTTAATTAAGATTACAAATGGTTGAATAGTGATTATATAGTAATTTCGAAATAACCAATGTTGGTATTGTTGTTAATAAAACTAAAGATTCATTACACTTCTTGTATTCTTTCTGCCATCATTATATATTAATTAAAATTCCAAAAAAAACTAGCAGCCACCTAAAAGGTGGCAAAAGAGCAGACACAAAAACAGTGACAAGGGCGTAGCCAGGATATGAAATAGGGTGGTGCCACGAAAATTATGATTTTTTATGATTATTACAATTTAGATCTATTTGAGGAGTAATCTGCGTGGATCTGCTGAAAATTTTGCTAGAATTTTTTCCAAAAATTCGTCCTTCTTCTCGGTTACCAATCTTCGGTGAACGCTTAGCATACATAGTCCTGCAATATACAATATACTTATTTTTTGATAATAAGTAAAATTGCATTTTATTTTACCGTTTAAACGAGCTTCAGTCATTGTGGAGCGCAACCATGTTTTTACTCGCCTTAAAGTGCTAAATGACCGCTCAACAGTTGCAGTAGTGCACGGCTGCGACAATGAAATTAATAACGCCTTCCTTATACTTGGATAAAATAATCCAGCGTCTTTCAAAATACTCGCCAGCTCTAAATCGGCTAATTCGTCTTTACCCATTTTTTTTTTGTTACCAAGAATTATACCAAAGCTCAATTTCTCCTTCCAAATCATCCAACTTATAAAAATGCTCAAACGTTTTTTGGCATCTTTAAGCTCCTTCAGCTTCAAAGAAAGCATGTTTGATGGGTGCAACCAATGAATTGCAAACGCTGGCCTATTCTCTTCATTAAATCTTCTGTCCGTGATGAAATTAAAGAATCTATATAAGGAATGTATATAGATAGATCGCTTCCAGTATTCAGCAGGTGATGAAAATGGGGGATTTGAACGGTGCGTTTGACGAGAGACTATCCTTGGAACAGACATCTTTATTCCTAAATTGACTGTGTTTTCTTGAATACAAAAAAAGCAATCCGTCCACAATACCCTGTGCATTTTTTAATAATTTTATATTGTATGCATGTAAAAAAAATTGTTATAGAATTAGGTGGGTGCCACGGCCCTCTAGGCCCATACCTAGCTACGCCCATGAACAGTGACGGTGATAATGTAGCGACCATCGCCAACGGTACTGTTTCTTTCTGCTAGCGTAATTAGGTTCCTTCTTTTTTATCCCTTAATGAAAAATAATTTGTCTGGTTTGGCAAATAAAATGCTCGGGCTATAAGGTTTTTTCTGGCCGGCATTCGTTAATTACAATTCAATTTAAAATCTATATAAAATTATATCAATGGTGATAATTAGAGAAGGATTTAATAGCGAATTCTTGTTAAATCTTGGAAAATATCAAGTCACTGCATATTTGTTTCAATATCAAAAGTCATCAGTACGTCCAATTGCAAGGAGTCACAGAATAAAGGAAAAAAGTACGAATATGAATGTTAAAAAATTGTTTTGGTTCTTGATGCAGTAAGTGAGAGAGAGATACGGTGGGCATAATAACTGCATGTAGAAGGAAAACTGTAAAAAATGCTAATGGAATTGTGGCATATATTGATGGAATCAATGAAATTTTTCCATAGGACTTGATAATGGCTACATATATTTAAGGACATGCCTGGATTAATGTTTTATGGAAATTTCAAATATAAGTATAACAAAAATAAAAATGAGTAAAGGAAAAGATAAAAGAAATATCAATTAAATCTTCATGTATATATTTTCAATTTAAATTTGAAAGATTATCGTATAAGTGCAATGCCGCAGTTACCAATATATACATATACATATCTAATAAGTCTGTCCAACAAAAATCACCACGAAAGATAATATTTAATATCATATTATCGTAAGTTACGCATGAATAGTAAAAATGTTTCTTATACATATAAATGGGCTCTTATAAAATTTCAAATAAAAATAAATGAATGTCCTTAAAATCTTCAAGCTCCATAATCAATTTCAAAAAATATTTTAAAATCGCGCTCGTGTGTGAAATATTTGATTCTCTATTTTTGCATGTTGCATATGAATTATATGCAATTTCTAATACAAATAATTGTAATACTGCAACGTTATAATATAAATAATAATAAAATTAAAGAAAAAAATAAGAAATAGAAGGATAAACAAAAAATTAAGTTCGTAATAATTTGTGTTTTAATATTTAGCATTTTAAGATTTAATATAATAATTTTGCAAGAATGAATACTTTAAGAAATCTGAATGCCACAAATCGTTTCTTGACTCATTTCTCCTAAAAATATGATATATATCGATTTAAGTATATACTAAATATTATAATTAATAATAAAAAACTTAATCAATAAATTACCAATTATTCTTCAAGAGGCATATTAATTGTCTGTGATAAATGATAAATTAATATATTAAACAATAAATTTTGCAAAACGAATCTTTTCGAAATTTTCAGATTTAGAATTTTAAATGAAAATACTATACGTCCGATGATATTTTAATTTACGAAATGAGTTAATTTCACTATCACTCAAAACGAGTATCTCTACAAATGCATTTTGTTTAAAAATTTCATTTGATACAATGAAAAAAAGTATGAAAGATTAATATTTATTTTGGCATATGCCACATTATTATGCCTCACACTATGTCGTGTACCCGCTACTTATAAAGGGTGTACCAATCGCTGCAGTTTGTCTTTCAGTTTTTATTTTGTTGGAAGTAAAACATTTTGTTCAATTCCATTCCACTATTTCACTTTAAGCCAAATGTTAAATTGGAAAATATTTTGCAAATTGAAATTTAATTGTGAACATTTTCATTATTTATTTTTCTAATTTTTTTATTATTTATAAGTACTTATTTATGACATTCACTAACTTGTTTACATTTGTGCATAACTTCAAAAATATATTCTATTTAATTATTCTTATATCCAGACATTTCGACATTATACCACAATAGCAATGAGGGCTTTTATTATTTTTTTTAATAAATTGAAACTAATAAGTGATTTTTGAAAAAATTGCTAATTCAATGACAATGATTTTTATTTAAATAATTAATTAATAAAAATAATTTTTTCAACTGCTCATTTAAGCAAAATAGTTCGGAAGAGGAGGATTTAAATAATTGAAAAGTGAATTACTTTTTGCCGGTACATGCAATTAAAGTGATAAATAAAGGTGCAAAGTTCGGTAAATAAGGAAACGTAAAACAAACATTTGTTTACGATAATTTTAATATTTTGTACTCCCACCGGAAATTATGTTATTTTATTTTCATCATATATTTACGTACCCGAAAGAAAATGAGAAATAAATATTGTATTTATTGTATTTTATTATTAACATAATTAAAAAAAGATTATATTTCACGGGTTTAAATTATCAGCAAGGCACCAACGCCTAAAGTTTTAGGCCTATATATTATTTTATTTGCATTTAGAAAAAATGTATATGAAACATAAAACAATTTTCAATCATTCATTAGAAATATAATAGATATATTATATATATGTAATAGATTACTAATTTATTTTCTGAAAATTACCTCGCAGTTATTAAGAGTTATTAAGAGTTATGAAAAGTTGAATACTTTTTGGTAGATAAAAATCTTGAAATCGCCAACAACCGTTTTTTGTAATAATTAATTTTGAACTTATTTTTTTTCGGGGTTTAGTAACCTTTGAAAATTCGGGCACCACTCGATGCAATGTGGCTATAATTTAACATAGTCTCATGTATTAAGATCATGAAGAATACTCGTATCATTTCAAACAATTATTTACTACATGAAAAGTGTGAAAATTTTATAGCCAAGAGAAGGTGTCAATTTAAAATTTTTAAAATTTATAATAAATCTCATTCTAAAATTTAAAGATGTTATTCATTGCCGTGAACAGTTCATTTCAAATGGCGTTTTCTTTTCTAAAAAAAATGTAATTATTTTTTGCATTTTAATATCTAAAAGTGCAGAGTTTTTGATGAAAACTTTCCACGAAAATATGTATTTAAATAATTTCTGAGTTATTTCCGATATATTCTGCTGGTTACTTTCTATTACTATACACATGTTTTTGTGTCGTACGTTTTTGTGGCACGTGTTTTTGCACGACAAAAATTTATTCCCTAAATTCTTTGTTGTATAAAAGCATATGACGTTTTTTCTTCTAAAGTTTTATTTTTTTTAATTTCGAATACAAATTTGTTTTTTTTGTTACTGTCTCCCTTTCTGAGTACTAAAAACAAATCGATAAATAAACACAAAATACTCAAATTGCTCTAAACACCAGAGTTGCGCCTTAAAAATATGTGAAAATATATTTTCAAAAAATTAACATGGTGCTGAATTATGGCATTTCAATGATATATTAATAATAAAATATACTTCATATAATTTTGTTTTGTGAAATCCAAGAAAACAGTCCTTTGGAATATATAATCAGTAATTAGTAACGCATAAAAAGGATATACAAAGTCTGCAAAGACCTCTTATCGGAGTGAAACGTACAACACTAAAATCTAGAAGGTATAAGGTACAGCACGCAAATGTACAACATGACACTCAACATGTTAATATGTGCAAAATTTATAAAGAATGAGCAAGAGCAGGGGAGCTGAGAAATTGAATTGAGAAATTGATTTCTTTTATAAATATATTAAAATATGCCGCACATTTTCCAGCAAAATGAGACAAACAGTGGTAATTCTAAGTTTTTACTATTAACGATTCGGACCATTTTTACCTCATGGAAAGCGTAGCTTTAGTAAAAGCTGTATAAATATTTCATTTTTCTAGTTTTAATTTTGTATATAAAAAATTGATTTTATTTTTATTAAAATTTTCACAGTCCATAAAATTCTGCTACCAAAATCATAATCTACCACAAACGCTGACCATAGAAATTATCAAACCAAAAATAAAATCTTTTACTTAAATAATTTTTTTTCCTTTTCTGTTGCCCACAAAATAGACAGACATAAAGAAGATCATTATGCTCGTAAAAGTTGAGTTGAGGGAGGGTGGTTTAGAAAACTGCTGTACAAGCGGAAGCATCTTTTTTATAAATCATACTTCCGTTGTCAGCTTAATGTATTTATATTTATATGACTTTTTATGTACTTTTTTCCCTTTTGTGTTATTAATTTGAATTTTTTTGGCTTTTAGTTAAATATAAACAATATCCTTTTTTCTTCTTTTTCAGACCAGACACAAAACCATAATTGTAGGGACCGAGTATGTTTGTTCATGTTCAGATTTTTGCTTCTCTCCATCCCCACATTGAAATTAAATAATTTGTCATAAAATAATAAAGTTTTTTATGCATATAAATATTTTTACGACCAAGAGGAATAACTGTGATGGGAAAGAATTTATTTCAAGCATGAGCTGATTTGTAAGGAACATTAGGACAAAGGAGATTTTTTATGGTTTTATATCATAATATTTGCAGTAATGGTAATTTTATGTAGAATATAAATCTGTTGGTCGAGATCTATATTTCAATACATTTCCCGGGAATTGTAATACCGAGTTTTCTTATTTTCAAAAGTACTTAAGAAAATATCTACAAAATAAGCCCATGTTAATATGTGTCAATATAAAGAACTTTCTGCGATGCAGCAAAGACTGTGAAATAAATTATGCAAGAAGTTGAATTTGAAATTTGTTATATAAAAATCATGCCTCCTGTAAGCAGCTTTATAAGTGCAACTTACACAATTTTATAGTTCAAACTTTCTAATTTGAAGCAAAATTTCTTGCTGCATATTTTTACCACGAAAAGCAACCAAAGTTGGGTTTTTGAAGTTTTAAGACTTAGAGTTTTGAATTAAAAAAAAAATACAATTCACTAAATTTAAAAGGGCTTTTTAAACTTTGCAAAATATTTTTTAGTAAAATTAATTTATTTATAACCATTATAAGAGATTTGAACATAAATTAAAATATACAACTTGCAAAATGTATCGTTTTTTGTGGCTTTAGCGCTTCGTATGCATTTTGCAAAAGCTCTAATTGTTTTAACGACTAGTTGAGGAGAATATTACGAATCATAAATTTCAATATTAATTATACAATTTGTTTATAACAAAAAAAATTATTAAATTATTTTCTTATTCCAGGTTTATTGAAATAAGTAAAATCGAAAGATGTATTTTATACATCCGAATCGAAAAACAAACTCCAAAAACTTACAAATCATAAATTTATACATGGGGATTGTCTGAAATACTTAAACATATTGACATCTGTGACGACGAAAGTAACCAATCAGCTTTGAAAACATTTAACAAAAGCCAATTTGATATGCAGAATCAAATCTAATTTGGCAAATGATAAAAAAATCTAATTTGTATTATCAGACTAATTCAAACGTATGGCCAAAAGTTTATATTGATACAACAAAAGCAGATTTAAAGACTCGAATGACATCACATAATTCGATCTTCAAAATTATGTTATGTGGGTCACCAAAAGAAATATCCCTGGAAATAAATGGTGACATGGTTGGGCGGGCAATATAGAAGCACTACAGCAGCTTCAATAGACGAAAGGAAATGTTACGTGTACGTGGTGTATTGTGTTTCGTCAGTTATAAATTTGATTGTCTCAATTTTCAGCTTATTTATTTTTTTTATTTTTTTTGGTGTACGGTGCACCCAGTGAGAAGGGTTGGAACCCGCTGAGAGTTGCTCTCAGAATAGCGAGCTAGACGGAAACCTCACTGGTCCCTGCGGCCGTGACATTAAATGGCCGGTACAGGGAGCCCTAGCGGCTCACTGTACCGGCTTGTGACCGTCCAAATTTAGGAAAGTATCAAAGTACCGACAACACAGCTAAAATACAAAAAGAGATTTACACTAGAAGTATTGCATAAATACGAGTATACAAAAAAAGTGTGATACGTACACAGAAAAACTAAATTTCGTTTTCAGTAACCAAATTCATTAAATCGGTAAAAAAAATTTGCGAATGCGGTCCATCAGTTCATAAGTTCAGACAGCAATTTAACTGAATAAAATAAACACTGTTTCTTGTATTCTAAAGACTCAAACTACAAATTAACCATGAAAATAAAATTTTCTTTAGACAAAATGTTTGTTTTGTTTCGAAGTTTTGCTAAAATTAAGAAAAATTATATAGAAAATTTAATTTAACAGTAACCAGAAAGTTTTAACTAAATAGCAATAAAAAACAAATTGGCTTCATAGGACAACCATTTTTTACCGAATAAACAGATTTTCCTAAATTTTTCTTCATTATTTTTTGAGTGCATAATTGATAAACCACTTGACAAAAGTAATGATGAGTTCCTTGCCTTTTCTGGAACAAAATTTCAACTTAAAAATAGGAAAAGCGTTTTATATGTTATACACACTTTTATATGTTATACAAAAATTGTTGCCTGATGGTCATTTAATATTAACATAAATTTAGTAAGAAAGTTGATTAGAAATTAAAAAAAAACTGAAAAAATAGTTACAAAGGACGTATAATTTTTCACAGGTAACTTTTTTACATAAACGTTCTGAATAAAGAAAATTTATTATACTATTTTAAACTTTTCTTATTTGCATGTTAAAATTGATTTCCTTCCTTTCTTCTAATAACAAACCCTTTTTTCAAATATACTTAATTTCCCTGTTGGAAATGCCTTCAGTAAACAAACGTTGCTTACAATACAAACAATAAGACAGTTTACAATGACCACATTGCAAGCTCAATTATATATCAATTAATCCAATACTTACATTGTAAAAGAAAATGAACTCTTGTTGCAAGAACAAGCTTTTAAATAGGAATAACAATTGTCTTAAATGCAGTCAAAATTGCAAGAACAAAACAAATAGGATTAAAATGGACTTAAGGCTGAAAAGGAAAAATACATAGAAAATTGAAATATAAATTGAAAACTCTATTGCAAAAATGCCACAGGAAATAGTGTTTGGAAAAAGATTAACAGGAAATACTGTCCTTTACAAGTACCTGCACTTTTATGCATTGTCAATAATTATGTTCCAGCGGTAAAATTAGTAAATGGTTTATAATTGATAAATGTTTTTTTTTGTACTTAAGTAAAATATTTCAAACTTGTACTCGTAAAACTTTTAACATGAGTGAAGAAGAAGTGAAGTGTGTTGTATGAATTCCAAAGAGGCAATAACGCTATAGAGGCATTTACTTATATAGGGAGAATGCAGTAACAACATGAGCAAACCAAAGGTTGTTCGAGTACTTTCTTTTGAAGAAAGATGAACTAAGATCTTGAGTGTAATTAGATGTCAGTGACATAGGCTACACAGTATGATCTGGATATATCGCACGTAAGATTACCCAGAAATTCCTTTTAACTTTGAAGTTCATCAAACTTTTCCTTAGGATCACATTAAATTGTTAGATCTGCGGACCAAAGATTCTGTCTAGGTGTTAAGCAACTTAAAAAACAACACAGCTTTCCATTACACCTAATATATTTTGTAAAATTTGTCGTTATTGGAAAACTTAAACGGGAAGCATAAAACCTTGTCATGGCCATAGTCTAGGATCACCATAATTTTATTAATTTGTATGGTTAAAGTTAAATAGATGTAATATCAAAACAGGTATGCTCCAAAAGACTCCGACTGAAAATTATATTATACTGTATAATCATAATATTGTTTAATGTAACCATGTTAAAGACATATTTTAACATAATAAAAGAGCTTTTTTATGGCTAATTACGTCAACAATTTATTATAATATAGTAGATTCAATATGATAATCATAATATCATCATATAATTCCGATTAATGGAAGTTTTTTTTTTAATATTGCGAGATTAAATAAATGTCGTTTAGAAAAAAACACAATATTGAAGTAAATGTATGTATAAGTTAAAGGACGTGTATTTCCTTATTTGCCATAATATAAGTACAGTGAATAACAACACTGTTTATATTTTTCGTTTTTTGAAAAAAAATTTATTATTATTAAGGGCCTCATTTTGTAAATTTAAACAAAAAAGTTCGTTGCGTTTATTTGTATTCAAGAATAATAATAATTTCACACGAATTTTCATTTTGTGTTGTGGTGAAATACGATAAACGAATAAGTTTATAAGTTTATAAGTTTGTGAGTGCAATTTAAAGAAAAAAAATGAATAAAAGCTAGAAAAATTATTTTGCTTATCAACTACAGACAATAAGAAATATTAAATTAACGGAGATCTAAAAAAAAACTAAAAAAAAATTACATATTGGAAACAGTATAAGAAATATCAAGAAAAAAATATAAAAAATCAAAAAATGTTTGTTGTGGTTGTAGCTCTTCATATGCCGACATTTCATTGGTTGCTAAAACCAAATCGTCAGTGAAGTTTAAGCAGTTTGAAAACATTCAACCTCGGCATGTGAAGAGCCACAACAAACACTTTTTGATTTTTTCTATGCATTTTGCAAAAAACTAATTGTTTCTAACGATTAGTTGGGGAGAATATCCCAAATAATAAATTTCAATATTAAGAAAAAAGTATAAGAAATATCAATCAAAATGAGCAATTCTATAGAGTAAAAAGAATTCAACTTAAACTTAAAAATAATTTCATCAAATTCTTATCTAATATAGTCAACTGATGTAAAATCTTTTTCAATTGATTTAATAGAAGTGCTTAGAATCAATCTGTTAGTTTCATTTTGAAAAAGTGATTAATTTAAGACTAATTTATAGAAGGATTGCATATTTCATATACATTCGAACAGGCTTTTCTGAGGAGTTTAAAAGTTATTGCTTAAATTGTATTTAGAAATTAACTTCACTTGAAACTCTTTTATGTATTTTCATGTTTTTGCAAATCTGCTAAATAACTTTTAAGGTTATTTTTTTATTCGGTCCCACTGCAGCCAATCTGTGGCACATAATCCTCATAAAAAATTATTTGCAAATAAAAATTAAATTTAAGCTGCCAATAATTTATTAAGCTGCAGGTTGAGACTTCTGCTAAAAAAGACTTTTAAATTATTTTTCGACAATAATTTACATGTTATTTTCTAAATTTTATTATTTCACGTATTAACATAGATTTAAGCATTCGTAGTTTATAAGTATGTCTACTAAAATTTTAAGATCTATCTTCATAACCGTAAACAGAAATAAAAATATTGCAATCTAATAAATTTCTTTTAGAAATATGTTTATTGCAAGACAAACAAGATGTAGTAAGTGAATTGCCACAACAAGTCAAGTATTCCATAAAGTATCATGACCGCAGTATTTATAAATAGAAAACTTAAAAAGCCAATGAACTTGATGTCTATAATACAGAAAAGCTTTTGGTCTACAGTTCCAGGGCCAATAAGTACAAAAACGAACCTAGATATTTCTATGAAAACAGAGAAGGAAATATATAAAAAGAACATAGATGAAAATGAGAAGTAGAGAAGACTGCAGACAGTGTGCAATGAAACAATGTGAGGAAAGAACGCGAAGATGGATGGATGTCAAGAGAAATATTGGAAATAATTTTGTTAAAAACAATAGTAGAAAAATTATTAAATTTAAAATTGTTCATAAATACTATTTAGAAAACTTTTTACAGATTATATTTTTGATCTGCTCAAATCAAATCAAACATCGTCCTCGACAACTCAAAGATTTTGTCAACATGTAAATTTAAATGCTAATATTTAAAACTCTAATTAAATCTCAGCAAATAGTTCTTATTTCAAAACGAGAAAATCAGCCACTCGAAAGCGCTTGGTTCCATAAGCAAAAATTAAATATATATTTATGGGCATGTAACCTGGTAATATGGAATTTTCTTAAGACAATACATTTTTTAAGATTGAAAAAATGCTGACAATTTTTTAACAAAATTAAAATTTAACAAACATGAGAATTTATTGATTTCGCTCTGTTTTTTATTGACTTTTTATGAGATCTCAGTGTTTTAGGGTTCCAGAAAGCTATTTTGACCATTTTCGCGATAGCATCCGTCTGGCTGTACATGTGTGTCTGTATGTATGTAATTTGAACTAATGTACAGATTGAAATAAAATTTGGGGTATTTCGAAGAATTTAGGTTGACCCTTAATTGAATAAATACAAATCGATTCGTCGTCGTATGTTTTGAGATTTTTTCAAAGTAGATTATTTTATAATTGTATTTTTGAATAAATATTAAACAAGCGTTTCGATCAAATCGAAAACTTAATCAAATAATAAGCACCGTCAATCTCAAATTGCATTACAATGCAAAAACTTTGGCAATATTTTGAAACTCCATCAGAGGTGGTTTATTCGTTCAAGAGATCTTATTGATTTTCCAGCAGGATAACGCAGCATGAGGTAAAAGCTGGGTGATATTTAACTTAAGATATTCTCTTATTTAAATTTAAATAGGCTACTTAGTTCAATCGTATTTTATAAGCCAAATTACATGTGATAGTTATCAAAGAACAAATTACACCAAAGACACACGTGTAAATCATTCTGACAAACACTAGCAGAACGGAACAACATGCTGTTTTCGAAAGCCGCTACACTTTCATCATCAGCGTTCTTCTGTTTGGTCCACTTTTGTGGTGTCAGTTGATGTATATTTCAGCTATTTATACAAACTTTTTCACTGTAAATAGAATACGTGAATTTTTTTGATTCATTCGTATTACAATTTGTGAAAACTTTTTTTTTGTAATGGAAAGCCCAAATTCCACCTCACTAACTTACAACAGTGTGGCCATTGTTATATATTCTTTACCAACTATACACATGTTTTTTAATTTGCTTAGTTTGTTTTTAACTTATGACAAACTTTTTTGGTTTGTTACTATAAGTATGTATATTTATTAATTTTTGCTACAAGCCATTAGCTTTGTTAATTTATATTTTAGGTTTAAGATTTCTCTTTATTTATGAACATTTTTCTTGTTTGTAATCCTTTTATTTAAATTTAAATAGGCTACTTAGTTCAATCGTATTTTATAAGCCAAATTACATGTGATAGTTATCAAAGAACAAATTACACCAAAGACACACGTGTAAACCATTCTGACAAACACTAGCAGAACGGAACAACATGCTGTTTTCGAAAGCCGCTACACTTTCATCATCAGCGTTCTTCTGTTTGGTCCACTTTTGTGGTGTCAGTTGATGTATATTTCAGCTATTTATACAAACTTTTTCACTGTAAATAGAATACGTGAATTTTTTTGATTCATTCGTATTACAATTTGTGAAAACTTTTTTTTTGTAATGGAAAGCCCAAATTCCACCTCACTAACTTACAACAGTGTGGCCATTGTTATATATTCTTTACCAACTATACACATGTTTTTTAATTTGCTTAGTTTGTTTTTAACTTATGACAAACTTTTTTGGTTTGTTACTATAAGTATGTATATTTATTAATTTTTGCTACAAGCCATTAGCTTTGTTAATTTATATTTTAGGTTTAAGATTTCTCTTTATTTATGAACATTTTTCTTGTTTGTAATCCTTTTATTTAAATTTAAATAGGCTACTTAGTTCAATCGTATTTTATAAGCCAAATTACATGTGATAGTTATCAAAGAACAAATTACACCAAAGACACACGTGTAAACCATTCTGACAAACACTAGCAGAACGGAACAACATGCTGTTTTCGAAAGCCGCTACACTTTCATCATCAGCGTTCTTCTGTTTGGTCCACTTTTGTGGTGTCAGTTGATGTATATTTCAGCTATTTATACAAACTTTTTCACTGTAAATAGAATACGTGAATTTTTTTGATTCATTCGTATTACAATTTGTGAAAACTTTTTTTTTGTAATGGAAAGCCCAAATTCCACCTCACTAACTTACAACAGTGTGGCCATTGTTATATATTCTTTACCAACTATACACATGTTTTTTAATTTGCTTAGTTTGTTTTTAACTTATGACAAACTTTTTTGGTTTGTTACTATAAGTATGTATATTTATTAATTTTTGCTACAAGCCATTAGCTTTGTTAATTTATATTTTAGGTTTAAGATTTCTCTTTATTTATGAACATTTTTCTTGTTTGTAATCCTTTTATTTAAATTTAAATAGGCTACTTAGTTCAATCGTATTTTATAAGCCAAATTACATGTGATAGTTATCAAAGAACAAATTACACCAAAGACACACGTGTAAATCATTCTGACAAACACTAGCAGAACGGAACAAATATACATACTTATAGTAACAAACCAAAAAAGTTTGTCATAAGTTAAAAACAAACTAAGCAAATTAAAAAACATGTGTATAGTTGGTAAAGAATATATAACAATGGCCACACTGTTGTAAGTTAGTGAGGTGGAATTTGGGCTTTCCATTACAAAAAAAAGTTTTCACAAATTGTAATACGAATGAATCAAAAAAATTCACGTATTCTATTTACAGTGAAAAAGTTTGTATAAATAGCTGAAATATACATCAACTGACACCACAAAAGTGGACCAAACAGAAGAACGCTGATGATGAAAGTGTAGCGGCTTTCGAAAACAGCATGTTGTTCCGTTCTGCTAGTGTTTGTCAGAATGATTTACACGTGTGTCTTTGGTGTAATTTGTTCTTTGATAACTATCACATGTAATTTGGCTTATAAAATACGATTGAACTAAGTAGCCTATTTAAATTTAAATAAAAGGATTACAAACAAGAAAAATGTTCATAAATAAAGAGAAATCTTAAACCTAAAATATAAATTAAGATATTCTCTTTGTTTCAGTTTGTTATAATTGGTTTTAGTATCAGATTAGTAGCCATAACAAAAAGATTTGATACATCTAAAGACTTTTGTTCTAATTTTATAATATAATCCCCCTTATTCTATTTGTCGTTGTCGACGTCACACGAAGTCAACACCAATATTTCAGCAACTGTAGGATCGATGTCGACAACAATTATATATTATTTATAAGCTGTTACTATTCCAAAGGCTTAAAAAATGACAAGTGGTCATCATTAACACTCAATTGTTGCTCACATCGAGCACAGAACTTACATTTTTTTATGTCGACTTAATGTGACGACGATGACGACAATTGGAAAAAGCAAGAATATAAAGCATATTGTTATTCTGACTATTATTTCTGATATTTGGAAAATTTTTATTCCTTTCCATTTTTTATAATATTGTTCTGCAGGATATTGTTTATACCATTATGACGATGCACGAATGTAAAGTCTAACAGCTCATCAAATTAAGAATGGTAAGTCTTGTGCGAAACTACAAACTCACAGACTATAATGTCAGGTTTTAATAACTATTTATTTGTTCATCTGAAACATCCTTTAATACAAACATTTCCATGGAACACTTTTTCTTGTTAGTTGATATTCCCATGAAATACAACCAATACACTCTTAAAAAATTCCAAATATTTCATTAAGTTAAACAGAAAAGAAAATAACACTGATGAAAAGAAAGAAAAATAGAACATAACTTTAAAATTAACTGCGAGAAAAAATAATGAACTTCTTGAGTCCTTTGCAGTTTAAGGGATACTAAATCGAAAAATATAAGTAGAGTGCAAAGTTTTTGTACTTTTTACCTAAAACTTATTTTTTGTTTGCAAATAGGAATTTAACTTTACTTAAATACAGAAGTAGTTTAAAGTACACGGTTTCAAGTGCCAAGGAAACAAGCAGCTCATATATGTATATGACTGTCAGGAGAGAGCAGATGATCTCATGTGATGACTTTACAAAACAGCAGCCAATACGATTGTAATGAAAAGGAAACTCAATATTACATACAAAAATTGTTCACTTACAAAAGTATGTTGGTAAAGTATGCACCGAGTAGCACCTGTTGTAAGCTGAGGTAAATTTTTTTGTTTAACAAGAATGTGAGATACGTTTAGGTGATACTGAACTTTTTCTTACAGAAATTTCTGTTTCAAGTATTTGTTCGGTTATTACAAAAAAGACTTTGACTAAAAACTAATGAAACCGAAACATTTTTGAAAAAGTTTAAACAAATTTAGAAAAAGTGAAATGGAAGTAAAGCCAATGCGAATACGGTTGTCATTGCAAGAAACTAAATTCAATATATTGAGGAATGGCGACATTTGTAGTTGTGTTTGCAATGCACTATTTTATATCAAGCTACCACTTGGAATCTACTCATGTCTGAGATAGATACAAACATGTCGGTGACCACAATTTGTTTTTTGTTGTGCGAAAGAAATAGTTTTCGAGAAAACTTTATTCAGTAAGCATTTTATGGCACTGCAAAAACCAGAGCTTAATTAATTACAGATGTGATTTTAATGTTTTAGTAAAACTTTTGTTACCTTAAGTTAAACAAACAACATTATTGATGTAACAATACGTCGCTATTTAGTTACAAAATAAATACAAAATAAAATGGTGGTATTAAATCATACTCTATCAAGATTCTAACATTCCTTAAATACTAGATTTTCATTGATGACTCATGGCCACTGCTGATTGCAGATAAGATTAAAGGATTTGTAAAGATTGCCTTGAGAGTCTGCCAAAAAAATCTGTGCACCTACTACGGCCTTTCTGATTATCCTTTCCACTAGGTAAGGGGAACGTATACTTTATCCCCTCTACATGCTCTCTTAATGCAAAGATGACAATTCTTGTATACAGGAAAAAATATTGCCAAAAAAAATTTCAGACAAACATTTTGTCTAAAGCAAACTTTACTTTCAGTCAAACAATTGCATTGCTGCAATTAATTATCAGTTTGAGTCTTGTATTCCAAATACAAGATATTTTTTCAGAATTTACAAAATTTCTTGTAGGTCCGCATTAACACAAAATATTTACTGATTCAATGGATTGAGCTGTTGAAATCGAAATTAAGTTTTTTCTATGTACATAAGCAGCTGCAGTTTAATAGTCTCTACTGGACAATCAATAACAATCAATAGATTAATTGCTGACACAAAAATTTGCATCTAACCTACAGGACTATCATCATCCTTCCTTTAACCAATAGTGCTCCTTCCAGATAAAAGCCAACTGCTTTTTGATTTTTATAAAAATAGAAATTATTCTCTCTATTTTGCTCAATCATATTTTTCTATTTGTAATCAACATATAGTGTTTGTAGTCTGTGGCATAAGTATACGAGCTTTGAATGCTTTCAATCATGATTTGGCTAAAGGGTACTGATGATTTGGTTAGCGCCAATGAAATGCAGGCATATACCTAGCTAAGCCAACAACAAACAATAGAATATTAAAATGGTTATTTTGGAGAATATCTCGAATAACGAATTTGATAGATAGTAATTAAGGTTCAAATAGCCTCTGAGATATCTCGTTATAGGCGGAATATCCTTTAAAATTTTTAAATATCAAAAAAAAATTAATACGGATGTAGCACGTTTTGAAAATTATGAATGCCAACGAGATCTTTGTCTTAACGCTCCGCAAACCGAAATTTGGATTTACTAAAGAAATACCTTTACGATAAAAATATATGGAACAGCCCTTTAAAAACTCACAATATCTTTAATGTCTGCAACGTTAAGAGCAACTTGATCGTCGCTCTGATTATCTTACATTCACACAAATATAACATCAGTATGGAATACTTCGCAAATGAATTCTTCGTAAAAATATATTTTTACGGCTCCGAACGTAAGAGAACAACCTCAATCGGAACCAATTTGATTGAAATCGATTCATTCGTTCGAGTGATATCGTTATTGAAAAAAAAAATATGTCTTTAAATCCTTTTAAAATTCTTGCAAATCAATTTTATAGATTAATTTGTGTTACTAGAATTTGAAAAAGGCTTGAAGTAGCGTAAGTTTTTACCGAAATCGTCTTATTTGTGCGAGTTTTCGAAGATATTGTTAGATTTTGGTGTTATTTAAAAAATATATATTCTGGGCGACACATTTCGAAAGCAGTGTGTTTGTAATTAATTAAATCGTCCTTTGTATTACCGGAAATTTTAATTTAAATTTAATTTAATTTAAATAGTATAATGAGGAAATTTTAACCGTACAAAATTATAACTTCTGTTCAATGTTCAACGAGATTTTATAAAAACTATTTCGCTACTATTATGACAGCCATCAAGTCCAGGTTAAGAATAGTCTTACAAAAGATATAGACCAGTATAATATTGATATTGTTGTTTAAAGAAAAATCAGCAGAGTAAGTAAATTTATTTTATGGGCGCAAGTAAGTCCTTATTAATATGAATATTAAATTTAAGAAATAAGCAACGTTTTAATATAAATTTTTATTTAAAAATTCAGTATTCATTAAAAACTCTTCAAACTACTCTATTGTGAGAAGCAAAAAATACCATGGACCAGGGCAGTCGGCTCGGCAAGATTGTGGGCTTACACATTCTAAAAACTACCGTGAAACATTTTATAATGGCGAATTTCTGATAACGGAAATTTACCTCCGTTTAAGATATGCGAGATGCGGCGAAATGTTATCGCTGCTATTAAGGCCTTAAATATTATTTGTTGTCTATAAAGATCTATATTCATGGAATGGCTGATTTTGCCAAGGTATCAGTCGGAATACAATAAAAATCAAAGAACTGATTAAAGTGCAATATTTCCCCTCAAGACTTACGTATTACGAGTATATAATAGTATTTACAGTATTAATTGTTGTTTCTTACTTTTTTATAAGTTAATATTATTGTTTAAGCTTAAGCTTTTTCTTTTTATTGTTATGCCAATACGTTTGAACTTGTCGCGTACAATCTTGAAGATATACTCGTATGTATATTTACTATTTATTTATATGTATAATGCAATTTATCAAAGGAATATTCCCGTAGTATTCAAGCCCTTTGGTTACATATTTCTTTACAATTCTATCTACAAAACAAATATATGCTTTTTGTATTTACCCATCTTTTCGTAAAATTCCATATTTATCTTATAAATTTGCAATACAATGTACGATTTAGCTGCTATACTGTTTCTCCCTTAAACAAAAAATAGTTTCCTCTAAAGGCGATTAGAGCAATAGCAGCACTACAATATGGAAACAGCGTTAAAGGAAGGTATGCATGGTTTGTTGTTATATATTCACTATTATTCCTGAAGCACTTGCATCACAAGTGTCCTATTGAAAAAGCATAAAAAAGCAACAGCATAAAAATACCTCTATTTAAGCATTCAAACTCACACTCACCAACAGACATACACTTAGCTTATAATTTACAGCGCTCGTGTAGGTGTTACATCTACTTTCGAAAAATTGTTCTGTGAAGTCAACATACGTAAAGAAGGATGCGTGTAGATGTATGTAATTCATTATGTGTAAGTAATAAACTTATGCCTGAGTGAATTTCAAAGCAAGCGCGCTTGTTGCCATTTTATAGGCACTTCATATAAGCAGAAAACCAGGGATGTGACTGAGTGTGTTATAATCTTTAAAAATATGTGCCTCAAAGCGGATGACAAAAGTTACCTAGTGGTATGTGACTAAGACTTGTTCCGAAATAAGGCTATTTGTAAGATTTTTAAATTAAAATTCTTAAATTTCTTGAAATATAAACACATTCTTATGAGCGAAAAAAATGGGAAATATACCTGGAATTAAAAAAAGTGTTGAGAAAAAACTCACATGGGAAATCAGAATTGTTCTAAAGTTATGGAAAATTATCAAATCAAAAACGAATAATGTAAGAAAAGAGGCTACTGCTTACAGACTCTAACCTATAATTTCTACAAATTTGCAAATGGCTGTAGACAGTGACAACTTTCATTTGTCATATTGACAAGACGGTTACAATATTAATATCGGTGGCAATAAGTGCTTAAAGCGACATAAACTCAAAACGAGTTAATAGCACCATCGTGATTGAACGGTTCTAAAACTGACCTCACCTAAATACAGTTCAAATGTAATGAATGAATTTCTGCTTCTCTGTTTTTGATGTGCAATTCTAGTTTGTGAAACAATATATAATTTATTCGTAATATAAAAATCTAAATAATCTTTTATAATACAGTGCGTTAAAAAGCAAGTTTGTTTTTAAAAATCAACTTTAAAATTTAAAAATTGTCCCCCATAAAAGTATAAAAATCAGAATTATTCTTATTAGCACAGATATAGATAGAGTCAAATAATATTTAGATTTAAGGTTTGATATATATTCCCACTTAAACTAACATAAAAAATTAATTATGAATTCTAGACCAACAGGCATATAGACTGCCATTAAGTACAAAGAGACAATTTATGAAAATTTATAGTATGTAAATCCATTTTAATAAAAAAGTTTGCTTTTAGTTGCAGTTGTACCATGGAATAACCAACATATACTCGTATCAAGCTCTTTTTAAAAATTGTTTTTATGGTTGTTAAAAAGATATTTTCAAATTTTTTTATAAAATCATATGCTTCAAACCAATTAAAAATACTCTACGCAGCTTAAATACCAAAAAACTGACTTATTTAGATAATTCATTCGACAAGAATATTAAATGTTATTAAGAATGAACATTATTCCGGAAATTTCGGCAATAAGGTCTATCGATCGAGATAACTGATTTTAATGAAATCCTCAACAATTATCGTTGTTTTCTTATGTTAAAATCTTTTTAGATTTTGTCTTTAGGGGCATCATTAGCTTGATATGCATTTCCAAAATATATTTATTAGAAAACACTATTTCGAAAAGTTTAACAAAACACAATTCAGCATATACATATTCGTTCAGAGATCATTCTTTTACCCATAATGAAACATATGGTTAGATGAAAGGGCACCTTGCAGCCTAAAATTGATAATGCCCAGAGCATCAAGCACCCCTACACATTCCCATGAATTTTTTTTTTAAGTTGTGACTGAGATGCTTCTTTACACACATTGTCACAATCTCCTCGAGGTACAATTATACAAAAATGCAGAAAACATTATGTATAAATATCTTAAACTGGTTTCCATTGTAACCAAACAGTAACAAAGAAAGTGCTGAAATGACTACTCCTTTGCTTTGGTAAAACCAACTGACACCCTTCTTCATATGTCATATTTAGCGGGCGTTTCTCTTCCGTTAATGCACTACTGCTGTGAGCCCCAACTATCTGGACATGATATAGAAATAGTCAAAAATTTTAAAATCATACGATTTTTTTGCTGAAGACGTTAATATTTATGTGAGTACAATTCATATTTAATTTAAGGCAAGAAATTGCAACCTTAAATTATTTTTCTATGTTTTTTTTTTTTAAATTACTTTTACTTTTTTTAAATTAAACCAAACCTTTTCTCGTACATTCATTACAAGTCCTAATAATGCACGACTATATGACTCATACGCATTGCTCATACGCATAGTGTTCCCGAATGGACAACCTGGTTTAACTTCTAAAATGTAATTCAAATGATCTTTGTAGTTGCAGTCGTTTAATATGTATTAATATTTTACTGTTCTACCCATTTTTGGTGTTTTCTTTCAACAATATTAAACTCGAAAGCCAGAAAATTTCCTTTAGTTGAATTGTGTAGAGATACTCTCTTAAATATTTTTTTAACCAGAAACTATGATCAGAGAATTATGTTTAATTCTGCAGGCAACTTTATTTATTTGGATGAAATTTTTTATGCCAATTTGTAGGAAAATACATAGTGCATCAACTGTATAAAAAAATGAAAGATTAAAAAATATAACTGCCAATTTTCTTTAAATGTACTCAGAACTATGTATTTAACATTTAAAATTATTCAAGTTATTTTCTCAATTAGTTTTCTACTAAGTTGAAAGTCAACTCAATTGTTGAAATTAATATCAGCCAGTGGGCCCATAAAGCAACTTGTAATATGCAACAAATAAAAATTTAAAAAAATACGTTTTTAATTTATTTAATAAACATTACATTTTATGTCTTAGCGAGCAATGTTACGGCTGGAGAATTGCAACTTCGTTGCACAAATTGAACTTGTTACTATTTAAAAAAATATTTTAAAGACACCCTACGGGAGACGAAACTCACACAAAACTAGTAACAAGGCTAAGAAAATCTAGGGTTCGATTCTGGTCCAGGCAATGATAGTGACGTATATATCACGTAGGATTCATGTGTCATCTTATCGACCTTACAAAAATCCGGTTGATATAACCCTATTAGCTGGGCTATTTGGAACCTTTTTTATGCTTTTATCACTCAAGATTTACAACTTTTTATTTTTCCTGAATTTCTGTCACAATAATTTTTATCATCCTTGATTATGGTTTAAAAAAAACTGCTATTAAATTTTAAGCCGTGGGAGTTAAAAATACTGGCCAAATTCTTATCAAAAAATATATTGAGCAACCCGCTTGATGAATACTAAAAAAGCTCACAGGATAAATCATTCAGCAACAGTCTAGTACTCCAGAACTAATCACCGCAATCATTAGTTTAAGTGTAACAATTTCAACAACACATCATTTTATAACTAAAAAAGGATTCTGAGAGGCATAAATCTATTAATTTTAAATAAAGTAGTTGGTATCCTACAACGGCCTAATGGATTTCACAGCATGCAAATTGCCTTTATATTTTACTTAAGAATAAAAAAAAAATTATTTTATTTTAAAGTTATGATATGATAACTTCCTTGTTTTTAAATTCATTTTTATTTCAATAAAACCTTTTTTAAATATATCTATTTAAAAAATAATTCAGTAAACATATTCTCTTAATTTTTTTAAAAGTTGTAACGCCTACTGGAAAGAAATTCTTAACGACTTGATTTAAGAAGTTGTTAGTTGTATAGTGCCTTTTGTCCTTAACGCAGGATTAAATTTACTACACATTTTAACTTTTTTCTAGTAAATGTACATATATGCACAATTATATTTGCATGTTAAATACAATGATGCTACCATTAATAACATCAATACTCGTACACACAAAAGCCTTTTATTGCCTTTAAGCTGGTAATCAACTCGAGAGACCTCAACATCACAGGAAATCATATTAAAAGCCATACATTGTAAAGCCATATTTATTTTAAATTGAAAATTAAAATTGTAAAGACACAAGACAAAAGATTATTTAAAAATATGTGTGTATGTATTGATACGTATTTATGTTGTTGCATGAATGCATGTCACATTTAATTTAAACCAAGAAAAGGCAGACCTGGGTTTAAGTTATCAGGAGATAAGTATTGTTATTTGCATTATATAAATATTTGCATTATAGAAATATTAAATTTCAATCTTATCTCATTGTTTCATTTCTTTTTTTGCATGGCTTTCAGTTTCATTGTTAATGAAATCTGCAATGAAAATTGGATGCTAAGGGCAAAAAAGCCGAAAAAAATGTAAAATGTCATATATGCACTAATGGTATTTGCATCTCTTGGCAGGAGACATATGGTATATAGAGTGGTATTTAATACGATTTTATCAAATAGGTTTATTTGGCGAGACAACAATGTATGTACTTTTAAGAGGACTGTCATTCTTATGGGATCTTTATCGTTGAACACTCGATACCTTAGGTTTAAATTATGATTATTCATCCTGCAAATCAAAGTACGAAGCAAATAATTATGTATAGTTAAAACCTATTTACCAAAATTGTTGAAAATTACTACGTTAAGAATTGGCTGTAGCTTCTATAAAATAACTTCCGACTATTGGCTAAAAACGAGGAGAGCTGAACCACAATGCAATATCAGCAGAAATTTTGACTCTTTGCAGCGGCAAGCGTTATGTGTTTCCAACATAACAACTGAAGGTGCTACACGGCGAACTCCAAATTTACATATGCAGACATAAGCTGACAACCAAGATTTTGCAATTACACAACACAACTCGATTCTCTAAAGTCGTAGTCAATTATATATAAAAACATTAAGGAAATACTGTATTTTCAAAAACTTTGGTTATGGCCTCCAAGTTAACATAAGCCGGATGGAGAGGAGTTTTTGAAAATTATAACCACCATACGCAGCAACAGAAAACATTTTATCGACTTCATACTCAAACGAAATGTTTCGTTGAAGTAAGGGAATAATTTGTAATACTTCACACTGTGGCACGTCATTCAAAACAACTTTATTCCTTCAAAAAGATAGAAAGACTAAAAAATTTAATTCAATGAGGACATAGTAGCGGATATCAGAATGTTAGTTTTATTATTTTGTGATTTATGAGGTTTTAATGTCACAGTACAAAAGAATTCTAAAAACAAAGCGTTCTCACAATCCTCAGACGGGACACTGGAGTTAGAACATATAAAATTAACCAGCAAGTTTTCTATACCATTTCCATTTTTGATGAAATTAATACTAGTTTACAATTTTGGCTCACTATTCCCTCTGGTTCGAGAAAACAAGAACTGAAATTAAAATAAAGTAAACTCTTTATTTTTGTTCAACATATGAAAAATTCACTAGTTCAGTGGATGCACTATACAATGAAAAATATACTCTTCTTGCAAGAAAAGCACTAATCGTTGCATTTCTAAATTTTCATTGAATTTTCTTGTTTAAAAAGCCTATAATTTAATATTTTATATGCAGAAATTTCAAACAATTAGCATATAAAATCCAATACCAGACGACATACGAGTAAAACATTTACGAAAAAATTAATTAATTAACTTAAAACACTAGCTTATCTAATGTAAAAAAAAAAACTTTGAACTAAAAAAGTACATCAAAATAACAACGAATTAAACAATCAGATATTTTAGGCTGTTAAAGAAGCATCACAATGAAACAACTAAATAGATAATCAGCAAAGAAAACGTTTAAACTGACAGAATAAACAAGCATTTGTATTCAAATAGAATAATCCAGCACACAGTTTGTGATGACCTTCAATTGCTGTCAATATGCTTTTAGTGTCAATTGTACGTAGTTTGACTTATACGAGTATCCTGTCGTACGAGCAAAAATAAAAACATAAGGAAAATAATTATATTTATAATAAGAAATTCTCAATAGTTCTGATGAAAATAACAAAATGTTTGATATAATCAAACATTAGTGATTCTTTGCGATTGTGGTTGCATAAACAACATTTTTTTGACTGAAGTTGCTGGTGTTTCGAGGTCTCTCAAATATATATTCTTCACTGCGACCATGTTGCAAGTTTAATTTACTTAGAATGGTAAAAATTTTAAGAAAGAATATCTTTGATCAAGAACTTTTCATAATAGTAGTTTATAATTAGGTTATATTTAGAAATTCTTTGCTGGGAAATTTGCCAACTCACAGAATAAAACCAGAGGGAATGAATTTCTTCCTGAACTTTTTATTCCTATTTTCCCTCTTTTTGCTTTATGTTGTAGCAGTAATTCTATCTCAATGTGATACGAAAGCAGTAAACCCCTTGTAATATACGTTCAACATATTCTATGAGGCCACACTGCCAGACATAATCTTTATGACTCGTTTGACGTTTTATGCATTTCGGATTAGTTCAATTAGTATAAGAACTGCCACAATTAATATAATTATGCAATGCGATAAAGAGGAAACAAGGGATAAGGGATTTTATAAATAAGAAAAATTAAACAAGGGCTATAAAGGGGATTTAAGCAAATTGATATTTATAAAACTGCTGACCCGTGGAATGTACATACTTTGACGTTAAAGTGTAAAAGATTATGCGCCAAGTTTAATAAGTAATTTATCTCAGCTTTGAGAAGACAATTGAAAAAGATACAAACAAGACTTTCTAGAAGAATTATAATAAATGCAGCCAATAAATTTATTTGAAGAGTATCGAGCATTAGCGACGACTTGAAACGGAAGATATGTTCGTATAATACTTCAACTCTTTTTCAAAACTAACGATAAAATAACAAAGGATACATTTTTGAAAGGACTATCATACATAATTAATTTTTTTGTAATTTAGTAAGTGATTCTAAAGTGACTGAAGTTTTTGGATTAGACTTCAGCAATAAATTGTATATAACTTTTTTAACAATATTCCTTCAAATTTATAAAAACTGGCAGTTGGTAAAACAGAGATCGAAATGAACAAAAGAATTATAATACAGCGTCAACTGCAATGAAGATGGATCTGTTATATGTTACAAAACATACTTTAGAAAAACAAGAATAAAAGTGAAAATAAGACAGTCCTTTTGCGACCTGAAGAGGCTGAAGTCTATCAGACTCACTTAGACCTTCGGCGCTATACAGTATTCTTACCGTCGAACCAGCCAGAGCCCGTCATTAAGCGGATTATATATCGCAGTTCAATGTCTGTAACGTCCGAGAAATTGCCGAATTCTAGAGATCCCAAAATAGCATTTCCTGTTATTGCTGTTCCAGGGCAGTGACGAGTATATGTCGAAGCAGATGAAACAGAAGTCGGTTAATCAACTGCTAATCTATTTGCATCAATGCCAAAAAGACCGCGTCCTTTTATCACAGAAACCAGTATTACTATTTGTTTCCTATTCCTTGAGATCAGAGAGGTTGTGTTGTTCATGTTTGTGCAAGACAATAACTGCTTTGAAGCAAATAATCATTTCTTATGGGGCACCTTTTCTTTGTGTCTTCTTATTCTTGTGTCTAAATCTCAGTTCCCAACAGGCTAATGTAAAGCCCACCTGCTCCAGTTCTAAAGGAACCTTCTTTTCCATTTACTGAAAAGAAAATATCGTTAAGATGGAATTTTCGCAGGATACTTTTCCTAAACCATCTGCTTGACCTCTATTACTTTTTCAGGATTTCGCCCAAAGCTTGGGGTAATACCGCGCATTTCTTCATAAGGAAATAAGGAAATTTTAAAATTTATAGAAAACATTTTTATGTCCTTTTAATTCTACTACACCAATTTTGAGCACTTGTTAGAAAAGAAATCTACATCAACAAAAAGCATTCTATTTTTATATTGTTTTCTTTGTAAAAAATATTTAAACAGCACTATTTCTTCTGAAAGTATTTATATAGCAAAGAACTTTTTCACTTTTTTTCTATTTTTAAAATAACACATACTACTTGCGGCCCAAGATTTCCTTATATAGAATCGTAAAAGACTGGATTTTAATAAAGTAATAATTGTGGTAGAAATAGTTTCGGCATTAACTTTTTTTTATTAGTGATTTTAATTTGTATCCATATTTCAGGTATGGCCCTGGAGCAAAAATTTCCAGCCACCGCATGGAATACATAAAGCATGTTAATGGGTAGACTTATGAGAATTTAAAAATGTAAATTTGTATGGAAAAGTCGCGTACAAGTAATGATTCCAAAATTAATACAACCGAATTCACACATGTATGATTGCGGTGATTTATTAGAGACTCGTATTGATTTACCCTCGTATGCTTGTCTAGTATTTTAAACAGAATTAAAATTTATTTATTTATTATTAAAGAAAGTCTACACCAAAGTACTTATAAATAATTCTAATTTAATCAAAATTTATTTTGACCTGTCTTCGCTGAACTGAAAATATACAAAGAAAATAATTTTCAATGCATTAAATAAAGTCCTGTCTGAAAACTCTCACAAATAAGACGAATTCATATACTTACAATGTCCACATGTTTATATTCAACTATATTTCCTAAAAGGTCTGTGTATGTCTGTAATAGTTGTTGTGTTGGTTTTTGAAAATAATAAATTTTCGAAAAATGTTTAAATAAAATTTGGTATTCAGTGTTGCGTAAATTATTTGTTAACATGATTATAAATGCATCAAAGAATTAAGGGCTATTTTGCCACAAATAAGACAAATGCTAATACGTATTAGAATATATACAGATGTGTGTGAGTGTACGGAAATGGAGATTCATTCGTCAGCAAGAGGAATAAATAAATAAATATACATTTTGCACAATAATAAAAAAGCACACAAAAGCAAACTAAAGCTTTTCTTTGAGTGTATTATAATCCGTCATATATAATTGAACATCTTCGTGTCCTAACTGATGTGTAATTAAATATGTTCATTAGAGAATCAAAGGCAATTTTGGCGTACATAATGCTAATGGAAACATAGGTTGGAATACATATGTACATATGTGTACGAGTGTACGAAAACACAGATTCTTTCATTATTGTTGCACGACGAATATTTAAATGAATACATTTTGCAAATTTACATATACTCGTAAAAAAAAGCAAGTTTATTTTATTTTATTATGCTTTTAGAATAAGAAGTGCAAACTGCAAAGTAATTTTAGCGTGTCTGCAGAAACGCCTAGAGTCCTTTACCTAAACAAACACGCGGCTCTTATAATAGCATAGTGCACTAACTACTAATTTATGAGGGTACACATGAACATAAAAGTGACAGATAAATTATTTTACTTATAATTATTACAACTATTATTAAGTCAAACATAATTATGATTTCATTTCGAAAAATCATATAATCTTTCTACAAAATTAACAAAAACTTTATGAGCATATTTCAATCCATCATGTGTACATAAACATATTCGGATTTCAGTTACCTTGTAACTGAAAGTATGCGTTTTGTGTCTGTGTTCAACTATTTGTGGCTCTTTTCGGCGTTTTTTCGTTAAAAATCTAGCGACAAGAAAAAACTGAAACAAAGAAATTCCTAGCAAATTAACTTTATTTCTAAGTGTTAAAGTGTTTTTGCCATAAACAAATTTCACAGACAATTGTACGTAATACAGTTAAAGGGGAAATGTATATTAGCCAAATTAAAAAAAGACTCATCCACAAACTTAATCTACAACACACAAAATTTACTGTAACATACAGCATAAATGCAGTTCCGGTCTATCTGCGAGTATGTGTTTGTATGTGCAGAGATTCCAACATCTGTAATTGTACCAAAATGTTTTAAAATACAA
Organism: Germaria angustata; assembly: GCA_963681545.1. NCBI lineage: Eukaryota > Metazoa > Arthropoda > Insecta > Diptera > Tachinidae > Germaria > Germaria angustata. The sequence continues at coordinate 50,264,534 of OY813001.1, read as the reverse complement.
TTGGAAAATATTTTTCGAGCCTTTATATTGCGAAATGCAACTAAAGAAAATGTCTGTTTATTAATAGAGAAATTGAATTAAAACATAAAAAATATAAAAACATAAGCCTGATATAAAAAGAATAATTAAAAGTAAATTTTTTTTAAAAGCCAATTTATTCACTTAAGATATAAATACAAATGTGTAGTACTAACGTCATTATAGCAATATTTTTTATTCTATATTAAATCACTACGTGTCGAAAATATTAGCCTTTTTTTGATAGCAATTTTCCCAACGAAAGATAATGTGCCTAAAAAAATTTTATATATATTTCACTGTCTAAAGAGTCAACCTTATCAAAAAATAGGAAGATAAATTTTTAATATTAGCAAAGAAAACAAGAGAAAATTATGTTGTAAAAATTACAAAATCAATAAACGACTGACTTGATATATTTTACCCAATTAAAAAAACGAGAGGGGATTTCTATAGCGGCTGAAAAGATTAATTTTCTTCCACATACTTCTCATTTTCTTCTGCGATTTTTCATAAAAGTTGATTTTAACACCTACAATGTACAACCTTTCAGATCTTTGGGATTTAGTTTATTTTGTGCTTGAGTAGTTCTGCGAAGGATATTATTAAAAAGCGGTAAGAATGAAATAATCACGATGAACGGACATAATCAAGTGGCGTATGGTCATCTTAATAAACTATATTGGACCAACAAGAATATAAATCCTAATTTGATATTTTGCTGAATATATGCACCTCTTAGTGAAAAACTGGTGCTCAATGTGCTCCCCTGTCTATGGGTTTTATCCGTTTCATTTTACCACAGTTGAATTAAATGTCGTTGAGTCTCATGGAAATCTTTATTAAAGACACAGTCTATATGGATGGAAATGAAAAACTGAATTGAATGACTACATTGATATATAAATAAATCTTCAGGCGCACTATTTGCATACATGAAGAGTTGAGAATATACGGAATGTCATGATTTTATATGACTTAAAAAACAAAACTTAATTTAAGTAATTGAAGCGTTAAATTTGATCTCTTATGCTTTTTCTACAGCTATAATAACAATGATAAAGGATTGAACAAAAGGGAGTTAAAAGACAAAATAGAAAATAGAGAAAAATGCACAGATGAATTTTAGCCCCATCAAGAAACTCAAACGCTTCAAATTGTTTTACAGGAAAATGAAATGAAATAAATTGTCTCGTTTATCCTTTAAACAATTTATGGCAGAGTAAACGAATACAAAAGGGCATAGTCAAGTAGTAACGTTTATTACTTTACATAGCATTTGCAACGGAAATAATAAGTTTTAAAGTCATTTTCCAATTAATTAGGTAATAAAAAGTTTTAGGAAAAGAACACTTATTGCTATAAAAAAGTAACAATTTTTCACATGTCAAATATATTCGTAGTACCCTACAATTGTTTGTGGCATGTCTTGTTGTCGGACGATTTTGTCTTTTTTAAGCTGTTGTCTTTTCTAATAATGATCACTTAAATTTAAAAAAGTTATTATACTGGATCACATCAATTCTTCATAAAGCACATATTATTAATGTGATTCGTCTACATACAAATTCATGTGATTTTATTATAACCAATATAAAGAAAATACTGGGCCGTATTAACGACTTCATCATTTATCTCGTAGAAACTGTCGAAATCTACGTCAAAAATTACCAACTTCTATAACGCCTCTATATGAAAGACTTAGAAATTCAAGGGTGCTCGAAAGCAAGAACAAAATTAATGAATAAGCTGTCTACAGGCGTAAGTCCTAAGTAATCAAAAAGCTGGAAAAGCATTCACCTTCATTCAGATCTATAAAAACAATTCAATGCAATATGAGAGTTTCAAAATATTCAATAATATTTCAAATTTTTAGAAATTTATAGCCATAATGGGCTTAGAAAGCTTTTATACAAACAATGTTTGTTGTATTGTTTGCATGAAAAGCTTCTAAGCCTAACTAATATGCGGGCATTAATCATCAACAACATTTTCAATAATAATTTGGAGAAATGTCCCGATAAATTATTTCAAAATGAATATTTTTTCTGTGTAATATGTCTCCCGTATTAGAATATAACAATCGGCAAAACTATCCAATCATTGAAATATTGAAAAAAAAATATTCAAGGATATGGAGGCATTAAAATAATAATGTTGCATCGCTAAAGATTAATGCACCAAATTCATTCATTCTTACAGTCCACCATTATTTAATAAAGCCATGGATAATATTACAATAGTGCACAATGGGGCCGAAAATAACATACATATATGTATGGTAAAACAGTACTTTTTTTTAGAATTGAAGAAAAGTTAAGATAGAGCATTATTAACTAAAGCTCAGAAACCTAAGTTTAGAATAATAGAACGATTATCGTCAATGGAATCAAGGGTTACATTTTCTGTTTTGTTGTTGTTTAGACACAAAATTAAGCTGAACACTCACCAGATTATACCAGCAGTGTATCGGGACGTCCTTCTACTTTGAGGATTTATAAGGCAAGGAAACAAAACTTGTAGTACTATAATTTCGAATTAACGCCAATTCGGATAGTTGTGATATATTTTCTTTTCTGATGTTTATTTACCTCCTTGGAAGGAAGCTGTTCTCAGTATATCGAAACAAGTAAATTTTTATGGATCCTTTTGCATAATTTTGTCTTAAACTGCAGTGAACTATTATCACTACGAAGAGAGTTATTATCTAGAAGGGCTATAAGCCTACAATTTCTTTTTTCTTACAAAAAGATATTTGTATCGATTGTAAAATAAAGTTAAATAATTTGTTCATATAACTGACATAAGAATTTTTTATGGAAAAAAATAATGCTTTTAAAAATAAAAAATAGAGTTTTACAGTTTTGTGGAAATAATTCAGATTTTTAATCAAAATTTTTTTTAACTTCACTTCCTAAGAAGTTGAAAAAATGCACTAATAACATTTTAGAATCAATGAAAATGTCTCTACTTAAGAATGATTTACCATTTTTTTCTTTGATATATAACACATCTATCATCTTCGTTTATATAGAGCAAATTAAAAACGTAGAGGAGTAAAATAATTTCCTCTAAACTTTTTGCCAACTTTTCGTAACGCAATGTTAATAATATTCCATCCACCAAAAACCGTTTAAAGTTCATTCAACTTTTTTATTTTGTTTTCTACCATAATGGTTTTTATTGTATGGCTTTGAAGTGTTTTATTAAGTAATTAATATCCTATTTTGTAAAGGTAAAAAAAAACGTTCATTCAAATGTATAAAAAGAGATGGCCAACGATCGCCTTGACTACTGATGATGTGGGGGACTGATATTTTCGAGCACAATTTTAGTTGATTTTGGTAATCAGAAGGATAGAAAACTTTTCTTTCAAAAGAGTTGGCGAACTAGTACAGCAAATTCTGATGGTGTGGGTGACTGTAATATTTTAGTGCAATTTTAGTTAATTAGTTTTAATCGTAAAAAGGCGTTGGTTTCAAGCAAAATGAGAAAAAAATTTAAAGCACAACAGCGGCCTGCTAATGATGGTAATGGTCATGACATAAAAAATGAACTTCCATTTCGTAAGTAAATTTGTACCATAGAAACTAGGAGAAGAATAAACAAATTATTTAAGGTGCTATTATCTATTGTTTTTAAGCTCTTTATAAAAGAATATTGAAAGTAAAAATTAACTTTATCCATTATATAATTGGAATTAGAACAGCTTCTGCTTTTAGTTGAGCAGCAGTCAAATAAATGCAGAAATAGAATGATGAAGGAACTCTTTATTGTTTTAAGGTGTTTTCCCTTTTTAGAAAATATTAACATTTTATTGGTTTATTAAAAAAAAACTATGCCTATCACACTCATTACAAAAATCTTACTCTTTTGCAGGATTGCGTGCACTTTCCTTATTTTCACTTATTAGAGAAGTTTGTTAATCCAAGTTTCTCTTTTAAAACGGAAAGAAAATCTACACTTTCCTAAAAGGATAATAAAACTTACTTTTACTTTAGAAGAATAATTATCATCTGTTTGAGTTCTACACTTTTTCACCTCGTTTTTGTAAAACATGATGAAAATAGAATTCTTTTGAACTAGAAATCTGTTCTGAATATTAGCATCACATTACATAGTTTGCTATTACATTTGCCGAAAATTGCTATACCAATAGAGAATAATCTATGATTTTAAAATATGAAATGCGGACTCGTTTAAATGAAAATGGTACTACAATAGCAAAAATGTTTATGTATAACAAATTTTATGATTCTAGTATTGTCTGATTCAATACTGTACGCCCCTTACAATCTAGATGTGATTTTGAAGGGCTACCTCATCTTCCATGAAATGGGCGTATCAATCGTAGCATTGCTGCTTATGTACAGTTATTTTGATAAAAATTATTTATTGTTTAGATATGTTACTCAGACATGTAGCTCTCCACCGTTATTAGGGAAAAGTATAATAAACAACAGATTTAACATCCGAGAAGAAAACTTATATCAAATTATATTAAAAGTGCAATCAGTTGTCTTTTTTCTGAATAAAAGGAAGCTTATTATTGTCTACTGCAACAGCATCAAATATGAAGAATACAAGAAGCAGCAAAGCAATTGAAACTAACCAGCACATGGGACATGTGAAGGTCGAACATACTCTGGGCCAGGTATTTGTTAATTAGTATAGACAAGTGTAAACGCTAATGATGATGAACTTCAAACATTTATCTGAATATAAATTGTGAAAACGAAAATATTTAAGACTCTTTTAGAAGAAAAAATAATAATAATATATTGTGAATATGGGCCGAGCAAAAGTCAATATTCAGTTGTAAAACAGCATATCGTGATTTATTATACATTTATTTTTCTTGCAAAGGTATAAAAATGTTTCTCTCAATATATTGAAAATGTTCCCAATTTGCTGAAAGATAAAAGGACAATAATATATTTAAATTATTAGAAATCATCTGAATTTCGACCATTTTATTTTACTACCTTTGCCCATTTTATTTCACTGACTTTTTTACGGAAATTATTAGCAAAATCAGCAACAAATTGTAGAATATTTTTTTTTTAATTATTTTTTGTAAACTTTTATTTTTCAATTAAATTTTTCTGGCATTTTGTGTTTAGAATTTGTGCAATTTTTGATATTAAACTTCGTTTGCCACTTGATTTCATGGCAAGATGAAGTTTAATTGTAATTAGTTACAAATTAAAACTTTAATAATATCTATCCAATGTCATGTCCTTTTTTGTATTCTTTTTTCATATTATTCTCTTTTACTGTGCATGAAAATAATAATTTATAGTAGTTCTTGTTTGTATCAAAATATTTTGGTATTTGTTTGTATTTGTGTATGGATATGTTTATGTGTATAAGTGTTGAAAATATCCAATTCAGTATGATGTTTGTTTATTCATTCATCTATTTATATCATCCGATATTAACACTTGTACACTTTTTTCTTGTTGCTTTTTTTCGGAGAATTTTTGGGCATTGTTACGCACAGCTGTTGCATTGATGCCATTAAAATTGAAACTGCATGCAATGACAAACACACACGCGGAGACGGAAATGAAAACCAACTTTAATTTGGTATTTGAATGGCTAATGGTGTAAATGTGTATTATTATTTCTATATCATGAAATAGTGCAAATAACAAATGTTTGGAAAAATAATAACAAACGAAAAACTTTCAATTTTGTTTTATTATGTTTGTTTCTGCTAACTACTTTGTTATTACTATATGCTGTTGTTGTACTGACTTCGTTATGGCAGTTTATGTTGCAGCTACTAGTGCCGCTGTCGTTACTTCAACAATGACAATTTGTAATATTTTTTGTGTGTTAATTTTAAGCTTTGTTTCTCTTGTTTTACTTAATAGTCGCTCTGTACGTATGTATGTTGTCTCTTTGCTTTTAATATATATAAGCCTTATTAATGTCAGGTGTTATTGTAAGAAACAACAACTGCATTTTTTAGTTCAAAAGTTCTGGTAGACAGATTATTTGTAGACATGTTTCGCTTTAATCATGACAAATTGGTAAAGCATTTTTTAACAGAATTCAAGAAAATATATTAAATTAAATAAAAAGTACATTTACTTACACCTTAAAGTTGTAAAATTTAGAAAAAACTCTTTCATAATACACACCTGAAAGTAAAAGAATAATAAAAAAATTATTGGTAAGTTTAAACAAAAAAATAAGATTTAATTTAATTTTTGAATAAGATTTAATCTAATTAAAATTCAGGGATTTGTTTAACTGATTTACGGTAATATTCTTTATTATGAGATATTTCTAAAATCATGAAATCTCTATGAAAGTACTGGGAATGCATTTGAAATATATCGTTTTACATAAAGTAACGCTAAGTTTCCTATTTAGGATTATAATATTGACGTTATTTCCAAACTAGCAGCTGGTCAGTTCATAACGAGTGGCAATTTATCTTTTTTTTTCAAAAAAATATCATAAAAAGCCAAATCTTCTCATATATTCCTCTGAATGCTTAAACTTAAATCTGTTGTAGCTTTTCATTTTTAAATCATTTAAGCAGCTTTAAAGAAGAATTGTTATATAGATAAATTTTGTCAGGCATTAAATTTCTTAAACAAAAAACTTTCTAAATATAAATTTATTGACGTCGTTCCCATTGGCTGTAATTTATCAAGGACTACTTCACAATAAAAATATATAACGTTGTTAACATCTACCCCAAGTCTTGATTAAGTTTGAGTGCTAAAACAAAGAAATAAATAGACGACAATTGCAACATCAATTACATCGACAGCCGCTCAAGGATATAAAATGATACAAAAGAGAAATATAGACAGTAAAATACAAGAAAATAGTCCTAAAAGTAAAAGAGCAACAATAAATCAAACAGTCAACTTAATGTTTGTATTAAATGTACATAGATTAAACGTTCAGTCTAAATGGCACTAAAAATATTATAGTGTAAGGAAATACTAAATATTTCTCATACAATAAATATGTTTTTACAAAATTATTATGTATATACATAAATATTTTAACTAAAATAAGTCGCTTCTGTCTTTATTTTATAGGCATAACTGCCGGAAACTAGGTGTTAAAATTAATTAAGGCCAATTGTCATTTGACTCCTTCAGCTCTACAATAATTAATTTCAATTTTTCTTTTTATATCAAAAACTATAAACTTCTTCATCACTTAAACACACTTGATGAAAAATCCTCGGAAAAAAATCCACACCAACTTGCATGTAGAAGGAAGTGTGAACTATTTTCATATGGTAAATGAATATCGTACATTTACAACAGTGTTATAAATCAATGACATCGAAATTAATTAAAGTAGAAATCCCATTTTTTATCTATGTACATATAGTGAACCCAGCAGATAGAAGATAAATAATAAAAACCGCGTTCTTTAACAAAATTAAATCCATATGTGCCAGAGAGTAGTATGCAGTTCACTGCTGATCTCTATAGAATCCTGAAACTTAGGAAGGACACCCTTAGGACAGTTTTTCAATTCTTGTTTCAGACTCCATTTCTTAGCGAACATCTTATATCCTTAAAAATCATATCGTGCTTTCTTTCCTCCACCTTTTGCTTCCATGAAAGTAAATATCGGATTAAAACGTAAACATATTTCTCCTACTTGCTGAATTCCCTTCTAGTATACTTTTCATGATCTCACAGATCGTTGATAATAATTCGCTTTGTGCCAGCTGTACGGTCTTATAGGCTTGCGTTAGGCGGTCACGTAAGCCTATGACACAATGCTGCTGGTCTGAACCAATATCTTGTCAACGAATCGTGAGTACATGTTCATTTAGATAAAAAAAATTTGAGTTTTAATTGATTTATTTTGAATGCACTCTTAATTTTATAGTTTAGATAAGTAGGAAGGAATTAATCTTGAGGCAGCGTTCCAAAGTCAATAAGACAGATGCAACAATAGTTCCACCCTACACCGCAGAATATAGCAATGCTTTGCTCAAGCTTATTTCATACTTGCTGTCATCATCATGCGGCGATGGTCGTATGAAAATTAATTTTACTTACGAAAATTGCCTAGAGAAGAAATATATGTGAATTTATTTGATTCCAACATTTACATTAATACTTTTATTTTTTAACTTAAATTACCCAAGTCAAGCAGCTGCGGTACTACAACATATTTTTTTCTTTCTTAATCATTCCTTCTTACTTCAGTAGAAATTTTTTTCTCTAAATATTTGAATCTTAAACATTATCGTTTAAAATATTGTATTCTCTAACCAACTCTGAATAGGACATGCAATGTGACTAATATTTGTGGGAATAACGAAAATGCATTTTTTCCTTTCTTAAAAGCTCATGAAGACATTAAACTTTTCTTTTGCATCAATGAAAAACTAGTGTCACTCCATTTTTACAGGTTAAAAAATGGAATCTTTGCCAGAATTAAAATCCGTAGCCTTGGGACAGCTATCCCAGTACAATAGCTGCTAGTCTACAGGGATTCTATCTCTCTTAATCCTAGAACCATAATGTATTTAATTTTAGATGTAGTGGTGACCTAAAGGTGCTATCGATACATGATTTCTGTCCTTTTAGTCATTTTAGTGTGTTTTTAATAAAATTCTGTACGTATCGTACATAAATAAAGATCGTTAAATTATTATTGGTGTTTCATAGCAACTAATTAAATTATTGCTTGGAATACTAAAAACCAGAACTACAGGGTTCCTCTCCCTGTAACTAAAAATGTTGTAAGTGGGCACTTAAGTGCAGTTTTGTAAAAGAGTGAATGTTTGTTAAAAGTGCGGCATATATTTTATGTCAATTTTAATTTATGTTTCAATATCTATTTTAGTTAATGAATACTGTACAGTGTCTTGAATAGAATTAAATTTATCGGACATTCATGGACGAGATATTAAAAACTAATCTTTTTTCTCTACAACAAGCGGTTTCCATAAGAATCATCATGATTAATTCTTAATGTATTAGAAATAGTTCAAAAAAATTAAAGAGCGACAATGATTTAGATCTCATCATGATTTGCAATTACTCAATTTACATTTTTAACAAGGATTCAAAATTTTAAAAGTCAAAATGGTGATGTTGTAAATATTATTCCATTTTACGATATAGAAGTGACTGAAATTTTTTTATTTATTTAATTATGGTTGTTAATATTGTATGTGGTACTGTAGGAACCAGTAGGACACGGAGTTTTTATCGTTCAAATTAAAATTGTGTGTTGTTCACTACTGGCCAATCTTTGGAATGGAAAACGCTTGCCACTCCTTCAATTTGCTATTACGATTCCACAAAATCATAATAATGACGTTCATGTTCCTTCCTTTGTGTCTGAACCCTAAAAGGGTTACATACATGTGCACTATTTATAGATACAATGGCTTGCAGCCCAATTTGGTTATATCTGTTAGGCAAAAGAAATAGTGCTGTTGTCAAGGTATTTTTCTTATAGTCGTCTTTTAAGGTGCTTTTTAAATATAACGAATAACTAACTTTTTTGCTCCAAAAAGTTTGCGCTAATAATTCTCATTTTCAATGGCGTATTGTCCTTTATTCACACTTTACGTTTCTTCAGAGGATCTATGTCTCATTGTCATCGTTATAGTCGCTACAATATTTCCATTTTTTTTTTTTGCTTATTTTCTCAGTGACATGAATAATGACACTGCACTTACTTTTTGCATTCTGTATTTTCGTCAAGTCGTGTGTATTTTTTGTGACAATTTTTTATCATGGAAAGTGGTTTAGGGTAATCAAAAGAGACAAACAAATTTTTTATAAAGAGCTGTAACCAACGTTTTTTCATAGTTTGAAAAATGTGCTCAGTTATTAAATATTATAAAAGTTCTTTCCAAACTCGTTTATCCTTCAAGGGTCATCCTAAATTTTAGCTTTTATCTTTTTCATTTATTTTCTCTATTAATAATTTTTTTTCCAATTTCACTGCAAGGCAACAAATTTTCTTTGAAAAGATCAAAGTGTAAGGTTTTTTGCTTGGGAAGTAAACAAAATTAAAAAAGCACATTTTAGTATTTATCATTAATATTCTTCCTTTGACACAAGTTAATGAAATAAAAAGTAATATATTTTTTGTTTCATACTTTAAGCAAATTTATAATTTATAAAAAATTTAAACTAGACCATACTTGCAGGGGAAGCGAGTGTTCAAGATTTAACATTTCTTCCCAATATATCTCCAGAATGTTTTTATTTGTTACGATTATTCTGCAGATATTTTGAAGATTGAATTGTATCAGGCTGTTAAAATATTTTCAATTGTTTTGTTTTACATTTGTATGTATTAAGTGAAAATTTTATGTGAATTGAACTAGAAATCTTAAATCTTAAATATTAAATTATTAATTATTGAAGTCCAGCCAATGCCAAATAAAACAAACGCCAATTTTTTCTACGTTTTTCTTCACATCTTTCACATTCCGACAAGAGCAAGAGTGTCCCTCCTTAGTAGGCGAGTATGGCCGCTAGCATTTCTAATGTAATAGGCTAGTGGGTTTGGATGAAACTCTAGTTTCTTTAAGTACCATCCCACGTAGTTCGAAAACATTGTTTTTAACCAAGAAAACGTCTAGATCTTGATGAGTGCCCCACAACTACATGCCATTGCACTATGTTGGTCTTAGGATCGCGTTGTATAGCAAAAGTTTGCAATCTAGGTTTAGGCTTTGCAATCGATAAATAAATTTTTTCAAACACTTTTTAAATTGTTACTAAATTCGGATCAATGTTTTAAATAAACACAACATGGAGTATTTTCAATAACTAAAAATTTTACATAAATATTACTCAGTGATTTCTATTTGCAAAATTTCTAATCGAACTGACCATAAAAATATCTTATCCGATAAATGTACATAATGTCGTGAACCTCTGATACCTTCTTTTAATCTCAACTAAATCAGGTAATTGCTAGAGAACTCTAAACATTCTCTAAACTTATTTTTTAACCGCAAAAAATATTTCAATTTTTTTAATCTTTTCACAAATTCGAAGAAATAATTAAAATAAAAGAAACCAGAAAAGACGTTTTGTTGATGTCATAGCGAACTTTTGTCCAAACTTTCCGTAAACATCAGAAATGGCTAACATATTTCAAATTATTTTCCACTTTTTTCAATTCAGTGCAATAATTTATCAAAACTGTTAAAAATTGAGAACATAAGTATTTCGATGCTTTCTTGAATAATGCCAAGATATGTCGAAATGCATTCAAAATTTTTCAGGAAGTTTCTTTATTCGAGCACATACAAGTTTTCATACTCTTCTCATTTAAAAACCACCAAACATATTGGCAGGCTTTACCCGGATGCATAAAAAGACCTGCGTTTGATATAGTGAAGCCCAATAAGGCTTCAGAGGAGTAAAAGCCTCAGAAAACTAATATCAACAGGCCTACTAGCGGGCACTTCACCTTACACAGGATTAAAAAATTTGTTATAAATTTAAGTTTTTCTTCGTACTTTCAGTGAATATTAAGCAATTCTTAAACCATGTACGAAAAGTCTCAGTTTTTTCACGCTTTAGACTATGAACGTGCAATGAATAAATGGTCTGCGATAAAGACAGCTATTAAATAAAATTATACGAAATATAAATATAAACAAATAAAGGAAAGAATATAAATATTTAAGTGTGAAGAATTCTTAAATAAATCCTACTTACAACAATATACCAACAATATAGCAAACCTACACAAGCATATTTATATATTTAATATTATTTTTATTAATTAATTATATTGTTTGGATCTTTCTGGTCATAATTAAAGAAATTTCTTCATATTTTTTGACCTGCTTTTATAACAATTTGGTTAATACATTAGTCTAGATTGAGGTCTTATTTTGTCGTTAAACAATTTTATTTAAAACTATCGATATTTCACTTTTCTCCATTTTTTTTTTTTTTGAAATGTTAATTTATTAATTTTATTATTAAAAAACAGACCAGTACTCAGGGATGACCCCTATTTATGCAGTGCATTGTGCTAGAACTAGGAAAATAAGTTCGTGTGAGGAGGATAGCGGGAGTAGTGCTTGTGGACATTCGATTTGAATCTCTCAACGCTGGGTACGGCAGGAAAGATATCTGCCGGGAGCTCTTTCCACATACGAGCCGTTTGACCAAAGAACGAATTGTTTCTGTAATACTTAGTGCGATTCGCTGTTATATCGAGCACAAATGGACGTGCTCTTAATGAGTAATGTGTTCTTCTTAAGTAAGAGTGGGTCTCGGGAACATGTTCCCTTACTTCATTAGAGCACATTCCATTGAAGTAACGATAAAACTTCGTAACACATGCAATGTTGCGACGATGCTCCACTGAGTCAATAGAGTTGGTGTAAATAGTGAGGATATCAGAAGGGGTGAAGTATCTCTTACACCGTCTTAAAAAACCGAGGCACTTGAATGCTTCTTTAGCGATATGAAAAATGTTTTCAGTCTATCGAATATCACACTGAATTTTCATGCTCAGAACATCAAGAGCTTCTGATTCCTCAATATCTATACCACCCATAATTACATATGGAGCAGCATGTGCGGTCAATAAGTATCGAAACATCGATAGTTTTAAATAAAATTGTTTAAGGAAAAAATGACACCTCAAGATTGGCTAATATATTTTTCCCAACTAATGGGTTAACCAATTAGAGTTAAATAAATTATTGTTTGTTGTGGCTTTAGCTGTTAAAATCCAGACATTACACTGGTCGCTAAGATCGGTTGGTCTCTGCAATTTTCCCTATTTCCATACTTCAAATTATTAATAAAGAAATTTCAATTGACTAAAATTTCAAATTAAATTAAATTTTAGTTAAATTGACATAAAAAACAGAATCAATTTGGTTCTGTGTTTGATTTCTAGTTTTACTATTTCGTTGCGCTCTCTTTTAACATGTAATTGTAAGTCTATAAATTGTAAAGAAGTATTTTTGTCCACATTTATATACACAACTTTTTGTTGATTTATTCATTATATGAATTCAGAATATGTACGTGAGCCCAATACATGTTTTTAGTACATGATGATGATTTTTATTTATACTTTTGCGGTATTGATGACAGAATACACACATATGAATATCGTATACGATTACTAGGCTGCTTCATAAATAAACGTAACAAATTATAAATCTTTATTACCACAATGAGTCTTACAGACAAGCAAGGAATTCCCGAATTTCGCTCCCTTTATGAAGATCTAAGCTGATGACTCACATTTGGATTGGTACTAAATATACACCGGCCAAATGCAATCGTAACAAGATTTCATGAATTTGTATACTGAACCAACATATCGTGGATAATGTTAAAGAAATATTTCATTTAAATGTCGACGTCACATCAAGTCGACAGTAAAAAAAGACAGCAGTTCTGAACTCCTTGTAGGCAATCAATTAACTAATATTGATGACCAACTGTAATTTTATAAGCATTAGTAGTAGTAATATCCTATCAATAATATTTAATAGTTCTCGATAACGATCCCACAATTGCCAATATATTGATGTCGAATTGGTGTGACGTCGACGTCGACAATCATAATAAGGGGGATTATAAAATTTAACAGTTTAAAAGGTCTTGAAGTTAAAGCAACACTACAAAGACGAGTAAATGGAACTTCCATAACATATATTCTATATTTTGTGCCAATAAGTAACATATTTCCCATCATATCTATTATTTTTCTTTGCAGGTGAATGTAAAGATTTTAATGTGTTAAGAATAATTAAAAAAACTATTAAAATTAACCGCATATATGAATAAAAATATCATATTATTAGCTAAAACTCCTTGTTAACTTGACTAATATATTAGTTAATTTAACTAATATTATGTACATAATATTAATTTATTAAAAATAACATATATAGTCCGCGAAATTGCATGGAAATTCGGTAGCTGTGCAGTAACCCTTTTTTAATTGTGTTCCTCATTTTGCAGCTTAGTTCAGGTTTTGGTTCAGTGTATGCACCATTATTGGTATAATTTTCTATAATCGGAACTTTGCTTAGCTTGAGGTCCAAAATTTTGCATCGCACTTTCCACTCCTCCCTAATGTTGCGCATTTTTTCAATTGTATTTGATTTATAACACAATTCAATAACAATTATTTAAACAAATATATTATCAATTTGTCGGCATTATATTGATTATATATACGTAAATGTAAGTACATATATTTGTATATTCTATATGTCCCGTCATAATTTGAGTAATGGTTTCCATGTTTAAATTGCTTGCGAATACAGACGAATGTACTGCGGCAGCAGACAATAAACAGATATAAATTAAAGTCGAAAAAGTCAGTTGCACTAAAATATTTATGGCCAGACTTAAATTGGTATTTTGTTTATTTATTTATTCATTTATTAAGTCAGCTTGTTTCCGATGAACCTAAAAAATCAATCCTGGACGAGAGGTGTGGTAGTGGTTGGTTATATTTGATTATTCTGTTAAATAATGTAAACGATAAGCAAAATTATCAAATATGCATTTTAGAAAATCATTAACATATTTCCAGACATGATTGTGACAGACAGCCTTTAATTATGTTAAAATCATACCTACTCGCCAAGGAATATACCCAAATGCCATACAAAACTAAATGCACAAGTAAAGTATGCGCCGTATTATTTCTTTTCCTAATGGACGAATGGTATTAGATGCCATAATAATCCATGAATAATTTTATTTTTTCATTCTTCTTTGTTTGCATTTCATTCAAAAAAAGTTATATCACAATTTTCTTTAAAAAACAGCAATAAAATTTTATTTGATACACACAGGGCGCATCTAACATACCACAGCTCACAGTTATTAGTTTTATAGAAACGATTTCAAGAAAATCTCTACAATATAAACATTTTATGACAAAACAAATAGTAAAAGCGGCAGTGATAAAATCAACAAAAAATTTCAAAAAACTTAAGTGGGAAAAAAGAGAACGGCCGAGCAAAGTGAAATGTAATTCAAAAAACTGACTGCGTTAGCGGTGGAAAAGTATTATAAACGCCATTTCCAGCAATAAATTGTATAGTCCACAGCAAAGGGGGGAAAATTAGGCAATAAAAATATGAAAGGACTATTTCAAGTACAAACATATAGAAAAAAAATTATACTGACATACGATAGGATAAAGTTTTTAGACAGAATACACACATGGGCTTGGATTTTGTTTTTGTGTTGGGATGGAAAAATTTAGCGAATTTTTTTATCAAAAGGTAAATTAAATACGCCCATTTTGAGTTACAAAATCACATCATTTACATCATTACACATCATTTTACCATAACAAAGAAAGATGTGAGCATCCAAATAAAAAACAGCAGAACAAAATCGAAGCTGATATTTACCTATAGGCGGATTTTAAAGGTAGTAAGACCTCATTATGAGGTACTTTTTCAGCAGCAAATTTTTATTTGCGCTGTAACATGAGCGCGTCAGACCATTAGATTTCTTTAGAAAATTTTAAGACACAGTATCCACCGTATTATGTCGAAAAGCTTTACATGGTCTTATAGGACGGCTATTTAAGTTCAAGTGAAATGAATAATCCTCATATATAGCACAATCATTCCTAGAGCTATTTGCTCTATTGTGATGGTAGGCGAAGCCCTTTGGAATACGCAGAACTTTTCACAAAACCAGTGAGTGTCACATGTATAAGAAATCCAGTCATAAGATGGAAGAAAGCGGTCAATACACACTACGACTTTACAACACATAAACCATGTTTTGAGTTCAAAGTGCAGAATAGAGGACTCATTTCATAAAACGAAATGTTTCCCAGCGTTTAAAATTTGTTTGGAAAATTTCTAATGTCAAATGAGTTATATATATTTTTCACACAATTTCGAAGCGTTTCATTTTACAATTGCCCTTATTATGATTGTCGATGTCGACGTCACATCATGTCTACATCAATATATTGGCAATTGTGGACTCGTTATCGAGAACTATTAAATATTATTGATAGGATATTACTACTACTATGACTTATAAAATTACAATTGGCCATCAATATTAGTTAATTATTGCTTACAACGAGTTCAGAACTGCTGTCTTTTTTTACTGTTGACTTGATGTGACGTCGACGCGACAATCATAATAAGAGAGAATATGAAATATTAAATCTAATTATTATCCGTCCAATTTCATACAAGGATTGCTTAGGGTTTTTTAAAACAAAGAATTTTGTTTTGTTTTTTCATCAAATTATTTGTAAGATAAAAACCAAAAGCTGGCTTTTTGAGTTATGGCGTTTTTGCAACAAATAGTCTATGTGATTATCCCTTTGTGAGTTTCCTTTTACAAATTTTTCGTCTATTTTACGCATTCAATTCGTCTGAACGATTTCAAGCCCTTCAGACTAATCTGATATGATGTATTTTAAGCAATGCAAAGGTACTGGTACACATATCTCCCTCAAAGGACAACACTAAAATGTGTGGTTTCTTATAGCATTATTAGTGTCTATATTCTCAATGAGAAAATCAAATAGAAACTATTTTAGGCCAAGTTTGCGAAATTTTTAAATGTTTTTTTTTTTTAAATTATATTTCTATATTTTTGTATCCTTTAAATGTTAGGAAAAAAAAACTGTGGTGAAAAAAATTTAATACTTTTATAGAAAACGTCCTGAGCCTAAAAAATAATCATAATATCATTATTAAAAGATAAATTAAATTAATCCTTAATATTTTACTTTAAAAAAAGCCCCCCCGATGGACGCATCCTTTCGATAATAAAATAATAAAAAGTACACCAACATCAGTATAATAATTGTCTAGTATTTGAAGAACAATAGAAGGACAAACGCGCAATAAACAATATCGCTCAGGTGAAGACCACAAATGGCAGCCATATACACATCAAAATGGTTTTATTAAAATCGCTATGAAAAACTGAATTATGGCATTAGACACCAAAGTCCGATTTTGCACTTAAAAGTTCAGCATTAAAAGCATTTAATGGTTGGCGTTCAGTCCACCTCCTGGGACTCTTTGTAACTCCTTGTACGAGAAAAAAAGGAGTTAATGAGATTAAAGATACAAACAAGAAAACTTATTAAATTCAACTCCAAAAAATATAAATATAAAATAAAAATTATCCTTGTAAGATAATTTAGTTTTTTTTTTACAAAAAATATTGTTTTAAGCAAATATGCTTTAATTTTTCTTAATTTTAATATACCAATTGCTAGAATAAAAACTATTTTAAAAAAATATTTCTTATTATTATTATTACTTTAATTAAACAAATGCCTTTTATGTCCAAATGGATGTGTAGAACACTATTATTACATTTTCGGAACATGCATAGTGGCAATTTTATTTTTAGTTTTTGTAAATGATACACAAAGAAAGGCCTGTCAGCCAAAGTCCTTGTTTACTTTATTCTGGTTTTTTACATATGGCTAACTATCCTTACTAGGAACGGTAAAGTAATTTTCGTAATAAATCACTCGGTTGTTGCTGTTGTTTTTTTTTAATAGAAAGTAAGTCCTTTCTATACTGATAAAATTCATGTGTTTTTCGACCATAAAATTTAAGGTGATAAAATTTCTTGAACAGTTGGGAAATTATATGGAAATTGTGAATTCGAGCGAATTAAAATTCAATGAACTTAAGAGGAACAGTTTAAAGAAAAAGCAAATGCTAAAACAAGTTAGAAAAATATGATGCATTGTAGTGATGCTATTCGTTTCAATAAGGTTTAAAAAATTATTGAAAGATAATAATTCTTAGATCAAGTTTAAATGATCAAAGAAACCTACGTGAATAAAGTAACTTAACAAATGTATAACTTTAACAGAATATTGTTTTATTATTGATTGCTTTGATGAAAATAATTTAAAAATTTACAAGCATGAATTTTGAATGAATTGATTTTTAATTTATTTTTAAGCTTCCTTTGGGTCCTTCATTGTATGCCACTAATAAATAAGCACACAGATGTTTGTACAGAATATATGCAATACTCTCTAATTTATTTAACACAAGATAAACGAGAACTTACACCGAGTCAGCCACTATTACAGCTCCTTTTGCGGAGAAATATATTCCATGAATCATAACAATTATTTGCTCGAGGATCACTGGCAGTCACTAGCACCAGCTTAGACCTTTTATCCTCCAAGACATTATGGACACAAATAACTTTCTTTGGCGACCTATTAAATATTTTTCCTTAGGGAACCTTATCTTTAACCCTTCAGTCTTACAAGCTTAACAGAATAATTACAAAACTCATGAGGCCACCAGGGAAAAATATTTTCATCTGCCATTTTATTACTGCTACCTGCAGTATCTGAAGAAAAAGTTTTGTTGTAATTTAAATATTGTCAAGAATGTTTTTTTTTAATCTCATGTGTGGGACATTGGCCATTATTCAAATACACTTAAGTATACTTAACTGGGGTTTTTACTTTTTTTGGTTTCATTCCTTTCCACCATAATATTTTCCTTTTAGCACTGAATGTCATTACAATGACACCATGATGCCAAGTTAATCTCTTTTATGTGTCCATTCCACATAGACGTATTTACAGGAACATCTGCCATATAAGCATGTGATAAAATGAATGAATGAATAAATGAATGTGTGTATATATAAATGAATGAATGTATTTTCATAGAAGGAAGATGTAATTATCATTTCTCATGCTAATTCCCATTTTCCATTCAAAAGCATTTAGCTGATTTGAGTCACACGAAACTTTTGTGTTCATTCAGTTTAGCCGGTTTAAAACAAAAAATTCCACCAAAAATATAAATTCGGGATATTCTTTATGTGTTTGTTACATGTCATTTGCCAATGACAATTTACGCATAGAAGTTTAACGTTTGACGAAATCACATAGAAGTAAAATGTTAAAGCTGTAGCGAATCTAATTAAATAATAAATTGACATAATATGAGAAAAAAATGCTTTTGGAAATTTCCTTAAATTAACTTTTCTGGTTTTAAGGTAACCTGTGAAAAAAGTCCCACAGTGGCGCTACCACTACCACTTTTGCATAGAAATGCAACAGCCAGATGCTACAAGGAAGAATTTATTACCTGACCCGAATAGCCATAATTGTCTAATACACTCAGGGACTGAGTGACTGAAGAATAGCGATTAAAAAAAATATACGTAGTTCAATCACAACTTATAAATAAGTTTTTTGTTGAGTCATCATAAGAAGAAAGCCAAATACTACTTCTTCCAATAATTTTTAACACAAATTAGACATTACGAAATTCGTAAACAAAAATACAATACAAACGAAAATTATAATAAAAAAGAAATTATATGAAATGAATCAAATATGGAATATGAAAGCCTTAAAAGTCATACAAAATAAAAATAATATTTCTCTTGTTATTATTTAAGTAAGTGTTTGCATTGTGTTTATTAATGTGAAATTTAAATTAGTCTAGATCGAGCTGGATTCTCAAAATTGTCATTTCATTTTCGTAGTTCTTTTGAACTGAGTTTATTAAAGAAGAAATAAAGAGAAGCAATTAAACTATCAAAACGGAATGCTACTGTAATCCTCAGAAAATCTCATTTATCAACTTTTTGGAAAAGTACAACTCAAACTATCGGAAACTTCCTTTCTCAGCCTTACCAGTTGTGCACAAATCATATAATTTTTTTCTACCAATCTTCGCTTTACTCCTATTTTTTTTTATTGTAATGGCATTAATCAAGTTCATACTTTTCTAACATGTCAACAGACCATCGTTGATCTCAAGGGTTTGTGTCTAGGGCTATAAATTTTTAAAGTTATCTTGACACTTATTCTGGTTGCATGATAGCACTATCAAAGAGTTCATGGAATCCCCTAGATTCATATTGATATCAATTTGGTTTAAAGGTAGTTGTAGGAGATTAACCCAAAAAATATGATTACATCGAGAACAACAAAGACACGCTTTTAAACAAATTTAATATATTTTTAACGGCTTCAGCAAAAGCTGCAGAATGAGAAAGAAAACATTATGATGGTGGAACACCTTATAACAGATAATTAATACCGAAAGAAAAATTTTATCCATAATATCAGACCTTCCGGAAGCGTAAGAAAATAAATTCATTTATTGGAGAATAGACATCCTTTGCAACTTCTCTAATAGTGAATCGACGATTGTCCACAACAATTTCCACTTTCTCAACATTTTCATAAGTTTTTGATGTGATGGAGCTTCCAGGACCAGCGTCGTCATTCACATCTTCTCGACCTTCTTTGAAAAGCTTGTACCACTTGTAAACATTTTTGTGACTCACAGTATAATCACCGTCACCGTCACCGCCACCCTCAACATTTCAAGTACTTTTGAGCACTTAATTCCATTTTTTACACAAAATGTGATGCAAATTTTTTGATCCATTTTTTCCACAAATGATTTTTTCCACAGATGATGTCGCCAAAAAAAAAAAAAAACCAAAACACGTCCAAGTGTTATGCCTCTCGCAAACAAACTAAACTAAAGACAAACAAACTCAACTAAGAACGCATATTCGAGACAAGTGTGTCAACATAAAAAGAAAAACAATTCCCTAATCGGATGCACGTAGTCCTAGAAATTTCAAAATTCTTCCTTTCTATTGAACAGAGTATGTTATAACCTCTATTAAAAGGTGCATATTAGATCCAGGTGAAAATATGCAGATTCTGCACCCATACTAAATGTTATACGAAGGGTGTTTAATTATCGATTATTCTTGCTGGCGGTCACATTCTTAATACCAAGTTCATAAGCTAAAATATCATGAATATTAAGAATATTTTTTTTTCCTTCTTTTTATTGTATAAACTGATTGCTAACAAAAATACTTAAAAACAACGAAGCTAAAAAGGTAATTTTATTTAAGTAAATATTGTTGCAACCAAAAATATACGAGAATAAATATTTGCATGAACTAATTTGTCTTTAAGAAAGACTTTTTAAAAAGTGAAAGATGAAAGAACATTTTTGCTGATTCAACATGTTCAGACGGTGGTTATGACATTTCAGCCTTAAATGATGAAATGAAAGATTTGCTTAGTCAGCCAAAAAAAAAAAAACAAATCACCCCCTTAAATTAAACCCAACATCCTTCCCCATCTACAATAGGAACTCAAAGTAAAGCACAATTTTTATATCAGTTTTGCCATCGCAGCAATGTCATGTCAACTTTGTCCAAGTACGTTATTGGCTTCTTCTACAAATAAGGTTGTGGAAGAAATTTGTTTGTGTGCGTCTGTGTCCGCTTCATGGAACAAGATTTTAATTAACTTTAATTTAAGCTGTATTACTTGACAAAACAACCGGGTACCTCTTTTCTACAACCCTTATCCCACTTCAAAAACATCACTTATCCTAGATCAATTTTGTCATATCATGCAACATGAAATTTCTCTGATGTCACGTTCATAGTTGGTGGATCATTGGACTGTTGGTTTGTTATGTTTCAACGTCTAAACTTTCCTTTACAGGATGATAATTATCTGACAATTTGTTCCTGTCACAATTAAAGTCATAGTTTACCTCCAACAGCCAAGTTGGTAATTTCATGCTGGAATCAGCATCCCTCGTACATGTATTACATGTATTTGCACTATTTCTGGCTCGTGAACATTTTTACTGCGTAGCTGAGTACATCTCGTTGCATATTGGTTTGCTGTTGTGGTAGCGATTCTCTTGATCTTTCTCCATGCAATTGAATGAGCAAATAAACGTTATTTTCGGCATTTATAACTTACAATTTATTATTTAATCTCACTTGGGGAGATAAATAAGTGTTCATGATAACAAAACAAATTGGCATCTTATTTCTTTGATTGTTGTCTCTGCTACCAAATAATATCCCTTATATTCTGATAAGTTCTTTAGGCGAATTTCTGTAATTTTTTAATGTTTTAAAATGTTTTTGAAACAGGTTGTTATGAAAATAATATAACGCATTGCCACCAGTTCTTGTAATGCTCCGCAGACAATTATACGACTATTTGTGAAAGAATTAACCGAGTCTAAAACACAGATATGGTCAAATGGAAGTACATTTGGCCAAAAGTAAGTTTTAGTAGACACTATTCATGAAAGCGTGGTGGAGACCTGTGATTTCTCACCTCGCGAAAGGTCCTTCATTTTTACATGTTTTAAATTTTTTGCATTAGCTCTTCGGTGTGTACTGCAAAAAAAACTTTACTTCACATGAGGTTAAGATTAATTGTCATAGACAAAAACATTTCTTTATTGTTCGCTCGAAAAATTATTTCCGGCGGGTTGGCTTATTTTCAATAAATGACTATGGGAAATTTTTTAAAGAAAATAACACCAACTAACTAAATCACTGCTGCCTAAAGAATCTTTTGTTAGTTGGTGACATTTTCTTAAAAAAAAATCCGTGTAAGAGAATTAAAAAAATTATATAAATTCTTTTTAATAACAAAAGCCGAGAACAGAGTTACACAGGTTTATAGAAGCAGACTAAAATTATAATAAAGATTCCAGACACGTGGAAGCTTTGGGCTAGAAAACAGTCGTTAGCTCTACGTTAGAATACAAAAAATATAAACAAGATTTTATCAACTTAAATTCTTAATATGCAGAAAATGTTTTCGGAAGCATCACCTAAATTTTGTAATGGTGGAAATTAATCAGCCAGAGTCAGTTTCAAAATCAGTACAAGAATAAAATTTCTGTATATCTCTGTGGCAGCCATTGAAATTAAAAATTTTGGATAACCTTGCCTTTTCCAAAATCTTTACTAACGATTTGTCAAAAATTTCTGTGAATGTAGTGAACGAAGAGTCAAATCCCCATCTTCAAATAAATTAAACGTGATCTTGCAGCAATCCGTAAATAGGATTTTGCGAACAGAAACGGTCTTGACGTTCATAAAACTTATTATTGTATGGTTACCAATAAACGTATAATCCAATACAACCCATTTATAATTATGGATATTATAAATATAATGAAAGTGAAAACTCTTGATATTATTGCGAAGACAATATTTTTCAAATGTGGATAAGATTCACTTAAATGCAAAAGCATTTTGAAACACTGTAAGAGATATTTAATTTTATCTAAGGTCATTATAGTACAAACGCAGAAGAGTGTGTTTTACAAACTACCCTCGAATGTGTTCTAATTATATTAGAAAACTTTTTTTTTCGAAATATTAATGTTGTGGAAAACAAGAGTTTCTTCATTAACTCCCGTCCATTTGTGGTCCAACTGACTATCAATCGGACTGCAAAGTAGAGGAAAAATTCGTTCGTTGATCAGCTCGTAAGGGAACCAAATACCCCATAAGAATCTTTCCTATTACATTGGTTAGCGAAATATTAAACCGGTTGTTAATAAAAACTATTATTTCTATTCTCCTTCCCATACTGATTTCCATATTGTCAGGGCTAGTCTTAGCCATTATTAACCATAACGTGAAACAAATATTTGTGGACTGAGTTTTTATCATCATTTAAACATATTGCCTTTCATATCATTCAACCATTATACGTTCCTATTTGATTTCTGATTATGATCACCTCGACAATATCCTTATTTTTGCTTGAACGCACTGTTTGATAAAAGACTTTCTTTAGCATATTGTTTAAAAAGGAATTAAAGAAAACTCTTGATTTGCTATTGTTTTAGTTCATTCAGTTTTATAACACCATTCAAACGTTAACGTCATTTCATTAGCAGCTATAATTAGGCACGTCTAACACGTAGGACATTTGACCACAAGGGCGTTCAATGGCTCTTTCGTTTGCAGGAAATACAGCGACAACTGCGGTATGATTAATTTGAAGTTGATATATTGGATTATTTAACGTGACCCACTCCTAGTTTTAACATTTCTTTTTAATTTAATTCATTTGTTTCTGTCCTTTGCTCTTCAAAGTTATAAGAACAGAGAAATATATTTTTTAATTAAATACATGGAAATTTATTGCATGGGTCTTGTGAAGTAAACATAAATAAGCCTTTTTAAAAGGGTTTTCTGTTATTTATTATTTTTTTTTTTTTTTTTATATTTGTTTATTAAATTCATTATTCGAGATATTCTGTAAAATAAATATTTAAAAATTTACTGCAATAAATTTTTTAATATCACTAATGTAAACCAATAATTTTTCATTTTAAAATGTTGTTTGTCTTAAAAAATAAAATAATAAATCCAATTTCAATAGTTATTCGTAGATATAAAATTCCAAACAAATAAATTTTCTTGTTTTAATGGAGTGGAAAAGAAAAATAATTGCAACAATGCTAATCTAGCCTATCAAAGACAAAAATAAACTAAAGCAAGAATAAAAAAGCTTAAGAAATGTTAGAAATAGCCGAACCAGGAATGCTATTCTAAAATTACAAAATAAAATGAATAATACAACAAGGACATAGAGCCTTAAGGATGTTTACTACTAACATCGGCATACATGCGTTCCCCTTCACAAAGTTTGTTCGTTTAAGAAAAAAATTACAAGGGACTTTTAATTCAACACTAAGTCACTGTCATAATGTGTTGAACTCATACAATATGAGTTAAAATATATGGATTAGAAAAAAGCGCTTAGAAAATTTTAATTAAAAATCTAGCTATAGAAAGAAATCATAGAAAAACTCAAACTTTAATTTAATATACAACGTTTTAAAAAAGTCAACGTATATTTACCTATAATTTAGAAACGATTCTAAATACAAACGATATAAAATGACAAAGCTTTTTATTGAATAGAATTAGATTTTTAAGGATGGTTATAATTTTTAAAGATCGATACAGTTTTCACTAGCCCAAAGAGAACAAACAAGTTTTTCACTTTTCACATTTTACGTGAAAAAGTTTCCAGAAAAAGTATCCCAGAAACTCAATCGCATTGGGGGAATTCGTATTCAAAATTCTAAGTTGACAGCTGTATTGTTATATCTAAATTACAATTTTTTAATATAATATATTTATTTTAAAATATATATTCCGACTGTGGCCTCCAATATAGAATTCAAAATATACAGATAGCACAGACATTAAGGCACCTCATATGTACTTGTACTTTAATGTATGACATGCAGAACAAACTTAAAGTGAACCATAGTTTTTTTCTTCATACATTGAATATATCCCCTTTGTAACTTTAAATTGCACTTGGCAGAAGGAAAAACATAATTTCCTTGGGGTATAATTACAATGTTTATTCGTAGTTCCTTCGTTCTTTATTTTTTGTTCAATACCTTATTCGTTCACGTAGTCTTAAATATTTCACTTGTTTTATTGCTGTTGGTGCAGCAATTTTGTACATTTATTCCTATTTTTATTTACACTTTTAAAATTGCTTAACAGATATTAAGAAAAATAAACAAAACATAAAAACGTTAATAACAAGAACAAAGAAATAAAAACAGACTTTCATAAATAGTTTATAACAACATCAAATAAGGACCTCAGGTTAAGAGGAAAGGATATACGTTAAATAAATACTTAAAGTGGAAAAATAAAAACGAAAACAAAATCTTTTTTTAGAAATTTATTGTGGGATTAACAATCAAGAGGCAGGCAAAGATAGACAATTGACAAGAATTCTGGCGTCTTTAAAGTGAATTAAATTTCTAGAGTGATTTAGGGCCTAATTGTCTTGAAAAGTATTTCTATTTGTTTTGTAAAAGATCGTCAATGGCAGCAAATATTTATAAGCAAAAGTAATGAAAGCTTCTATGAACCTTCAAAAACTTTTTATAAAACACATCGGATACCATGTTAAGGAACATGATGTCAAACAACAATAATTATAAATGTCGAAGCGAAAAATTTACTAAGGAAAACACGAATGTCTTTAATTCAATCGCGAGTGACACACTGAAGTTCATCAGGAACAACTATAAAGAACAGAAAATAGAAAAGAGCAGCTATGGAACGCAAGCAAGAGTATATAACTTGTGGTCTAAAATCACGAAAGCCCTACTATTGTGCGGATTCTGTGCGTAGTATTTTTGAACTTGGCTGCAAGAACCTTTCATAAATCCTTTGCCAAGACGCAAGAGTTATCCACCCACTCCCAATCAGCCATTAAGGATGTTTCTGCTCTAGATTAGTGACCGACTCATTAGTGGTCGACTCTTGTTAGAATGCTTATGCGAGACTGGCTGATTTGTTTAAATAATTTAAGCCAATTGGTGTGAGTGCAAAAGAGAAAATGGGACCATGAGGCCTGTTTTTTTTTGCATCAATGACAGAACATTTAGAACATCGATTTGCAGCTCAAGCCGGAACCAGCCATTGAAACAAAAAATGCCTTCATCCATTTGAGTTTCAATCACAGCCATTACTTTATACCCGTCCAGTTTCTTTATTCTATGATTTATGTTTACACTTTTTAAACGGAACAATTTTTATCGGGAAAAATAGAAAAACAATAGATTTTTTAATAGTTATTATTAAATTATTATATGAATCATCATACAATCGTTGTTACTGTTTGTGGCCTATGAACAAGAAGTAATTTTATGTTTAGTCCTATGTAAAGCAAAGTATAATTGAAACAAAGAATTACTTCAAGTAGAAAAAATTCCTAAAAATTAGTTCATAAAAGTAGGAAAAATTTACATGAATCAAATAAAAAGTGTATTTAAAATACTTCATAATTTTCCAAAATAAAGGATTTATTGACTTTAGAAATAGATTTTCAAAAATTTAGCAAAATGTTTATTAAAATTAAAGGATTTTAGTCAAATAAAATAATTTTTTTTTTTTAGGTAAAAGAAATTTGTCAAATTTGTTAATTGAGATATTCTCCAAAATAACTATTTAATATTTTATTATTTGTTGTTGGCTTAGCTAGGTATATGCCTGCACTTCAAATAGCAAAATATGATTGAGTTCTGTTTGAATTCTCATATAGTATTTGTAGTCTGTGGCATAAGTATACGAGCTTGAATGCTTTTCAATCATGATTTGGCTAAAAGGGTACTGATGATTTGTTTAGCACCAATGAAATGCAGGCATATACCTAGCTAAGCCAACAACAAACAATAAAATATGAAAAGAAATTTGTTGTAAGAAATTATTTATTTAGGAAATTTTAGGAAAATTTTACTACAATTTTAGTACATTTTGACCAATAAAATATTAAAAAATTTTCAAAAAAAATTTTATTTAAATTGCGAATATTAAAGAGTTTGAAAAATTCAGTTTTACTATAATTACGTAAATTTTTTGCGATGCAAAACAATTTTTTATCGACAATAGGTAAAAACTTTTTACAAAAAGCGAAACAATTTTTAAGTGAATCCTAATAAAAAAAGGGCTTCGCGCCATACGGCAACCATTTTGAAATCAAATTGAGTAAATTTTCCAAATTTTTGTTGATTGCATACATGAAACCGCTCTTGAAAATCACAAGAAAAATAGACCATGTTCATTTTTTACATTTGATTAGATCTGAAAAACTTTTGCCCAATTGGCAAGTATGATTTACACGTGTAGGCCTATCGGCTCCATTTTTACTGGGCTTATCAACGATATATATATATATATATATATATATATATATATATATATATATATATATAAGTTTCATAATATAAACAACCATATAAAATTTTTTATAGACCCTTAATAAATCTTTGATAAGAATTATGAATAAAACCTTTAATTTATACAAAATATAAAATGATATAATATAAGAGCGACTGGGCTGGAGAGAAGCTTTGATTTCAGTTTTTGACAAATATAAAAATTTTATTACACCAGCCACACTTAATAAGAAGCTTTAACGCATTGGTTACCATTATTTAATGCAATTTTTGAGTATATTTGAGTGATATCTTAGTCTAAGTTCGAAGTTTATTTTTTAACAAGTCCATTTGATGAAAAGAAAAATTTGTTAAGAATTTCTTAAATAAAATTTTCATGTCCTAAATGCAAATATTTCGAGTTTCCTTTGCGAAGTCTTCTATTTGCTTGAAATATTTCTTTTTTACTTCAAACACACCATCATTTGTTTGTCCAATTTTCTCTGTTTAGTCCATTTTATATAAAATATTTTACGCTTTTCTATTTCAAAAGCTGGTGAAATAACATTGAAAACACCCTCCAGCCTCTGAAGGCAGATATTACCGTTTTGTTTTTGTTTTCTCAATCCTTTCCTATGAACAACACCCTGCACTTTATACCTCTTGATATCCTTGCTCTTATTTTATAACAAATATTTGTTACAATTTTATGCAGTCGTCAGTGTTTTTTTTTAATTTTGTTTTGCTCCCGTGTGTAAAGGTTATTGCGAATATATTTTAGACAATAGAAAACAACAAGACAAGCAAAGTAAAATTATTTTCTCTTACATATATAAATATTAATGAGAAATATGGAATATGAGGTCAAATATGAAGGTTATTTGAAAACTAAAATGGGGGCAAATTTATTTTCTTATTCTAATAATTTCCTTACAAGTTTTTATATTAATTATGAAAAAATTTACAGCAACTTAATATAAAAGAAAATGATTTAAGACAGGTCGCAACTAGTTTTCGCTTTTGAGGCTACAGTAGTACTATAATTCTAAATGAGCGCAACTCATACGTTAAAGTAAAGTGGGAAATAAAAATTTCTACGAAATCATTCAAATGTCAGAGACAGATTAACGTACTTGCTATTACACTGGCTATAGTAATCACACCCTCTGAAAGTCTTAAATATTTTAATGTACAGGCACTTGCTTCAGGATTCCCTCCAATTTTAACTTTCGTGTACTTTAGTAGTTGTTGTTGTAGCAGAAATAGTTATACATATCTTGGGAATATTTGAAGGGGTATCAAGGTAGCAAATGATTTAGCCAAGAGATCTTCTCTTACTCTCATTAAAGACCCAGAGCCATTTTATAGCGTTAATTAGTCGACGCTTACTTCACTAAGTGGGTTTGGTTCACTTCTTCGGATTTTAGGGAGGCTAAGACGTTAAAGGAACCTTTGTTGTACATAAGAGTACTGAAAATCAATAGAGATGACCTATAACTGGAAAGAGTTTTTTTTACCTATTTATTTTGTGTCTGGTAATGTCTCGCATTTTATTATGTTATAGGAACTGCTTTTCCATTTGATATTAGGCATACTTCACCAAAGTATTTATTGACTTTCATAAGAAATGTGCTCTGCAGTACCGATCTCTTTCAAACATTAAATAATTGCATTGTTTGTTGTGGCTTTAGCTCTTCATATGCCGACATTTCATTGGTCGTCAGTGAAGTTTAAGCAGTTTGCAAACATTCAACCTCGGATGCTTATGCCATACGAATCAAATATAAAATGAGAAGTCAGTAAAACTAAATTTTTTTTAATTGATTTATAATATATTAAGAGACTAATAAGCACTTAGTTGGACATATTGAAATCGAAATGAGATCATACTAATAGGGTAAGGCCAATACATGTGGTATGCAACCACGGTGCGGCCATCAGCTTTCGGGTTTACGCTTGCAGGTTTTCTATAGAAAATGCACGCGACATCATTTATAGCTACAAATGTCAAAAGACTATTAGATTGTTCGTTGTATAATTTAAAAGTTAAATCAAAATACAGCGAAAATATTTTTGGGAAAAAAGTGTACGTATACTACTCCAATACTTTTAGTGAATTTTTTTTTTTGCCTTATAATCAATCTTCCACACATATGTGTGTGAACACCGTCTGATGAAGCAAAGAAAAAAGTTAATAATATTGGACCTTACTGCTCAGCCGCTACTCTCAGGACGGTCAAGCAAAAATAATCGTAAAACGCTAACCTTTTTGTGTGAATAATTTTGCAAGCAAACTAAGATTTCATGAACTGGTAATACCGCCACCGTATGCCGCGTAGATTGGAACTCCACCATAAACATATAATGAACTTCTGAGCAGCTTATAATACGATAGGTATTAAAATATAAAAACGAACGAATTTAAAAACAACTTTTTTTTTAAGTCTGGTGATAAAAAATAAGGTAATTTAATTTCTTTCTAACTGGCAATCTTTTTAACTATATTCTTTGCATACCGATTTTAATACAAAATGTTTTAATGTTAAAGATTTGCCTAAAGCAAATACGATGAAAAATTAATGTAAATATTTTAAAACACAGACACAGGAGTAGCTATTCGACTGAGTTTCCCTTAAATATACTCGCACAAAAATACACATGTACACACACAGGCGCACAATAATACTTACACACACATACACACACAAGGGAAGCGTTAAACACATTCAAAATAAAGAAACAAATTGGCAGACAGCTTTTTAATGAACGTAAATGAACATATTGAAATTTATTAAGTAGATAATCTCCAAAAGGAACATGTATGCAGCGAGTTCTATAATAAACACAGTTGATTCCTTTGATAAAAGGAAACGTATTTATATTATTATCAAATGTTATAGGAAATTAATGTTCATACTGTAACAGAAGAAAGGTACATTGAAAGCTTAAGTATATTATCGATACATACATACATTAGGGATATGTAATAAATATAAGTAGAAATATTATTTGTATTAATTTCACATTTTCACTGAACAGCCCTGACAGATAAATCTCCAATACGTACACACAAGCTTCTTATCACGTAGTTTTATAAATCAATTATAAATTCTTAATTTAGACAAAAATAAGCATTTTAAATATTTTGATAAGTCTGCATTCAACAATGTCGAATACTCTTTCACAATTAAAAGTATGTATTGTAAAGCTCTTACTATTGCGTTTTGAGTCAAAATTCATTAATATCGCTGGAACTACTGTTTACCAACAAATTTGAAACTTACGATGCAATCAAAAATATAGCAACTGCTACAAAAAATTTGCTTTGATTAGTCACGACAATTAAAATATGGAGGGCAATATTGTACAACTCGATGACTTTAGAATATGTACTGCGTTAGAAAAAATTTTATACATGGCATTGCCGCACGTTTGCAATATTTCATTTTAAAAACCCACAGTCGGCACACGCACAAGAATGTTGAAATTAGTTCGACGTATGTTTGTTGGGTGCATTGAAATATTACTCATTCGCACGGTGTTGCAACATTCTCTTCAATTGTATGCCACACATTTTTTCATGCAGGGTTGATGTATCAGCAAATAGCAGAATATCCATCATATAATGTAGTTCGTTATAATTATAGTATAACATACGAGTGTTAATGGGTCAATGATTGCATTTGAGTCGCAAGCTATAAAAACTTCTTAAAACTTAAATAATGTAAATTTATAGTTTTTTTTTAGAATATTATAAAAAATAATGTGATATTATAAAGACAATAAATACATAAAATAACTAAGAATTCTCGTATTTGACTTGAAAATTCCAGAATCGATTTGGGTTATTCGTATTTAAGAACGATTTTTTTAAAGTGTGAATAAAAAACTTAAATTTAAAATGAGTATTTTTTTCTGTGTAAGTATTTTTATACGAATATATTCTGCAAAAGAGCATTCAAAAGAACACTGTATTAAGAAACGTTTTGAGTTAAAAAGGAATCTGATCTTCAGGCAATTCAATGATGGACAATCGTAAATTGGAAAAGGTGACGAAGCAAACTATTTAGATAGTTTGATTAATTTAAATATTTGTGTTTAGAGTATTTAGTTGATAATTTATTGTTGGAAATACTTCCGTAAAAAAAAATGTTTTCTGTAATATTTTTGTTTAGGATAAAATTCATGTTGGATCCCCACAAGTGACTTTAATTCAAAACCAATAACATAACAAGTGTCTACATGCAAAGTCCTGAACTAAGGTAGAAACATGAACTAAATACATAATAGCGAGTTTTAATATAAATGTGTTGCTCATTAATATGTACGACTGATGGACATGTACTTAGGAATTATCTACATAAAATATTTCTCATACTGTTGGGAAGAAAAAAAATCCAAAAAGCAAGTTAGCAACCAAAAATAACAATAATAATAAAATAATAAATGGAAATGGAAGTGGAAGTGGCCTGTTCAGGAGTTTATTATTTTTTAAATTTAAATAAAAATCACAAAATTTTTTGCCATAGTCATTTGGCAGAAAAAAACATTTTCCCTTTTATATCTGAAAATACATTAAACAAACCAACTTAACAAGTGTTTGAAGTATTTAGTTTTTATCCCTCGACTTTGAATTAAATTTTAGATGTGCTTTAGAATTTACAACTTACCATAAACTTCTTAAGTTTCTGAGAATATTTAAAAGGTTAAGGTAAAGTTCGGATACACTTGATTATAAACACACCTTAAGTAACCATAAAATGGAAATAAGTATAATAAATCCAATCAATTGATGTCTCAATATGCTCCAACAAATACAAACAATATAAATTTTTCATGTTTTATTTCTTATCTAAACGATAGAATGATCTCATTAACAAACAAGGAACCTCATGCTTATCCTTTTTTCCCCAAGAAACTATCCTGTCTGTAAACATTACTTCACATAGTAAAAAAAATTAAAAAAACTAGAATTATAGGGTGAAATCATCAAAGAACAGTTGAGCTCTTACAAAATTTTCTGTAAATATAAAATTTTTTTATGAAAAATTTAGTCCACTTTAAGCCTCATATTCAGTATAAGAATTTAAACAATGACACAAAAAGATTATTATGCGATTTAGCATAACGTACAAACACACACACATACAAATGTATGAAATTGAATATGCCAGTAATTAAACATGAACAGAAAAAAACTGGAATAAAATTTTTACTCATTATCCAAAAATTATTTTTCAGATGACAAGGCAATCTCAAATAATTCTTTATTTAACGCAAAAAAATTATTATAAATACATAAATTTTTCGCTATCATTTTACAGATTTAGTTTATCGTTAGTTGAAATACAAAATCACCTTGGACTATTATTTGTGGATTACTTCGATTTATTGCTCATTACCGTCTCAGTTATAGGTTCAATTCCCATCAAGGATTCTAGACTAATCGTCCTTTTTTGTCTCGCATGTTAAACCACATTTGAAACATTCATTGAATAAATTATTCAACAAAGTATTGCGAAACAAAATTAAAATTTCCACAATCAGAAACAGATGTGGGTGGAGTTAATCCAGAGACACACACCATTTTTCATTTTGTTGTTAATTGTTGTTTGAGTTGTCCGCCATTCTTTTATTTAAAGCCCGGTTCGAATAAGGGGCTTCATTTGTAACAATATTTAAAAAAAAATTTTCTTTTTGTTATTATTTTCATCTAAAAACGAAATCAAATATGAACACGTTTCAGTCTTAATATAAAACTCAATTAAATTCAATATTTAAGCCATTATTTCATACATTCGTATTAATACATATGTAGATATATACAAGTACATATGTGATGGCATATAATTAAAAAACAAATGTTAAAGATCATGATTTAAATATTTAAATTATTTTTGTTAAAATATTATTTTAAAAATAGGATTTAATTTAAATGTTCTGATGACACACATTTTCAAAGTCTCGTTTTTGTTGTAACTTTGCCGAAAAAAATCGTTCCCTTTTTGTAGAAGTTGTGTTAATATCTAATAGTGAATTAGTTTTCTAGAGCAATTAAATTTATCTAAATAATCAAAGCTTTCATTTGAATCTGTAACATTTTATGATTTTTTGTCGATTTTGTGATATTTTTAAAACATTTGCAGTAATATTGAGCTCCTCTTTCAGATTATAAAAGTCAGTTTTGAAATATTCCACGTACGACTCCGAGCTGTCATTTGATTCCAGTTATTATTTGTCACTGAAAATTCTATCATACAACTCTTCTGCCATATCAATAGTTAACAATCTACGGCAATATATGATATGTTCACCAGATATAAATAAACTATCTAAGTGTAACTACACATAATTTTACCATATTTCCAGTCAGATTCGAATTTTTGTAAGGGTTAGGTTTTAAAAAATAATTATGTATAGATTTTCCATAAATTGATCAAGAAAATGTTACACGTTTCTCAGAAACAATACGTCATAACATTCGATCTAACAATAATGAATTTTGAAAAATTGTTGTTATTCTTTTAATAAGAATCTAATTATTCTTCCTGATTCCACAAGTGTTTTTTACTGTAAGTTTGAATGATTTCAGTGATTTTCATACACTTCATAAGAACCAAATATCAATGCAGAAATTTTTCGTTTTCTCCTTTTTACTTCGATATGAATTCTCCATAAACTCAATCCAAATTCGGACTATTTGTAAGTGATCACGATTTAATTATATTTAGGAACAAAATTTTTATTTCTGCTGTTTGAACTTGATTTGATGACCAAACAAATCAAAACCCGCGTGTAGCTTAAAAACGAGGAGCACTTTATCATTTTAATTGTTTTACTAAAATTTTGCCTTCTTTCTCTCTACTTAAAATCACAGTTTCATATTTATGCATTTAAGCCAGCGATATACTTTCCATTGGATTTTATTTTAGGAAATAATATATTCATAAGTTTTGACCTAAAAAGATGTTTAATTATTAGCCTGTTTTTGCCGTATGCATTTAGAGAACGTTAGAAAAAAACTCTAAACTCTTGCTCCTCCCACATCCAAAAATTTTTTAACCGACTTTTCATGTTCATTATGATTTTTTTCTAATAATTACAAAAGTTAAGTAAAGTTGTTTTTAAAAATATTAAATAAATAACAAAAAACGGCTTTGTGATACAATAAAAAATAATCACCAGCGTTTAACAGATTTCGCCATAGAAGGAATCAAGTTAAAAACCACCAAGCCAAAATGTAAAACCCACAAATTATGACCCATTTACAAAGACATGAAGCAATTATAAAAAAGAGAAGCCGAGTAAGGAGATGAATGCAAAGTTCTGTGTTTATTTTCTAGCGAACTTATCGAAAGCAACTAAAAGCAATTTAGAACACACGAAAATAATCATAAAAATGCCCAAATAAGTTCATGCAGTCCAAGTAAAAAAATGTTATTTTAAGATTTTTTTATAAATTGATAGAAATGGAAAAAAAACTTTCTAACATCCTTTTATTATTTCAAGACTCTTTTCAATAACAAAAAAAAAAACACACTTCAATATAAACAATTTTTAAAGCTGATATTACAAAAAAAAAAAAATAATAATAATAATAATAAATATATGCACGAGGTCTGTTCAATGAAAAAGGTGAGTTTTAATTTATCTTAAAAAAATATTTGTGTATTCATTATTTAATTTCATGTCCTTAGATATAATACATTTGTACCAGCGTTTTTTCGAATCCTCGAAACAGTTCTGATATTCACTTTTTGGTATGGCCTTGAGCTCTCACAGCGATTCGGTATTTATCTCTTCAATCGTCACAAAACGCCGTCCTTTCATGGGTCTCTTCAATTTTGGGAACAAGAAAAAGTCGCAGGGAACCTGATCTGGTGAATACGGTGGCTGAGGCACTCTTTTCGGTACTCTTTTCGGCCAAGATATTACAAACAAGCAATGACGAGTCAAAAAACATGATTTAAATCAAACCCACAGTATCTCGAACTGATACCGGGATACCGGGCAAGCAGTTTTTCAACTTAAAGAAAATTTTACATGAAATCATGTTTTAAAAATTAAACATTTGGTCACGTTACTGCCACTCCAAATGTCCATTCACGAATGAATAAACAGCAGTTTAAAACAAACAACTTGCTTCATCAGCAGTATCATAATGAAAGAAAAACTAGAATCGAGTAACTTCAAATGGAGTTACATATTTTGATTCATACGAAAAAAGTAAACGAAATGGACTAATGGATGATGGATGGTAAACAGTACATCAGCCAGTTGATATTGTGTTTCATTTTGTTGTTGTTGTGGTTGTATTATTGTTGTTTGTTTTACTCTGAAAGTCAATTTATTTTAAATCATCTCATGTATGGATTTTATGTTGTGGCTTCATTTAAAGTAAAATTTGTATGACTAATGCAAAAAATTAAAATCAAATATGATGTTAATTCTGCTTTCTCCGCGGTAATAACCTGTAGAAAACAGAAAACTTGTTATTTAGCAGAACACCCGATTTCTGCGTCAAATCTTATTTTGTAGCCATAAATGGAGGTCATATATATCTTGCCTATATCTGTATATCTAGATATAATTCAAAATATATGTTAGGTTATGGAATGATATCCTCACCCTATTTTCCAGCTCTCTACCAAAGCAAATAAAAAAAAATTTTACTCACGAAGAACATAAAATAAAAAAGGCATGCAACTTTATCCTAAACTTCCTAAAGAAAGAATAATTCGGGGATCACGTGATATCTGTGGTACAAGTCAACATTTCAATAAAAAGAATTTTTAAAAAATGTCAGCGTCACACCAAAAGAATATACTCCATCGCTAGTGGGAATTTTAAGTTGAAGTTAACCGTATATGCCTCATAAGGAACACCCTACGGCTTCCTTCTCAGACTATCACACTAAATTAGTTGTTGATTTTTGGAGTACATAGAGTACAATTACTCATTAATTCTTGCGTAAGCCTTAAATATTCAGAAGGGACCCATCGCTGTCTGCCAAACGGTTTTGACTAAGCACTGGTTTACAGATACCGATACCACGGAGATTGGATCTCCTTTATAGTGACTTCAGCCGAAGCAGTTAAAGCAAGAAGAAGGAGGAGGGAACCATCAATTAACTTCGCTACTACTGCTCTGCTTCCAGGGAGTCTTGTTGCAATATAGAAGCAGAAGAATATGAGTGTTGTAACGAAGGGGCAGGTTTAATGCTAAGCCGATCGGTTAACCCACACTAGATTTAATTAAGAAAATACACAATGTTTAGGCTCAGCTTTAATAAAATAGTAATAATGTGCACAATCCACTACAGTATAAGGCATATGAATGTATAAAGCTTTAAAGACCAACAATGCTATAAACAAACACAACAACCCTGACTCCATTTTCAAATGCATTCAGTTCAGCCTGAACTTCTTTTTTTGTTCTTTAACGAAAAACCAAATGAAAATGTCAATGCCAATAAATTCAAAACTGCAATAAAAACAGACTATTTTCAAACAATTAAAGCCAAAAAAATCCCTTAATATGACAAAACCCAATAACACAAATAATAAAACTAAAATTCTCTCAAGTACTCGTAAAATTACACACTCACACATGCACTTCAGTTGAAGAGCCAAGAAATTTATGATGCCAAATTAGTTAATAATTTGAATAACAAATATGATAAATATAAAAATTTTATTTATTATTACAATTAAAATGCGAAAGGAAGGAAGGAAGCAAGACTCTCACTCTTGTGTTCATTTGTAATGAAATGAGAACATGTGGAAAAAAGGATACAATAACGTAACATGTCACACATCGCAACAAAGCAAACGGTAAAATACTTAGATGCTCGATAATGATGACACAATGATAACGAAGTTTTGTTATTAGAAAAACAGTTTAGAATTGTTGTAGTGACAATGGTTTTCATGGCAGCAACAATGTAATGATAATAAGGTCAATGTAAATGAAACAATGAAACATACGCAAATACACACTGACACTTAAAACGGAACAAATTTACTATCTAACCAACACTCAGACGTTTTCATGCATGCCTGTGCATGAATACAACTGTTATAAAATTAAACGGAAATACTTGAGAATGCAACACGTTTGCGTGCTAGAAAAACAGTATGGCAAGTCTTAATTCATAAAAATTTTTTTAAAATTAATTTGAAAGCAAGAAATTAAAGAGTTTTTCAAACTAATGCTTGTTCTAGCAAGAAATGGAAAAATTTATATTAAAGCAATGTAACCTTTCAGGCTTTTTCTTTTATATTGCAAACCAAATATATAAAAGTTTTCAATTATGTACACCAGTTACATTAAGTAGAAATTAATTTTTAGTTTTTAAAATGTTTAACTTACTTGAACAAAAACGATTTAGAATATACCTGAAATAAAAAAAAAATAATTAAATACATTATTTTTGTGTTGAAGATAATGTTTTCGTCAATATAAATAGATGGTTGATAAATGGATGGTTGGTAAATGGTTGATATACACCTTTTTTAACGATATGTATGTTCGTTTTATATTCCTAGATCCTTAATCATAATATCTGTGACAAGTTTATAAATTATCTATATATAATGGATTTTACATACAAGTTTTGGTTTATTGATCTGTTAAAGGAATTTATAAATTATTATGAATAAGACGGTTACAATATTGTTTTAAATAAAATTTAACAAAAATTCAATAGTACTTGTTCGGTATCCTAATCGATTGTTTACTCGAAATTGTCATTTGCATTTTAACATAGTTTCCGTCCTAGTATGATCTTCAAACTAAAAATTATAAATTAAATTTGCATAATTTGCAAATTCATAAGTAAAAATTTTATTTATTAATTTTCCATACATGAACAGATTTTCAGAGTTAAAATCTCATTAAAAACTGTAATATATTATTGTTTTAATGCTTTCCGTGATTAGAAAAGACAGGGGATTATGTTTAAAAAAATTTTGATTTGGTATAATAACTTAAAAATACTTAATAACCCATTCTATGCGAAAAAATTTCCTTTCGAGAATATAGAATTTTGCTGATTTTTTGGTTATTATTTCTCTTTATTTTGCAGATTTCGGAGCTCTTTCCTTTGATTTATGAAATTTTTTAGTAAATAATCACTTTTAAACTTATTCTTTCCCAGAAATTATTTAATAACTTATGTGGTTGTTCCTCTCTAGAGCATAATTTCTGTATAACATGCCCCACCTTTTCGCAATAATGACCGCTAATTTTTTCTATCTTATAAAATATGATATTTATCGAAACTATATTTTCAAATTCAGAATTCATTTCAAAATATTGAGTCAAAATCATTTTTGTTATTAGTGACGAATTTTGATTCATATAAATAATTATGCAGATAAAGCATGCCAATGAATAAATTAATTTATCAAAAATAAATCGTAATGTTCTCTTTAAGGACTAGATGGGCTACATTTTATAATGGCTCATAGTATTTTATGAGAATGTTTATCATGTATTTCTTTATATCCGACATAATTATGGAAATTGCTACCCGAGTCAGCTCAACTCAAAAAAGAGCAAAATAAACAAAACAAAAACAGGCAGCGGTTGCGCCACCGTGTTGGCAACAGCTGACTACTAGGAACAGATAATTTCCACTTTAAAACTGTTATTGAATAATTAAAGCATGCCAAGGGTAGTCATTTGTTGTCAATAACCAACACTCAGGTTTTATTTTTTTCTGGCAGCTTGATATGAGGTTGATAATATCCAAATAATTATAATTCAAATATTTAATGGAAATATAAAAATTGGCCGATCACTTTGATTCTGCTCAAGTCCTGTTAGTTCTAATAATAATTTATTATAATTTAGAAAATAATTATTATGAAGATTTTAAAGCAATGTTGTAACCAAAATCAATCTTTCTTTAAAGTTTATTTTCTTCCTTTTCTAAAATATACAATTGTCACTATATACCTCCAGTCTGACTGTGTACATCGACAGGCCTATAGGCTGTAAATACCAAATATCATTATTTTCTTGTTATAGTCCACTCCATACGTACCGCATGAAAGACCTTAGAAATCTCATTAAATATAGTAACAAGAAATGTTAACTTGTATAACTTGTATTTATCGTAAGGCTGCCTGCCATGTAGTAAAAATAAAATTGGTTTAAAAAAAATTCGACATCATAATTGCCGAAAGTTAACTGCATCCTGATAAGCTTTGTTATGTAAACCTTTTAAGTTCTATCAAGGAAGAATTCTTCTAATTATGATTGTCAACGTCGACAGTAAAAACACACAGCAGTTCTGAACCCCTTGTAGGCAATAATTAACTAATATTGATAGCCAATTGCAATTTTATAGGCAATAGCAGTAGTAATATCCTATCAATAATACTTAGTAGTTCTCGATAACGAGCCCATAACTGAAATATCGATCTAAAATGTTCCTTCATTAATTTTTTATTGCATATTCTATACAAATTAAATTGATAACAACTACTTTAGTCGTAACCCCTAAACAGTTAATTATTTAAGATCTGCCAATAATGATTCAAAAAAAGCATTATATCTTAGTGTTCTTTTGCGATTTACCTTAACATCTCTTATATTCGGCAGAGCTGGAGAGGAGAGAGAGTTTGAATTTATTATCTATTGCTCGTTGTGGCTTTAGC
Organism: Germaria angustata; assembly: GCA_963681545.1. Classification (NCBI taxonomy): domain Eukaryota; kingdom Metazoa; phylum Arthropoda; class Insecta; order Diptera; family Tachinidae; genus Germaria; species Germaria angustata. Next base: position 50,224,334 of record OY813001.1, on the reverse strand, counting down.
TGTTCATTTGCCGACATTTCATTGGTCAATTTATTGCTTTTTAAGGCTTTAGCTGTTATATGAAGAAATTTTATTGGTCAAATATGTATATGATGTTGAATGTTTTCAAAGTGATTTAAGTTCATTGACGATTTTATTTGGCGGCTAATGAAATGTCGGCATATGCACGGCTAAAGCTACAAGAAGCAAGTAAATATTAAGTAAAAATTATTTACTACATGTATACAAATTCTATATTAAACGATAAGTCAGCGAGCTGCGAAAAGCATTAAATCTTATTTCCAGTCATTTTAGAAAATCAATATCCCCGACTACTAAATCAATTTCATTACAACGTCATCACTATCGAAGTATGTTTATATGTTTACCATCTGGAAAATAGAAAAGCTGACGCTTTTAAAATTAAAGCACAAACAAAAAAGTCATTAGAAATAAAACAGGAAGTAGTTACAATAGCATTGTAAAGAAACAACAAAAATCTTTTTTTTTTTTTTTTTTTTTTTTTTGTTAAATGAAGGACAACAAAAGTTGAGGCATTACATTTTGCAAAGTCTAAAATAAAATAAAAATGACGACAACCAGCATCAAAAAATGTTGCACAAGTAGGACTAATAACAGTGTACGAGTACATGTCAGCAGTTGTAAATAGACGGCTGACAACGTTATTACAATTGATGCCGGCGTTGTCCTTTAAGAAATTCATATATTTTTAACGGTCTTTTTTTATAAGTATTAAAGACCTTGATGATATGGCATTCTACTGTTGCTTTCTTCTTTGCTTGCTGTTGCCAATGCCGTTCTTGTAATACGGTTGATCGTTTTTTTTTTTTTTTTTTTTTTTAACAAAGGACATCCATCAATCATTGAAATAAATTTAGACTCGAAGAAAATTGCAAACACTCACACTTATTGAAAAGCAGTTTTTCTTGAATAATTTTAATATAAAATCATTACAAAAACAACACAACGTTGAATGTCATGAAAATGTTGGCAGTTGTATTTTATGGTTCTCATTATATTGTCATGACGTGCACATCCTTGTGCTTCTTCAACTTAAATTTAAGCGAAATTTATCTTTTTTAAATAGAAATTCGATGAACAATTTTGAAATACAAGTGCAATATTATGAATGTATTAATGTAAATTTTAAAGTCTTTAGGAGAGACAGACTGTGTAGGTTTACCATTTTTTAATTCGTTAATATGTAGTTAGATTTTTTATAGCAAATAAAAACTTTAAAATGTATTTATATCGATGCTTCAATAATATCTGAAAATATTTAATTTCACTTGTACAATAAATTTTCGGGCACTAAAATAGATTTATCTTTAACTCTGAGCAAAGTTATTATATAAAAGCTTTTCCAACTTTAGGCTGGATGGTGTGGGTAAAATTATGGAATATGGAATTTCTATGCCAGATCAGAAATTTTATAAAAAACTTCGTACCATTTTTCTTCTTTGTTATTGTTTTTTACACAATGCAAAACAGGCTTTGTAGAACACAATTGAACAGAAGAAATACGAATTTCCTGTGACACTTAATTCGTCTGCAGTCTTGCGATCTCCCTACTAAGGTTATACTGAAACCATGAAAAGGCGACATTACCTTGGTCCTACTATTCATTAGATATTATCATTTACACTCTAATCGTGAACATGCTTAGAAGAAATCGTCATTCACTGTAAGTCGTGTTTTATATAATTATAATTATACATAAATTACAAGAACATATGACGTTTGTATGGATGATCTACCAGCTTTGGTTAATACTGAAAACTTTATGTTTTAGTATCATATTTTATTAGGTAGTTTCATCCAAACTCGAATTTTAAATGTTTATAAATAACTTTAAACGGGATTTAGTCGAATGCAGTAACTCTTTAAAAAAATTTATGATATTTTATTTATTTCTGATATTTCTTGATATTTGTAACCGAATTTAGTCTTTCAATTAATTATAATGCGGTAACGCTGTTACTAAATCTGAAAGTGAAGGAAACAAATGTATGTATATAAACATCCAAAAAAGAAACACATTGTCAACAATATAAAAGAACTTGTTTCTTTAGTCAACATTTTAAGAGATGTTGGCATTATTAAATTTCGTTTTATACTATCAGCCATTCTTGATAAAATGCATACTCTCTCCTAAATTATATTAAAATAAGAGAACATGCATGAACATGATTTCATATTAAGAGCCTTTGCTTTGTTTCACTTAACGATTAAATTTTCCACATCAATTGTAACAAAAACACTGTTTTTGCAAATCAAAACCAACAACAAAAGGGCATTTATATATGTACATACTTACATACATATGTACATACTTTTGTTTTATTCTTCTTTAATTCGGAACCTTATAAGGCTTTTTTTACTACTACTACCTTTAAACACTATTTTCACTATGATTTCTTATAAGTACTTCTAGCAAAATAAATTTAATATTTATACTAAAAACAATTATTTTAATATTAAACACCGAAAAAGTAATCAAAAACGAGATTGAAATTTTACTCTTTTAATAAAATACCGGACCGACATGTTGTTTGCACAATGTCAAGTGGCGAACTAAATTGAAGATGAGATGCATGAATGTGCTTACATATGTATGTTCTTATGTACATATATTAAGCAGAGTTTTGAAGGTACTTACATACATAGGTATGTATTTAATTCAGCGTTACCATTGCCAAATTTTTAGAAGGGACACAAAAAGAGGACTAGAAAAAATTGGGTCAAATCTTTCAAGAACAATAATTTTTTTTTTTAATTTTGAAATAATTACAATATGTAAGCAAATGTCAAACTCCATGGATGTAAATCCAATATTTTTAAAATTTAAAATATTATATGTGCACTTAGATTCCGATCTTTTTAATAATTTTGAAACAAATTTATAGTATCTTTCAACTAACTTAATAATTGTTTTTGAATAAAACCAATTTTGAAAAGAAAGCACTACAATAAGACCCGTTCAACTAAATCGTCCGAATTTCCAAGCTTTTTAAGTGATTATGTGGGGAAAACATTTAAGCGATTGCTCCCAATGAAGGAATAATGCAAATAGTAGGTATATTTATATATGTATGTATGTATATAAATATGTATTTATGTATGTCTGTAAAAACTGTAAAGAACTATTAACTGAAAACAAAAAATTAAAGAAGTGTCATACAAACATTTTATTAATAATAATAACTAATTTCACATAAAAAATTAACAAGTGCAAAACCGAAACTCAATAAAAATAATTGCAATTAGCACTTTGGGTGATTAAACAAAGTAAGTTTAAGGGTATAAAATATTTCAAGTAATTACCCGAAACGAATAGTTAAACGAAAGTTAATTAACCGTGGACTTTTGTTAGAAAAAACGGCATAGAAAAAGGAAATTTAAAAGCGAAGCATAAAAACGTGGAAGGGAACTAAGCGTGCGGCTGTGTTGTAATATGCATAAGGTTGAATATCATTTCTAGTTCAAAGATTTTTTCATATTACCTATTTCGTACCAGAAGGCTTCATAAAAAATACTTTAAAAATAGTCGCACAGCTCTTATTTTTTGCTTTACTTTCTAATAATTTAAATTCCCTTGCAAAACCCTCTGTATGGTTCGCTTATTAATTTTTCAAAATGGGGCAAAAATAATAATGCAATGGAAGATTTGAAAATGTACATAAAATGGGTCTAAGCACTCAAGCACAAAAAAGGCAAATTTTTGTATTTAGTCCCACAAGGGTAATGCTTATTCAATAGACTAGGACGGATTATTTCATCTATAGGTGTCTAATTTTAAATTAATCTGTTAAAATTATGAGATAAAATTACGTTCGTCCCTATTTCTATTCTATGTATCTATGAATTAATTGTCAATTTCAAAATAAATGGCTTGTGAGTTATTCTACCTTAAATGAGAGTTAAAGTTTTCAATATAGTTTCCATTTCCTACAAGAAACACACAAAACTATGCTGAAAATAATGGAAATAAAAAAACTTCAAACGTATATTTGTGATTTTTTTTTCTTGAATGTAGTAATGGCGCTGAGAAGCACAACTTCCTTTTCTAATTTTACTGCAGCTACAAATTGTACTATACACAAATGCAATTGTTCAAAATGGGTATATCGTTATTATTGTCAAGCTCTTGTGAACACGGTTCAAGGTCCTTTTATGTACATTTCTTTGCTAAGTAAATAGAGACAATACAATAGTGGTTTAAATGCTCTAATCCTTTTGCAGGCCAGCACAGAAACAGAAAAAACTTGCAATGAATATTTAGGATTGCAGTTGTAGAAAGTATATTTTTTTCATCACTGTTTCCGCAGTTGGTTTTCTCTTTCTATTTAGTTGTTTGTCTAGCAGAATATATAAACAAACAGTCATGATGGCAATGGCAGTTTAACAAGTTTATTGGTTAAACAATTTGTACAGAAAATATAATTCCTGCAGTTATTCTATTCCAAGTTTCTTTACTATTATTTCCCTTCTTCGCCCTGCCTTTGTTACAACAATTAATATTGCAACAAGAAAAATATTACGTACGAACAGTTGGTTACAATGTCACTGCAATTTTTAAAGTATTGCATATTGTTAGACGATATATACGTGATCAAATATTTCACCCTTCTAAGGTTTAATAAAATAAAAATAAATATATTTTAATTGTCATGGAGAGTTGGAATTTACTCATCTTTTTATCTTTCCTCAAGAGTATAGATTTTAGCAGTTGTAAGGATTTTTGGCCCAAATTTTGATAATTTTTTATTAGTTTTACAAAACCGTAATTTTTAGTATTAAAATTTGTACCTATTGCATCTAAAAAATAATTAAATTTTCAAATTTGTTTATTGTGGCTTTAACGACCAATGAAATGTCAGCATAAGACTAGCTAAAGCTACAACAACAAAAATTTTAAAATTTTAAAATTTTTTTCTAAGCTGGAAAATCTTTACGTGAAACTAACTGGAGGATAGTGACATAATTAATAAGCTACAGAATGAGTTGAGGACTTCAGACTTTCAAACTGGAACATAACTATCAGATGTTTAAGCGAATCATGGGATTAAATATTCTGGACTTACAAATTAAATTTTATAAAGTGTATTCAAATTTCTAATAACAAAAAATCTACTTTATAAGGACAAACTGACAATTTAAGGCACATTCCTACAACAGTTTTTAGACTACGTGGCTCAAATTATCAAAAATTTAATATTGAAAAATGTTTCAACTAAATGTAATGAGATGAACTACATCGTTCTAAGATCAAAAATTATTGCTATATGAAAACCTCCGTTAAAAGGCCATTGTTTTTTTCTATCACTTAGACTCTAAATGATTTAGAGCAGCTTGGAACTACTTTTGTTCTATTGCGGGGTGTACTTTATAAGCGCTTTTCTTCTGGTAGCATTTTCGTAAGTATTTTCTACTTTCATTTAGGTCTGCGCCAGAACTTTTTAGTGTCCTTTTTCGATATCCTCGATTTTTTTTTTTTAAATACTATTCATTTGAAAAAATCATTTAAATAAATTACTGTACGAGTATTAAGCCTCGCATAACTTAATCTCATTTCATCAAGATCTAAACAGAGATATATATTGGTTTTTGTTTAATTTTGTGGATTGATTTTATTTCTTCCAAATGAAAAACTGCAACAACACAAAATCGAAGACACTTAGTTGTAATAATTTTCATTGCAAGAACAAAAAAATAGTGTAAAAACAACAATAACAGAATAAAATGCAACAAAAACAGTGTCTAACCCTTATCCGTAGATTTTTCCCAAAATAATGTGAAAACGTATAAAAATAGCTGAAGACAAAGTAAAAAATTATGTTGTGCAAACAATTGCATTTCTATGCATACAATGGCAGCAAGAACAACAATAGTTGAAATGAAAGCAAAACAAAGAAAACTAGAAAGAGAAGTAATACTGACCTGACCTAATATTTTGTCGAGCGAATCCAAAATGATGACACGATGGTGGCTCAGTTGGAGTCACTGTTTGCTGCAATGCTTCAAAAATGTTGATTTCGTATAAAAACCCGATCACGTACTTACTTACATACTTACATGCATGCACACAGAATAAAAACTTTTTTTGGCGTCTTTTCTCAATTTTTCTAACAGACTTTTTAAAAATTTAGTCTTTCTTCTTATATTGTGTTCATAGCATTCACGTGCTTTTCAAACGTCATTTTCTCCGAATTTTTTATTAAAACTATTTAAAGTACACATAATCATTAGATTTTTTTGCATTAGTAAAAATTATTAAACAAGATGACAAGTAGTACAAAAATAAATATGTATGTAAGTATGTATATATATACTTATATATGTACTTATGTAAATAAGCGTATGTGGAGATTCTTTATTTTCGCATCCTAAAGAAAGATTTACCTACACCTGTATCTACACATGACATACAGTGGTGGACATTAGTTTCGCACCCTTTGTATTTAATGCATTCAAAAGCATTGTTTTTTTTCAAAATTAGGTAAAGTATTTATTCATATGTAGGTGTTGCCTGTGCGTTATCAATATGTACCCTTATTTTTTTAGTTTTTTTTGCGGTTTCTGTTTTTACATACTTATGTTTGATTAATTGCAAACAATAAGTAATCTAAGTTGGACACTAATTTAGCACATTTTACAAATTATTATATTATTTATAAGGAGCAAAAATTCACCACCACATTACAAAATATGCCCAATTATATCAACCCAAAAAACTAATGTTTGTTAATATGTATGTATGTATAAAGATTTGCAAATAACTTTTTACAAATTTTGGGAATAAATTTTACCAATAATGTACATACAATTGTATGTAAGTATGTATGAATGTACTTATGTATGTAAATAAGTACATACATACATATGTATGTATGTACATATCTATGTATTTCACCACCAAGCTGGTATGCAAGGAGGAGTAATATTTACAACCACCACCGTAGCTAAAGGTTAGTAAATTGTAAGATCCTGAACTAAAATTTTACAATTCACAAGTTAATGTAATAAAAAGCCATACATACATACATACATATGTAAGCATACAAAGCAACCGTAAAAAGGTATAATAAACAAAATCAGTAATTCAAACATTTAAGAGAATCTCCGTTATTCTCTTTCTGATATGCTCTTTGCCCTAACAGCATTATTAGCAAAATAGTGAGACAGGATAAAAAAATCGATAAGAAAACACAAACAAAACAAAAATAATAATATTATATATACCTATGTACATATGGATGTGCATATATACATATGTACTTACATATAAGTGAATATACAAATGTGCATTTCATGATGACATACTTATGACGTACATAAGTACATACAAACAAACAGTAATATAAACGAATGGGAATTAATGTTGATTTAATATAATAAACAGCAGAAGAAAACAAGTTCAATGATTTTTTGTTGTTTTCTCTGATTTTTGTTTTTTGTTTGTTTTTAACTTCATTAGCCTTTAGTTCTTGATTTCGCACACAAAATGACGTGGTTATAAAAAACAAAACAATAGTTTCCTATTAATTACTGCATGTATTTTCTACATATGTACATAAGTAAATAATTAACACTTAATTTTTATTATTAATTACATATACATACATACTTATTTTCACTGATGCGGAAGATGACTTTTTACGTTCATACTTATACATATATAAATTTTTTTTATATTAAACTTGCTATCAATGTCCACATTGTCACAATTATAATATTTTATTTACATATTAGTACACTGACACGATCTATTTCTTTTTCCTTTAATAATTAAACAATTTAGTTTTCATATAAGTATATGTATATGTATGTAAGTATTAAATCACACAGTTTGCGATTTAATGAAATAAAAAAATCAACTTTAATTCAACAAACATACATGTACATATGTATGTAAGTAGACGACGTTTACTGGTAACATTACGTTACCAACTAAATTGGATGCTCTGTGTAGTAAAGCCTGATTTCCGCTTTTCTAATATTCTTAATAAAAACAGAAAAGCTTATTATGTTGTTGTACTTAATACTATGTTTGTAGTATCCAAATGCTACACTCTTTATCTTTTTAATGTTACACTCTAATCATTAGAGTCTAATGTTTAAAGTCTACACAAATTACATTTATAAGTTAAATTTTAACAGTTGCCTTAGTGCTCTAATATTAATACTGTAGTGCAGTAATATGACTGGATATTAAAAAGATATTCAAAACTTTGACGATTTGAAAATCTATGTTTGGCTTTTGATACCTCTGAAACTAGTACCATTGATGTGGTAAATGGATCGGCTAATTCAAACCAACAACCTTGTATATAGACTGTCAGGGGGATTACTCTCTATTGCGATGCGTATGCGATGCGTAAGAAAAATGGTACATAATCGGATAATTGGTACCCTTTATTGAGTTTACGCACATCTGATTTTTTCACTTTCGCAAATCTGGCATCAATGCACTCTGTAATTGTCAAAATCGTTCGTTAAAACCAAATATCTTGCGCTAACAAAACATCAAACGCATCGAACTAGCTTACGCACCGCAATAGAGGGTAACCCCCCAGTTATTATAACACAATTTTGTATTTATTATACATACTTACATAAGTATATCACTTTAGTTATTGGTTTTAACTTAACGGTATGTAGATAGATTTTGTATTTTGTAAAAATTGTTGATAAGGAATTAGGGATAATTAAAGCTTCCATTTTATCCATCATATGCTAAAGAATCTTCAAAAGTTAATAAATATATTTAAAGGATAATATTGCTTTCAGCCATTTGGTTTGCATCCCAGCAGAAATAAAATAATTTTTAAATATACAATTAATATTATACATAAACATGGTGCCCCATTGGTAGCTCTTAGTGTTTTGTAAAGTAGTCTGCTACTTTGGATTTGCAAAATGGATATGTGTATTTTCTATTATGATCTATTGAGAGCAGCCTGCCCGAAATGCTCTGCTTTTTTATTTTAGAAGAATATACTTACATAAGTATGTATGTGTGTAGTTCTTTTGCCAAGAGTTATTTCTCTTATTGTATTTGGCTTATACATATATATATGTGTTAAATATTTTAACATTCAACTTTTCATTTTCTTTCATGCGAGACTTTGGGATTATTAGCTATGTATGTACATCTGGTTAGGATGACCCTTACTTATGTAGTGCATTGTGCCGGAAGTAGGAAATGTGATATGTGAGGGAGGATAGAGGGAGTAGTGTTTGTGAACATACGATTTGAATCCCTCCATGTTGGGGAAGATAGGAAAGACATATGTAGGGAGATCGTTACACATATGAGCCTTTCGACCAAATAACGAATTGTCTCTATAATTCATAGTGCGATTCGCTGATATATCGACCAGAAATGGATTCGCTTTCAGCTAAAAACATGTTGCTTGCAAATATGAGCAGATCTCGGGAACATATTTATTCTCTTACTTCATTAGTTCACATTCCATTGTAGTTGCAATAAACCAGGGTAACACATCCCACGTTGCGACGATGCTCCAGTGAGTCAAGTATGAGCCTTTTCCCCCTCTTCTGTTTTCTCAGAGTTGTATTCCATTTTCGGTTGGGTGTATATAATATAAATGGTAAGGATATCAGAAGGAGTGCATTACCTCTTACGCTGCCTTAAGAACTGATGCACTTGAATGTTTCTTTAGAGATATGGAAAATGTGCTACACAGAATTTTCATGCCAAGAACATCAAGAGCTTCTGATTCCTCAATATTTACATAACCCATAATTACAGATGGAGCAGCATGCACGGTCATACGTTTATGCGTAACCACACAGGACTGCGTCTTACGAGTATTAAAATCAACTCGATGCGTATGACTCCATTCAGAGATTATTACAAGATCTAGATTAAGCATATTATTCATATTTTGCCTCATCGCCCTCATCTCCAACGGCCTTGGCCTATGGTCAAATGGGTAAGAATGACTTATTATTAAGAAAAATAAGAAGCAGGGTATGTATAAAGTTTCAAGTTTATGGTATGATAAAAGGACACACAATACGCAAATAGTCCATCCCCTGCTATACACGTGGTGTGTATTTTTATTTACATAAAAAATTTTAATGAAAAATGCAAAGCGGCAATACACGCTCTTATTCGTTCAGTTTTTCTCCTCCAATAAATTTCTCTGCTTCGTTTTTACTCCTAAAATGATTGTATTTGCCATTATTTTTGCTTGGTCTTTTTAATAAGTTTTCCTTGTATTTGATTGCAACAAGTTGGTTTTGTTATTGTGTTTTTTATTATATTGAAATAGTTTTAATTTATATTGAAATATTGTTAGCGTATTTAATTAATAAAAAAGGCATTTGCCTTTGCTATAATAATTGCTTACAGTAATAATTGAAAGAGAAACAACAACTACTTGTTAAACATCTGTTGTTTGTCAGATTTTGATGTTGCATTCAATACATTGAATTTAATCCTTTGATTTTCATTTGCACACATTTACAAAAAATATTACCGTTCATTAATGTGTACATATGTAGCTATGTATGTATGTACATACATACTTATGTACGAAAATACATATACATATACATGTGCTATAACAGCAAGGAACATTGGCTCCGATAAGATGGCCTCTGTAAAGTTAACATTGATTTTGTTTAGTTTACATTGCAATTGTTTTGTGGGTTTTCATAACAACAATGTAAGCAAATTTAATATGAAATGTTATACCATATCCAAAGAAATCCAAGTGATGGGGCTGATTTGGTTCAACTATGTTTTCTTAGAAAATTCAAAGTTTATCATTTAAAAATGGTAAAAAATATATGCATATTAAATACTTTCACTTAAAACGGAAGATTTTGAAACATGCGTACTTCCAGCTGTTTGCAGAATCGAATAAGTACGAACACTTTTTAACCAATTTTTAAGCGATTTTCTTCAAAAAAAGTTACTTAAGGAATTTATTTACAAAGTTTAATTTTATTATATTTAATTTAAATTAAATATAATGTTCTCCAATCATTTTGTTGGCCAAACATTATTGTACAATATTCTCAACACATTACAAAATATTCCTTCTTGCGCAATATACATAAATCAAATTACTTGAGTTTGTTCAATAACAGGGTGGCGCAAAAGTAATCATCCTATCAGAAAATGCTATAAATTTTGCGATTGGCGCCTAACGTCAGTTCTGTTTTGACATTTGTGTAGTAAACACATGCGAAATACACGTTAATAAACAATGCTATGCTACACTGCTCCAGAACGCGGAATATTGGTGACTATTTGTTTGACCAATAAAATCATCAAAAATAATAATGAGTGATGATGCCCATTTCCATCTTAGCGGGTACGTAAATAAGCAAAATTTACGCTTCTGGGGCACTGAAAATCCGCGTGTAACCCACGAAGATCCATTACACCCGCTAAAAGTCACTGTATGGTGTGCTGTTTTCGCTGGAGGAGTCATCGGACCTTTTTTCTTCGAAGACGTCGCGGGCCAAACGGTTACTGTGAATGGTGAGCGCTACATAGCAATGATCAACGAGTTCTTTTTGCCGCAACTTGATGAATTGGGATTGGAAAACATGTGGTTCCAACAGGACGGTGCAACGGCACACACTGCACGTGCCACAACCGATATGCTGAAGGATGCATTTCCCGGGCGCCTAATCTCCCGTTTTGGCGATTTGCACTGGCCAGCAAGATCGCCTGATTTGACCGCTGCAGACTTCTTTTTGTGGGGCTTTTTGAAGTCGCGGGTTTACGTCAACAAGCCTCAGACTCTTGCAGCTCTTAAAGACAATATCCGTCAAGAATGTGAGGACCTATCGCCGGAAGTTTTGGCCAAAGTGATGGAAAAATGCCATAAAAAGGGCTCAAATGACAATCAACTGTGGCGGCGGCAATTTACGTGACATCATATTCTCGACTTGATGTAAAAAAATTAAAAGATCAAATAAAAATAATTCATAAGAAGAATCAAAGTATTTCACTTTAATTTTTAAATTACAGCCAAAAAACATCGGAAGGTTATTTTTGCGCCACCTTAGGCAATTTTATTGTACAATATCAATTATTACACAATAATATTGTAAATAAGTATATGCGAACTATGAAACGAAATATATTTTTTTACAAACAATTTGTAGCTTATTCTTCACAACAAGTTGAGTAATTACCTTTTATTCCTTTATTTTTATTATTGGCTGATTAAAAAAATAAAGGGTCCTCCAAATAATTTTTTTTTTGAAACATCGAGTATAGCTTCGGCTGTGTGGCGTAGCGCCGTCCTGTTGAAACCAAATGTTGCCAATATCCTCCTCTTGAATTTTTCAACATGGCCCGATAACGATCGCCATTGACTGTAACGTCCACTCCTTGCTCATTTTCGAAGAAAAATGGCCCAATTATGCCTCTGGACCAAAATCCGCACCAAACAGTGACTCGTTTTGGGTGAACCGGCTTTTCAATGTATGCGTGCGGGTTTTCTGTACCCCAAATGCGACAATTTTGCTTGCTTACATACCCGCCAAGATTAAAATGAGCTTCATCTGAAAAGATGATTTTTTTTGGCAAAATCGGCATCTTCTGTAGTCGATCGCAGGCCCACTTAGCGAAGCGAAAACGCATTGGATGGTCAGTTGGCTCGTTCAGCGGAAGGATCAAACTAATTATCTGTCAAATCAGACATGAGCCATTCACGAAATAAGCACAAGTTGAAAAAAAACTTTAGATGGCGGACCCTTTATATTAATGTGGAAATGGATAAAATAATGTTTAGCTCTCTGTTTTCAATTGGTTGACTTCAATATGCGGTTCACAGAATAAAACCGATCATCTCGAATAAGAAAAGTTTACCAAAAGACCTTATTTATCTCTCATAGTGTTTAGTGTTTCTATGTATATGTTTGGGTCTTGTTTTTGTATGCTCCAAGATGATAATAATAATAATATTTCCCTTATGGCAAAAAATTTATATTACAAACTTTATCCTACTTAGATTTTTATTACTCTTCCTTTCTATTTGTTTGGGCGATTAGAATCAGAGTCTTACAGGAATTGAATCTAGAATATTAATTAACAATAAAAATGGTTTGTCAAGTAGTACGTTTACGCCACGATTCCACAATATTTTCTTCCAACTGCTTTTTTTTCTTTGAAAGTTCAAGAGCAATTTTTTTTCGAATACTGCACATGCGTGCAAAATCGAGGGTCTTGCGCGTTTCTCTATTATGACCTAAAATATTGTAGCTTTATAGCCGTTTAGGCAGGCCTGAGGCAATTCCCCTTCAATAATAATTTTTACCTGCAATATTGAGTACTTTCCGGTGTCTAATTCCGATCGGTGATGCTACAAAAAACTATCTCGCCAACATTTTTAACACAGTGTGGAACCAATCAGCAACATCACTATTCGGATGTCCTCTAGCAGTCAACCATTAGTTTAAAATATTTCTTTCGAATGTTTCGCGTTTAAAAGCAACCGCCCTTTTAATTTGGAAGTTTCTTCTTCTTCTTAAAAGATTACCCCAAAGCGTTTTTAAGAAATACCAATCTAGTGTAGTCGGCCTTCCAAAATCAGCTTGTTTTAAGCAAAATTTTTTCTTTTCCATTTCCTCTATCATCAAAATATTAATTTAAATATTTGTTATGGTGCCTTTGGTGCTCAATGGATGCTGCAACATGTGAAAGCCGAACAGGTTGGTTTTAGTATCCCTCCGTTTTTTTTTTTAATTTTTTTTTTGAGATCACGATCTAATTCTTTCATACTTTCCCCTGAATACAAATATATTCAAATGTTTACTTTTCTATTCCAGTTTTTACATTTCTTTCATAACAAGTACAAGTAAATCTGGGTTATTTGGTCACACATGTAAAAATATTATTTTTCAATTTGAAGAAGTATAAATTTTCCTCTTAAACAAATAATAATAAAAGTGCTCTTTTACAAATGTATTTATTTTGTTTTTGATATTTTTTCGAATTTCAATAACATTTATTTGTTTTCAAAAAGAAGTTAAAAAATTGAATAGTGGAAAAACAGAAACATTTAAGATTTTATTAGAATCCAAGATATTCACTGACGGTTTGTTATTAATTTCAATCATTTGCTGAATTCGGAATTGATTTGATTCAAATGCAAGTTATAGTTGTGGACATTTATTTTCTAACGGGTAACAAATTTGACGGCTTGGGCATAAATTAGTTGATATGATTTAATGAAAATGTAATTTTGAAATTCTTTTATTACAGAAGCGGTAAACAGTGTCGGACGTATTGTTTAATTTTTGTATACCTGGATGTAAAGTCATCATTAAATATGATGAAACTCCTCTCAATTCTGAGAGGTGATTTTTATTTAAGACTAAAAAGATATCGCTGGTACAATAGCTACTAACCATAGCCTAGAGCTTTGTTCCAAACTGGATGTTTCAGAGTCCTAAATTTGTTGTAAAAGGGAACTTAAATAAAATGACTGACCATGGACCAAAGTGGCTTTGCTTTACGCAGACTAATAGCTTTAAAAATCGCTGTTTTAAGGTAGATATTTGTCAAGTGCCTTTGAGCATATCAAGATGGTTTTGTCTGGTCCTAAGTTTACTAAAAGATGGAAATCCAATAGGTATATACAGCCTTCAAACTACTCAGGTAATGTTGCTACGGAGTCGTTTAGGAGGTAACTGTTGGTTGAGTGATTTGTTTTGTGGGATGCCTTTAGTGGCATATTAATTGAGTGAATTCCGGATATAGTCAGTGGCGAAGGCCGATGAGGACATAACATAGCCTTGTCGTTTACTTCGTTCTAGTAGAGAGTATATGGTTGGCATGATTTAAAGCTCTCTTATATTGTGGCAGATTAATTAGCTCCAGCCCATCAGCACAATATTTTTCAAGTGGTCCTACCATCATGTACGAGTCCCTGTTTCATTATTAGTCCGATCTGGTCTTAAACTCGCTTAAGGAATCGTTAGTAATAGCCGTTTTCAGCTCTTGCGAATGATCTTTGGAAGAATTTTTTTCTTAAGCGGCACTTAACGTTTACTGATGACTCTACTACGTTTGGTTGGCATATTCCTGATGCATAAATGTATCATCTGAAAGAGTTTCGTAATAATTGAATAACAATTTTAGTTTTTTTTTTTGTCAAGTATCATTTTTTTGTTGGCGAAAAATTTAAAAATACGAAGGGATTTCTTTTTCACATCTAACTATTCTTTTAAATCGTTATGTGTTTGTAGTTGTTTAGAAGAACTTTGAGAGCCACAAAATTAAATAGTGACCGTATTTGGCCTTGTGGCGACAACCTTACTTCTGACCGGATGTAATCTAAAGAGATACTGTAGCCTAAGTACATGTACTTGTCTTTATTATCAATTCACACACACTGACACCCTAAAACTTTACATTCAAACATGCAAACAATATTTTGTCCAAGTGTGAACCATTCAATGGCTCTAACTTGAACATTGGGCAGTGGAGATAAAAATTGTAGCAGAATTTTGATTTTGTCTTTCAGAGCCATCATGGGCAGTCAGTTGTAAAGGATGTACAACAATAAATGCAGACGATGATGTTCGTCTCTTTTTTGTGGTCAGCCAAAGAATGAGTCAAGCCTTCATTGCAATTTTAGGAGCCACTGTGCAGCACTAATCAAAAAAAACAATTTTAAATTTGAATACAAGCTATCTTATCTTAGTTTTTTTATTTGATTTTTGACTCAAAAATGTCTGTAAAAAGGAAAGCGTATCAAAGATTTCATAGGGATGGGATACAATAATTATTTTTATATATTCAAAGAAAAACATCAATACACAAGAATATCATTTCAATTGCTAAGAAAAGGTTTTTATACAGTTTTAATAAATATAATTTTCTTTTTAATTTTGAGACTGTAGAGATGTAAGATCGTGGTATGAATCTTGGTCTGCAATTATTTATTTGTTAAAATTTTGGTTTCATTATATTTAATAAAATTTTCTATTAATTTAAATTTTCATGAGGTTGTTGTATAATACTTGTGCTATAATTTTAATCTTCTTTGTTTTCCTTCAAAAAAAAAAGCTTTTACTCTGAGTAGTAAAATAAACAAAATTCTTAAGAAAATAAAAAAAAAACTTGTAAGAAGAGGGTGATAAAAACAACTTTGTTAAGGAATCTTTTAGTCAATACACATACAAAAACAAATATTCATTATCCTTTAGTTGTATCTATTTTTTGTGTCTGAGCATTTGGGCTTTCAAATTGTTTACTATGCGGTATAATTTTTTATGGCCTGAGATTTATTGGAATCCATTGCCAATTGTTATTATGACAAAAATATTGAATAAAAGAACTAAAAAACTGCATACAAGAACAAAAGTAGCAAACGATTATGAGAATTTTTTTTGAAAGGTATTAATTAATAAAAAGCTAAATAAGTTTCACAATTTAAATTAGTTTAATTCATTGTAATAATTATTTTGTTTTAGCTGCATGCCTTTTAGTTTACGGTTTAGGGTTTTTTCTAATCATCTATTATCAACTTTAGTTCATAATTTATTGTTTTTGTCTACAGATTGTACAATTTTATTCTAAGCATTTGTCATACAACTTTGGAAGGAGGCATTACAGCACAGAATCTAGACGCCACAAATTATATAAAAATGAGACCTATATGTCTTCAACTTTTAAAAGCTTAATTCTGATAAAGATTCGATTTTATCGTTGTGAAATCAAATATTCTGCTTTTTATCTCTAAATTAAGTCTTGAAAAATTAAAGGCAATTAAATAAATAATGATTTTTCTTGATGGCGAATCTCAATGGAAGATAGTAAAATAAAAGGATACTCGTGTTTTATTATGAAATTGAGTTTCTTTTTTAATTGATTCAGACAGTATGGAGCAGGGCAAATTACCTTTACGTCCTTAACAAATTTCGTTGATGTAGCGTTAAGTCTTTTCTTTTGATGCAAGTTTGTGATTAGAATAATTAATAAAGAACTTTAATTTTGAACTAAGACCCTGTTTAATGATTATCACATTAGAATATTCCGAGCCATAATTTTTGTTTGTACGTGTAGCATATCCATTAAATTAGGGACTCATTTCATAAGCTTTGGCGAAAAATCGCTTGTATTACTGAATTATGTGCCAATAAGTTACCCCTTAAGCATTTTATACATTATCCTACGATTCTCAGGAGATGTAATTTCAGAACTTCATAGGAATGTCTGGGATGAAAATTGTGCAGAATGTGCATAATGGGCTGTAAATGTTCTGGAATTCATTTCTTCTTATAGAATTTAAATAAATCACATTATTTGCCTCAACGCTAAGGATTGTAAACTCATTTCTCCTTAGGAAAATCTCATTGGTTTTAAACTTTCTTACAAAATCATCCAGCTACTTCCATGTTTCTTGTATACAAATGTCGTTGGCATTAATGGTGCTGTAATCAGGCGCATTACGATGCATCCAAAGCCAAGTGCTACTGTTCTCTATACAAATATTACTCACTCAGCAGTACATTAATTGAATTGGATGGGAGTGGCGTCTTTTATAGATCTCGCGACGTTACAGTAGCTTTTATTTGAAAATTTCAAAAATGCGATCATTAAAAGTTGAATAGTTTAAAACAGAATTTCAAAGAATATGGTGCCATCATATTCTATACGTACTTTTTAAAAACCATATATTTATTTTTTAATTTTAGTAATATGGATTATTATTATTTTAATTTGCATTATTTTTATTTCCAACACAAAAGGTTACAAATGAGAAAATCAACCACGATTTATTGTTTGTTGTTGGCTTAGCTGAGTACATGCCTGCATTTCATTGGCTGACGAGTACTGATGGTTTGGTTAGCGCCAATGAAATGCAGGCGTGTACTCAGCTAAGCCAACAACAAACAATAAAATTTTAAATGGTAATTAAACCCATTTCTTCTCGCTTTGATCACGATGGAACGTGTTGATATCCAGGTATTTATTTAAAGTTTCCACGCCCTTTTAATTTTGTAATTCTTGCATTTTAGTTAAAGCTTCTGTCAAATTTTTTTTAATGCACTGCCACAAAAATTACTATGAAACATTTAACTGTTAAGATATTTGCGGTACAGATCTTTTTTGTCTCCTTTTTGTCCTTTTGTGTCTATTGGTCCAACTAAACTTTTTTTTTAATAGAAAATAATTATTCAGCAACAACGTGTGCGTGTGAAAGAAGCTCCAAAACCTTTTTCCATCATGATTAGTTGCATAATTTCCTCTTACTGTTTAACATAAGTTTTTTATGGATCCTTCTTTTCTAACTTTGGCATTGTAAATTTATTTGTAGGCGGTTACACTTAACAGGTGTTTGTGTTTTCATTCTTTACAATTAAATAATTATACTGTCAAGTAGTTTTAACTTTTGTTTTATGAAAGAAAGGCACAAGAAGTAAGCGGCAGCATATTTCATCCTTGTTTATTGTTGGAACTAAAGTTAAGTTTTACCAGAGAACAAAAGGGAAATTATATAGGGGCCAAAGTAGTTTTATTTATCTTTTTAAAATATGCTAAATAGATAAATTTTTTATGAATCAAGTCGGAATGATTTTACACGAAACTATATATGTTAACAATATATGAACAGACCAATAACTTTCGCTGCTCATGAAAAAGTCGAATGTGCCGAAATCGATTTGGTGTTAAGTTTACTTTATTTCTTCGAGAGATTTTGTTAATCTTTAATAGTTAATGCAGAACGAACATGTTCATGTTGTCTGTGTGGCCTCTATATCTACTCCTCGAGAATCATATGCTTTCTGCTCGACGCACATAAAAATCTATTGGTATTAAAATGTCACATTAATGAATTTCAAATGCGGGCATATTAAATAAAATCCTTTATTTTTGTCACATCAGATCATATTTTTCTTCGTCGTTTTTAGTTAAAGTGGGGAATATACTATACATATTGTAGAGAAAACTATAAAGAATAATAATAAAAATTATTGTTTTCCATTGAAATACATATGTACATATATAAAAAAATAGGTTTTAAATGGAAATATGTTAATATGTTAATGTTAATTATAATTTGAAAATTCCTGTCAATTAAAAAAATATTAATTTTTTATTAATTCCATATTCAACCGATGCGCTGCTACGTTTTTTATTCTCCTGTCTATTTTTAATTCTGCGCCAAAGTTGTTCACTTTATTTTTGTCAATTCATTACACAGTCCTGTAAATTTTCTTATTACTAAAGTTGTTGTTTCTCTAGAATTTTTTCTTTTATATAATATATTGAAATAGGTGAAACAGCAACATTACACTTTAGAATTACATACATACTTATATACCACATACATAGGAATATTTATATTTTGATTCAGTTCACTTTATTCATGTTTTTGTACACTTTCCTTTTGTAGAAACCGGAGAGTGTGTAAAGATTTTTTATCTAGGATTTTTATTTTGTATGTTGTCTATATGTCACAGTTCACATGCCGTCTGTTAAGTTTGAAAAGAAATTTAAAAAAGTTGTTTCTTTAATCCAACTTTTTCTGTTTAACTATGAAATTAAAAAAAAAAAACTGAATGGTACTTTTTGTTTTTTTACATGTTGAACTGAATGAAGTGTTTCATGCACTTCATGGTAAATGTTTTATTTCCTTTTATCTAAGTTTGTTGTCTAATTCTATTGAAGATCTTAAAAATGCCTAAAGAAGCTGTTGAGCTTTTGTATTAAATTCCATTCAAGGAAATAATCGGATTTATGTTTGAGATTGCATAAAATTATATATTGTATATTGCATTCATCCACTTTATTAATAATATTTTAACACATAATTTGGTGTTAGTTTGACAGAATATTTTTTACGAAAAAATTGAAATAATTGTAGTTTGAAATTGAATTCTACTTTTCAAACAGGAAAAACTGGCATTAATATTATCAGGAATCTTGTTGTAATAACAAATTTCAAAAAGTTAATAGTACACAATCGTGTTTAAGTAAGAATTTCAATAATCAATAAGAAATGATGGAAAAAGCAAAGAAAATATAATTAGAAATAATGCATTAATATTGTACTTGAAAATTCTCACGTTTTTGTTTTACTTTGACCAAAGTCTATATAAAACTGGCACATAAATAAAGGAATTAAAGCTAATGAACCCTGAATAGTAGCGGTTTGTCGGTCATCATCCATATTCGATATGTTTTGCTTGTCTGTTACCTGTTCCATATTTTCTTATTTTCATTACATTTTTTTCAAGGTAACGAACTCAACCAAAATCATTCACCCAATAGCTGTTATTTTGTCCCTAACTGGACAGCTACACGCAGAGAAAAGAAGAGAATAGATAAGGTTGACAGGACAATGCGTTACACTTAACCCTCTGTGATGCGCAAAGGATTGCACATTTCATGGCATGCGTCGGGTTCTTGATTCTCCTTGAAGATTTGTCATAACATCAGTCAGTATTACATGAATTTCTAACCCACATAGGAAGTTGAGATTTTCCTACCCAAAAAGAAATCTGGCAAATGTTTACGCTTTCCAGACGTTTTGTTCCCAGATGCAAATAAACAACTGAAATGTAATATGAAATTACTCTTGTTTCAAAAAAGTTTAATTTTGTCAATATAATGAAGACAACTTCAAAATCGGTGAACAGGAATCAAAAAGGAGAACATTCTGCAATGACAAGATACTGAAAATAATTAAAATTTTCACTACTTTCGAATTCTTATTTTTTCATGACTTTCTTGGTTTTTGAAGACTTCAGACAATACAATTTTGGTATTATTGGGTTTTATCCTTCACTGTCTGTGCTATCCCCCCCATCAAATGTTACATGTTAAATGTTTTGCTTGAGATTTTTATTTTTGATAGAATTGTCCATGTTTTTATTTGTGGGATGAAAAGGGCTTCAAAGAAAAATAAGAGGTTTGTCAAACGATAGTTTAACCATTTAGTTCATTATACGATTAAGGCACTTATGGTATAATTCTCTCAAATTTAATTTAAAACTGTAATAATAATAAAACTTAATAAAATTTTTGTATTTATAAAACTATTTAAATTATACATCATAGTCATTTTTATGATCTTGTTTGAATTTTGATTTAAAAGCATAATTATTTCCTAAATTTGTTTTAATTTACCTTTTGGCTTGAGTTTGTGAATACGGAACTATATGCACGTTGTTTGCTTTCATTTAAATTTTTGTAATTAAAATTTTTTCATTTACATTTATTTTTAATTTGAAAGGATTTTCCATCATCCCACGTTTGGTGAGAGACCAGTTTCCAGAGTTCCTTTTCTTGACATTTTTGTTATTTGTTTTAGTTCACATTGTTTGAAGAGGATTTTTGTAAGCAAAAAAAAAAAAAAAACATTTAAATCGCACTTACAAGTGGTCCTTGAAAATTCTTTAATTTTGAGTGTTTATTTTAATCCATTTAATGCTTTCTTTACTTTTAATCTTTAATTTTTAATTTGCAGATTTTGTCAACAGCTTTTTATGGGATTGTAAATGACAAATTGTCATCAAGAAAATGTAAGGTAAGTGGGTAAAATAACACGTCAAATTTTAATAAAGGAAATAATAATTTTATAATTTATGAAAACCTTGTGTTGGAGTTTCTGCGAGTTGAAGGGGTGGAGGGTGGAAGAAAGGGTCAAGCCCCTTGGAAGGTTGATAATTGAAGAAAGTAAGTAAGATAATTAGGAAAATAGTGTGCATTGGATAAGGCATCATTTTGTGAAAAATTGGGTTCGGTCCTGGGCATACAAATATGGATTGCGTGAGTGCTGTGAATTCTTTAAAATTTTCTTCAATAAACGCAACGACGATTAGGTATGGGAAAACTCAAAAAATATGTGATTCATAAAAGGTTTCAGAGCAATATGATTATCTACACAATTGTCGGCAGTTGGCTGAGCAAAGCGTGAGCTTAGCCTGTGAACTTAATGACAAAAGTAGATGTTGTACATAATAAGACTGCAAGTAGGAATCACTAAAGACTGTCGCAAACATTTCATAATTCGAGCTGTTAGAGAAATTCTAAATTGATTATCTTGTTAATCTTTTTGGAGAGATCTGAATGATTTCAGGTGACCACTGATTGTGTGGGCTACAAATAATCAGAGTGGAATTTGAGGTCAATAATCTTAAAGATGAAAATTTTAATATTCAAATGCAAGTATTTTATTTAATGTATGATTCGCTAAAAACGTCAAAACTTTTGGTCTCTTTCTATCACTTTAACTTAAATTTTTTAAAGTAAGTTGCTTTGAAATTATTTTTTGTATCTAATCTGATTGATTTTGCCTCACAAGTGCTCATCAAATATTCTGGGTAATTAAAATTTAATTTTCTAATTGATTAAGTTCATCCTATGATTTTTGTCTAAAAATTTTCCTCTGGTGCATTATTATTGGCATTTCACTACTGGAATGATTCATAATTTTTACTATTATTTTTGCGCCACTTTGTCAATGGTGTTGACAGTGTTTTCTACGGATCGAAGCATGATGGATTAAATACATCGTATCGAAATAATTATTAAAAACACTTTGCAAAAAACGTATTGAAGTGTTCATCTGAGCATTAAGAGGGAAGTCTTGCAAATATTAAAGTTAATAGAGAAAAATGTGTGTATGTCAAGAAAATCAAAAAATTAAATATCCAACACAGCTCAGTGTAAAATACCTTTTTTACTATTATTTTCAAAATATAAATTAATAAGACATAAACTCAAAAATTGTATCAGAAGTAAATTATGAAATTTTGGTCTTAGTAAATTGACAATAGTGTTGCAAAAGCAAATTTAATTGCTACTTCTATTAATTGAAATAAGATTCTTATTTTAGTTTACAAAACCAGGCAGTAAATTATCGTTAATTATTTCTCCTCGTATCATTAAATTAAACTAAATTTTTCTTATATTTATGCAACAATCTTTATTTCTTATTCGGCTCTGTATTTTTGCTCTGTTTGACAAGGAATCAAATCCTGTGTTGCACTACAACTGGTATTCCTTAAGAGGGTCTTTGTTTAACTTCTTTATTTGCATTTGGTGTATGAATAAAAGGTTATTGAGTTCATGTTGCTACAAATTGCACTGTCGTAATGAAAAAAAGTTTTTCTTTTTCAAAATTACAATAGTGTTATAGTACGGATAGTGCGGATAGTAGTGTTTCTGCTGTTTGGGTTGCTATCCTAGTTGCTAGTGTTGGTGTTTCTTGTATTGTTTTTATTGCTAATCAAGCTGTTTTGATAGAAATATTATTGTTAATGTTAATATTGTGAATGCTATTCTATTATTTATTATCTAAACCTTTGAAAATACGGTAAATAGTTGATAAAAGTTTTTGTCGAATTTTAACACTTCAACGAACTCATTTCACAGTCAGATGAAACGAGTGAAAATATAAAGTATTTACAACATATAGAAAGTAAGAAAACTTACTTCAAAATGTCTTGCAAAAGAATTCCCGAAGATAAATGGGACTGTAAAATCGACTATAAAGACAGAAATTTCATGATCAAATAAAAATACCTTTCAAACCATTAGACACAATTTCAATAAAAAAAACGTGGTTTTAGGGCTTCATAAAAGCTTGCCGTTTGTAAAAGGAAATATTAAAATTTTGAGTGTATTTATATGAAAATATTTCTTAAAATTATTAACGAAGTTTTGTTAGTCAATATAAAAAAAAAATATTTTTTTGCGACTTAAGTTTGTCTATATAATTTTTGTATTTTGTTTCTACTAATGCGCTCGTATGCCATTGTAATATATTCTATTTAACCACATTTCTTATGTTGTCTTCCGTCTTGGTATCAACATTTTCCATAATATAAAGCCATCAGTCATTCCTATTGATTTTTCAATCAATCAACTGTCATTTGCCAGTATATTTATTGACATTTTTGTATTAATCTGATATTCTTATTTTCATTCATGCACGATTTTCCATTTAAGTTGACCTTATTTTATTAACAAATAGTATTTGAAATCTAATTTAATGGTTTGATATATTATTTTTTTAAGAACTAAAATATTTGATGTAGGAAAAGCGTATTTATAAAAAGTGATATGGCAGCAATTGTAGAAATTTTTTATAGCATGTCGTTAATTTAGAAAAATATTTGCAAAAATAGAGCACCCTAAACATTAGGAAATTTTCTCTAGTGAAAGGAAACTAAAGGTGCAAACGAAAAAATTCTTAAGCGAAAATTAAATGTATATGAAGACGAACTGGCATTTAATAAAAAATATTTCGTGTTCATTTATATCCTACAAGTACTTAATATTGACCAATTTTGAAGGCTTAATATGAAAAGGACCTGACCTGCAGACAAATTTGTGGCAATTGATCTTAAATTGTTGGTGTCATGGCATGTGGACATTGGATTGGTTATAAATCGTGGGAGGAGGAGGAGCTAAAATTACAGTAATATGCTATCGACTGCTTTATTTTTCTTTATGTTTCTTGTCATTTCTTTCAAATGATTTCATATTAGTATTCAACTGACTTTGACAAACAAAAATAAAATCAAAGCTTAAAAACGCCGAAACTGAAAAGGCTCGAACCGAATGTTTGAGTCTTAAGCAATAAAAAAGGAATTTTGGAAGTAAAATGCTTTGAACAAACATTTTACTTGTTTTATTCTTTCTTCATACACAAATGTGTTACACAATTGAAATACGCACTTAAAAAGTAGTAAAAAATTGAAAAATGAAAGTTGACGATGATGTTGTGAAGACCTCAAATTCAGACCACAAGTTCAGGACTCAAATTCTAGCCTATTTCTATTTCAAACTTAAATTTTACCATCACAGTTCGAAAAACTAAGTAAAACAATAAAAGAACATACTCTCTCTAATTTAAAGTTTGAGAAGTTTAAGAACCATCTGATGTAAGAAAAATATGATTACAATTATATGTTCCTTCCACTCCTGGAGGGAGCATAAATCTTCTACAAAGCATATACATCTTTATACGGGTCTTTGATGCAGTTGTTTTCGCATTGTTATTATTTGTTTTCCCCCTTATATCAGTTTCGGTAATCGGTTCTTGTGCCAGCTTAGTAAATAATTGGTCTGCTGTAGCAGATCCTCTGTAATTTTATCATTACAATTACCAAATTTTATTCCAGTATCTCCTTGATGAAATTTATATATAAAAATGGCGCAGCGTGAATGTAAAGACATTTTTTTCTTACAAGAATATTTTCTCTTATAAGAAATTTTCCTTACAGGGAAATTTTCAATTTAAAAGGAAAAAACTGAAACAAACATGACTTTTTCGAAAACTATCACTAGTAAAAACCAGGATATCTGAACTTACATGATGTAAGTTCAAATATTTATATTCATGGCAGAGCTCACAGCGCTTTTTTCCAAAAAAAGCTATAAAAGAGATACTGACATTCTTATTGATTAAAAAAAATGTTGTAAACAAATCATGAGTTTTATTTGCAAGTTTTGATGAATTTCTTTTAATTTTTATTGCCTGAATTAGTTGGATAATTATTTTTCTAAAAAGTATTTACAGGTCCTTGAGCGAATTTTTGTCATAGTTTTTCATTACTTTATACATGCACAGTATGTTAAAATTTTTTCATGTCAAACCACTGTGTGTGACTCATTTTAGATTTACTGCCAAACACACACGAAGGAGTTGATTTTTAAGCCGAGCATCCACTTATTTTTACAAATTTTTTTATTAGTTTCATCGCGTGGACTATCAGTCTTACCTGACAAAGTAATTTAGCATAATTATTTGTTTAGCCACCAAACAGATTTTAGATGCATCTTTAAAATATTTTATTTATAGAAGACTGTATCGACGTTAGTATAGTTTTTTAAAGCTAAAACTTAAAAATTACCCCATATTTATGCATTTCCATACAAGGACTTTATGCGATGCTGTAAACTAGTATCAAAGTGCTAAAAGCTAATTGTGGCTTTAAAGCGGGAACTTGTCATTTAAAAATCATCTCAATAGGTTTGTTTGGGCAAATTCTATATTTTCATAGTACTATTCTACTGTTTGTTTTTACTTTGCTGAAGGTTTAAGAATTAATTAAATATTGTTTTGAAATAAATTATGCCATGTAAAAATTTCAAGACTTTCATAAATGCTTTTTGTAAAAAGCAGTTCCCAAGATCTTAATTTCTAAATAATATTTATATTTTTTCTTTTTAAGTTCAAATTATTTTTATTTTTTTTTTTTTTGTTGCATGAATGAGTTTTTTTTTATAATTTTGATTTTTTTAGTGTGTGAACTGTTAGTAAAAGGGTTTATGTTTTTGTATGGGAATATCTCTTAAGGCAATATGTCCTTGCCTTACTTTCCGTTTTTTTTTTTTTTAATGTAGTAGAAATATTTAAGTCATTTCTGGTACATCTTAAATGAAGACTTGTGTGTTCTTTCCTTTTGCATTACGTTTACGTTGTTTGACTTCTTTTGAATTTTAACGGTACGAATTTAGCTGCAATTAGAAAAAAATTTACATCCGGCACGTAGTGGAGTGTTCAACTTAGAAAAAGTTCATAAAACTCTACTCCGCAATAAAGTACCAAAACTTGTAAAAAATTCACATACTGTGTTTTTTTTTCTTCTTAATTTTTTTCTACTCGCTTTGAAAAGAATAGAAATTCTAATGGAGAAATAAAAAAAAGAGAAAAACATAACGAACATAAATCACTCGCATTCATTTATACCATGAAAACGAGGCAAAGTCATACAAACATATTGAATCATGATGCAAATAATTAATTTCAATTTCTCGAACTTTTCACTTGTTCCTTATTTTCTCTTGTAATTTATTTCCTTAAAGAAATTTTTTTTAATTTCGACTTAGTGGCAGAAATATTAAAACAAATGTTATGAATTCAGTTCTTATGAATAAAATTCCAAACGGCATAAGGGAAATTGAACAGTGTAATCAAGATTTATACAACTAAAGAAGATTTATGCAACTATACTAAATCATCCGTACGATTATTGCCACTCCCAGGTATACAAAAAGTTCGGGCATTCATAAGAAGCTGGACGTTCCAATGGTTAAAACTGTGGTCTCAAAATATGTGGCAGCATGTATTTAGGAACTAAAGTATTATCTGAATTTACTAGCTTTCAATATTCTAAGCTTTAGAGGACACAGTCGCTTGAAAAGGACACTTTTGTTTTTAGTCCTTTACGAGATATTTGTAACATATCAAAGAATAAGCTATGGAAACTATTTATGTGTCTATCACTTGCCAGATTTTAATGATTAATCCTTTTAGAGCTGAGATATGAGTGCTTATTGTTGGTTCAATTTATATTGATGATTAAAAAACAATAGGAAATCAGAAGCAAAACAAAAACTTCAACACGACGAGTGTACGTATAAATATAATGCGAATCTTTTATTGAAATTCATTATTTGGGATATTCTCCCCAACTAATCGTTAGAAACAATTAGAGCTTTTGCAAAATGCATAGAAAAAAACTGTTTAAACTTCATTGACGATTTGGTTTTAGCAATCAATGAAATGTCGGCATATGAAGAGCTAAAGCCACAACAAACTTTTGATTTTTTCTATAATGCAAATCATGAAAATTAGAAATTTTTTTAATGATCTCTGACTAGAGTAATTGTAAGGTGGTAGGACTTTTATAAAAAGTAGGCTTCAATCTGGTGCTGTAATATATTTAATATCGATCTGCGAACTAAACAACTGAGCTTTTTTTCCTTGGTAAACTAAATTTTCATTGGATGATGTTTGGTAAAAAAATTACGTTAATTTTCTTTGTTTCATTAGAAATTTAAAAAAAAAAATCCAATATTGCAATATAAATTATTTTGGTCCTGCACACAACAACAATTTCAGCATTTTTATTTCAATTGGAAAAATTAAAACTATTTCAGAACTTTTCATTCCTAGTTACTAAATAATTAAATTCAATTTCTCTTTTGTGTTTCTTACCATTTGTGTTCAGCATAAAATACTACAAGTCTAAACCAAGTAAAACCAAGGAATCTTTGAAACATATACAATTTGTTTTATTTTCTCAAAAATCTGGAACTAATTGGTTCCATTTATATACATAAATTAACCAGCAGGAAAATTAGTGATATAGACACGTAAATTTCTGTACTCCTTCATTTTTGTACTCCTTCTCTTCCTCCAAGTTGACTAGTCAAAATAAAGTTGCTATGTGAGTGCATCTAGTGGAAGATGAAAATAAATTTATGTATCCTGCGGCATTTGTGTCCTATGGAAACTCCAATTCATAGTAAAAATGTCGGTGCTTTGCTAAAAGTATATTGCCTTGCAACTACGTTCTTAAATACAATCCTTTCAACATAAAAAATATATTCTGTTCCCAAATTCATCAGTCTTAATATCGATGAACGAATTGTGGATCCATTAAAATTTAGATGACTGATATATACGAAGTATTATGAAATGTAACAACACGTTATACGCTTTATAATACGATAAATTTTTATTGGCCTCTATTGGCTTCTCCGACAACTTAATAGGTTTAACAAAAATGTCATTATTGTTTTAGGCGTTGGCAAATCATATATTTCTATCGGTATTGTTAAATCAGAATTTCTCTAAAGAAAATAATTTTATATACAGAACTTTTAATATAAAGATAAAAGACATATTTAGCACTAACGTGGGTACCTCCTACAGTATTAACTAGTCTTCCCAAAGAGTCCACTTAATGTGTTTACCTATGCTCCCCTACATGTTGGCTTATCTGTAGGGCTATTTTCGAAGCATCTTTAAGAAATATAGTTTACTAATACATCACTAGCACATCACTAATGCAATAGCCATCTTAATCTCTGCAGTTTCATGATTTCTTGGAAGCTTTTTCTTTTACAGCGTACCTTATTTATCTGACTTGACTCTTGTTTATGTATAACTCCTTCCAAATAAATAAGTGGCTCATCACAGAAAGTTGCCATTGGATGATCACTTGAGTAGCAGGAACATATTTTTAAAACCTTATCGGAAACTGACATTGATACCATATTGGATATGGAAAGAAATTGTTACTATTTTTCCAAAGAGAAATTTTCTCCCCCTCACATCTAACAATTTTCTTTTCAAAAGAAACTAAATATCGAAAATAAAAAAGTGCTGATGGAAAATCAGACTTAGATCTATTGAATTATGACTGCCTACATGCAGCACATGGGATAAAAGTAAAACTCATTAATATTTCAGAGGCAAACAAACAACAAAGTTTAACTCATACATTGATGACGATTAAACACAAAAGCTTAGAACGGGTATAGGAAAACCACAAGAGATGAAATAAAACTGGGTGAACTGGCAAACAACATGTATTGCTAGAGCAGTCATGGCCTTTATTTTCTTCGTAGAAACCAACATTAAAACAGATTAAAAAAATATGTAAATGATTTATTCCTAGTAAAACCAAAACTTAAGAGCAAAAATCAATAAGTCACGAATGTATGCAGGGCACACACATCCAGCAACAGCTGAGAGAAACCCCATTTTAATAAGTGAAAGTATATTTATTATAAAAAGGGTTTCCTTCAGATTTTATATTCTTAAAAGCAAAAATTTTATGTTTGCAAAGCGACAACAAAATAGTGCGAGAGGAAAA
The DNA here is from genome assembly GCA_963681545.1 of Germaria angustata. Lineage (NCBI taxonomy): Eukaryota > Metazoa > Arthropoda > Insecta > Diptera > Tachinidae > Germaria > Germaria angustata. The sequence continues at coordinate 50,194,706 of OY813001.1, read as the reverse complement.
ACTAACAAATGTAAAACAACAATAGTTTTATCGCTATAAAAGTGGCAACATACAGTTCATGGCTTTAAGAATAGAGCAGGTTAAATGTGATTTATTGAACTACATAGACGGGAAATATGTCACATATAAAAATTTTATAAAATTTTAACACAACCGCAGTGTTGGTACCATTATCTGTGCACAAATTTTCATTGAAATCCGTATAATGAGTGAAAAAGTAATAAATATCGAAGCATACAACTTTATAAAATATTTATAAAATTGGTAGGATTGTTTTATGGTACGCACAGGACTGAGTCTTACCTTAAAGCGTCCTAGACTTGTAGTGCGAAGGTCCCAGGTTCGAATCCTGCCCCAGAACTCTGGAAGTTTGTGTTTGATAATTAAAGGGAGCGCACAACAAGCCTTCACTGGCTTAAGTGTATGTCGTATGACATGGGCTATCACACCCCTCCAATCAACCTAACCTAACCTAACCTATACTTAAATACTTACATTATGCTGCACTTATTTAAGCACAATAGATCAACAATGGTCGCAGTGCAAAAGCCCATCCTGGGCCAAAACCCAACTCCATTACATTCCATGCTGCACTTGTTTCCCATGTAAGTAATTTAAGTCATAAAATTTCATAAATGACATATTTTGCTCTAATGTTTTTTTATTGTGAAAACTTTAATGTTGCACTTTGAAACACCATAATGTCATAATGTTGTAAAGTTTTTCCCTTCAAAAGTTTGCACTTATTGAGATGTTTTCATGCATGTATTTGTATGCTGTTTCAGCAATAAATTAAAATTATCCCTACACAACCATTATGGTCGTTCGAAAATATGCCATAAATGCGTTAAGGTAACGTTAAGCGAGTGGTAATGGCAATGTGTCAGCAAACATTTTAATGACAGTTCCACTAAAGTACTTGGGGAAATAATTTATTAAACTTGAAACGATTGTCCGCTGCTTTAATACGAATCCTGTGGCCATGTATAATTATATGTATATGTATATGATTAAGAGGTTTAACATGAATGTATGAGCAAATTTAACTCACAGATCTCTTAATCATGCTAAAGAAAAATTATTGATTAGTTGCTCAAAAATAAGGAAATATTTATGTCAAATGTTTGCTTGGTTTTAAAAATTTAGTTTTCTGCATTTGCTAAGATCTTTAATTTGAGAAAACTTACTTTGTATTAATTCTGTTACGAATTTTATATCGATGAAATTTTGCTGGTGGTTATACCATAACATCAGTTGACTAAAACCTTCAGCAAATAAATAAAAAGAATTGGACAACATGGCGGATAATTTAAAAAATGGAAAGTGATTTTAAAAAACAAAATTATGATTTCATGCCTGTTAAACGTAAAACATAAATAAAAAATTTAAAAAATATAAACAAATTTCTTGGAACTCAATAAAAAAATAAATAAATCACTTTTTAATAAATGGTCAGCGTGTAAAATAATGCAAAAAACTAAAGAAATTGTTCAATTTGAAATTAAATTGGTAACATGGAAAATTTTTACAGAAGAAAAAAAAATAATTATAGAAAAAAATATTACGATAATTTCAATAGACTTTGAATAAATAAAGTAAAAGGAAAATTGCAAGTAAAGAATAAATTTGAATTTGGTTAAAAACTTATTAATTTGTAAGGAAAATAAAACTCGGAAAATCCTGCAAAGACGTTTTAACGAATCCCTATGTTGCTGTGAAATGGCGCTCAATTCTGTCGGTGTACCTTTGTAAGGAAACTAAATATTTTGTTCAATGTTTGTATAAAATTTTCCTTAAATACTTCGATAACAAAAATACTAATGGTTTTCCATTTGCATTGAAAATGTGTTTCTTATCCCTAAATTTAATTTGAACTTGTTAAATGGTCCATCTTCCAATTATTTTATTATGATATTCATAACTTTCAAATCCTTTTTTGTTGTTCTTTCCCTTAAAAAGTTTAGTCCTTTGAGCAATGTACATGGATGTTGTATTCATGTTGTTGTAAAGGATTTTTCTTTGCTCATTTCCATATTTTTACATTCTCTATTTATTTATTTTTTATATATTTCTAATTTTTTTATATCGTGTCCATGTTTTTATATTGAACTTTTGTATAGTGACGAAAAATTTATCGTTACATACGGATCATTAGGTTTCTTATATGTGCAAGAGATCGACAACATGTCGTTTCATTTCAGAGATTTAAAGGAAAATTGGATAAAACGACAAAATGTTAAACAATTTCTTTTGGCAACAACATGTTGTATATGGCAATTATGAAAAATAAAACAACGGCGGTTGTAAGTTTTGTAGTTTTAAACTTTGAAAGATCAAGATTTGAAATATTAGCAGTTTAATTCGGTTCACAAAGTTAGGGTCTTTATTAATCTTTGCTAATGTATTCGCGTTTCTCTGCTAAATAAAAAATTATTAAAATCCATGGCACGGAAGGAACTCTATATTTTTTTTTATGGCTGACAAGTTTTATTGTGAGGGAAATAATGTTTAAACGATAACGCGTCTTCTAAAATTGCAGGTCCTAGTGAGAAAAATAAATGTCGTTCTTAAGCAATGACATTTTCATTGCTTCCAAAACACCCCAGAAAGAAAAGTTGGAAAAAATTTTCATTAAAAATATTAACTATTTTTTCAAACGTGTCAAACTCGAATTGAAAATATCCCATCGTCTTCTTAAATATTCCAATTTCTTTAATTTACATGAGAAAATATTTTTTTTTCAATCTGCTATGAGCAGCCCTTGTATGTCATATTATCTAGATTGAGGTTTTGAAAACAATTGTTTTTGTAGACCTCTAACTAGAGAATATTTATATTCTTATACATTTATAAAAACTAATAGTTTCTCGTAACTGGGTTTTTCTCTCATACAAATTTCAAGCGTCTGGAAATGTTTCGTTTTGCAACATGAGGCTCTACATTTTTCAAATTATCTTTTATTTTTAACTGTTTTAATGGTCAATAAATATACGAGTAGTTCCAACACTAATTCTTCTGCTATAATATTTATCTATACTTCCTATAAAGTAATGTGCTTCCGCTGTTAAAAATACATCCTCAAATAAATTTATAGGATATTTTGTATTTTTTTTTTGCTTCCTAACAATAAATTTTGTATTTTACCCCTTGAGAGAAAAGGACGTGTTATTGCCGTCGAGTAAAAGCTGCTTTAAAAATAAATTTAAAATAGACAAAAACACGTTGGTAGTTTGTTGCTCTATTTTCAAGGGAGATTGAAAACTGTGTGAAAACTGTTTTCTCCTTGAGCCATTGTTCCGTGATATTCTATTTTACATCTTTGAAAATAAATTTTTATTTCTTTAAGTCTTATTTTTATTGCCAGAGAGACTTGATTGAAAATGGAAAGCCATTAATGTCTTGGCTATTGATTGTAGATAATTTTTGCATTATCTTTGGAGGATAAATGTTGTTTTTATACGAGTAGAATAGGGCAATGCAATTCAATTCATAGAAGATTGAATTTGACTATTTTATGATTCGTTAAAAAAATCTTATAAAACAAATTTAACTTAAATGCATAAAATATTTTGTATTTTTCTTCAAGTATTAACATTAGAAATAGTGTAAAAACCATTTCTATTCTTTCGCTGTTTTTTATGAAAATAAACATTATTTTCCTTGGCTTACATTCATGATATAACAAAAATCTTGATCACAGGTAGTCTAAGATGCTCATTGTGTTAAACGAAAAATTTCTAAATATATGATTAGGAATATGATTCCTTTGCGATCTTTTCATACAATATCTTGAATATTTAAACCATTTCTTGATACAAAATCAGCTTTTAAATAAACTCATAAATGTATTGGAATATTATTGACTTGACCTCTTAAATGACTGTAGTTTGAGACTTTTAAAAAAACTGTTTATGAAACCAATAATAATTGATTGCTTGGGGTTAAATTTATTATAAATGCTTCCATTTTGGATTTTTACAAACAAGCACAACGAAACTAAGATTGAAACAATTTCTTTTAAAGAAATTTTTTTTTAAAAATTACTATTTAATTTTAGTGGATTAGAGAAAAATCGTTTTCTTGATACATTTATGGATATTTTTTAGTTAAGTAAACCGCCTTAAGGACTATTATAGAACATATTGGAAGCTGCTTGAGTCAAAATCATTCAAATTAAAGATATTACAAAAAAATATCAGTTTCAAAATGAACTAACAGCATCATTAATATATAATTTATTAAAAGCAAGCCATCCAGTTAATAAATTAATTTATTTCAAATGTGTCGCTGTATTTGGGATGTTATTGCGTCGAGTTTTTTGCTTTTTATCGAATTTAAGCCTCTAGATTTGGATCCAACTTCCTTTTACAATTTCTTTTACCTCAGGTTGGGTGGAAAAACACGTAACATTTTTTTACTAAGAATATTTTTTTTTTACTAATTTAATTCACACAGAAAGTTTTTTCATCCCACAGGAAATAATGTTTGTTTTTCGTTTCTACGTAGTGAATATGTGTGCGAGTGACTTCAAATTTTTTATATGCAAAAGGCATAGAAATTTTCATGAAAAGAAAAGAAATCAAATTACGGAGAAGAAGAGTGTGCGAAATCGTGATACATTTATCCGAATTTATTTCAACTCAATTCAAATAAAATTGTAGACAAATTTCCATAAATTATTTCCCTCCTGTAAAGGGGTTATTGCTCAACTATTTGAAAGTATCAGAATAATTTTATTTTTTAAGAGATAAACTTTTTCTTCGATTTTTAGCCTTTTTTTATTCATAAATATTCTTTTGGGTTTACAATTGAACCAAAGTTTTCTGACAAAGATGTCTTAAATCCATTAAAAATAAGCTGGTAGTCTTTCTTAAGGATGGCTTTTTCATTATTTTAAGGTATCGATTAGTTATTTTTTCAAGTCCTTGAGAAGATAAGTTAACAAGACCTTAATAGTTAGAATTACCGTGAATTCATGCTCTATTTTCTAATAGTACTTTGTGGTAAAAATTAAATATTGTTATTAAAATGGATAGATTATTGTTTCTCAATTCACAGCTGATACTATTAATTTCACATAATAAATTGCAAATTTGTACCCTTGAAGGACATAAGTTGGCTTGCAGTGCTGAATTGCTCCACATAATTCAATACAAAATTAGTGATTTTTGCAAAGAAGAAAAAAACATTAGAAATTTTCTTTTCTTAACGCTGTCAAGTGAACGCTCACATAATTTTTGTCATAATATGGTCGCTTAAAAAATTAAACAATTTTAAATACCCTTTAACACAATATCAATCGTTACATTTGTGAAATATACAACTTTTCGAAATGTGTTCCGGCTTAGGCCGATAAAACTCGATATTATAGTCTATAGCTTTAGTTGAAACTCATAAACCTTTTTCTGAACTTTTAACTCTTGTAAAAATTAAAATTTGGGTAAACAAATGAAGCATTGAGGTCAATGCGGAGGGGAATATGCATAATGTATTCATGTAACGCAAAGGATTTTTATATTTTTATCCTGTGAAATTATTGTGAAATTTTCTACATGAATTTTCTATTTAGACATTCTTTTAATTTATTTATTATAAAAAATTATTCACTTTTAATATTACGTTGCGTATTGTTTCATATTTTTTTAATCCAATGATTAGAAATTATTCAAAATTCTCTTTATACTAAATAAAAGTTTTCCTTCAAGCGAAAAACAAATAATAATGACAACAACAATAACAAATTCATACGCAAACATACAGATTTCTATTACTTGCGGCATGTGTTGCAAACAAGTTTTCTCATGAAAAACTACAAGCCGATATTTCAATTCCTGCATTAGTTGCAACTTACGCAGATGAACCTGCCTCTGAATTTTTATTTCTCGTTAAAATTAACTAAATAAAATTAAAACTTGGATAATTTAATGAAAAATTTAGGTCAATGGAGAAAAGATTATGCTTGACGTATGCACGTAACGCTGACGACTTTTATAAAGAAGAGATCCTGCGAAATGATTGCGAAATTTTCCATGTACTCGCTTAATTATATAAAACTCTAATTATTCGGTATAAGAAATAAAATGAAATAACTTAATTAAACTTCTATTAAAGCAATCTTTCCATCTTTTTAACTTCTTCTTAAGGACGAAAAAATTATATACTTTCAATACTACGGTGCATATGTTTCATTTCATAACGAATAAAAATTATTTACAATTCTATTTATACTAAATAAAAATATTCCTCCAAGCGAAACAAAAACAATAATAAAGTCCAATTTCATTGTTTAAGCTTTCACATTCATACACAAACATGCAGATTAAAATTTTTCTATTACTTGCGGCATGTGTTGCAAACAAGTTTTCGCATGAAAAACCACAAAACTGTTGCTGTTTGTATAATTCATATTAGAAAATGTTGGTTGTGTGGAAGCTAAAATACATTTTTGACTTCTATGTTGTTTGTTGTTATTCCAAACGCAATGACAATTTAATACTCCCTCGAACTTTTCTGGAAAATATACTGAACGAATTTTTAAATAAAAATGAAAAAAGTTTTAAATCCAAATTCAGTATCGCCATACGCCAGATGCCTTCATTTGGACACATAAATTATTTATTGTTTCATTTCTTTTCCGGCCATGTTTTATCATCCGCTTATGAGTACTTCTTGAGATAAATATATCCCCCTCAAGATCTCGAAGCATTGAGTGCTTTAATTTTGCTTATCAATGGTAATATTGAGTGGACTGCCCTGCCCTCCTTCTGTCAAAGTCAATGGAGGGCGTATTGGTTCTTTGAAATTTTAATTAATATTTTATTTTACTTATGAATTGGAATTTATTTTCTGATGACTTAAGTCGGTGTTATAGTAGACCTTGACATTTGCTCTATAGACTTCCTCGCTTACTCATCTAAGTAGCTCTTGCGGTAAGTTTTCCAAGAGCCTGATTATCAGCACTTTCCTAAAATGCCTACAGAGAATGCTTATAAGAACGCATGGTTGAGTTTTTCGAATGGTCGTGAGTTTTTTTTTATGGGACTCGCATTTTGCCATAATTTGATAATTTTTTAGTAGCGTATGAATTATCGCCTCTGTCACATCTGCTACAATGTCTATATAGACTTAGAATTTTTTAGTTGATATTATTTACCAAGCTCCCGTCTAAAACAGTGCACTTACACTTATTTTAGATATCTGAAACGCTATTTGTTTCACTTGTTTTTGAATTATGACAATTTTAATTTAAAAATCTAGTTATTTAAATTGATTGGCGTCTTAATAGAGGACTCCAACTTGTAATGTATGTAATGTAATGGGGGTTTGGCCCAGGATGCCCTTTTGCACTGTGAACATTGTTGATCTATTGTGCTTCCCCTATCCCTAGCCGTCCAATACGTTCGCAAAGAGGATCAACTCCTTCAATGGTAGCATTAGCAGTTCTCCTCACTCAGCGTATATGCACGTAGAGTCCTGTGTCTTGGCACAATGCCCCACAATTTGCTATCAAGTGTTCCATCGACTCCTGCTCCTCTCCGCAAAATCTGCAAATGTCCGTGTCGGATAAGCCCATTCTGTATAGGTGGGCTTTGCAGGTGTAATGACCTGTGAGCGCTCCTACCAGCATCCGTAGGCTTTTCCTGTCGAGTCTTAGAGCCAGTTCCGCCCTCCCAGCGTCAAAGCGTAGGAATTTCTTGGAGTGACCTAACCCATTGATGTCATTCCAATGTTGTGCCATCCTGGACGATGTCCATTTCGAAATCTCCCACTTAAGGAGACTTTTGTTGAACCCAAAAGAGGGGGTGGGTCCAATGAAGTTCCTCTCAGTCCCTCTTCTCGCACAGATGTCCCAGCACTCCAACTTACGAGCACATCTTCAGGGGATTTTCGCAATAGAGGATGATGAATGCAGAACATGCAGAGAGGACGGTTATACAGTGGTGCACTGCCTCTGTCATTGACCAATTTATGTGCATGCGAGAACATGCGCATGACACCTTAACAGACAAAACTAACCGCAAAAGTATTGGCTGGAGAAAATCGAGGTACTACCTTCATGGCACAGAGTTTTTATAGGGTAAAAACATTCGTTTATTTCGTATGGAATCGCGTAAGAAGCCCTTGGTGACTTATGTGTATGTCTTTTAAATTGAGATGAATTTTATTTAATTATAGACATAAAACTATACCGCTTTACGGTCGGCAAACAATTTTTACTTTCAACTCTAACAAATTTAGTCCTTTTTTAAGAATTCCTTTGAACCGAGAGGAATTTTTAATTATTGGCATTACAAAGTTCCACAAAACACAAGAAGTCCATGCTACAAGTGCAGATATCGACATACACTTTTTCACTGTTGCTGAAACTTGTGGCGAGAAGCTCTTTAACGGTCATCCACCTCGGCAAATATTATGGAAATGCAGCCACAGTCTGTTTTCATCAACTGTAGCTTTTTTTATATTTATGATTCTATGGATTCCAAGATCTGCCTGTTTACGTCTGTTGTTTCTATTTGGGGAAATTTAATTTACGAATGGTTTAATATGACTTACGGTTGACTTTGTTGAACTTTCATTTGATTTGCGCTTGGGTTTGATTTAAACTCATTTGCGTTAGGATTAAATAAATTTGCCAACAATGCGGATTAAAATAAATTTGGTCTTCACATGTTGCAATAACAACAATTGTGTTACTAAATTCCTTCAAATTGTTTATAATTTTCTCCATGTACCTGATTTATTTTTAATATCACAATGTTCCATCAAGCGTTCGCCATTTCACATTCATTTCAAAACTTTAACTTTCGCGGTTTTGAGCAGTTATTAATTCAAATGTTTATATAACGTTATTCATTTGTTAGATATTTTTATTTACTTGTTGATGCAATAAAAGTCGCGCATATTTTTATAATGCATTTATTTTAGTTGTTTATTCGCGCGCTGAGACTCATATGAATTTTGTTTTATTTATGTGTTGTTGCATGACACACTTCATTTTGGTCAAGTTAACAACATGATTTATGACCACATGTAAGAGGTTTTTAAGAGCTCTTGGCGACGAAGGGGTAAATGCTCTATTAGAAAATTTAATAATAAAATCGAAATTATTTGTGTATGTCTTTCCGTGATATTGTACAAAGTCGTGATAATAAAAAATTAGAATTTGGCTGGAATAAACTTGTTGTTTAACATTCACAAGACACAAAAAAATTTACTGTTTTCCTTTTTTCTTGCGTATTCACAAATTTTCAAATGTTTTCCATCAACTTAATCTCTATCCTACACCAAACCCGATCCTAGAAGATCTTCTAATTAAAGCTCCATTTATAACCCGAATAGCTGAAAATCTCAGGCATTTAATATATCTCGTCAGTTTAGTGACAGGAAATAGTCGCTGGGCTCCAAATTCAGTCTGTATAGTGGCTGGAGATTAATTTCTGTCTTGTCATGGGAGAAAAAATCAACAACAATGAATAATCATTTGCTTTATTACACAGTCGATTAGTCTTCCAAAAGCCAACATTAGGCTGGAAGAGGTTCAATGGAAACTTTTTATAACCATACTGATCTTTAGTGATTCTTAAATACTGGCCTTTAAGACTTTTAAAAACTTTTTGGAACAACAAGAATAATTTCCAAAAATATAAAACAGACAAAGAAAGTTTCTTTAGTCGATTTGAAAACGAATAAAATTATGCGATTTTCGTTTACAGAACACCAAATTCATGATTTCGTCTTTAAAACTAGAAGATTCGATAAAGATCTCAGGTAAATTCGACTTTTCAAGTTTGTGTCTTAAATCTTTCAAAATACAAATGCAATTTGCAAATGAAAGACATAAGACACGAACGTGCGGTGATGAATGTGACAACAACACGGCGTCCGGAATGAACTTGATTAAGAGTCTCATTGTTTTTTACGAATTCGCTTTTAAAATTTTTCTGAACTCATATCCGCTTTTCCTCTTTATTTTCAAATGCATTAAAATTTTATCTCAGTAATACAACAACACATGTATAAATTTTTGTAAAAAAAATATGTGCAACACAAATATTATGTTGCATTTTCATAAAAGTACTAAATGTTGCGGCATGTGTAGCTGTTACCACATTTAACTTTTAAGTGGCAAATGCAGTTTAATACACTTCGTTGATCACAGCAGCAAGTGGCTTCATTTTGAAGGGTCTTGTATGAAGTGCAGCAGCCAAAAGCATGAAAAATGGAGAAGATGTAAGTAAAGAGTTGTTTTAATATGTGAACTGTAGCAGTTACGAAAGCAAAAAGTTAAATCACATGACTGCTTCACATACTTGTATTTTAAAGAAAATAAAAAAATAACAAAAAATAAAGCAAAAAGGAATTTCGTCCTTTTGGAATTTTTCATACAATTTTAGTTCCAGTTTCTTGAGGCATTTAAAAGAATACAATAAAAATATGTGTGTGGAAATTAGCATGAATTTAAACGACATGGCCTTGAGCTGTTAGAAATCGCATTGTGTAGTAGTGAAAAGTCATGCTAAACAGCTTCCACTAAAATTCTATACAAAATCTGAATCAGTGATTTCTATCCTTGTAAACTTTCACGATTAATGGTTGTAACTTTGTGTCACTTAAGGTCTCCTGAGACCTTAAGTGACACAGACATTAAGTTTGTAAAATTTTCTCTTTCAGTTAAGTGCATGTCGATTCATGACATTTGTCAGTGTCTAACCACTCACTCGTATCAGTTTCGCATCGACTTTTTAATAGTCAGTCAATCACTCGGAGTAGAAATATACTGTGAGTATTTTTTTCCATTACCCCTCTTCGGAGTATATGGCTTCCATATATATTTTTGACTATAAATATCGCAAACATTGTTGAAAATGTTAGCCCTAATGTGTATGCCATAGGGTGTATTATTAAGCGCTTCCTATCTTTAAAGAAAATGTGTGTGTGTTAGTCATTTTAAAGGCCCATCAATGGCATTGTGGTAAGTGGATGTCCTCCGCGTTTTTGGTGGATAGTGCGCATCCGAAATGTAAAATTTTTCATAACTTTGGTGCATAAATCAGAAAAAATTTGTTAGGTGGCATATATTATATTGGATTTAGGGGCCGCTACTCTCGATGGCCAGTTTATATCAACTCCACGTGAGATGACCATGGGATTTAATCGCTCGTGGGATTAGCTGTGTGGCATGTAGCGCCATCCTGTTGGAACCACATATAGCTGGTGTCCTTACCTCCTACGTTATTCTCCAAGAAATATGGACCAGTCCAATAGCCATACACAACACTGGCTTTTTCGCGGATGCATTGGAAGCTCTTGGATCTTATGCGTATTGTTATCGTCTCAAAATTCATCCACAAATGAGCAGAAACGCTGAAGATGATTTTTTGATGAAAATTAGGGTCAGTTTCTAACTGCTTTGGATCCATGCTGCGAACACACATCACTGTCTATGGTAGTTTAACTTCACCTTTAGGGTCAGTTGAATTTCGTATGCATGCAGGCTCTACTCATGACGCGAAGTTCGCTAAACTGTGGTCTGTGAAAAGCAGAGTTCGTGTGAGTGACCTAAAATCGACTACCTGGGGTTCTCCTGCACACTTTCACGGACAGTGGCTATGTTGTCGATATATTATTCGCCATTTGTCGTATAGTCCTCTGGTCAGAACGATTAAATCTGACTATAGAAAGGGCGTAGAGCGCAGAATGTTAACCGAACAGGACATTCAATTTGATAAAACACTAAATCCATCCATGGTGATTTGGCAAAATACACTAAATAAATTACAGCCAATTCAACCGATGTGGCTTCAACAATATGGCCGTTACCAACTATCAAAGTTCGGAAGTCTTTATTGAGACTTATTAGATCTAAGTAAAACTGTTTCAATTATTGTCAGAACTACGTTACTATGTTCCGTAAAACAACAAAAACAATATAATAAAATAAGTGAATTATAAGAAGTTAAAAAAGTCCAATTCAGAGTGGACTCATGGCGAGAACTTGATTAATGTTGGAATCAAATAAAATCTCGTAATCCTTTTTCCTTACAACGTTTTCATATCAGAAACTTCAATTGAGACATACAACAATCTTCATCTCGATGTACATATAAACATATAAACAGTACCGTCCGCCGAAAGTGTAGGCCAATAATAAATTTTTCCCCTTCCCAATCATTTGTTCTCGGGAAAAAATCCTCGCATTTTAATAACTCGAATAAAAGATGTGGAAAATCGGACTCGGGTGTTTTGGGTATTTTTCAATCAGAATTGCCTTTTTTAGTTTTGTTGCGTTCTTGTAAAAAAATTTTTTTAATAAATATTAAAGTTTAAGCATGAAGTACTTGTGGGGAACTTGCTATGGAATAAAGCTCAAGATCAGCCAAAAGATTTTAAATCAAATGCATAACAATACATTTAAATAATCGTGTGGAAGATTCCAATCACTATCAAAATATTCCTTATTGATTTCTTTTTAGAAATTTACTTAAAGTTTCCCATACGAAACAATTTATTACCCATTTAATGCAAATACATCGCAGAAGTCAATCACAAATATTCAAAAATTTAAACCTTTTCCACCGTATAAATATAAAGAGATTTTGGTCTCTTTATAAATTTGGCTGGAGCTGGTGTATTCGTACTTTTAATTAAGGAAAACATCTAAATCAATGTTTCATTATATTTTTTCATTTAAAACTTAAAATTTTCCATTTGCTTTCTTGAAAATATTTAAAGAAAATTCGATATCCAGAATAGTTGTTATTTTTTCGGCTTAAGTTTTCCGTATGGGAAAGAGAAGGAAATTTAATTCAAAGGAGTAGAAATGGAAAATTTTTTTCCAGACAATCAGGCTGATAATGTTTGTTTGTTCTACTGTGTAGGTTGGAATTAAGTTTGGAATAGTCCTTATTTTTAACTCTTACCTAATTGAAATATATGGAAAATATTATGAACATAAGCCTGTTAATAACAAATTAATTTAGAACTTAGCATTTTGAGACACAAAATATGTTTGACTTTAACGGTTTTTCGATTTTGAATTTAGCGAACTAAAGGGTTTGATGTTAATGAAAAACAGATAAGAATCGATTGTGGGAATTCTAAGGACTTGTCCATACATTTTTTTAATGAAAATCATTGCATATTTTAGTCAAGTTTTTCATCTTAGAGAAGCATTTCATTCACTATGGAAGTGCTGACAAAAATAAACTATAGGGAAACTTAAAGGTTGCTGGCCTTTATTCAAGGGTCCACTTGTTTACTCACCCCCAATTACTTTTCTCTTTTTATTAAATACATTTTTATTCCCTTTCTTCTTTTAAATTTTATATAGTTTTTATTCACTATATTTCATCTATTGTTGCTTCTGGTTGTTTTGTATTTATTTTTGGAGTATTTTCTTGACACTCACTTGTATCACGTACGGCTGCAAAAGAAATGTCCTTTGATTTTCCCCTTTTTTTGTTCACTGTCTGGATTTTGTTGTATGTGTTTATGTGGGTGATATGAACGTACGTTTATTTGGTTTGGTTTGTATTTCATCGTTACTCTATTGTTAAGTAGACTTCATTGTTACGTGTGGGATAAAAGGAACGATGAAAAGTATCAGGAAGTTTTACTTGAGTGTAAGGACTCTAGTAGTATTTGCATTTAAACAGTATTTTCTTTTATTGCCTAACGTTTGTTTATTTGCAAGCGGAGGTGTTAACGGATTTAATTTAAAATAAAAAATTTAAGTATTTCATGGATGAATAATTGGCAGTAACAGCTTTAATATTGACATTAACAAAAGATAATCCGATTAATAATTGCTATGGAAAGGGAGTTTTTTTAAACGTTTGGGTTTTGAAAATTAAAAAAAAAAATCGCAGAAAATTTGCAAAAGTGTTTTGTGCCGAAAATCAGCTTCGTCGCTAAAGACAATTTTTCGATAGAACAAAAATCAAGTCATACGGGCATAAATAAAGCCATAGCAGTGTCAAAATCGCTGTAGATATGGATTTTCTTAAACCGATTGCGGAATGTTTGACCCAAGAGTGGAACCGGCATTAAATTTAATCCAAAAGTAGAATCAAATTTAAAATTTTTGGCTCATAACTCAAGACGAAGAAATGCACGAATAACGAACACTCTATAAATATAGAAAATGTATTCCTTCAAGTTTGACTTCCATGGCCATTCCAAAGAGACACTATGTCTAATAAAGTTATTACTAAAAAGTTGAATTTCTATGTAAGCTTTTGTGGTTGAATAAGTTGAAAATTTGTATAAAAATATATTTCGTATAAAGTGAATATCCTCACGATATATACGAGTATTAGCCGACCTGTGGGGTGATTGTTAGCCCTAAACCTATCATATATATTTTCTAATTCGGCAGAAATGAGAGAAAACAAGTAAAGTTTTAATATGAATTATCATTATAATTCCAACACTTATTAAACATTATCCTTTCATATTTGAAACTTGAGTCCGTGACTGTTAACAGAATTTTCTCAGTCTGTACATCCAGCGTTCCGTTCTATGTCTATTTTGTTATTCCATACATACATACATACTAATAAGAGCAACAATATTCTATACCTGCCTTCTTGTTTCCATATAAATTTTAATCACATTGAAAAGAATCAATGTGACACATGGTTTTGCAAAATACACGAGACAGGAGGGTTATAATATTTTTCTTTAATTTTTATGCAGGATATAAAGTAGTTTCCCACAAATGTATTTTGAAATTCATAAAGCAAATCATATTTTTAGAAAACCGCTGTTTGTAGAGGCCTCCTAACACGGCGTTGCTGTATTCTGTTGTGTAGGTTGCAGTTAAAGTTTAATTCTTCTCTACTGACTTTGGAACAATGACACTTTATCAACATACAAACATACGTTACCACTATAAGCCTGCTAATCCAGTCTATAGTATGTCAGAATTAAAACAATTAAACACTCATTATTGCATTAGCCTTAATTTAAAAGGACGATTGATGTATGCCCAGTAACAGCAGCCTCTAGTATTTTCCAGTTACTATTTTCATTGTTGAATTAAGAATTAATTAAATAATAATTTCCTAGCAATTTTCAGATTACAACTTCTCTTATTAATTTATAATAAAATAATTAATTTTGAAAAGCGTTTGCGAAAAGAATCCTGCTTAGAAAATTTTTTTTAATTTTTATTGACACTCAACATTAAAACAATATGTCTGCTTCAAAATATAAAAATATTTATGAGACCATCTTACTGCTTTTGATTTTAATAATTCTATTAACTAAATAAAAGATTTACTAATACGTAAGAGGAAATAAAATCTAGAATTTCTCTTTTCGATAAAATCCCCAATAACAACATTTTGTAAGCCATATTATCGCTAAAATATCATCGATGAAATCAGAAACAATAATTATATGTAACAACTACTTATAGAACAAATTTATTGTCATCACTCTACTTATGGGTTGTATGACGCTTTTTCAAACAGAAAAATGTCCTTCTTTTAAGTGAAATCAACAACAAAGTAAAAACAGCATTAATAACAGCTCTTAAATATGGAAGTAATAACAACAAGTACAATCCAGCCAAGCCCAGACGAGGGAGATTATAATAAAAAAACTTATTATTATTTCTGCTCCTCCCACTTAAATGAGGAAGGCTATAAATAACTATATATAATTATTAGTACAATCAGTGGCTCCCCCTCTCCACCAGTTCGCTTTACGCACACATAAACATATTTATATGAATAAATGTGTACTTGTAAATGTGGACAAAAATATTAAACATAATTCTAGGCCTTTTTGTCGTAAAAGGAGTCTTGAGAATAGATAAATTAAATTAAAATGAATATAAATATATTTCCAAAAATTTAATATTGAAATTTATTATTTCGGGATATTTGTTAACATAATTAGAGTTTTTGCAAAATGCATTGTTTGTTATGGTTTAAAGTTCACTGGCGATTTGGTTTAGCGACCAATATATTCTCTCACTTCATTACATATTTAAAAAAAAATTGTTTGTTATGGGCTTAGACATCCACATGTCTGACATATGGTTGGTGCTAACCAACTCTTCAGTAGAGTTCCACCACACTGGGAAGAAAAATAAGCTCATATCGAATATAAGTTGGTTGTTTGTAGTGTTCTTCATATTACTCATAAAGCTTTCTAAGCCAATTATGGTTAAATGGTTTGGAATTTTCATATATGATAGAATTCTCGTATTGTCTTTGAAGGTTTTAATATAAGTGTACGAGATTGAGCGCGTAGAAAACAATTCTGGTTAAAGTCCTACGATGAGCTGTTTGGCACCAAACGAATGCCAAACATATGGAAAGCTAAGCCCACAAAAAAATATTTTTGGGAAATAAATACAATTGATGCTCTAGAAAAATTAAATAATTTTACAAATAGATCATTAAAGTCTTTAAACAAGTAATTTGAAAAAGCTAAATTTTATTTTAGATTTTAAATTTCTAATTGAACTCTATTAAAATTTTAAATGGAAATAGATTATAATTATTTGATGAAATCAATCTAGGCTAGAGTCCGTCATAAGATCTCTTTCTAGGAGCTGGTGAAAATTTAGTTACGCTCAAGTTTTCATGAACTACTCCAAGTTCTAGTACTTTATATGAAAGAATTAAGTGCAGACTTTTGCTTAAATAGAAATTCTTCTTTGTTCTTTGTTCTTTTCCACAAAAGGTTATTTATAACAAAAGTTGAGGGGCCAAGAAAAGGTATTATTAAAAAAACTAATTTCGAAATTTAAACGGTCTATTCATTGCAGTGAACAGTTTCCTCCTAACGGCGTTTTTTTTCTAAAAAAAAAGTTTTTTGGCATTTCTGCTGGTTATTTTATTTTATTTTACAACGGTTTTTATGTGTCGTTATTTTCTTATGGCACACGTTTATGTACGATTGCAATGCATTAGCAAACATTTCCGTCCTACAAAACACGGTACTTTTTTCTTTTAAACCCTACGTTTTCATACGTTTCTAGATCTATATATATAAAATAGGATGTGTGTATGTATGTAACGTAATGGCTCCAAAACGGCTGGGCCGATTTTGACGAAATTTCCAGGGAACCTTCAGAATACTCGGGCGGGTGACACTGTGAAGTCCGATTTTTTATTTTCGGTCTGTGGGCGGAGGGGCGTAGCAAAATCCAATAATTCTCAAAATGAGAACGGCTTGGCCGATTTCTGTAAAACTTTTTGTCAGTTGTTCGTATTTTCGAGGAGAAGGTTTTTATGGAAGAAAATTTTCCCTCCGGAAAAGTCGGAAAATTGAAAAAATCGAAAATCGAGTTTTTGTATGAAATTTTGTTTGAAATTATTCCTTAATGGCTTTTCAAATGAAAAAATAGAAAGTTTGCCTGAAGGCTTAAAATTGGGGCGAGGCGAAGTTCGCCTGGTCCGCTAGTTTCCTATAAAAAATATTTGTTTTGCTATCAACTCCTTTTCTCAGTACTAAATACATACTAATCAAAAATGTTCCATAGAACCCTTAACACCACAGTTGTGCCTCCAATGTTTCCCAAAATATGCTGAAGTTAAAAAATATGTGATAGATATATTTTCTGATTTCCAAAATTAATATATTGCGGAATTATATCACTTAATAGGACAATGATCATAAAATATGCTTTTTATTTAATAAAACCTAAGAAAATCATACTGCGGCAATAAGGGCTATAAAAATGTGATCATCAAAGGATTATTTACTCTAAAAATATTACAGAGATCATTTAGTGTCGAATAGAAATGAATGAAAAGATCTGCACTGACACCATATCGTACGAAAACATACAATGTTGCAACCCATGCAATATTAGGTGTCGCATGCAAGCGTACGACATGGCAGTCATTGTGTTAATAGGAGCAAATTTATTAGGACATGATGAGCAATTCTATAAGGGGAGCTAATTTTTTTTAAGTTATAAATAGTTTTCTTTTATATATAAATATACGGTACACTTTTCTCAGAAAAAATTAAAAAATGTTGCAGTTTTATGATTTTCTTATTAAAAATTCGTAGGTCTTTTTACAGCACAACTTTAGATTGAAAGTTTAAATAAATGTCCTCTTACAGATTTCTAACTTATTTATTAGAAATTTCTGTATGCATATTTAATGTTTCTTGTTTTAGTTTTTTTTAGATAAAAAAAATGTGACATTTAATTAAAACATATTTTTTTTATTTTATTAAAACTTCCATGAAATCCCTTAACAAAAGCACAAACTACAACCAACGCTAACTATAGAAATTATCAAGCCCAAAATAAAATCTTTTACTTAAATAATTTTTTTTTTCGTTTTTGTTTCCCACAAAATAGACAAACATAAAAAGGACAATTCATTATACACGTAAAAGTTGAGTGAGGGAGGCTGGCTGGATGAAAAAACTGTCTATATGACTAAGTATATACTTTTTCCCCTGTGTGTTATTAATTTGAGTTTTTATTTAAACATAAATAGTATCATTTTTTTTCCTTTTGCAGGCCAGACACAAAAGAAAATTTCTAGGATTCAACTTTTTTTGTTCATGCTTAGAATTTTGCTTCTCTCCTTCCCTGAATTGAAATTAAATAAGAGGATTTGTTGTCATAAAATATAATATATGTAGTTTTTTTTATACATTTAAGCACTTTTCGACCGTAAAAAATAATGACTAAAAGAGAATTGTGATGGTAGGAATTTATCTTAAACGTACGATTATATGGGAGGAACAATGTGACTAGAGATTTTTCAAGATTTCTCTGCCATAATATTTGTATTAATAGTAATTTTGTGTAGAAGATTTATATGTTAATTCAAATGAGTAGTTTGAAAGAACATTTGGATCTGGTTTTATCTCAAGTGAAAAAGTAATATTTTGGACATCACTCTTTGTAAGTCATTGGTAGTCCCCATTTCCAAATCCATTACAATTTCTGCTTTTTTTATTATTTAATATGTTAATCATTAGCTTCACAGATATTTTGAGATCGGAAACATGGGGCAAAAGCAATATTTTCTTAATTTATAATCAAAACATAATTAATGAGAAACCCGGATATTAAGGTTTTATATTAATATGAAAAACAAATAAAGACATTCAAGCTAAAAAAAATTATAAATACTATATAGAATAAAAAGGACGAAAATTTTATTAAGGGCGATTTTTTTTAAACGTTTGGGTTTTCTAAATGAAATATTTATTTGAGGCGATAAATGTATACCTGCCATTTACTTTTTTTGGCCGTGTCTATCCTGTAGGTGGTCCATTCGTGAACTCCAATTTCGGCATACTTTTTCCAGCATTTCGAAGGCATCTCACCAATGGCAGCTGTAATGTTGTCTTTCAGGGCACAAATTGTCGCTGGCTTAACGTTGTATACGACATACTTCACGTACCCCCACAAAAAATAGTCGAGCAGTATCAAATCACACGGTCTTGGCGACCAATGTAATGCTGAAAAACGTACTTACTAAACTTGATTCTTAATAGGCATCGTGTGCAGTGTGGCATGTTCTTGTTAAAAATACACGTCAATTAAGTCCAATTCCTGCAAGTAAGTAATCATCGCACGGTACCAGGCTCCGTTGGTTGCGATTTTCATCGTTCTTAAAGAAGTACGACCCAATGATACCGCCGGATTACCAAAGCATGTCAAACAATGCATCTTTCAGGGTGAATTAGCAGCTCTTGAACTGCCTTTGGCTGCTCTGCACATCAAATTCGGCAATTCTGTTTGAACCAAAAATGAGCTTCGTCGCTGAGGATAATTATTCGATAGAAAAATGGATCTTCCTGCAACTTTCCTAAGCCAAATTCACCAAAGAAATGGCGTTGTGGCACGTCACCTGGCTTTAGTTCTTGCAACAGTTGTATTTTGTATGGTTTCATACTGAGGTCGTTACTTAAAATCTTCCAGGTGGTTGAATAACATAAACCCATTGTTGACAACTGCGACGAATTGACACATCGCGATTTTTATTGACGAAATAGAAGTAATATTCTCCACTGTATGCAACCTTCGCATGCGGGTTGGTCGATGAGTCGATTATGATGACCATAACAAGGGCGTAATTCACACATTTTTCACAATTTTGATAATAAAATTCAATGCAAGTATTTTTTTAAGAAAAAATCAATTGTGCAACAGTTTCTTTAATAGCTCATAAGCTATTGTGAGTCCTACCATAACATTAGGAGTAGTTCTTCATCAATACTTTTTTTTTTGGATTAGAGATTAATAATATAAATCATTTAAAATGCTATTTTATAGCCACATCCTGTGGGTGTCTTCATGAGGAAACTAAAAAATAAATAAATAAATATTTTTTTCAATTTTCTGATGAAGACACCCACAGGGTGTAGAAAAATCGAAAAACCAAAAATAAATATATTGTTTTTATAAAAAAGACCTCAAACTAAAAAAAGAAATAATTCAATTAATTTATTTTTCTTTTGCATTAAAATAAAATGCCAAGATGCATTGTGACCAAAATTTCTTATACAATAACTGAAAAATATTTTTAAGTAAATATAATTTTAAAAAAGTCAACACTTCTCCTCAATACAAAATTTTAGAGCACCGCTTTGGCACTCAGTCTTCCAAATTTTCAGTGGATTCAAATATATGGATTTTACATTAGTGCCATATTTAGCGAGAAAATTTATTACAAATTAAAAAAAAAAACAAACCGAAAAATTCGTTACAAAAAGTTATAATCGTTCATCAGTGAATTTTGAATAACTAGGGCTTATCAAACTATTTTAAATTTTATAAATGTTATTTAGGATCTTAAATTTATAATTAATGAAGATTTCCTTATATTAATAAATCCGTTTTTCAAAAAAATAATTTCCCTCTTTCAAATTACCCTCAACAAACAGGTGTTGCTTGCAATAGCAACAATAACACAAACAATTTACCACGATTAAATTGTAAGCACAATTAAACATGAATTAATCTAACACTTGTATTGCAATAGAGTATAAACTGTTACACAAACAAGCCTTTAAATGCAAATAACAATTGGCTTAAATGTGCTCGAAATAGCAACAACACAATAAATGCGATTAAAATAGACTTAAAGCTGAAAAGCAAAAAAAAAAAAATGGAAAATGAAATGGATATTGAAAACCCTACAACAAAATGCCACAACAAATATTGTTGCGAGAGGGTTAAGGGGAAAATTATTGGTTAAAGAATAACAATGAAAATCCATAGTGTTCTGCAATGTTGAAGCAAATACCAAGAGTCGCTGAATAATAATGTTTGGCAAAATACCAAAACGTATGCTGCTGTGGCAGCAAAATTTTATGCAGAATCAAAATTGTAAAGGATAATAAGGGATAATCTTAAAAGAAGTACAAGAGCAACTTCTGACAATTAAAACTGATATGGAAATAAATATGAAACAGGATGCCGTTAATCTTTAAGTTTCAAGGAAAGTCAAGTATAAATTTCACCCGGAATGTTAAATAAGGGTGTAGCAGAGCGGAAAGTGTCACGCGAAGAAAAATCCCATTTCCAGCTGCGAAAATCACACAGTTGCATTATTTTACAATTATGCTGCTGTACACTATTAAATAGATACATTATGAGGATCGCAGTTTGGTTTTACGCTAAGGACTTTGGTTGTTTTTGCGAACGTGACTAAAGTGGGTTCGCAGATCGTGTTTGTTATAAAATGCAAGAAACTTTTTTATTGTATACATACATATATTTATGGTTCAGAAACTAATTAAAAGAAAAAAATGTTTTGAAAATGATTTCCCATTTTAATAAAAAACTCGCGCCCTAGAATTATGTATCAGACACTTCTTATAAGATTCTTAACAATGCATTTTTATGTATTTAAGATAATATTTATTGGTGGATCTGGTCTACTTTCCTTAAGTATTCTGTTGACAGCACGCAGTTTATTAATTTAAATTTTCAAATATAGAAATAGTTATGTACACCTTTACTAATAAATAAAAATTAGGGAAAATTCTGTCATCCTTAAATACGTGCACGCACTTTTATGCATTATCGATTTTTAAGTTTAAATGGTAAGTAAATTGTTGACGATTTATGCAAATTGTTTTTTTTTTATCGAAGTCAGTTTTCTTAAGCTTGTGAAACTGTCAACATGAGTGAAGCAAAAGTGTCATTAAGATATTTTATGTTACATTAGTTCCAAAAACAAAATGACGCAAAGGAGGCAAGCGTACATGGAGAGGATGAAGTTTCAGCATAAGAACAAACTATGTTCGAGTGCTTTTTATTAAAAAGCAAGAAATCCATAAAAAAAAACAGTGTCCAATGCAATATGATTAACACAAATCCAACCTCAACTTCCACGAAAATGATATTTAAGCTTGAAGCTCATTAAACTTTTGCTTTGAATCACATTAAGTTACTTGTTTTCCCGGCCAAAGTCTCTGTCTAAGTGCTGGGCAAAGTAAAAAAGTGGAAGGATTTTCCATTACTCCTGTATATGCTCATCATATGCGATTTACCAGTTTTGGAAAACTAAAGAGGAGAACATAAAATTGATCGTGATGATCATAGTTTAGGATCAACACCTCTTTATTGATTTGTGTGGCTAAAATTAAATCATACTAATGACGAAACTGCGAAATAGAAGTTATATTATACTACATACTCTTAGAACTTTTAATCAAAGTGCTTTTAAAGATTAAATATATAATTGTAAATTCAATGTAATGATCATAATATGATCATATGATTCTGATTAACACCTTATTTGTGTTATTCATTTTTTATGGAAAAAAAACTATAATAAACCAATAAGTTTATAAGGTTTATTTTGAGTTTGGGTTTTAATGAGTGCAAAAGTAATGAATAAAAATAACGAAAATTTTCGGCACAGCAATTAAAAGAAAAGTGAAGTAAAAAGTATGGAGATCTAAGAAATAATAAGGGAAATCCACATATTGGAGATTTTGGAAACAGCTTTAAGCTTAATACTAGTTTCGAGCTCATGCTTTGAACTGAAATTAAATGACGATCACTAAGACGTTGCGAGCAATTGAAAAAGTACAAGTGATCTTATATATAGAGTTGTACAAATGTCAGTCATATTATAACTTAGAATTGGCTGCCATTTTTGCATGTGACATTTTTAAAGTAAATACAAGAAAAATAGTTGTTAACAAGCCACGGAGTGACGCGCACTTCAAGAATAAAATTTTTATGAAAATATAAATATTTTAGTTTAATTTATAAAAAAAAATAAAGACATTAATTTTTTGCGAAAAAATATTTACCAATTTGATGTTAAATTTAAATAAGATTCGGTTTAAAGACGTTCTGCAACGAACTAACAAAAAGACCAATTTATATAAGGATTATATTTTTTGCATACATATATGCATATATGTATATTCGCATATATTTCTCTAAGAAAATATTATTGCTTTACTTTAATTTGAAAAGCAACTTAACTCGAGACTTAATTGCAGGTTGAGTTTTAATACGACTCGGTCCCACTGTCTTTGACTCACAATCCTCATAAAAATTACAATCCCCATAAAAATACAGTTAAACTGTCAATGACTCAACAAGTTAGAAGTCAACTTTTCTTATCGTCACAGATTTTTTTCGAGTCGCTTAAACTTTTTTCTTAAAATAACTGACTTTGTGTTGATTTTATACAGGGTCTTTCATTAAGCGTTTTGTATCAATAAAATTAAAATAAAACAAAGTATATATTGAATATAATATCGTGCAAATGTCCGCAGCAGATTCACTGGGTGGCACGCTTTAAAATGACCATTTTTCCATTACTTTGGGGCATAAGCCAGGGTCAATTTGACAATGGCCGTGGGTTGTGATGGCTTTGCAGGCCGCTGTGGTTTGTGATTTATTCGCACAGAGCTGCGGCTTGAGAAAACCCCACAAGAAAATGTCTTACGGAGACATCATCATCACCAACATAACAATTTGGTTTGTCGACGTACCCATAGCTGAAATCGGTAAAGCACGCAGAACTTTGGCCGAACAAAACATCCATTTGGATTTGGTAATTTCACAAAACAGGCTAAATAAATGGCAGCTAATTTGCCTTACCTAGCTTCAAGAGTCTAGACGCTTTCAACTGTCAAAGATTGGAAGTCCTTTTGGAAGACTTTCTATTTCATGTTTTCAACTTTACTACTTCAAGTGTTTACATACATTTAAGTTGTTTACATGAAGTATCAATCTAATAAAGAAAAGAAGAATTTATCTTCATACTTGCAAATACAAACTTCTTATGCAAAAATGCGGCAATCTGATACACATGCATAAAAACTTGGAAAATAATATAGAATAGTTCTTTAGAAAACATCTTTAGTACAAGATGAACAGGATGTAGTAGGCAAGATGAAAATAAAAACGTTGTCAAAACAACTCTATTATTCCAGAGAATATCCTGACAGTAGTATTGATCAACAAGAAACTTAAAAAGCCAATGAACTTGATGTGTAAGACACAAAAGTGCTCTTGGTCTGCAATTACAAGGCAAATAAGGATAATAGACATACACAGTCATTACATAAAAAACAAAGAGGAGAAAATGTTTGTAAAAAAGAACCCAGTCCTGAATTAAAAGTATAGAAAAATGCTTTTGATCACACACAGATGGACATCGCCAATAAAGGAGACGATGGTGTAAGTTTTCGTTTGATATAAAGTGAAGGTAGAGAGAAAAGATGGAAGTCAGCAAAAATATTAAAAATACATAAATAGTTTTGTCAGAAACAATAGCACAAGAATAATTTATTTATTGATTTTATTTTATGTTTTTAATTATATTATGATTACTTTTTTACAAATATAGTGGAAATCGGTTTCAATCTACACCGGTTATAAAGAATTTTCGCGTATAACGAACAATTTCTCTAGTCCCGTTTAGGTCGTTATAACCAAACTGCGCTGTAATATAATTTAGAATTATTGATGAATAATAACATACTAACATCTAAAGGTATAATTTTTAAATAGCATAGGATTCTTAGTTCCAAATGCAGGGGGAACAGCCATCCCCTCAGTGTTTGGTCCTCTAGAACAAATTTTTAAATATTACTTGGCAGTAACTCGGCAGCTATAACTTGTTTTTTTTACGGGAAAATTGTAATAAAGATAATAAAATTTCAAAAGAATGTTTGTAA
The DNA here is from genome assembly GCA_963681545.1 of Germaria angustata. Taxonomy (NCBI): domain Eukaryota; kingdom Metazoa; phylum Arthropoda; class Insecta; order Diptera; family Tachinidae; genus Germaria; species Germaria angustata. Next base: position 50,169,557 of record OY813001.1, on the reverse strand, counting down.
CATCCTGCATAGAAAATTAGAAATTAGGGACAACATCCTTTTTTTAAGAGTTTTCATCAAATCTCGCTATTTCGAAACTATTCTAACTATTTTCAAGATGATGTCCATATGGCTGCTTATGAGATCCTCTAATAACACCAATCGGAACAAAATTTTCGGTGTCTCGAAGTGTTAGAAAATTGCATTAAATGCCGCAAACTTCAACGGATGTGACATATTCGTTAGAGAGATTTTATGTGAATTGAGATTATGATTGTAGATATCATAAACACAATGATCGAACTATGAATAGAGTTTCTCTAGTCCTTGGTCTATAAGAAAGTTTATGTGCTAAGGAAGTATATATTGTTTTTTATGAGAAGTTGAACTGTTTGCAAACATACGGTTAAAGTCTACAGATGAGTTGCTTAGCACCAATGAAATGCCTGACATATACATAGATGACAGCCAATCAAACAACAAATGAATTTTTTTTAATGTTTACTTTCGGAGAATATGCTTGATGGACTTTCCTTTCAGTCAAATTCTGGTCTTCTTTTAAACATGTAGGAATACTTTTTTCTTTTAAACATGTATGTAGAAATACTTATATCACCTACTTATTTCTAATATTTTTAGATTTAATTACAAGTTACCAACAAGGCTGTTGTTTTTAATTTCTTGCTATGATACTCGTATAACAGAGCTTTTTTTCTATCATCTTTTCCATTATTTTCAATATCCTCCAGTTAAACTTTACTCCAGATAAATGTTCAAGTTCTTGTGCACTGCATGAATATGGATTTTAGGCATAAAATATGTACTTTCATGTCGATTATATGTTACTTTTCTTTGCAGACTATCAGGTCAAATATCAATAAAATATAAGTAAATAAATGTGCACTTAATATCCTTTCTTTTTGCCTCTAATCAACAACTTTACATTGGAGCCATTTGTCTATTTGTACTTGTCTGCTGTAAACAGACTTAGACATACACTTGGCTATTCGAGAGTAAATATTTAAAATAGTTTTCAATAAATGTTGTTGCAAGTAGCAGTGATATTCTGATTGCTAATACTGAGGTACAATACGCCAGGATATAACAATTTACTAACAGATTGACTTACTGTGTCACACGCAACGAACCACCAACATCAACCTTAATATATCCTGTCTTAGTAGCAAAATCAGTTCAATCAATCTGTTGCACAATTTAAAAAGGCAACATATTATTTGATTTACTTACTTTCCCAAGCCCTCAAGCTACATCCATATCTAAGTTGGCATCATCTTTCTTAGTAATACACAATTTTATGAATAGTCGCATGGCCCTAAAGTTACTTGTCTACATTTATTTCAACTTCATTTAAAAAAATTTGTGAAAAAAAAAATTAAGAAAATATTGAAAAAAAATTTAAAGACAGAATTTCAATTTGTTTTTGTCGAGTATTCTTGAAGGAAATTTTATTTCAGTTCACTACTTAAGTACGAGAGGATGTTTGTAAGGTTTTCCAAATATGGCATATAAACGCTCATTGTCTTTGATTGACACAGAAAAAAAAAATTGACAAATTTTTTGCAATTCGATTGTTCGCCCACAGACAACACCATTTCAGATTAAATTTTCATGTTTCAAAAATTCTAAACGTTCAAAAAATTTGGCAAAAATCGGTGCATAGTGCCAATAGTGACGTGCCAACTTAAGATAAACCAACAAGCACGGTAACTAAATTTATGACTGTTGAAGGTGAAGTCTATTTTAGTTCCAAGAACCATCAGGAATCTCACTTCTATTCTATTTTAAAAATAGACTCAACAAACAATTAAATAAAAGTCGATCTAGAGAATTTGCCGAATTATGCTCGATAGTATGATTTATTCTAAGCATTGGCTGTCGCGTTTTCTTTTCGGCAAAAAAAATTCAACGAAATATGTGAAAGTAAGAGGGCCGTTCAAGAGTCTGTCGAATTCATACGATAAAAAAGGTACAGATTGTAACACTTGCCCCAATGGGAGGGTCTTTATGACCCATTAGATTTTGCTTTGGCGCTTTTAACTCTCCACGTATTTGGTGTTGCGACAGTAATCCGTGGCTTAATACCATGTGTTTTATAAGCAAATTATATAGCAAAAATTTACAATTTGAGCTGAAACAAAAGTATTTAACAACTTCATAAAAAAATTTTTTCAATCAATTCAACTTTTATTTTAATACTAGCTGACCCGGGCAAACGTTGCTTTGCCTTCAAATTTTATTTTCACTGCAAGTCTGGTTCGTTGCAAAGTCATGGCGGATTGATATTTCGAAGAAGAATGAAAGGTGCACTCAATAGACATAGCAATTATTGATCAAATACCGGTATCGGGCTAATTAACGCCACTACACGTTGATTAAGGACCCAACGCCTTCAGCGAAACACAACATAGGCTTATCGCGCTAATCTCTATCGGGCAAAACACAAACAAATTAAATATTGGGCCATCTGTCGGACGAACTTCAAACTACACAGAAACACTCCTCACGCCCCATAGAGCATGTATGTATATAAAGTTTGGTCAAAATTGGTGCAGTAGTTCTTGAGTTACGGTACAAAAACACAAACAACTAAATATTGCGCCATCTATCGGACGAACTTCAAACTAAACAGAAACACTACTCTCGGCCCATAGAGCATGCATATAAAATTTGGTCAAAATCGGTCAGGTAGTTTTTGATTTTAGCGATCACGAACATACACGTAATTTTTATATATGTAGAGAAGAGATTACGTGGGCCACCCCCACTTGAGATGACTTTATGATTTCAATTGTACTTTTTAAGCCGGAACGTTTTTATAATTTGAAAAGGTGGATGTGTAGGGACTATTTAAATGCCAAAATTTATGAAAACGAGTATGAAAGAAATCATTAAAAAAATTTTAATATTAAAACAAAAATTTGAAATTTCATATAAAATTATTTTCCTCCTCGAGGGCCCAATGATCTCTCGAGGAGTGAAAGGAACATACATATATAAATATATTTCCTTCTGGAAAATAGCCTACCAGTGACCGTTTACTTGTCAATTGTCATACTAATTCTTTCAGGTTTAAAAAAAATGACAAATAATAATTTTTAAATCAAGGAAATAGTTGGAAGAATATTAAACGAAAAATCCCATTAATTGATTTATTGGAAGCAAAAAAATGCAAGTCGTTTAAAATCACTCCTCGCGCTCAATCGCACAGGAGGGGACAAGCCGTTGTATTTTTTTTTATAGGAAATTATTTTTTGCTGGCGGCAGCCTGAACCGGTTAGAATAAAATTCAGAGTAAAAGTATTCAACAGATTTTGACCTCCATTAGATGTGAGTGTGAGAAAAAAATTGATGTTTAAGTTTAAGCAACTCTTTCGTTTGGACCCAAAATTCAATCAGCTTTTAGTGTAACGTCAGTTGCAACCAATAATAATGGGATGGATACTTCTTCTGAACATATTCGCTGCCGAACATTTCAAAAATCGTTTATATGGATTCGGTAATTTCTCGAGACTCAGAAAATTACAATTCGATTTACATATTTTTTCCAGAGATGTCATTGCACGGTTTTTGAATGCAGTGTCCAAATTGGTTCTTTTAATTAGGTTAGGTTAGGTTAATTGGAGGGGTGTGATAGCCCATGTCCTACGACATACACTTAAGCCAGTGAAGGGTTGTTGTGCTCTCCCTTTAATTATCAGACACAAACTGCCAGAGTTCTGCGGCAGGATTCGAACCTGGGACCTTCGCAATACGAGTCTAGTACACTACCTACTAGTCTACGAAGGTCAGTTTTCTTTTAATTAGTCAACTCTTTTATGACTATGAGGACTGTATCGAATTGTCAAAATCGAATAATTATTAGGAGAAGAATATATTTACAAAAAATTGCTTAGAAAATTATTCTAAAATCGAGATTGACTTTAGAGGAAAAATGCAAGGATTGCCTGCCAAGCCAATCAAATTTTCCTCTTTGCTTAGTTGATATACAAATTTTTCATTTGGAAAGCTGTTTTACTCATGAGACTTAGAATGAACAGGATCACCATACGTATTATAATACATACATTATTTAAAAGTTTCCCAAAATACTAAAATTTGATAAATACATTTTAGAAAAACGCGATTCTTTCGTTTGAAATTTTATGCTTTTGAGTTAATTTATGCTCTATCTTACTTGCAATTTGAATAACAAATTAAATTTTAATTTTAAATTACACTGCAGCATATTATTTGTGCGTGTCTCACAGAGCGAAAATGCCGAAACTCACAGACCGTCAAAGTAAAACAGTCCTTACTGCCGTGCGAAACTCCCAACTCATAGATAGACTACTTCAACAGGCTTTAGGGAATTATTTGTTTGTTAATCTGTAGCAGGGCTTAATACAAATATTGTCATGGAATAATTTTTCTTGTTATTTGATATTCCCATAAAGTATTTAATACACAATACGCAATATTATTAACACGCTGTACTCTGTATTGCACAATATGAAATAAATTCCAAAACATGAAAAAGTTAAACGAAGGAAAAAAGTAACATTCTTAAACAGGAGAATACAGATCATAACTTTAAAATTAACTGCCAAGCGGGAAATAAAAACTTCGCACGTTCAGGGATGGCAAAACAAGAAATACAAGTAGAGTTCAAACTTTTTGTATTTGTTATTAAAACTTATTATTTTGTTGCTGCTGTTAAGAATTTTATTTCGCTGCCATGCCAAAGGTATACAGTTTTAAGTGCTAAGGAAACAAGCAGTTCACTTATGTGACTGTCTGGGAAGTGGATGGTGTCATACGATGACTTTAACAAAACGACACCCAATACGAATGATGTCATGAAAAGGAAACTTAATATTACAGAGAAAATTACCCGCATACAAAAAATATCATTAAAAGGAATACACGTAGTGAGTAGCATGTGCTGTCAAATGAAGTAAAGTTTTTTGATTAACAAGGAAGTGGCAGAAATGTGTGCCGCTTTGAATGATGAAATGATGATACTACATGTATTAATACAGCTAAAGTGTTGCATTGTTAAGAAATTTGAGAAAAGAAAAAAAAATACTACCTTTTAAGAAATCAGAAATAGGAACTCGTAAACATTTAGCATTAAATCATATTAAATCCATACGATGTGCTTGGTAACTAATTTCCTTTCAAAAAAATGTGTCTAAAATGGGACTCCACTGAGTAACAAGTGACAGTTGTATTTAGTTCAACGTTAATCATCTTTAACAAGTAGAATTAAATAAATACGGTCCAAAATATGAAAACGTATTTGTTTGGCTCTTAAAAAACACATTTTAAATACAACGTGATGCAGAAGTAATGTCATAATTTGAACTAGCTGGCACAAATGTCACAAATGTAAAAAAGAGCTCTGTTTTCATAGAAAGTTTATTTGGAAGTGTAATGATAATAATTGGGAAAAATTATATCGTTCAAAAAGAAACTACTTTAGCATCTGCTTGTAACGCTCACAATTTATGCTTACGGTAGTGCCATCTTTAAAAAATAAAGGCCAACCACTTTTTTACTGCTTTCCGTGTGCCCGAGAAATTCAAATTTCGTTTGTTAACATGGCCACTCGTAAGGGTATATGGACTTTGTTGGTCAATAAGATTTTTAATATGAAATCATCCTCTTCTTGCGCAAAGTTTAACAGAGTGGGGTCGACGGTCAGCAGACAGCAACTTCTGTATAGATGAACATTGTAGGCAAACATTGTCAAATCATTCACCAAAGTTCGTTGCAATAAACGTCTGATGATGCGATATTCTTGGTAGAATGAGCATTAAGATGCTGGTCACTTCTTGCGACATCATATTAATGGAACAATAATTTCCGATTTATCTGGACAGAAAATTTTTGCAGTACAAATTGTACAAATGTGCAGAAATATAGTTTGTAGGTGTGCCAATTATCTCTTTAACTAAAATCAGGCGTATACTTAAGAGTGCTGTTGATGCATGAGTATTAATTTTTAAGGCCACTAATGACTTATTTTCAAGGTTGTAAGCGAAAAGAACGGATACAGCGTCAGAGAACTGTTTTCTTTTTTGTACTGGTATCTCAAGCACTCTGATGGGATGCTATTCAAGGTTAAGGTGATGACGGCTGCCAAGGCCCTTCAAGATATTTCATTAACATTCAAACAGAGGCCACATTTTAGTTCATAATGCAATTTCTAGCTGTTTATTAACATGTATAAAGGAAAATATAAGATGATATTGATTTGCCCAGTTTGATACAATTTCATTTAGATAAGCAATGAAGCTTTTATTTGCGTTAAACACCGGATTTTATTGATGGTACATGGCGACTGCTTACTGTGATTAAGAGAAGAAAAAAATGAATAGAATAGTTTGAAAACCTGCCAAAATAGTCTATACTTACTATACCCTTCCACTTGGCCCTAACACTAGACAAAAGAAACGCATATCCCCTATGCATAACAACATCATGCTTGTTGCATGCTCTTCCTAAGTAGCTGCACCCTACTAATCTCCATTGAACAAGGCAGCACAATACCAATAACACATGTTGATTCCTGAGATAAAATTAGTCACTAGCTTACCTGACTTGCATTAGCCTCTTTTCATCCAATAGTTTCTTAGTTTTTTATTTTTATTAAAGACATAAATGATTCTGGTCGATATATAAATGAAATTTTCCTATCCAATATTATTATACCATTTTTAATACTCATTGACTTTTATTGTAAAGATTTACAATATTCGTTTAACAAAGTCGGAATTTAAAGGATTTTCTAGCAAATTTCACAGAGGAATTTTCTAAATATTTAAAATTAAAAAACATATAAAAATAGGTAAATGACCTGAAGCTTTACACACAAAAAAAAAATAAAAAGATTGCCAAGTCCCTAAGCATCACACAACCATGAAATAAAACAGTCGTTGATGTCCAAGGACCAGCTTATTTCTATCTTTATATCCTTTTCATTATCAAAAATATGCTACATTTCGCCATTATCTTTTTACTTCATTTTTATAATTGTGCAAAATAATATATTTTTGTACTCTGCAGGTAAATTTCTCTTTGTCTTTAGTCAGTAAAAGAAGGAAGTTTAATTGAAACCCAAAAGGATTTAAAATGCACACACATACAGAACTTATACAGAGATTTACTAATACACATATGAGCATATATGTATATGTATGTATATATATATATATATATATATATATATATATATATATATATATATATATATATATGAACTTTTCTCATTATCGTTAAAAAAGTGAAGTAAGTATTGCACTTAAGTATTGCATAATTGTAAAAAATTTAAGAAATCAAATTAAAAAATTAAATTCTTCATACGATAGTAATAAAAAAAATTTCCAGCAAGGATACAAGAAATTTTAGAAATTACAAACGTCAATCGGCTCTTGTTTTTTAAAGACCTCAGTTCAGTTTTTTAAATTTATGAACCTCTTCGAATCGTTATATTTTGGGAATATGCGACTTTTTGGTATTAAAAAAATATTTCTATTATAATTTACAATAGCATTTAATATCAAATGTATGGAGCAGTATTTTAAAATTCCTGAATCTTTTGAATGTTTGCACCGAGCAAAGCAAGGTAAACGTTATTCTGAAGATTTTAGCTTCACTTAAATATGTCGTGAATATCGATTGTAAGTTTTGAAATTTCTTGTTGATGAATTTCTCAAAAAAGTATATATTTACTACATTTCTTTGCAATTCTAGCATATCGATTTCTTTTTTTATGATTGTTGCCGTATATGCTGTTACTCACTTGAACAAAAAATTATTTTACACAACAGCACTACAAAATGGAAACAATGGCGGAGGAAGGTATATGTGGCCCAATATTATATACTCAGGATAATTCCTGAAGCATTTTTGTCACAAGTATCATATTTTCAAATGGTAAAACATATTTTTTTTAAATTATTTCTTAAACAATTTGTGGTTTGTTATGGTGCTGCATTTTCAGACTAAACTTGCGCATGAATATATTTCAAAACAAGAGCGCCCGTTAGCATTTTATGGGCACTTCACATAAATTCAAAAGCACGGATGTGAGCGTGTTATGAACTTTAAAAAAGGTGCCGCGAAATAAATGGCAAACGTAGTCTAGGCATAAACGACTGAATATAATTTAGAAATAAAGCTGTTTGCAAGATTTTAAATATGGAAATCAAGATTTCATACAGCTTTTTATACAAAAGAATAAATATTATCTGTTACATCTACATATGGGAGTATAAGTCATTTTTAATATAAGGAAACAAATTGCAACCTCTAATTATTTGTCTTCGATCAATACATTTTACTATAGAAAAGAAACTACAAATTATAAAAAAAAATTTATTTTTATATAAAAATCCTGATAGTGGAATATTATATAATTCATACGCATTGCTCATACGCATTGTGTTCATTGTGTACAATCAGGTGTAAATTTTTTTGAATATACGAGTTGATATTTTAATATTTTATCTTTTTCAAAGCAAAAGGCAAAAAAAAATTTTTTAAGTTCTTAAGAGCAAAACTAGAAACTTTAATAAAAAAAATTTATCTTTAATTTTGTTATTGTGTCTTATAAAATGGCAACTTTATTTATTGGGATGAAGTGTTCTGTGTCACTTTGCGCTATAACCGATATTGCGACGACTTTTTACGAATTAACTAGGCCAAGGACAAATATGAAGTGAGAGTAAAAGAATTTAACTCATAATTTTCTTCAAAAATCAGCAAAGCTAAGCACATACAGAATACATTTCTTTTCTTTAGCACTTTTCATGAAAGCGGACTGCTCTTTTAACATTTTATTGGCTTAATAGTTCTTCTATCTTACCTCACCGAGATTATGGAATTCTTACAAGCCTACAAGGTGAACTACTTTTTACAGTCATTCCTTTGAGTCCGATTGCCCAATATGTCGCACTATGCATCAAATAGAAAATGTATACATACGCGTATGTGGAATAAACCACATGCAAAAGTCCTTCCTGTCACTTTTAATGATAAGGAGTCCCAATTTAATGTGCGTAAGCACTAGTCCAAATATGCTCCTTTCCATAACGAATTTTTCTGCACAATTCAAGGCAAGCTAAAATCTTCAGAATAATGTTTACATTGCTTTGCTCGGTGCAAACATTCAAAAGATTCAGGAATTTTAAAATGCTGCTCCATACATTTGATCATAAATGCTATTGTAAATTATAATAGAAATATTTTTTTAATACCAAAAAGTCGTATATTCCCAAAATATAACGATTCGAAGAGGCTCATAAATTTAAAAAACTGTATCCTTGCTGGAAAATTTTTTTATTACTATCGTATGAAGAATTTAATTTTTTAATTTGATTTCTTAAATGTGCGTTATTATTAAATAAATGTCTTAGTTTTATGTTTTAGTTTTTGAAAATTAAAAGATAATGCAAGAATATTCGTATTAAATGATATAATTTTTATATTTATATTTTAGGTTTAAGATTTCTCTTTATTTATGAACATTTTTCTTGTTTGTAATCCTTTTATTTAAATTTAAATAGGCTACTTAGTTCAATCGTATTTTATAAGCCAAATTACATGTGATAGTTATCAAAGAACAAATTACACCAAAGACACACGTGTAAACCATTCTGACAAACACTAGCAGAACGGAACAACATGCTGTTTTCGAAAGCCGCTACACTTTCATCATCAGCGTTCTTGTGTTTGGTCCACTTCTGTGGTGTCAGTTGATGTATATTTCAGCTATTTATACAAACTTTTTCACTGTAAATAGAATACGTGAATTTTTTTGATTCATTCGTATTACAATTTGTGAAAACTTTTTTTGTAATGGAAAGCCCAAATTCCACCTCACTAACTTACATATATATATATAATTTTTTATTTTAAGAATAATTATATAATTTTTATTTTAGGAAAATCGAGTGTTTTAAGATAATAGATTTGTTTGTTTTTATAGAAACATTTGTAAAAGAATTTTTGATCAATCAAATTTAAAAAGCAGTAATATTATGGGTTTATTGTAATTTGTAAGGATGAATTGAAAGGATCTAAGAATACACTAGAATTATTACGAAAAAATGGAATGAAAAAAATTGCTTGCAAAATATTAAAATAATTTTATTTGTTGGTTTTGCTTGGTCTAGGAAGAAAGAAATTTAAATGATAGAATACCAATACCAAAGGATTTTCTAATATCCGAAGATTTACAGCCAAATGTTTTAAAACGAAGTGTTTCTTATTCTTAATGCTTAAAGTTTGCAAGAGAAATATTAGTAATTCCTCGGTGTCGAAAAAATTCAAAATCTTAGGAACCATTTAGATTTTCAAAATGTTGACCTTAAAAATGTTACATTTCACAAGACAAGGCCCTTATAAACCAAAGGTCAGAAAATAATTATTTATAAGGACCTTTTAATATAATTTAAGAAAACAACAATCATTGTAAAAAGAACCACATTGATGTTCTTCTTTTGCCGTCAGGTTACCGCATTTTCTATGATGTTTTTTGGATAAAGTCTACGCTAATAAGAAGCAACAAAAGATATAAGAAATATTCTAGATTAAGACCTCTACAAAAAAAAAATTAATTACAATTTCGCCTCTGGAAAAAATTCAGCGGTTACAAAATTTATTCCTACGTCTGATGGGACCATCTGTATGATAACAGCCGCTCCCTGATATGTACGAGAATTCAGGAAGATCTGGAGAGATGGTTTTTATTCTTGACTTTAGAATGGGAGACACTATCTTGCTAAGCCAAGCACGAGGGTGTTGGGAACATGCAGAAGCTGTAGAAACTAATAATAACTTTAGATATGGCCATCCCATAGATGTGAAAAATAGGACTAACACTTATGCTTTCGAATACCTTACTTTATTATTAAGAAAATTCTTTACATTTAGTACAGTTTTTGTTTCTTTTTTTATTTTTAGCTCATTTCCATGTTAGTGGAATTCTCTAATTTATTGAAACTAAGAGGTGAAACATCTTTGAGACCTTCAGACAAATCACAATCTCCTTAATATTATCCTGTTATCTCTTCCTTGTTGTTGGCCGTGGGTTCTTAACTTAAAACAAAATACAAAATTTTCTATGTCCGCAAATATAAAGACCTATTGCTTCCGTTTCCCTTTGTATGCTTCCGTTATTGTTTACAGCATGACTGCTTCAATATTTCTTATGTTGTAAGTTGCCCCGCATTGTTGCAATGATTTTTTTTATAATATTTTCCTCGGTCTTCAATTTTTGTCTTGGTATTTTTGGTTTTCCGCAAAATTTTCCAGCAACACTTACTTGTTAATTGTGGGTAAACTATTGTGTGCAGTCGCAAAGAAAAACTCTTAACAATTCAAAATCCCTCAACTGAATGAAGTGTGAAAAAAGAAACAATGTAAATGAAGCACTTTCTCCTAAAATTAAGCATCAAAGTATATAATCGTAGCATATGCAAATTGCAGATTTCAAATATTACAATAAATTGAAAGAGAAAAAGGGAGTTTATGGAATACAAAGAGGTTGATATGGCGTCCTTTCAAAGCCAGTAAAAAACATTTAGATTATTGATAATTTTAAAGTTTCAATAGAACAAAATTTGATGATCCCTGTTCTGTCATGTTTTTGTAAAAAAAGTGAAAAAATTTTTTAAGGCATAATATTTTTATTACTTCCAAAGTGTAAGTTAATCAATACCAATGATTATGCATCAAGAAATGCGCCAGCGCATGCGCATCGAAAGATTTTGGAACTAACTATAATACCTCGACAGACAAGTGGGTAGTACCCTAAACTGGTAAAGAGGAGGTAATTGGCTCACGGGGTAAATTGCAAAACAAATTATAATACTTCCTTATCGTATTGTGAATTTATGAAAGTAATGGAAACATTATTCCAATAATGAATTTTTCTTGCAATAAAAATTTTTTCAATTGGGAATATTAAAGGTATTCATGAACTTGGACTCTAGAAAAAACTACTAAGTTCGAACGTCAATTGCAAGTTAAAGTAATTCTGATGTTACTCGTCTCGTATTGTTGATTTAAAAGATTGATAAAAACATTACTGCTCCTGCACCTGTCGATCCATTTTCTCTCAAGAAAGTTTACTAAATCCAAAAAAAAATTTATTTCATTTTAAAGAAAAACTTTATTAAAAAATGCATTGTTTGTTGTGGCTTTAGATGTTCATATGCCGACATTTTATTGTTCGCTTAACCAAATCGTCAGTGAACTTTAAGCAGTTTGAAAACATTTAACATCGGATGTTTATGCCATACGAATCAAAAACAATTGGGGGATTCAAACGGTGTTCTATTAAGTGATATTGTCATAATGTATTAATATTTTAGCATGGTTTAAAAAAATTGTTGTTGTGCTGCATACAAAAAAGTCATAAAATAATAAGACTTTTTGAGGTACATATGTTTATTGTTTTGTCATAAAACAAAGGAAAAAATCTGAGCCAAAAGTTAAACGTGTGCGCACAAATCCAACTAAAAATCGGAATCTTCTGGAAGAAAAGTCGCTAATAGAGATTTTGGAACCCCAAGGTGGACACTTCTGTAGCTAGTGATCAAACTAGCAACGTTTATTAAAAACCCTTCCTCAGTTTGTTCTTCCTCGTCTTCATCACTTACAAGGAGATGAATTAAAATTTAAATTGATACATTTACTTGGTCCATCCGTTATGAAGTCCAACATGTAATTCTCATCACAAACTGTGTGTTATTTTAGTTTTTTCGCTTATTTTTGGCATTTTCAAACAAAATTTTTATAAATGTTTTAATTTCGTTTCTTTATAAATATTTTATGTTCATATTAGCTAACCGAATTCTGAAATAGCATACTAAGTTATGACGGGTGATTCATAGCAGTCATACATATATTTTCGTTCTTCTATTTTATGACATATGACTTTATGACTACCGTTTGAATCCACAAAATATGAGAATTCAGTGTTGTATATGAATGATAATAAAATATATGATCACAGTAGGCTTAGAATGCTTTTATACAAACAACACAACAAATAAATATACTCAACGTAAGTCTATTAGACTTTTCTTGCAACATGTATAAAATTAAATGCTTCATACATATCCAAGGGCATAAAGATATGTTAACTTATTTCACCTTTAATGTATTTCGGTGTCAATAAAGGACAAGACATATCATGGATTTCTATTGACTACTTAGCTTTTCGCAACTGGACATAAAAAATGGTTCGTTGCAAATTCTTTATATGATTTTGCACAAATTTATTGACTTCCTCTCGAATGAAAACTTGAATCTTTATTGCGATATATCAAAAAAAATTATAATAATAATCTCCTAGAATTTTATTCCTTTATGAATTTTTCTTAAATTTAAATTGATTAGACTGTGCCGCGTTCACTGCTAAATTTTTCAACTCATAATAATAACTTTTCCAAACCATTTTTTTTATTACAACAACACCAAACAAAATTCAACTTGAGAAACCTTGAGAATTTATGCAAATTACATGAAAATTATAAAATAAGCCATAAGAATTCAGAATTTTTGCACAGTCTAACTATTTATTTGCATTTTTGCTATTAGCAAAAAAAAATTTCACATAAACATTAGAACATGAAAAAATCCAGATCACGCCCCTTGTGAATACCACAGCGTAATGCACACTATCCCATTCATTTTCGTAGAACTAAACAGATCTGAATTTAAGCCCAAAGTGCTTTGGAACCAAAAATGTCTACACATTATGAACACAAACGAATTTAAATAAGACATAGAAATGGTAATATGCAAAATAGTTCTATTAAATTTGTGCCACATATGCCTTTTCATATTTGTAAGAAGATTACGCCAGCAGTTATTCGCAGTGCAGTTCTATTACCAACAAATATATAAACGCAATTCAAGTACTCCGGAGGCGAAAGGAAAACAAAAATATAAAGCCATTTGCATATTAATGCTAAATGCAGTTCAAGGATATAAGAAATGTACTTTTCATTGTTATGATGCTGAATGAAACATGGCTGCTTGTATGCGTGTTTCAACACACTTAATAATATTCTACTTAAATTATTTTTGAAATGAATATTATGGAAATACGAGTATTAAATTTAAAATTTTTCAGATTTATTCTGTGAGAGCAATTACTTGGCGCACTGTTTTTCGCAAGTGTAGAAACTTAAAGTGCATTTTGCATAAGAACTTTCTCAATTTATGTTTAAGATTGGAAAAAATTACACAAAATTGTTGAACATTTATTCACTTAAAATGCTCAACTCAAGGATTTTTTCAACTATTTATGAAAAATTTTCCAGCTCTTTTTGAAAAGATTTTCTCTTAATGACGGACTTTATACTATAAAATAGGATACTCAATCTGTTATTCGGTTAATTTTGGTCGATTACCCGGTTAAACAAAGTCTTATAATTTTTATAGTTCAAATACTACTAAATTATAAAATTTTGTTCTATATGTATAATTATTTGTTAGAATTCATTTATATAAATGCTGCAAGCTTTTTAATAAATGAATGAAATGAGAAGTAGCAAAAATTACAAGTTTTATACAAAAAGCAACGTTGCTCTTCACTGTTCAAAATGGTAGACAATTAAATCCAATAATTTCACTAATTCGTATAGAAAACTTAAGCGGAATATTATTGCCTTTGGATGTGATTATTAAAGATTCTGCTCCAATAAAAAAACTTGAGAGAATTATTGAATTTAGTGAAATTCATGAATACTTTATTTAAAATTATTTCCTTAAAAATAGAAAGATTAGATTTTATAATAGAACAATTTGCGTATTAAATACACTTATTTCATTCATCAACTCGGGAATATTTCTTCCTTCTAGCAATTCTTTTATACAGAAACTAGGAATAAAATTTTGGTAGAATATTCATCGATGATCTTTACCAGGATGATTCTGATGACGATCTGACAATAGAAGAAAATATATACACTAATGCAGACAATCTTCTAACAGAACTAACCGAAAATATTAGAAAATCGAAACTACCAAGACTTTCTTCCTTAATGAAAGATTTTATTGGTTTAGGGAGAACCAGAAAGAGAAATTGGACTTTCTCTATTATAGATTATTTTCAATTTCTACAACATCTACGAGAAGTGGACGAGGTTTTATTCAAACTAAAGAAAAGTGTCGCTCAAAATCCTAAACACTTAAAACAAAATTATGTTTCTAAAAGATTATTTAAGGAGACCACTTTAAACTATTGAACTAATTAATAAAAAATATATCACACTTAATTATTTTTTTTTTTAATTTCTTTACTAGAACTATTATTATTTTTTAATTAACAAACACAAACTGCAAAGCTACATGGCTTATCTGTAGAAATGCCCAGAGTCTGCGGCAGGAGTCGAATCTGCGAACTTTGGTCAGATTGAATTCAATTGTTGTTTTTTATATTATTGTAGTTTTTTTATAATAAAATCTTAAAATAACAACAATTTAAGTATTTTTATTTATTGAAGCGAATTAAATTGTTGAAATTTTTATTAATCGGTTAATCGATTAATTCAAAATGTGCAAATTAGTATAAAATTAAACCAAAATAAATCGGTTATTTAATCGAGCGGCTAACCGATTAACCGAGAAACTGCATATTGTATTGTTTTATTTTAAACACCATTTTGAGCACGTATCTTTAAAATATTTCTGTAGCTTTTCACTGTGAATTTAATTTAAAACGTCATATGATGTCATACCTAATATTGACTTTAAGGGCCTTATTAGCAGAATTTTTTACAAACCTTACACGATATTGGTAGGCAATACATCGAATTTGCGAGGAATACATGTAATGAACATTCATACATTTATTTCAGTCTTTTAATACATCCTCTACATTCTTCGTTATATGGTACTTGGCGCCATTGATTTACTTCTAAATTAATTTAAAAGAATATTTTTTTTACCAATTAAACATAATTTATGTTCATGGGCTCGAGTTAAAATCTCATCAGTCTCCATTAGTGAATGATATTTATTTACTTTCAGTGTTTATTTATGTTTAATGATTAGAAACGATAGGAAAAGTAAATTTCAATCTGAGGGAACGAGCGCACGATTTCGGTGCCGTCACACACCACATAAGCATCTGAGTCTACCAGTACCACTTGGGCAGGTTTTGGTCAAACATCATTTCTAATGAAACTCAGATTTCACCAGAAGAAGAATATGAGACATTTGTAGTCTTCATTAGAAACTTTTTTTATTTATAAACTCAGTTTGTATAGTATGCTGAAGCTTCCTATCCTTAGTCTACTTACATATTTCTACTTTTCATACATTATCACATTGAAATATCTGTCAAAGATGATTCTCTAACATTCTTATTTATGCCATTCCCAGCATTATCTTAATTAGTTCAGTATATTTTCAATTGAACTGGACACATTGTTAATCAAGTTCATTTCGTTGCGCTCTTGCTTCAAAGGGAAAGTCGATATTTTAGTGGCCTGGAAGCCTAAATGACTCATATCATCCATTTCCAACATCTTATTTTAGAATCAGTTCCTTATGCAAGCACGATGTGTCTTTAAATATTATTTAAAAAATGCGTCTAATTGTATCGTTATATACATAAACCTAAAATATATTTCATTATTTTTCGCTGTAGCTTTCTATTGCACATACTTTTACTTTTCATTTCAAAATTCATAGTAAAACCTTCCACCATTTAAGATCATTTATTATTCAAAAGGTTTTCTTTGCAATTTTTATTGAGGATTTAATCAAGCATGTCCTTAATTATCACGCAACCCTTTTTTACAATACCAAGTCCTCTAAAAAAATGTTGTTAACGCTAAATGCTACGACTATGCCATTAGTTGCTCTTAAGCTACTGCATACACATTTCGTTACAGATTTTAACACATTTAAGAACCAAAAAAATAACACTTTTATATTTACGTTTCACGTTTTTCTTTTCTCGACGTTTTTTTATAGCTCTACTTTCAGTTTGCACTTGTCCTAATTGTTGCTTGTTGTTATTGAAGTATCCTTTTTGAAGGGTTCTTAAATTTTTTTTTGAAGATTTAACAAGCATTTGCTTTTAAATAGATTTATTTAAGATGACTTAGACGAAATCATTTAATGTAAATACAAGTGACTATCATACCATTGGATCTGATATAGTTATTTAAAGACTTATTAAAAATAAATTATTTATTGCTGATTTTTTTGCTTTTTAAACATGAAAAGAAATCTCCTCTACATCCCGCGAGTAGGCTAACGTCTAATGAATTGATGGCTTTTCAAGCTCTTTGATGTCTGTTCATATCAGCTATCGATCTCATTGTCCTTAGTTCATTATTGTTCACTATTTATTTTGGTTCACTTATAATTATTTGAGCAAAACTTCTAGTCAACACTTTAAGTACAACCTTCGCATTTTTACATTAACCTTAAAAACAGATTATGCTACATAAGAAATGTGTTTTTTTTTTTTGTTCTGATTACAGACTTAATTAATTTCAGGCATGGCATGACAAAGGCAAAAAAATTAGACATATAAAACGGTTGCAAAAGATTCAAAAGAAAAGATAAAAAGAATCACAGGCTCATCAAGCCTTTGTGCGTCAAGACAAGGTATTAAAACTTGTGCAGAGCACAAAGTTGTTAAATAATTCAGGCAATTCATCGTTAGCAAAAGTTCTTTGGAAAAGGAATAATATGCATTAGTATTTTTTACAACAATTTTCAGTTGTTTTTGAAAGCATGATATTAATTAAAGTTTAGCGAAGGGTGTTTTTCTTTTTCTAAAATCGATTGTTCAGGTAACTTTTCGAACGATGTCTAGATGTCTTAAAAATTAAAGCTTTTTGTTTATTACACTAGAATAATTGACCTGCTTTAATCTCCTGAGGTCTGTGTTTTCCTCATTTAACTAAATTTTAAAATTAAATTTAAGAAGAATAGAATTCCCTTCTTGCCTTTCTCAACACCCAGGTTTCAAAATATAAAATACTTGTATGAATGTTACTATACTCCTTGCTACAAGCACACTTGTCTTTATCCTCTGTTGCAACAAACACGATTTATCAAATTAAAGTTTAACACAAAGAAGCTATAAGTGCATTGTTCATTATTGTACATTCCCCCCATCTCGTTACCTAAAGTTTACCGCACTTGCAACTTGCATGTAATGTTTTGCTAAAAACGAAACATGTAGCAGGTGTGTTAGCATTTGCCCTTCATGTGGGTGCTTAAATATTGCTCTGCATTTCTTATTCAACTTCAGACTTTGTCGCATAAGAAAGTTGTGATCATATTTTACTTGTATTTAACTTTGCTCTTGTTTGACTTTTGCAGGATTTGGGAAAATTTGTTAAGATTTAATTCGTGAAACAGGGAATGTGTGCAAGGTTTTCCTATTAAGTTAGTGAAGGATTTGATTATTTTAGGTTGTGGTTCAAAGTAAATGAAAAAAAAAAATTTCATTAATATTAAAATATTTTGGAACTATAATAACTCCTACAACTTTCTCGATCTTTTCAAATCATTTTTATACTTTCAAGCTTAAAATTTTCATAATATTTTTCTAACTCTATGTATCTTCTTCTTGTTTTTGAAAAGTGCGTCAAAAAATTGGGTTTATCATTTGAATATAATTTCTTTATGATTTAAGAAAACAACTTTCAAAAAAGTCTATACGATCAACAGCTTATGATCCGCTAGTAGTGAAAATTTTAATCCTATTCAATGAGATTCACATGGACTAACCATTGCAGGATACTCTCCTCTTTGATTCATGCTCAATGGAACTAAAGTCATGTTTGAGATATTAGAAAAAGCGATATTTCAAATACAGTTTCGCACACTGTATTATACATTGTGCTTGTATAAAAATCATTACTTTCATAAGATTTAATTTCTTGATCGACATTTTAGTTAATATAAAGGAAATAGTGGGGCATTTACATTCCTTAAAAACAATTTTAATTTCTTATAGTGGGTAATTTTGATTTCTTAGCCTTGATTAGTACATAAACTTAAATTCTCACCGTTTGTTAATTAAGAATGAATTAATCATGAATTAAATTAATTTCAACCAATTAATTCCAATTCTTTAATTAACTAAAAAAATAGATGTGTGTGAAGATAAATTTAAATTTAACTAGTACAGACAAAAACCATATTTTTTAGTAATGACAATTTCGCAGTTAACAGAGCTCTGTTAACCATATAAGAGAAATCTCAAAATGGACTAGGATCATTTAAAAGGCGATATATAGGAAATACGACAAGGATAAAAAAAAACTATATATCAGGAAATATGCTGCAGGAATTTCTTAATGAAACTGTGACAATACGGAAGGCAAAATACATGTTAGAGCATCGATATAGCTCGTTTAAACAAATGTAATTTCTTGAGAAGATTAGTGGTCATATTGAAAAAATGGAGAGGGGCTGGTACTATACACTATATAGAAATGGTGGTCCAGGGAGTGCTAAAATGGAATATAATAGTGGGACATCTGAAATAATCTAGGAAGCTTAATAAATTGGATTTGAAAAAAGTTATCTTTTTTTATTATCTAGGGAAGATTAGTGGTAATATTGGAAAAATGGAGGAAGGCTGGTACTACACACTATATAGAATTTAAATGAATTTAAACTTGGAAGTTATGACCAAAATAGTAACAAAGTTCTACTAAAAAGTGGCCGGAAAGAGGCAGTAGTACAACTGTTTACTTTTTTGGTCATAACTTGCTTAGTTTTGAAGATATCGACTTGATTTCTCTTGCGTTCGATAGATAAACGTATTGGCTTCAATTCCAATCTGTGTTTTTTGCGGGTAGTGTGAAAAAAAGTTTTTCCTCAAAAATTATGATGACTTAACCCCTTTGCTTTTTTGCGTTAGATAGCTAAACGTATTGGCTTTCATTCGAAATTTTTTTGGCGAAAATAAGAAAAAAAAATTTTGAAATTTAAAAAAAGAAACATCATAATTTTTGAGGAAAAAAATTTTTTTCGCACTACTCGCGAAAAAAAATTTTGAATTAAAGCCAGAAGTTGGAACATTTCCATATGATTTATTCTTTCTTAACTAAAAGACATTACGATCTAATCTAAACTACAAAATCGTAAGGAAATTTAGTTTTAGTTTTACATAAAATACTGAAAATATAAATTTGAATATTTCAATGTGTCGAAATTTAGTTTTCTAAAAATCCATTTTATTTTTAAAATACTGTATTTTCTCTTGTATAATTTGTAGTGTAAATTTTTTAGAAGAAATTTATGAATCAAAACCGATAAGCAAATTATTCTAAAATTTTGAGTTCAGATGTATATTTTAAGAGTTTTCACTATTTCTGTATTTTTGGTTTAATCTTACTATCAAAGCGGAGTTTTTA
This sequence comes from Germaria angustata, assembly GCA_963681545.1. Taxonomy (NCBI): domain Eukaryota; kingdom Metazoa; phylum Arthropoda; class Insecta; order Diptera; family Tachinidae; genus Germaria; species Germaria angustata. The sequence continues at coordinate 50,149,164 of OY813001.1, read as the reverse complement.
AAAAACCAGTAATTTTTTGCATATTCTAGTACAGCGGTTCCCAAATGCGGTTTCGTAGGAATTCGCGTGAAGAGCCGAAAAACAATGTTTTTAAAAATAATATAAATTTTTATTTTGCGCTACAGTGTGACCAAACAACCGATGTTTCTCAATCAAGCCAGATTTTAATTTATTGCAGATATATTGAGGAAAATAAAATAAAATAAGAATTTCTATTTGTTAAACCACAATCTACAACCACAAAGGGCATGGATATTTGTCAAGCGCTTTCCTAATTTTTAAGCAATAATAAATCCTTTTTAAGTTTATTTAAATAACTATAGTTTATTCCATTAATGGATTTTTAAACATATTCATGAACTCTTATAATAAAATTATTAATAAAAAAATTTTTACTTTTTTGCATTTTTAATTCAACCTAAAAAAAACTCTTAGACTTCAAAGGGGATCCGCTACAACAAAAAAAAATTACAAGGGGTCATGGCAAACATTTGGTGGGAATCCGTGCTCTAGTATGTAGTGTATAAAATGCTTCTGTGCCGTATACGTTATAAATAATATATGGTATGCAAGGACATATGCATCATACGCCCAGTTATTTTTACATTTTCTTATAATTTTATTGTAGTAAGAGTTTTAATGTTTAAATTGCATGACTACACGATTGCTATCGTGTGATCTCAAAAGCAATAAGTCATTAAAATTTATGACGTGTCTGAGCATGCAACAGGCTTTAGTGTTTTATTTGCAGGCTAAAGAGGGAAAATAAAATTTATATAAGAGAAAATTATATAAAAGAATTTTTCACGAAATTCTTAAATAAATCATAAGTTGTATATTGTTTTTGTAACCTTTATATATAGATTGATTTATTTTAGTTATAAAAAATTAACAGTAGGCGTAACTCTTTGATTGTCAATGGGAAAAACTCATTATTAAAACAACAAACTAATTGAGGTTTTCTATTTGAAATTGGTCCTTTTCATAAAATAACCACAGCTGAGAAGTAGGTTTTAATAAATTTTTAATTTGAAGGAAATCTTTATTCCATAGAAGCCACTTCAATTCATCTCCATCAATGTGGAAATTGTAATATGTTCCTTTTACTCCTCTGGGGAGCACAGGGCCGCGAATGGGAGTATCCATATTAAGAAATCAAATTTGAACTTTATAGCCACCATATGATTTAATTAAACTAATTTTAAATTGTAAGCATCACCAACGATTTTCTCATTTTGCATGCACGAATTCTTTGGTAAAACTAATCTTATCAATTATAGAATTTATGCAAAAGTGTAAATTCCCGAGTATGAGAAAACTAACCTTCAATTCATTTGTAAATAATGTCCTGTTAAGCCTATTAATTTAAATAATATTTCATTAGAGCTTGCCACATATGAAAACTTATTTATTTGAATTTTATGAATAATATTATAAATTACATATATTATAGCTTGAGTTTAACGAACATAGTAACACAGACCTTCATTCGTTTGTAGTGAAGCAGAACATAGTCTTAGTTGGGGGGATTGAACCAACAACCTCTACGCTGATTGAAGAATATACCACGTTCTAGGCTACCGCTTAATGTAAGCTTAATGAATAACCTTTCAAAAGTATTTGTATTAATTTTTAATCTGTTTCTTTAATCTAAGCCCTACAACCTTCATTTTAAATTGCATCATGTTTTCTCAACACTTTTTGCTAAAGCTTAAAGGTTTCTATTACAGATTGAATGCTTAGCGGGTCCTTTTGCCTTTAAACTTTATCCGACAAATTATTCAACATTATACTATTAAAAGGAAGTAAAAATCTAATCCGAAAGCCATTCATTGTAAAATATTTATATGTTGCGATTTAACACGCTTTCGTTTTCCTTTTCGTTTCCGTTTCCTCTTGCATTTTTCTTGTTTTTCTTACTGCATGAATACCACAGCCTTGCCGGTTTGGTGTAATCCTCTACTCATTTTTTTCTCATCCCTTTCAACACTTGCTGTTTTATTTGTTTATTTCCTGTTTTCTCTTCTTGCTTTAAAACTTTTTCGTAGCACTGAATTGCAGCAAGAGATTTTGTTTTTGCGGTCGGAAAGAAAATATTAAACACAACAAAGAGATATAAAAACTAATAAAACAAAAAAAAAACTAACAGATGTAAAATTTTATTTGAAAAATATACAAAAAATTAACACCATTTTATATACTCGTAGAAATATTTTAAATATGAAAAATTTACTTCCATAATACGTGTAGTTTACCGTTGACGTAGAGAATCAACTTGTTACTTTAAAAAGCCGAGGACTGAAATAATTATAATTTTTGAATTTTCGAAAAGAAAATCAACTATTTATCGATTAACCAGGGGTCCAGCATACTACATACTACTCCTGACTTTGCCCGTATCAGGAGGAAAATACTGAATAATTAAAACAATAACCAAATAAAAAATGTTAACATATTTCAATTTAATACATGTAAGCTGATCATAGTAGAAGTAAGGAGTCCACAAGTTAATTCCTGCCACTTTAACTGCTTGGCCTTGGGACTTATTAATATAGACATTGGGAAACAGCAGCCTTTTAAAATGATAAATTCTCTGCGACAATTGGGATTCGGGAGATCGTCCATTTGATCCGATGGGAGCAATCGCTTATATGATACTTTTCTTCACCTCTTTTTTATGTAGCATTGTTCCATTACACAATCTCATTTTATCGCGATTATGCATCAATGCAATCGACACACCAGCTTTCAGTTAAAGTTTATAGGCAGGAAAGTTTTTTATTTCTTATACAATTAAAAAGTATATGGAAAACATTTTTCTTTCATCATCCTGATACAGAAAATTATATATATATATATATATATATATATATATATATATATATATATATTGGCATATTATGACTCAGAACGTAAGTCCTTGTTCAGGACATGTCATCAACAACATGAATTTTTCTGACTAACATTAATGTGGTATTTTGTTTGTTGTTGCTGGACTGTTTAAGTAATGGAGGCATAGAACTAGCCACTGAAGAGTACTGGCAGCGATTGATACTCTTCTCTGATACTTCTTCTCGTTGGTAGTGTTACCAAAATCGTTGACGTAGTAAAACAAATAATAAAATGGCACCACAAACAGTTAAGAAAGTTAATACATCTACATAAAATCAGAGGCACTGCAACGTTTCTATAAAAGTTAATAAAACGCGTAATAGCAGAATTGTATAAGAAAAAAGTTTACTCGTTTCACCACCTGCCTTCTCTACACTGGATGTGTGTTACATCTCTTTTTAAAAAAGGATTTCACGACCTTAAAATATATCTGCGTGCCATATTTCATAAACATCTGTTCCGACGTTTGTCCCCGAATTTCAATTATAAGAATTATAGTACTAGTCCATAAGTGCTCAAACCCAGTCCTCTACTATGAGAAAATCTATTATATATGTTAATCCAAGCTAACAAATTACCTGTGTTAGTGCGTCATTTACGAATACGAATACTGAAATTAGGGCACAAATTCATAAGTGGTAAATTTCATAAAAATCCGTTAAGCCCATTTTGCATGATAAGATCACAAACACCCAGTCTTTCTGACATTCAAAAGTCAAAACTTTCACATATATTTATTATTTTTTTTTAATATTCTATATTTTTTATTTACACGTGCCATCGTTGAACTTAATTTTTCGAACTGAATTGGTTCAACTTAAAATTTAATTAATCTGTCTAAATTTCTAGTTCTTATTAATAATATTTCAGATTATTTTTTATTAAGGAAAAAGTAAGGAGAAAAAATTACACTAGCAAAATGGAGCATTACTGTTTTTGATTATAGCTACGCATCCAGGTAAAATCATTCAAGCTTTTTTATTTCAGAATTGATCCTTAAATTCGCTAACACTTCCCACTGAGGTCTCTTTATTTATTTTTTCTTCATTTTTGTAATTTAAATTGAAGTCTTTTGAAATATTAATTTTGAAATAGTTTTACCGAATTAACATCATTATTAAACATCATTATCAAAACACACTTACAGTGACAGTCATGATAATGTTGCCGTAATACGTTGGCTTAATGCCATATGAAATATGATTTTATTTTGACATTTAAAACTAACAAAAAAGAACCATGGATACCATAAGTAAAAAATCTATTTTCCTTTTCTATAAATTTATGACAATAAAATTACTTAATGGAAGCTGTTCTACAACTGATGACACGCAACACTTTCTTATCAACACAGATTTGTGTTTTTGAAAAGATTTCTAATTCAAAACAATTATTTCGTAGTAAATTGAAACTGGTGTCTTTACAAATTTACATTTTTTTTATTAAATTCGCTTTGTGTTTTTTTTTCGAATGTGCTTGATGATGAGTGGTAAATGGAAAACATACATACTTTGCATTAGAAATGTAGTATTAGGACAAATCTGAGAAAGTAAATTATTCATATTCATTCACTTACTGACAATCAATCATTATATCCTAAATCTACTGGATACTGCGAGTATTAGCAACTTCAATGCAACTTCTTACCATCTAACAACTGTTGTTACTGAAACTTATTCAAGTAATAAAATATTTAATTCATATGACTTAAGCATATCGTTCTAGAAAAATTTATAGCACAAGTTGACGCCACCCTCAGAGTGTTGGTCAATAGAAAAAGAAATTTAAATTATATTGACGACTCAGATGAATTGTTATTCAAATTTTTTAACCTTAAAGATTTTGTTTTTAAGAATATAAATACGAAGGAAACTCTATAAAAGGTATACTTTACGAATAATTTTAATGTTTAAATACAAAATATGTATATTAATATACATATATTTCAAGAGTTAACTTAAAAAAAATATTTTGCAATTCTTAAAAAAAATAAATTCAAGAAATATACCGCGAATGCGGTAGGCAGCTTATAATTCAAACAATAAGTCAAAACAGAGATCTTAGCGACAACCAAATCGCAATAGGTCCACATCTTTGGACCAGCAAACTAGGGGATGTATGAAATATTTCAACTTATAATCATAAATGTATACAAAAGTGATGGTATATACTTTTCCATCCTTGGTTTCTATTGTAGACGAATACAAGAATCACAAGCTATAATTAATAGTCCCGCAAATTCACTCAAGAGTAACAAATCGAAAATTCGTGTATATTGTTGTTAAGGTTTTGGGAGATATGATAGATCTACAAGAACCTTGCAAACCTTCTTGTTGACAACCATGCGTGATTTTTGTTTATGCGTATTTTAACATTTTTTAAAATTGAGAGCACTTACCTTATAAATTTCATAAGAAATCGATACAAATTCGAGATGTATTCTGAAATTAAAAAACAAATCATCGAATACAATCAAATACAAATTATAAAATATAATATATAAAATAAAAATATTATTATTATTTTTAACTGGAAGCTTAATATCTTAAAAAATGAAGCAAGGAAATATTATAATAGAATTTCCCAATGCAATAACAATACAACACTTGTGTACCCATCACATTTATTTATCGATTTCTGTTAATAGACGTAAACTATTTACCAACCGTAAAATATGTATGTACATGTCCTTATACCTACACTTGCCGATGAGAAATTTAATGTCCTCTCCCTTTAAAACCACATAGAAATGAAAAAAGGTGAGTAACAAAGATTCAAACACAAATATTGATATATGTAACTCCTGCTTTAAACTTGATATACTCTTCATTGTTTAAGTGTTGTAGTACAGAGTTGTTCTGAAAAACTGAATTCAGTATTTAAACAGAGAAAAGGAATATAAGTTGTACATCATGATGAACATATATTCTTTGATAAAAGTTAGTGATAAATGATATTTGAATACGAAGACAAAAACTGCCAACAAAGACTACAAATTTATTTTAAAATTTATTTTAAATTTAATGTTTGTTGTTGCCTTGCTGAGTATATTCCTGAAATTCATTGGCGCTAGCCAAATTATCAGTACTCTTTAGCCGAATCATGTTTAAAAACCATTAAAAGAAATTTATAAAAAAATATATCTCTATATTTTGTTGGCCTTTTTATAACAATTTGGTTAAAATATTATTCAAGCTTGAGGTTTTATTTTGTGGCTAAACAATTTTATTTAAAATCATCGATATTTCGATACTCACTGAGTATCATCTTCAGGATAATTCTGTTTCTTAATAAATCTATTTATTAAGAAACAGAATTGTTGTTTCTTAATAAATAATAATATATTAACCAAATCATTTATAAAAAATAATAAAACAATATCTCCAATAATGAATTTAGTGAATATTTTTGTCTGAAAATATTATTCTACAATTAAAATTTTTAATACCAACAACAAAACATTACTTACTTTTTTCTGGTATTGTTGTTGTCCTCTCCTTCTGATTCATTTGCTTTGGTTATTGTTGTTTTGATATTATTTTTTATTGCTTTTACAAACTCTTTATGTTTATACATATATGTATGTATGTATGTGCATCCATACTTATGTACATATATGTATATTGTATGAATGCTCCTACATACATGTGTATATACTTATGTACATAAGTATGTATGTATGTATGTATATGCTTCTAAAATAAATTTCTTAAATTATTGACTAGTATAATTACTTTATATGCACCTAAATATAAGTACATATACAACATATATATGTACTCGTATATGGAAACATACATATTTTTATACATTTTCTATTACTTTTCAATCACAGGAAAGCAAAACAAAACACCGCATAAATTTTTGCGAACGCAAAATTAGAGAGAAGACCACACACCCGTCGAACGACTACACCACCGCGAGCCAGGAATACACATTTCTTACTAAAATTATGTTTGATTAAGAGGGTTTCATATAAATCATATTTATATGTAATATAAAAGAGCAAATTTTAATAAGAAAGTAGATCACTCGAAAGGTTTTTTTTTCTCATTTAACTAATAAATATCTTAAATTGCTCTCTTCACACTTTTTAAGATATTAACTGTTAATTTTTATGCTCATACAAAATGTAACTTAAGTGTTGCCGTGTGTGTAAATTTTTTATTATTGATTTGAATTTTTTTTTTGTTTTTTGGTTTTGCATTCAGCAGGCGTTTTTTTTTGTTTTTTTTTTTTTTTGTTTTGGCTTAAAGTTTTGTGCACATTTACTTTTACTCTGTTAATGATGTTTACCAAAATGCGCATACATACATATGTATGTATGTACATATACACGTGTATACATGCATACAGACATATGTATGTATGTATACAGTCGAATCCGCTTTAGCGAAACATCGCTTTACTGAAAATATCGTATTACTGAAAACCAAAAGCAAGCCCACAACTACGTTTTGTATGAAACTTACTTCGCTTTAGTGAAAAAAATAAACAATGACAAATTTATTTATTAGAAATCGATTGCATACGAATTTAAAAATAATGACTCAAAGTCAAATTCAAAGTTATTTTAAAAGCAATGCATGATTTTGATTATTAACTGTTATATTAAGTACATACATATTTAATGCATTGCATTCTGAGACTAAATTCTTATTATTTTATGTTTTTTTTAACTGCATGCATACAAATGTAAATACTCAACGCACAGCATTGTGAAAATGAATTATTTTAATTTATATTTTAAAATTTTATTTTTTGTTTTAAAAATATTTAAAAAATATGAATATGTTTCTATGAATAATTTTCTTAAATAAAATTTTTATGACGTAAAAAATATACACACAGATATAAAAAATATTGTTTTACAGATTTTAAGCAGTACTGTAACAAATTTCAATAATCCGAACTACGTTTTAGAGAAAAAATCGGATAACTAAAAAGAAAATTGGGTTGTGGTTATTTCCAGTAAAGCGGAGTCGACTGTATATGTATGTATGTAAATTGTTTATAAACTCCACCCACAAAAAACTACATTCAAGCGGTATACCATACATTATCACCTCGAGAGCACAATTTTCATTATACTTATTCCTAAGAAGTTTTGAATAATATGTTCCTGAGAAGAAAAGAAAAATGCTTACAATACTAAAAAGGATGATTAGGGGCCCATCCTTCATACTGAAGGAATTAATTTCACAGATATAAATAGCTAAACTTATTTCTACAGAGCAACGATTAATCCAGGAAGGCATTGCACGCAATTTTCTTCATGCGCTGCCCTCCACAGATACTCTTACAGTTTTTCGTAATTACATCAGCCGGTAATTCGAGCGATTTTTTTTAAGTTTTGATGTTGTTATGCTCTATCTTAATAAATAAAGAATGGATATGCCACAAGTATAACTCTTGGATCAGAATATCCTAACCTGATATCTAATAAAGGGGTCAAAGGTTTTGACCATTAATTCCAATTAAATAAGTACGTATACCCAAAAATACTCGATTTAATGCTACCTCAATGAAATCCACTAAGGCTGTGTCACATCCCAGAAGTTTCATTTTATAAATATACACCCCTAATACCGATTTTTCATTTAATGAAAAATACAACTAATAGAAAATAATTTTAATTTCACATTTCCTTTCATCATCTCATCATCAAGGAAAAATCATTATTTATTTGATATGATACAGTCTAATCTTTATCAATATTGTGGCTTTAATTGTCAAAGACATTTAGGTCTCATTCTTACGTTATTTGTGGCGTCTAGATTCTGTGCTGTAAAACCTCTTTCCACAAGTGTATGTATGAGAGATGCCAGCAATGAAATTTTATAATCTATGGGCAAATAAACACATTGTGGACTAAAGTTGATAATAGACGACTTGAAGAAACCCTAGAAGGCTGCAACAAGTAACAATATTTTAACGTATAAAGGACATTGATAAATTTATTTAAACATTCATTTTTAATTTAAAATTGAATGAATTTGTTGTATTAATCTAGAATTTATGGTCAGTTAACGACCAAAAAGACTAAAAACTGTCGACATTATTTGAAATTTTCAACTCTTTATTAATTAAATTTACTTACTAGTCAACGTATAATAACTTTTTTTGCTGCACGTTGTACTTGTATGGAGTTTTTATTTTACTATTATATTTTTATGTTATAAACAACAATTGGCAATGAAGTCAAAAATCTCTGGCAAAAAAAATTATGTCGCATATTAAGCAATTTAAAGATATAAGTATTGAGATATAAATAAAAATTATAACTAAAGGATATTGAGTATATGGGTTTGTATATCTATTGAATAAAAGATTTGTTAAAGTCATTTTTATCATACTAATATAGCTTTTATTTTTTGGTGAAAATTGTCTCAAATCTTAATTTTCTGCCAAGAGCGAAGAAGATTTATAAGAAGTAACTACAGAAGAAATTATAATTATAGCATAACTCTTTTATAACTACAAAGTGAGAAAAAAATTGAAATCATTCTCAAAGAATGAAGAATAAAAAAATGTAATTTCCTTAAAAAATAAATAGTTTCTGACCTTTTTATTTTAATTAATAAACTTAATTTATTTTTTTAGGTCTTTTAAAAAAATTTAAAAGACCTTAAGCCTAAAAAATAAATTAAGTTTATTAATTAAATAATTGATAAAGTCAGGATAAAAAAGTCGTGACTATTTGCAAATTTGCAATCCTTTCCAAATATAAAATCTGTTGCCATTAGAACATATTTGATCGTTATTTGATACAAAATGATTTTCTTTGCAAAGCAAGCACGTTCTTCACATAATAAAAATAATTTCCAAATGGCTGAAAAAGCATAAAACAGAGAATATGCTGTAGTGAAAAGCGTACAGCCTAAAGTTTTTGTAAATGAACCAAGTGCGCACTATTTTTGAAACATTATTTCAGCGCATTCCTGGCTTATTTTATATTTTATCCTGTGAAAATTTAAATTTGCAAAAATCTTAATTCAATGTTTATGAAATATTTGTAAATTATTGTAACATCAAATTTAAATTAAGACTTTATATTTACTTACATCTAATATTTCAAACAAAAAAAAAATTTTTGAGATGGTGTGTTTGTTTATTTGATATTTTTGTCTGAAAAAAATAGTTGCTGTATTCCATCCCTGATAAATATTTCATGTCTTTTGGGTTCTATCGAAATTTTAGTCCCAAAGACATTTAAAAAACAAATTTTTCTCTCACAATGGGTTCTAAAATTGCAATCTTAAAAATAATTTAGATTATTGTGCACTAAAGGACTTTGTAAAGAGACTATTATAAATTCATCTGGAATATTTGTTTCAAATAGTTTGCCTTAACGACTATAAACAACCAAATATATGTGTCTCAAATTGTGCTAAAATTTTTTTCCCCGTTGCCCAAAATTCAAAGCTATTGGCTATTGAACTGTGACTTTTTTATATCGAGTTATATTATATAATATAAAATCAAAATATTGCAAATATGTGCGAGCTGAGAATAAATACAAGTACTTAGACTACAGTATTCTTCTAGATTACATCCGCTCGGAAGCTTAGTTGATGCCATAAGGCCAAATGTGGTCACTATAAGCTTTTGTAACTTTGAAAAATTTTTCCAAACAAATGCAAAGAAACTAAGACTTAAAATAATATTTGAACTTTTCATATTTGTTTGCTGAAATTTTATGCAGACGCCAAGAATTAAACATTTAAGGAACCTTCTCCAAAACATCAAGTTGGAATTTTTAACACAATAAATATGTGTAAAACATACTCTTATTTCGTATAAATATAAAGTTTTGGCGTTTTCTTTTCAAATATTTTACCTTCCTGCATGTTCCTAGTGTCAAGGACATAAAGGTACCTATTTGTACATGATTGTAGGACCACAAATAATACACTTTGCTGAAGTGCTGGAGCTATTTACCAAATCATTAAAACCATTATTTTTATAAGAGATATCTCTCCTAACCACATACTCCCTACTACAACTAGCAGACCAATGCGAACACTATCGAAAAAAAAGGAATTTTATATGTCCTCATCAGCCTTCGTTATAGACTCAACCAGCCACTATCTCCGAAGCGACTTCTTTAAATAGCAACAGCAGCAGAGCGTTGGGAGGCCAGTATACTTAAGATCTCTCTTACAGCGAACTTATGATCAGAAACAACGATATACGAATACTCGTTTTCAAGGCGCCACACAAATTTCTAGCTTAAAACAGAGATCTGGCCCTAAGTAAAATCTCATTGAAGTTTAGTCACCTGCTTTTGTAAAGATTTCTCTTTATTCAAAAGATTCATTATAATCGTGGTGTACGTGCTCCCACATAAGACGTACTACTCCAATGTTTAGCTTGAAAAGATGGTGTAGCCTTCCGACTGATTTACCAGCTTCTGTCAGAAAGAAATTTAAAAACACTTTATCCGTTCATGACGTCAACTTTGCCATCATCCATCTGGCAATAAAGGCTCATCACTTTTATTTGCATTTGGCAGGAAACGTTTTGTTATTCCTGCAAGGCAACGAATATCAACAGATTCCAATCAATTCTTGAAATTTAGACAGTTTCTGATGCCCTATATGTTATTTATATATTTATTTATTTAATATTTTTTCTTTTTGTGAAACAAATAAATATTACTAAAATTCAAAGAACACTTTTATTATTATTTGCTTAAGAGGAAAATTTATATCCTAAAATTGGCAAACATTGCGAATAATATTTCAATACGTGGGACCAAATAACCCAGATTTATTTGTCCTTTTTATGAAAGAAAATGCGGGAAGAGGCAAAAGACAAACTAAATATTAAAATGATTTTTTTCTTAAGGGGTGGTATAAAGGAATTATATCATGATATTTAAATATAAATTAAAAAGTTCAAACTAAAAGAGGGTTCTAAACCCAACCCTATTCTGTTATCACGTTTGACAATAGCACTTGATAACAAGTTGAGAAAACGTCATCATTACTAACTTGAATTTTAATGTTAAACTTAAACCTGGGCGTTGCTTTTAAAAATGTTTGCGAATTGCGCATAATATCAAATTACAAATTTATCTCTTTTCAAACGTTTGATTTCGAGTTTGATGGGTTAAAGAAATTAAGGAATAATACAAATAAAATTTGGAAACTTTTAAAGGACAATTGCTCTTGATATATTCACACATACATACATACACACATTCCTACACATCTCTTTCACAAGTGATTTTCATTAAAACCCAAGTGCGTCTGTTTGAGCCTTCCTTTTGCCAGTTTCCGTATTTGGCTAACTTTTCAATAAATTCTTGCATGAATAGAAAAGTGAAATGAGCCAAATATATCAAGTTGTAAAGTTGACATTTGCTTTTGCTGTTTTTAGATCGAAAAAAATCGTAATCCCAAATATAAGCACACATACGAGAGGAGTTAAAATAAGGCTTTTTGGTCAACTTTTTGAGAAATCTTTCAGCTTCCTTTTTTTCAGTTTTTAATTATGCTTGCTGATCTCGAATCTTAATTATTATTATTTTTTAATTTGAAAACTTCATATGCAAATTGGAACAAAATAGCTGGAAATTTCATAAACTTGATTTCTTTTTGGTGAAATTAAAAAAATTTTTGATTAATTCTAGTTCTTATTTTTTTGTGGCGTTAGATTTTATTTAGGTGAATGAAAAGTTTTGAAGTCATGCATAACGACAACCATAAAATATGGAAGCTGATTAACATGCCTTGTACATATAAAAAAACTGCACATTTTTTACATGCTCAATAATCTTTTTTTTTGTTTCAAAAAATAAATTAAAATAAAATAAAAATATTCAGGTAATAAGAAATTTTTGTCTATTGCAGTTTAAGGTAGTCTATTTATTTGCATTCCACAGATGTTAATGTCTGCTCATTGGTAGACCTTCAACCTCGTATGCTTATATGTATATATGAACATATGTATATGTATGTATGTATATACAAATATAATCATAGAAAAAATAAGAATTACAAAAATGTACTTATGAGCAAATAACACAATAATAATAATAATGAATCAAGTGTATTCAAAGATGATGATTGAAATCCACTAATGAGTTCGTAATAGATCCAACGAAATGCAAATACATCCATATTAGACAGACAGTATTTTATCACTCTTTTTAAATCAAAAATAGGTGTCACCAAAATAAATTAAGAAGCAATTATAAATGTAAAATAAAATCACCGAAACGAAATCGTTGCAAAATGTTCCACGTTTGAAGCTCCGAACTGACCACACTGATTGTACATATTTACATATATGTATACAAATGTATATATGTATATACTTACATATGGGCATATCCCAGAAACAGTCTACCACCCAAAAATTTTTGAACTTAATCCAACTTAATTTTTTTTTAATGGAGCATTAGAATAGTTATCTTATTTTATAAATTTATAAAAAAAATTATTTCGATGATGATTAATACAAAAATTATTACGAAATCCTACCCTACCTCAGGTCTTTTAATGTTATACTAAAAAAGTGAAATTGTTTACGTGTTGATATCATTGCTTTAGTATTAACATAGATGGTCCAATCGAAAGCCATATTGTTATTCACTCAATTCTCTTTAATTTTTGTAAAAAAAATTTGTTTACTTTTTTGGAAACAGTAAAATTGGGTATAAAATTCCAGGTAAATGCGTTGTAGCGTGCGTAACGGAAAATTAGGTTTTTTTATATTGTGAGCAGACATTTTTTTTTACAAATCATCTATAATTTTAATTTAAATTAATATCCTGCTTTTAAGAAAAAAAAATTTTAATTCTACAATTAAAAATCAAAAAATTACAGCATATTCATTTCTGTGGCGTGCGTAACGATTTAAGTTCTCCCAAATATTACAATAAAAACCTTTGCAATTTTTTCTGTTTTCTTATCACTTGTATACTTGCTTAGTATTTTGCAACAACAATTTCGTTTACTTTGTTGGCACCATAAGCGTTACCTTCCTTTAAACTGCATACCTTTGTTAAAAGGACTCAACAGAAATACTTTCAAGACCAAAAAATATCAATTAAACAAGATGAAGCTGTTCTGGAAGTCGATTTTGCGGAAAACTATAGGCTTCTCACTCAAAATGAAATTCAGTCAGCTCATTTCAGTTACTCCCAAGTAACCATATTTACTTGTGTTGCCTGGTTGCACAATTGCACAAGATCATTTGCTATTACGAGCGATGAACTGTCACACAATAAATATGATGTTTATTGCTTTCTTCAGGTAATTGTAAAGAAACTTAAAAAACAAAATGCCATTTCAAAGTTATTTTTATTTTCTGATGGCTGTGCAAGTCAATTTAAAAACAAATTCATTTTGAGTAGTATATCGTTTTTTAAAGAAAAATTCGATTTGACACACTTTGAGTGGAATTTTTTGCAACTGCTCACGGAAAGGGTGCAGTAGACGGAATTGAAGCTGTCGTAAAGAGAAAAATTTGGCAAATGGTGAAAGCTCAGAATATTGTACTTTATAACGCCCATGATTTTTTTAAATTGGCAAAAAAGAATATAGATGGTATTTTTATTTTATATGTAAGCAGTACATACATAAAAAATACAACTGGATTTCTTTCGGAGAGATGGGCTATCGTTAAGAGCATTTCCGGCATTAAAAGCAACCATTATTTTTCATCGCTTAATAAAAATGTACTCGAAATAGCACTAACGGCAGATTCAGAAAAATATAAAATTTATTTATAAACATATATACATTAATAAATTAACTTATAAACATAAAATATGAATTAAATAATGTTATTAAAAAAGAATATGAATTGTTTTGTTAAAATAAATACAAATGTTTTTATTTATATACTACTGGAAAAAATGTAGCGTGCGTAACGTAGAGTGCGTAACGCTGGGTTCACGGCTTTTGTAAAAAAACTACAACATTTTTTGGCTGCAAGTAAGTTATTTTAGAATTCTTTTACATTCATCTTTCTTTTAAGTATTTCATTTTTCTGCTTTATTATGCAAATTTGCTAAAAATTACAAAAACATACCTCAACGTTCAAAGCTACTTCCATTTTTTGTAGCGTGCGTAACAATACTTTGAGATCCAATTTTTCGCAACTTATACCTGTTAAAAAAAATATTTTGATGACATTCGATAGTACACTCAAATCCCACTAAACACTGTGTATAACTTGAAGATATATCTTTTGAAAGACCAAAAAATTGTTATATTTCAATCCTAAAACGCGTACGAATGTAGCGTTCGTAACGCAGGATTTGCCCATATGTACTTACATACTTGTATGTATGAATTTATGGGCTCAGGTATAATCAACGTTATAATTTAAAAAACCTGGTCACACCAATTTTACCATAAATTCATTCATTCAATAGAGAAAACATAATTCATGTTAAATATGCCGACAAAGTTATTATTAACAGCCAAAAACCCTTTTAAAGACCACTTAACAGCAAAGTTAACTTTACGGAAGTCATCTTATCAGAGTATATGTTAAATAATAAAACAAGAAGTTGGTTTTCTTTTATAACACATGTAGATATGTATTATGTACGTATAATTAATTGTATGTATGATTGGTATGAATAACGGCAATGTTTGATTGAATATACCACAAACAAAACAAACAAGCAAACCAATCAAAAACAATAAGTGCAAAGAGTCTTAAGAGTAAAAACAAAGCGGAGAGATGAAAAACTGAACGAATAACAGCCTGAGTTGCCGTCTTATATATTTGCAGCAAATTTTCATATATGTATGTATGTACATATGGATATAAATATGTATATATATGTATATATATATATATATATATATATATATATATATATATATATATATATATATATATATATATATATATGTATATATATGTATATATATATATATATATATATATATATATATATATATATATATATATATATATATATATATGTATATATATATATATATATATATATATATATATATATATATATATATATATATATACTTATATATATACACATGTACATATGTATTTTAATAATCTGCATATATTACGTAAAATATATTTAGAAAAATAAAAAATAAGGGCCATAATGAACTATCGAACTACAGAATAGTTTTGAATTAATCTGTGGATTTCTCTGCTTTTTATCACTTCACTATCATACAATGCACAGCGAGTTTTGGCAATTTGACAATTTGTTCGTATCTATTATATAGTAAAAAGTTTAAAAACTATTTTTATATGATATTTTTCAGAAAAGAGCTATATCCTAGGATATTTCTATTTAGTTTATTTACACGAGGTTAGCGGATACCATATATTGCATTGGTAGTATTTTTTTCTGGAAATAATATAATACAACTTTACACATTTTCAATACATGTTCCGACTATATTGCTTAGTTCAAAACCGATGCATTTAATACCCTAGGTATCTTACATAAGTACATGAAGAAAATTAAAGGAAAATATATATATAATCTATTTTTACTTACTTCTTAATAATGATATGACTCATGTACATTTAAAGAATTATTTTGCCCAAAAGAAATACTTATACTTTTCAATATCAACTAATCGTAGCAGATAAAAAGAAGCCATTCCGCTAAGTAAACACATATTATAAACTAGTGAAGCACTATGTAATTATATATTATTTTAAAGTGCATATATGAAATTTTGTATTATGGCTTGGGTGTATGCTACCATAAGTACATAGTCATGAAAAATATATTTCTTTCAAAAGCTGTAAAATTTTTGAACGTTCTTTGGTGAATAGCTTAAACAATTAGGTGACATGAAAACTTCCATTTACATTAATTTCCTACTATTTTTTACATCATTTTGACAACATAAGCTCTCTTTTTATACCTGTATTAAGTTGAAACCAAGGAGTTTAATAAGCGATATGTATCGTCATATTGAAGCCAATTTTACAGAGTCCTTTACAGTCATCAGATTTTTTTTGAAAGTTTTATAGTACTGTCATATTTTCAGAACACTTGAAAGATAATTTTTAATTCATGATTGATAAGCTGAAGATATATTTAAGTCCAGCTTAAATATAGATATATGGAAATTAACTAAATAACTATTTAATTACAAAGTCAAAAATTGGTCATAAATTCAACTTTAATAAAAGACTTGGTGGCAATAAAAATAGTAGTAGTAATAATAATAATTATATTAATAATAATAATAATAATAATAATATTAATAATAATACTAATAATAAAGATAATAATAATTAAAATGAGTTTGAAACTAATAAGCAAATAAAACAATTACAATTCTAATGATCAATAACTGAAATATTGAGAGGAATACTACGATATTATATATAACTTAATATAATTTTATATATAACTGCATAAATTAATTAATAATTATATATTTATGGCATTTAATATATTAATTATATAAAACCAAAGAATATAAATTGTTTGATTTTGTATATTCTTTGATAAAACAAGATATTAATCGTCCAACCGTTGAATCTCTTGTTTTCCAGTCTGGCAGCTGCGCTAAGAGAGTTAAAGCAACTGCTAAGATTTAACATTTGAAATTAAGTTGTGTAGACTTTACCCAATAGAGAGAAACTTGTGCATTTAACTAACAGAAAAGTGTAACATTTTGATGCTCTAATATTAAATACAACAAAATCAGTTCTTCTATGTTTTTTACTAAGAATATTAGTAAAGAAAGCATCTCCCAATTAGTTGGAGACGTGTATTTGTCAGTGGAGGCTGTTATTGTGTTGTGTCGGTTGTCGATGTTTTTAATTCGTTAAATCGTAAACTTTTTAATTTAGTCTTTGGAAACTAAATTGTTTAATTATTAATTAAAAAGGAATAAAACGTGTATGATAATTAGCAAATAAAAGTTATAACTATCTATAGCAAAGTGAACATTATTATAAAGTAAAACAAAATATATACATACATATGTAAGTATGTACCAAACTTATAGATATTGCATATGTACATATGTATGTACACATACACATGCATACATACATACATATATATGTATCCATATGAACAGGTGATTGAAAACTTCAATAAAAGTCGCCGTTTGCATTTGTGAAAAGATGATTTAAGAGTAGAAATTGAAAGTGTTTTTTTATTTAGAAAATACTAATATTTCACTCAATTAAGCGGAAATAATTGGGATTTTTTTTAAATAAAACAACAAAATTAATGAAATAGAAGAACACAGTGAAAAAAAATCATTGATCGCATTAAATAATCATTATTTTAAGTTGGTTTGTTTCCAGGAGTATGTGCCTCAGAAGTACATAAGTACATATCGAGCCTTTGATGCAATACCGTAGTAACTCAAAATTTGAATTTTTTAAGGTTATATTACGAATTTCTTCGCCTTATCGTTTTTTATATTCTCTAAAAGTTTCATAAAAATATTTTGTATACTCAGCTCTTGAGAAAAGAACCAAATTTTCTTTTACCATTAAGTTGTGTGTAAATTCAAAACTTTAAACTCAATTTCTGCAAAACAACCTTTTTTGAATTATTGCGTTATTGCAGCAAAGGCTCGATATGTATGTACATATACTTATATACATACATACTTATGTATGTATGTATCATGACTTATATTTCTATCAAAGGCGCGTGATTACTACAAATAAAAAATTAAGATAATTGCGAAAAAGTTAATTATAAAAGTGAATTAAAAACGCCAAAAAGTTTTTATACATTTTTAGTCTTTTTGTGTATGTGTGTTCGATGTACGACAATGACATTTTTAGAGCATTGCAGCAAACAGTGACTCCAACGGAGCCATCATCATCGTGACATTATTTTGGATTCCCTCGACAAAATATTAGGTCAGGTCAGTATTACTTCTTTTTCTTTTTATTGTTTTTCTTTTATTTTCTTTTCAACCATTGTTATTGTTGTTGGCGCTATTGCTTGCATACAAATGCAATTGTGTGTATTTAATTCTTTTCATTTTCTGACTAGTTTTTCACTTTATTTTGGGGAAAAATTTAATTTTTATTGTTTTTCTTTGCATTTCATCCTGTTGTTATTCTGGGTACGCTTTTTTATTTTTCGCTACTAGAATGGAAATTATGACAACTAAGTATTTATTAGCATTGTTTTTGTTTTGCATAATTTTAGTTTTCATTGTGAAGAAATAAAAGCGAAATTACAAAAAAAAAATATTCTTTATATTTATAATAATGGATCTTGATAAAATGAGATCAAGTAATGCGAAATTTATGTAAAACTTTAATCAATGGATTTAATTTGAAAGATTTGTTCATATAAAATGAATTTAAAAATGCAAAATATATATTTAAAGGGGACCTAAAAAAGTTGTGTTTTAAAATGCGGCTTAACGAAATTATTTTAAATTCCTTTAAAACCAATAAAACTTAGAATCAATATCGTAGTTCATATTGGTAGTGATTGAAGTATTATATATTATGGGACGAACATAAAGCCCTTTGAAAACGAAAATATCATGTGGGGATTTAGAAATAAATTAGGAAATACTCGAAATTTATTGATATTGATATTTCGATATTTGATACCCTCGCACATCTTCCTTACGCTTACGGCTATGGAGAGTAAATAGAAAATGGACCTCTCTGTTTCTTAAAATATGGCATAAATTTAATCGCATAATATCGAAGCTTTATCAGACTTTAAAGCTCACATTAATGATTATTTATTACATTAATATAATGATATTAGCCTAAACTTTCTAGGAACTGAATCGTAATAAGTTTGCAGGAACAACAGCAATACTAATAATTTAGAAATAGAGATTTTCTTGGTTACTAACCTCATAACATTGTCAATTGACAGAACTATTGCAAAACTTGAAAAATCCGATTTCAAGCCCAGTTACAAAGAAATTACAACAGAAGAAAAGCTGAATACTTTCCAGAATAAAAAAGCACAATTGAATTCAAAACCTGAATGGACACCTGCTTCTTTAAATCAAAGTATTGATAAATTAAAGTTAATACGGAAAATTATCAATGATAACTTCGGGGTGCAAAATAAAGGATATTAGTTGTATAACTTTTAAAATTTAATGCCAAGAATAAAGATTTTATGTTTAGAAAGATCTTGTGTTAGAGAAGTTGGGGATCGATAAGAATGAAATTGATGCAGAAAATGACGAAAAACAAATACTTATGTATATTTTACATACTTATGTATTATATTCTATATACCAATTAACATATATTTTATTAATGGTCCACTCCATCAAGGAGTGTGATTAAAAATTTTCCTATAAAAATACATTTGACGTAAAGCATGTGTTAAAAACATGATCTATTGTTCGTTAGTGTGATGTGAAAATATGAATAAATAATTAAGGACTATGACTACTAATACATCACGAAATTAAAAGACTATTTTGCTAACAATTTAAAATCTGAAAATATCTTTGAAGCAGTGCAACAAAAATCGTAATAAAGAAAAATAATTTTCAGAAATTTGAGTCATAGCTAATGATTAACTGTATTGCGGAAAATTTTAGCAAATTATATTATCAATTTATGAATAACTGAATCTTAGGATTAATAAAAATGTTCATATTTCGATAGATACTACTTGAGTGGCATCTTCAGGAAAATATATTTGATTTATTGCCTGATTTTATAAACTTATGGGTTAATTTTGTAAAACGAAACAAAGCTAAATGTATAAAATTTATATGAAAAAAACCCTATTAAAAACCCTATTTTTCCTACCAATTTTAACAGTTAAAAATAAATTCCTTAAATGAAAATTTCATTTTAATATTTATATTAACAACAACAATATAAATTCAAACTATGTTTTCATTTAATAAGTATATTCGAATGAAATATGCGTTTAAATTTACAAAATCAGACAACAGAGAACATTATTTTAAAAATAATTATGTATGTAAACATAATCATGTTGAGTTAAATTTGTTTCGAAATAAAAGCTTACGTCTTGACATATTTAATATAACGTTAAGAAAAATAAAGGCAAGGGTGCGCTCTATTCCACAATATGAGTGCCATTTCTTAATTTTAATTATTATATTGTGGAATAGTGCACATCACATTATCCATATAGTTCAGATGAGTGATAACTATTTCATGACGTAAGCTTTTACGTCGAAACATATTAAACTTGTATTAAACGGGAAGTGATAATTCTAATAAAAAGTATTAAGAAACCTTAAAAGATATCTAATAATAAAGTATATTTCGTTATTGAATTAAAAAGTAAAGTTTAGGAAGTCAAAATAAAATCATGACAATTTTATCCAAATACCGTTACAGCTGCTAAGACTAACTTTTTTATTCTTAACCCTTATCCTGTACTTCAAAAATAAAACGCATATGGTATTAGTGGGTCAATTTTGCCCAATACAAAATAATCAAATATTTATTTAGTCTTTTTGTTTTTTATACATTCATTACATATAACTTTGGTCTCAAAATGCGTTTTTCAAATAAATTTTTCACATTCGCAACATTTATTTGCATATTTGGTGCTGTTGGATCGACTTGGACAAAAGAAACATCGACTCCTTTTTAAGTTTTTTGCTTGCGAAACTTCAGATGAATCCTTTCGAAGACTTTACACGAATGCTTTAGCAGGGCTACTTTGTGGCATTTTCGGTCTACGAGATATTTCACCGCTTATTAGATCCATACATGTCTTCCAAGAAAATGCGCCTCTTATACTTTTTATTTTCATTACCGTTTGGATATATCCAGCATATTGTAAAATAGCCCTGATTTAGTTTGATTATAAAAGTGAATTATAACTGGCTTTTTGGAGCTTGCTCCAATTTTTTCGTCGTGATGTAATGTGCTAAGCAAAAACACTGATTGTTTTTTTATTAGTTACATATTCCACTAAAATTGTTTTGTTCTCATTGTCGAAGAAGAAATTTGCATAGTTCTATGGTTTGTTTTTTAATTGCAAATTTTTTCTGGCAAAAAAGTTTTATTTTTTAGGACAGTACCAACCATTGTGATACTTCGTTTCAACAACTCAATACCCAGTTCATGTGAGGTGAAAAAATTTTCACAAGTTACATTATGCCCAAGACAACGCGGCAGCCTTGATCTTTCTCTGGCTTACAGATCCTGTCTTTTTCAGTGTACACCTGCAAGGACCATGCATAGTTTGTTTCTACATCGCACAACGCCCAAATTTTTATACCATTTTTCCTGGTTTTGAGGGTATGTATTGATTCAATGGGCATCGTCCACGATATGTTACGAGCTGCTCATCCACTGTCACATATTTACAAGGATTAAAGATTTTTCTTAGATTCATTTTCCAATGGCTCCAAAAATCTCTTATGGGAACAAGTTTATCACGGAATCGTCTTTCGCTTCTTTCTGACTTTTAATCAAACCGAATTACACGTGATATATTTTGAAATGGTGGGTTTGAATAGGGGTCTGCCTTTGCGTTCGTCCCATAGATATTCTAAAGCTTCACCATGACACTTGCATATATCAGCCAACAAAAGAAGTCCGACATATGCTTCAATAGTTATATTGTCTACAGTTATCCAATTATTTTCAAATACTGATTGACCTATACGAATTGATTGAATAAAGATTACTCTATAAATACATTATCATTTATAGTCACATTGTAAATTAGTCATATTAGCTACTAATTTCATAACATCACTAGGCATAAATAACAGAAAAGATGATTTTATGCTATCAGCACTTGAAATAGCATAACGCGTTGGGGCAGGAGTCAGATTTATTATGTCCTGCTTAGAAAATCTTCCAATATCTTTTATTGTAGATGTTTGTGACCATAAATATTTCGAATTTTTTGATGGATACATTGATACTTGATTTGTAGTTTGATCGAGAATTTCGCAAATATCCGCGCTGGAGCACAACGAGGAATTGGGGTCATAATCAGATGCAGCTTCAGAAACGAAGTTGGTTTCATCTTCACTTGATGTGTCCTGAGGGTTTTCGCCATCTGAGTCTGATTGCATAAGAAAAGTTCTTATCTTCTCTGGATGCTAGCCATGATGTTGTAAACGCAAAAAAAGTTGTTACTAAGCTCGTATCACATTCGCAAATTGATTTTGTTGCATTGGGCAATTTTGACCCAAGTGTACCATCTGCGTAAGTTTTTTTACACACGGTTTGTGAAACGATCTACAAGAATTATATTTTAAATTTTAATAGTATTCGCTAAAAAAATAATTGTACAAAAGTTTTAAAAAAATCCGCCGAGTATTTAAGGAATAAATAAGCTATAAAAACCGTTTGGGCAATTTTGACCCATTAATACAGGATAAGGGTTAAGGGAAGAAAAATTTAAACAGAGTAAACAGTAAGACTCCTTGACATTCAAAGAAAATTTATTTTAATAATAGTAAATCCTAAAAGTATGAAATATTTCATTTCAAAAGCTCTGTCTAATATTATGCAGTACTTTCAAAATAACAGTGACTTTTTAACCAACTATTTGTACTTAGTATTTCATATATACCAATATTGGCCATTCTAACTACGAAAACATACGGAAAGAAAATAATAGAATAAAAATACATTTTAAAGAGAATAATTAAAGAAAATTATTTTTAATGTTTTTCTGTTAAAATAATTTGGTAGTAATTGTTAAAACAATAAACTTGTTAAACTGCCATTGCAATCCTGACTGTTTGCATGTTTTATGAGGCAAAGAACTTGATGGAACGAGAAAACCAAGTGCGGAAGCAGACATTAAATACATTTTCTACAAGTGTAATCCTAAATATTCGTTAAAAGCTTCTTCCATTTATATATGTGAATTTAATTATTTCTGGCTGCCAAAGGATTATACCATTTGAACCACTATAGTATTCCATCTATGCGAATGTACATGTAATAACCTTGAACTGTTCATTAGCGCTTGACAATAATAGCGATGTACCATTTGCATATAATATGACATGTTGCTACAGTAAAAGAAGAAAAGGAAGTTGGGCTTACCAGCGCTATTATCATATTCAAATATACACACAAAGGATAAAAACAAACAAATACGTTTGAATATTTTTAATTTCTATTATCTTTAGCAAAAAAATTTATATTTCTATTAGAAAATGGAACATGAACTCTCTTTTAAGGTAGAATAATTAATAAGTAATTTATTCTGAAACGAAATGAAAATTAACTACGTACGTAATTTTATCTCTGCCATAAAAACTTGTAATTTTAATAAAATATATAATTTTAATAAAATATCTAAATAAAATCCTTTTTATTGAGTGCTTTGCCTCTTTTCTAAATTCTATTTTGTATAATTTTTCTTATTTTTTCATCCTTTTTGCTATTTTTTTACATACTAAATATATATTAAATCGTATGAAGATATTCCATATTTAATAATGCAATAAGTGAACCATATGCTGCTTCGGCACAAAATTTTAAATATTAAATCTATGCGATTGTTTTTAAAATATCTATTCCTAAAACTAATATGAAAAACTGTTTATATACATATATTTTGTCGTAAAGTACTATAACCCATTTGATTGTCGCACGCTTAATTACCTTTTACGTTTATTTGCTTCGCATTTTAAATCCTCATCATATTTTTCAACAAAACTCCACGGTCAATTAAATTTCGGTTAATTTCTGAATTCTTGTAATTACCTTAAATATTTTGTATTGAAAATAAAATTCCCCTTACATTTCTTCGTTTAATTACCCATAATATTAACTGGTTATAGCCCTGCAACTATTTTTGTTGAGTTACAGTTTTGGATTTGTTAACTTTTTTATGTGAAATTAATTATTAGTACCTAGCTAAATAGTTAGTTGGTTGTTTTATTGAGACTTATTCTTTGTCATATTACAGGAGTTGCCAAAACAGAAATGAAATGAAGACTTAAAACTTTAAAGCATTATTTTGATAACATTTATAATAAGTATATTATGCAACTTGCTTAAAAAAATTATTAACAGATAATTAATGCTATTCTTGTTGCAGCAGTGCTTGCTGCCGGCACTTGCCAATTAATTATTACTATTTTATAAAATGTTTGAGTTAATAACCCTGTTTTAATTTTTTATTTTCATTTAATAGTTCTTTAAAGTTATTATAGCCATAATACAAAAATTCTATGGGGAGATCCAGACGAGAGAAGAACGAGGGAGCTGCTAAAACTTAGCAAGCTCGAACTAAGTAGAATAATGGGAGTTGTCACAGGGCACTCTCAACTACTGGCACATCTTAAACGCGTCGGAATAGCGGGAGGAGATGAATGTAGAGCATGTGGGGAGGAGAGCGAAACATTGGAACACTATTTGTGCCAATGCCCCGCCTTCTCACAAATAAGATCCCGATATCTTGGGGGTGACATCTTACCGGACATAAGCCGATTACGGGGAATATGCTGGAGGAAATTAAGGAACTTTGTGAGTGACACGGAGTTTCTCTAGACCTTTGGGTCAATATGTTATGGTTAAATTCAAAGGAGCGCACAACAAGCCTTCACTGGCTTAGGTGTATGTCGTATGACACGGGCTGACATACCCCTCCAATCAACCTAACCTAACCTAACCTAACCTATTATAGCCATACATAAGTATACATACATATGTACATATGTGGTTAGGTAAGTACTTATGTATGTATATTCGCATAATTGCTTCACTGCGATTATTCCCTTTAATTTATTCCCTTTTAATTATCGAAAAATTCGACGATGTAATTAAACGGGGCTTACTGTATTTCTCACGCTTAACAGATTTTTCCAAAATTAATTTTACTAAAAAACAAATTATTAAATTAGTTTCGAGATACTCCTAAATTTTTTTTCGAAATGAATAAGAAATTTGGAATAATAATAATAATAATAATTAGTAAATTTTTGTAACGAATCGAATCTCTATGTAAAATCTGTTTTATAAGTATTATGATTAAGACTCTAAAAATATATGTGTAAAGGGGATATTAAAACATATTTACAATAATATTTACAATAACCACATATTTGAATTTTTTTATTAATATTAAAATATTCTTCAAGCTTTATTTTTTTTCACTAATTTTATTTATTGTATCTTCATTAATCTGAACTAACAATAAGTATTCAAATCTTAAATATAGATATAATAATTAGGCCCAACCAGTGTCGGACATAAACTTAGTGATAGTAATTAAAAATACATAAATGTAGAGTTAAGCACAAAAAATATTTTCAAAAAGTTTCATCTGCAGTGTGGCGTATTAAAGCCGTAGTATCCCTCTTTTTTAAGCGGATGTGTCCATTAAAGTTCAAGATATTACGAGCAAGGGGATTAGGACGGAACTCGAGTTTTGTTAAATATTTGCCTGCATATTTTGCAATTTCAGCTGTCACAAGTGGCATATTTAAATCACGATGTAAAATTGAATTTTTGATGTACCATGGAGTCGATGTTATTAACCTTAAAATTTTGTTTTGCATACGTTGGATTCTCTCTACATTGGAAGCTGAAGCAGTGCCCCATAGTTGAATTCCGTAACACCATATGGGTTTCAAAAGCGACTTGTATATTAAAAGTTTACAATCTAGACTGAGGGTAGAATTTCTACCAATCAGCCAATGTATCTGGGTTAATTTAAGTTTCATTTGTGTCAGTTTAGAATCAATGTGGTGTTTCCATGTAAGCCGTCGGTCAAGGTGTATACCAAGGTATTTGACCTGTGAATGTTGCGGAACAACTTAATTGTTGATTCGAATGGGGGAACAAGAGTCTCTTCGTAGAGTAAATGTGACATGAACACACTTTTGTTCATTTACTTTTATTCTCCATAAGTTCAACCACAGCTCCAACAGGTTAATATGTTCCTGAAGATATCGGAATGCCTCGTGAGGGTTTTCATGCATGCTAAGGCAGGCTGTATCATCGGCAAATGTAGAAGTTAGGATATTACTGCTTAAAGGCATATCACAGGTATAAATCAAATACAAAACTGGCCCCAGTATACTCCCCTGTGGCACACCGGATGAGATAGTTTCGGCCACACTCATGAAGTCTCCTTCCACAACAGTGAACTTCCGGGCAAGAATGTAACTTTCTAAAAGATTTACTATGTTTATTCAACCTTTATTAAATTAAATTTTTATTTTATTTTTGGTGTTCTAAATCGTTTTTTTTTTTTTTTGTTCAAGCAAGTTTAACACTTCAAAAATTAGAAAGTAACATCCGGTTTAAATAGCTATTGTTGGTACATACATATATTAATAATTTTTATGTTTTTATTTCTAAAATTTATGCCATTTCTTTTTTGTATGTTAAATTTTTGCATTTTGTGTTAGAAGCAAAAACACAATTAGTGAGAAAAACTACTCATATTCTCGCTTTCACACTAATTTTAAATAATTTGTATGAATTAAGAGTCGCCATACTGTTTTTCTAGCACGCAAACGTGTTGCATTCTCAAGTATTTCCGTTTAATTTTATAACAGTTGTATTCATGCACAGGCATGCATGAAACCGTCTGAGTGTTGGTTAGATAGTAAATTTGTTCCGTTTTAAGTGTCAGTGTGTGTTTGCGTATGTTTCATTTACATTGACCTTATTATCATTACATTGTTGCTGCCATGAAAACCATTGTCACTACAACAAATCTAAACTGTTTTTCTAATAACAAAACTTCGTTATCATTGTGTCATCATTATCGAGCATCTAAGTATTTTACCGTTTGCTTTGTTGCGATGTGTGACATGTTACGTTATTGTATCCTTTTTTCCATATGTTCTCATTTCATTACAAATAAACACAAGAGTGAGAGCCTTCCTTCCTTCCTTCCTTTCGCATTTTAATTGTAGTAATAAATAAAATTTAGATATTTATCTTGTTTGTTTTTCAAATAATTAAATAATTTGGCATCATAAATTTCTTGGCTCTTCAACTGAAGTGAATGTGGGAGCGTGTAATTTAACGAGTACTTGAGAATTTGATTTTTATATTAATTTTCATATTAATTGTGGCACCTTTTTGGCTTTAATTGTGGCATCTGTATATATTGCCGGAAAATAGTTTTCCGTTTAGTAGCATTTTGTATATATTGGCATCGCAATTCGGTTTTTCATTAAAGAATAAATAAAACTAATGCAGGCTGAACTAAATATAAATATAGATGAGGTCAGGGTTATTGTTTGTGTTTGTAGAATTGCTTATCCTTAAAAATGGATCAACTATTTATAATTTCTGTTATTTATTTTCATACATTCATTACGAAGTTATTGTTATTACTCTTGAAAAGTTTTGGACATACTGAGTTGAAATGAGTGACAACTGGCAGAATGAAGGAAAAGAGAAAACTTTAGGATTTTAAAGAGTGCCAAAAAAATGATTTTACGACAATTTTAAAATTTCTTAGAGCCATATTTTCAATATTGCAATTCATGTACTTTTGCTGACTACCACTATCTAAATGAGTCTAAATATTGTAATTTTTCTTAATTAAACACTAGACCAGGATTACTCGTCGGTTCAGTAGTAGGCCACTTCTATGACCTTTTTATTCCATTGGTACCGCTTCCCGATTATTCTGCTTATATATTGCAGGAGAAGGTACAGGTGCAGGTGGTCAACAGTATCCTACTCCTTCACCATATTCTGATTGTTTTGCAGAAGACATTAAAAGTGCACAATCAAGATCGATTGACGCGTCCCTTCTAAGACTACAGATTTCGTATTGTCATATGTTGGAAGTTAATAAAAGAAACAACACGTACGTTAAGATTCAATAAATAATCCAGTGCAATATTTTATGAGGAAAGTTTAAATATATTGACAGTGTGCTGAGAGGCAAAAGCGAGATATTCGGCATGACATTGCCGTCCAACAATTATTATACCAACTTAGTGTAATTTTAATAAAAGAAATACATATGTATATATTTGTATGTATATCTTAGTGCTGTATGGAACCAATATGGTTCAGGGAAAAATCGACTAGCAGTTGTCTTTCTTCTCTAGCGTTTGCAACTATAAGACATTATGTCATGAGTGCTGTTACGAAGAAATGTTTGTTTTCCTCAGAATGCCGGCAATCCAACTTATGTCATATAGACCGCAAAAATAACAGTGTCAGTGATATTACGCATTTTACAAACTTCAATTTTTTTAATTTTTCCTGCTTTTTCAAATTTGAAATTTTATGTCTAACAGTGAAAAAATTTAATTTGAATTTGATTGAAATTTTATTATTTTTTTTACAATTAGTGTGTATTTCCTTCAGTATACGAGTAATTTCATTGAAATTTACGAATTTAATCTAACAATTTTAACCTTCACATCAGGTTATCACTAAAAAGTATATTAAACAAAAAAATTTTATTTTAGCAATTAATTACGATTTATTAAAATATGCTTTAACGACATTTTTTTATTAAAAATATAGGAAAAATGAGGAAACATTTCTATTTTTATTGTTATTATTATTTTTTTTTTTGACGATACCAGTCAAAGTTCAGGCGAAATGTTGAAAAAATAAAATTAAAAAAATATTTTGTTTGGTAGAACCTTTGCTTCCGTTCAAAAATAAATATAACGATTGTGGCTAAAGTAAATGGCGTTTTGTGCGTTTCATTTCTGGATTAAAATCAATCAAAGTTAATTTGAAATAGGGAGCTGCTCTTTTTTTAAGATTTTTAATTTTTATACTTATACGACACCTGTGCCGATATCGTCACACTCGTGATCGAGTGAAATTCCTTGAAAATTTTATTTTTAAAATAGCCGCATTTGACATCAAGTAACAAGAATCAAAATCTCAGATTGTGGCATTTGATAACGGGTAATCAGACATTACATTCTGCTGAAACACCACTCGATAAATTTACAGCAGTCATAAAATAAAAACTTCTGTATTCAAGTAACTAATAAGAAATAAAAGTACATGTTTTAGCTTCCAAGAATAATAATTTGAAAAATGGTAGGTCAAATGTTAATAAAATAAACAGCAAGCAAAAAGAACTTGTGACGCCGTTTATGACTAACCACGCGAGCAATACAAAATCGGCAGTGAACTTTAAGGAGTTTGAAAACGTTCAACAACATATTGCATTTGATTGTTTTAGCATAAACATACGAGTTTGAATGTTTTCAAACTGCTTAAAGTTCGCTGACGATTTGGTTTAGTGGCTAATGAAATTTGGGCATATGTCAAGCTAAAGCCACAACAAACAATAAATGTTTGAAACTATATGTTATTTTTTTATTCAATATAAATGATAATATTTACGCTGCATTTGACAGTGACAGATGGTCGCATTTGATTCTAGTGAGTCTTCGAGTGCGCATAAGACGACGATAAGAATCTACAAAATAGAAATAAATATTTAGTTGTTAAGAGCCTTACGTTTGTTAATATAAAATTTCTTATTTCTATGTTTAAATTTTCTTCAGCAGCATCTGTTTTTATTCTAGTATAAAGAAAATACTCTTTTACATTTTAAAATAAATTTCGATTCGAACACTATCGAATGCCGCATTCGGATGGTAACGAAATGTCATTCAACACGATCACAAATTCGACGATTTGGGCCCTGACATCTGTAAATATGTTTTAAACCATATTAACCATAATATCAAGTTATCTACTCATCATTCTCCTTTTTGCTACATTTGCTTACTTCATCATATGTACGTAAGTAAGTAGATATATAATTTTTAGAAAAAATACGCTGACGTCCAGCCGGCCAGCTGCCTCTTCTTAGGCAGACGTCTTTCCTAAAATTTGTTTCAAAAATGATTTGCATAAATTTGTTTTATTTTTTAACCACAATTCACTAAAATAGTAAAGTTACTGGCAGCAGGCTGATGTTTTTTTTTTTTTTGCTAATGAAACATGTATGTTTTCAGCAAAAAAAAAAATGCTGACGTAGTTCTTAGATCTCAGGAAAATGGCCGCAGGCAAAACATTACATAGACCAGTCGTGTAATATTCATATACAACACATACAGATTAATACATTTTTATTTAAAATCATACATACACAAATAGTGACTAGACATGATTAAATTAAAATAAAAAAAGAGGAAAAAACAAAAAATTAAGTGGTTATTTGTGCAAGTCCTTATCTCTAGTACCCGTATAAAAGTAACGCGTTGAATCATTTGCAACATTTTGTCTACACTTTTATTCTGGTATCCTGATTTTCGGTGTTTGATTTGTGTATATTTTTTCCATTCCGTGTTGTTTTCTCTTCAATTGTGTTTGATTTGCTACACCATATTTTTGTTTGTTATTATTTATTGTTATTGCTGTTGCTATTGTTAATAGTTGCTAATAAATAGTTAGAGAAAAGTTTTTCGTGCTTATATTGTTCGCTACCAGAAATTTTCCTGTCAAGACCCCTTTTGGGTGGGTCGGTTAGCTTTAATGAAAAATTTCATCTTATTTGTTAATGTTCATGCCTGAAGGACAACTCATGCACTCAGTTTCTAAACCAAGCAATAAAAAACTCATATTCATGTGTATTATTAGACTAGCTTTAACATATGCCTGAACCATTTGGTATTACATTAGGGTTGCCAGATTCAATATGAGCACTAACTTGACATTTAGTGCAAATGAGCTTGATTTTAAGAAGAGAACTGGACAAATTGAAATATTTGCTTAAAAACTAAAAATACGGGATAATATAAATTTTTTTAATTTATTACAAATTCTTTATTTATTAAAAACGGAAATAAAGGATGTTTACTTACAAGAAAAAAAAAACAAGAATAACATAAAAAGTTCAACAATTCAGTCATTTCTTTACAGGAAAATTACATAAAATTCATTCAGTTCGTTACTTATAAATGTACGTTTGTATATTTTTAACATACATAGGTGTATGCACAGTAAGCGCCAAAAGAAATGTCTTTTATGTTTTAAACAATAAAAAAGCAACAAAAATAGAAAGTTATTTCTTAATATTGTTTAAAAGCGATAACAAAATTTATTTAGAAAATATAAAACTAAAAAACCTTTTATATTCTTTCCGTTCGAGTTCAATTCAATGAAAACTAAATTTGGAAAAAAATGGACTTAGTTCGTACTAAATACAGGGATGAGTCAAATTATGTGTGTTGATACAGGGATAAAATTATATGTTGCCAACAATTAAACTTTACTGCCAAAAAACGAAATTTTTTAGATGTAACCAACTGCAAATTTTAATTTTGAAAATGTTCAATTTCAGCTTGACAAATATTGCTTGAACTTGAAACTTGACATGCACTAAAATATCTTGACAATCAAGCTCATTCCCGGCCATCTGGCAAGCCTATATTACATGGTCAAAATCAAAGTAAGGAAACTTCAAACTATCCGAAAAATGTCATCAAATTATAAACAATAAGCTTTGGAGGTACCCTACATACCTTCTTCACAAAGAGATTAGTTGCCCACTTCATAAGGAGACTAAATAAGAGTTAATTTTAATTAGTAGTGCCTTCAAATAAACCTAAAAACTATATGGGCACATTTTCTAATATTTAATTATTTTTATCTTCAAGCGAAATATACAATTACACACATCCTTAATTCTTACTATTTTATGTTTAATTTTTAGAGCATTTCATGTCAATATTGACAATTGACATTTAGGTGCCCTGCCCTGTGAATAAATTAAAAGTAAGTTTCTATCAGTTGATGGAAAATAGTATTTTTATTGATATTTACTTATTAGACAGTGTGTGACAAGCAATCTTGATAATGACCTTAAACTTGTAACAAGGTCACTTAATAAATCATTGGTAGTTTTATTTTTTTACATGAAATCTCAAATAAATAGAATCGCACTCATCTCATTTATATAATCATGTTTTGTATAGTTTAATTAAATTTTTTTAAATATATTTCTCATATTGTATGACTGACTATAAGCTGATGTATTCAATAGTAAATTGTCGTGCCTGAGAAACTCAAAGTACATATATAATAAATACAAAGTATATAATAGAAATACTGGGGCTGTTCACAGCAAAATGTTTGGATTACGAAAAAGAAAACTTATTTTTTCTGGATTAATGAGCTTATGGTAATTAAGTTTATTTATTTTTAAAAATTATGGCGTGTATAATTTAATAATAAAATTTAATTTAATTTCACACATGATTATCAAATAAATATGATTCAATAATCAAAATTAATTTCCTAATCCTGATGCTCGATGAGTTTTGTAATATCGAATATATGGTATTATAGTTGACAAATTGTACATATTATATAGACCACAAGTTTGAACAATAAATAAAGTAAATTAAGAAGAAAAAATAATTAATATGATTTCTGGCTGACTTCCAGTAATTATATGACGAAAGTGCCCTCACTTTGGCGTGATTGGTGGCTTGTGACGATATTGTTGTCAGGACCCATTTCAAAAAAGTCCTCTGCAATACAATATGTTTTACTGAGAGGTTTTATCTGCACCAGGATTATGTATTCGTCTGTGTTATGTTAGTATATGTAAATGGACTTATTATAGACTTCAAACTGACGTAAATTTTTTTCCATTAAATTTAAAATTTTTTGTGTATCAAACGGTATATAATATTAATGTAAGATTAATGTACTTGAGAACTAGTTATAAGAATTTTTAACTAATTCGGTTGTCAGCAGTAATTAATTTAGTTTTTCGCTTTGGCGTAAAATGATCGTATTCCTTTTATTAGGAAATGTAAGACTAATTAACTTGTATTTTTAAATATTGCAATATTAAAGACGATCAGGCAGAGAAAGATGTGATGAATTTACGGCACAAACTCAGTGTCAGAGCTTTGCAGACGATGGTCCTAGTCTATGCGAAGCCCTTTAAGGCCCTTTGAGGACTGAGTTGAAAAGTTTGGCGAATAGGGTACTGTACGTAATACGACCAGTATCTTGTTGAGACTAACGAAGCTCTAGTTAATTAAGTTGGTTGGTGTCTTGACGGAACTCTGCAACTTACGTGCACAACTGCATCGGAGAGGCGTTTTGGAGTAGAACAAATACAGGACATGTAGGTAGGACACTGCGACATTTGAAAACTTACTCTGTCATTGTCCAACTTTTGTGAAGGAGAGGTCCCTATCTTTTGCTCCTATTGGGTTATAGGCTTTCATTTTTCATATGGGAGCACCCAACAGGGCTTTTTATTGGCTTACGGACAAACTTCTTTTGATAATTACTTATAATGATGGTAATAAAAGAGGTTGTATTATCAAATTGTTTTGTTTGATTTACAAAGTTTTTCCTTCTAAAGCTTTATATTTTCCGTTTGATTTATCAGATTAGAAAACTATTTTCATTAAAGGGTACGAATGTTAAAAGCATCTTTTATATTATTTGCTTATCTGGACTGAATGAACTCTGTTGTATATATCCGTAATTGTTTACGCGCTAATTTCTTTAACAAATTAAATTGCTGTCTACAACTTCGCTAGAAAATAAACACACAAAAATATATTTTATTCATCTCATTATCCGGCATTCTTTATAATTGTGTGATGTGTTTATAGGTCACGCTTCCAAACTTTTTTGCCAT
Source organism: Germaria angustata (assembly GCA_963681545.1). Lineage (NCBI taxonomy): Eukaryota > Metazoa > Arthropoda > Insecta > Diptera > Tachinidae > Germaria > Germaria angustata. Next base: position 50,114,753 of record OY813001.1, on the reverse strand, counting down.
GTTAGTTGGGTGGCTTTTAACTTCATACCTTCTATGGGCAAGTTTATAAAAAGCAGACGATTGTTTGAATTATATAACAATATTTTTTCTCTAAAACTCATTTAATATTTCTTTTAATACAATTTACAAAGCTTTTTGTCCCTTTATGGTTGCAATAATTAAAAAAAAAAAATCATAACGAAGAGAAAAATTTGAAAAATAGTTTTGTGACTCCGCCTAAATGAATACCTGCAAAAAAGGAAAAAAGTTCATCATCTCTTTAGGCCAAAACTTATGAATATATTATTTTATAGCAAAAACCCCAACAGTTTTTTTGCTGAATTTAATGTAAAACAGTGAAACTATGATAAATGCTACAAGAGAAGGCGGCAGTTTAGTAAAATATCTTAAATGATACCAATAACGTGTTGCTTCCTTTTAAAGTATCAATGAGTTTTGATGCTTGTGAGCATAAAATTAAGTTTGACTCTAAATGTAGTTGAATTTGAAGTAAAAATACTGCTCTCGATGACTAAATACAGTCTGAAATTGGATTAAGTGTGTTGAAAATTCAAAAGAATTTTTATCAAGACTGTGTAGAACAATATCAGGCAAAAGTTTTGCCAGAACTCTGAAATGAAACGGAAAGAGTTTCGTATCTTTAAATTTAAATAAAACAAAGTGAGTATAAAATACAGTAAGTTTTGTCCATTTGAAAGGCCTTTCGATGCCATTATACTCGTATACGGAACATGACATACTGCAAATATCCGCGTGGCTTCACTGAGTGGTATTCATCCAAAATGTTCAATTTCCTATAAACCTGACCCTTAAGTCAGGCTGATTTCGATGTATAGCATGGGTTGCTTTGGCATCGAAGACCGCTGTGGTTTGTAGCTTATTTGCATAAGCGAGTGAGTCTAACGGAATCAAATCATAGCCAGTTCACATCACCTCCCCGTGAGACTTCTTTTACCTCAAAGACATTATCAAAAGTATTGCTCAGTCAGACTCGATTCAGGATATGGCTTCATTCTGGGATCTAATGGTGGCATTAACCATAATTATAAAATAAATTTAATGAAAATTTTAGCCAAAGTCGAAAGTTTAAAAATAAGAGAGATGTTATTTCAGGGAAAATTGTTATCCTTGTTTGCAACTGTGATAGTCAACCTTGCAAAGTTGTATATATGGACATGAAATATTTATAATTCATCATATTTTTATCTTTGAATTTATTCTCGTCATTGTTGTTAAAGTATGATAAAATATATTTCGTTTTCGTTTCCTATTTCTAGCATTTCTCGGATTTCAAAAAGTTTTTTTGTATGAACTTGAAACAAAAAAAGGATTAAAATATAAACAGCCGGGTTGCTCTTTGGTTCTCCGTTTTCTTTGTTTTTTTCTTGGCTCTAATTTGTGTTAAAGTTCACAAAACAAATAAGGGAAAAAGCGCAACAGAAATATGTTTATGGCTTGGATATGATTTTTATTGCAATAATTTCATATACTTTTGTTTCCTTTTATTATTGCATATGTTTCTTTTGCCACGTATAGTAACTTTCATTAATATATTTTTTAAATTTTTTTTGCTCAAATTTTTGACAACTTTTGTCAAGGTTGTTTCTGTTTTTTTAAATATATTTTTATGTTTTTATATATTTTTTTAGAATAAAAGCCATTATTATGTTAATTAGTTGTTCTTGTTTTACGTGTCACTGCTGTTTTTTTGTTGCTTGCTTCCCATAACCATAAAAATTAAAAGCCAAAGGTTGTTCTTGATTTTGCTTTCGTTGTTTCTCTTGAAAACAGATTTATTTTTATATAAAATTTTCTGGATTTAAGTGAAATTATATTTTTTAATAATCTTAACTATTATGAAATGAAAAATTTTGAAACTTTAATTAAAACTCTCAATTGGTGGGGCAAGAGGTGAATAGCAATTTTTGCATTCATAATTTATAACTAATTATTTATATTTTAATAATTATTTATTATTACAATTATTGATTGTTATTAATTTTCTTCCCTAAACTTTTCACTGTTAATATTGTCAGAAAATACTCCTTATTTTGCATATATCCGCACGTTTAACATTAAATAAAAATATATTTTTCCATCGCCATGACTTTTTCACAGTCCAGCGAGAAAAAAGTTAAAACAGCAACAACTACTCGTATATATAAAATCCAAAATAATAAAAAATATTTCAAATGAGGATAAATATGACTGCAATATAGCACCATTAGATTTTGCATTATTTGTTTGTTTATTGGACCAAGACTTGTGACTTTTTCTTGTACTTGGCATCCATCAATCACCTTCTAAACAAACAGTTTGTTAATTAAGTATTTAAAATTTAAATTTTAAGCTTACAACGTACAATATCAAATGTAATTTCCTTCGGATAGTCAAATATATAAAAAATATTTCTGTTATTTTGAAGTACAATAAATTATTTTTAAAGCCTATGAGTTTCTATCATTGTGGTAAAATTTATAGAATTTTATGCGATATCTAAAAAAAATTTATGAACAATAAAACAAATAAAGCTGACAAGATTTCTTTTAATTGAATGAAGAAACTACTTGAATATCGAGCTGTTTTAAAAATGTTTTGATTGTTTTGATTTTTTGATCATTAACACATTTTTTATACATTTTGCAAAGATTTTGTTGACAAACTGTATATGGTATCTACAAAAACTAAATTATTGTCTTGTACATTATTTTTGTCATTTGAATCAATGTATGTATGTGTCTGTGAGTTAGTATCAGTTTGAAAATGACACAAATTTATCCTCGAAATTATATGCTCGCCATAAAATAAAAAATAAAATATTGTACTTTGTACTTTTTGGATTCTTTATTCATAATTGTCAAGTATTATAAAATTTGTTTGGTCATTTTTAAATTTGTTTTTGTTTTGTTTTATGTTTCAATGCCTTTCTTGTCAGTTTAATACCGGAAAGAATAAGGAAAGGTACTCTTATTAAAAAACTATTAGAAATTTGTAAAATATCGCGTTTAAGTTAATTTTAGTTTAAATAGAATAATTAAATTTTTGACTCAAAGTTAGGCTAAAATCTTTACAACATTATAATCTTTTATGCTGAATGGGAAACAATAATCATCTTTTGCGAAATTCAGTTACAGCGAACTCTATGTGACCCACCAAGTTTTGTTTCCAATATGGTGCTCAATTATTTTCATTGTATTTAAATACATGGCAGTAAAGCTGAAAGTCCATACCATCCGTTCTATGCGTATTCGTTCTATGCGTTTCTAAAGTCAAATTACATGCAATGCGTTTCATGCGCGAAGTTCTTTATTTTTATCAGCTGTAGTGTAAATACTTTTATCAAATGAAACCAATTTCAGCAAAAATGGAATGTGAAATTATGATTTTAAAAGAATTTATGGAAGTCGTTGAGTTTATATATATATATATATATATATATATATATATATATATATATATATATATATATATATATATATATATATATATATATATAATATTTTGGGCCTACGGAAAGCTACAAGAGACCACGGAAAAAAAGTGAGTGGTATTTTTGCAGCTTAAATTAGATTCTCTTCCCTTCTAGTTGATTAAAAAATAGTAAATAAAAGAGAGGTGACACTCGATAACTAGAACGAAAATTTTGTTAATGAAAGAAATATGTTAAAAATTATATTTCATTTCATTATTTCATTACTAAAAGTAGTTGTAAACTCTAGTGCGAAAGGTTTTTCTTTTATTAAAAACTTTTTTAATGCAAAAAAATGAGAAAATTAAAATCCACCACACAAATTTTTAATCGATATCATTGAACATAAAATATAATGTGTCATCCTTGGTTAACAAAAACAACTGTCCTTTTTTCACCTCTTTCTCATGACGCATGAGACTAGGGTTGCCAGATTCAATATGAGCACTAACTTGACATTTAGTGCAAATGAGCTTGATTTTAAGAAGAGAACTGGACAAATTGAAATATTTGCTTAAAAACTAAAAATACGGGATAATATCAATTTTTTTAATTTATTAAAAATTCTTTATTTATTAAAAACGGAAATAAAGGCTGTTTACTTACAAAAAAAAAAAAAACAAGAATAACATAAAAAGTTCAACAATTCAGTCATTTCTTTACAGGAAAATTACATAAAATTCATTCAGTTCGTTACTTATAAATGTACGTTTGTGTATTTTTAACATACATAGGTGTATGCACAGTAAGCGCCAAAAGAAATGTCTTTTATGTTTTAAACAATAAAAAAGCAACAAAAATAGAAAGTTATTTCTTAATATTGTTTAAAAGCGATAACAAAATTTATTTAGAAAATATAAAACTAAAAAACCTTTTATATTCTTTCCGTTCGAGTTCAATTCAATGAAAACTAAATTTGGAAAAAAATGGACTTAGTTCGTACTAAATACAGTGATGAGTCAAATTATGTGTGTTGATACAGGGATAAAATTATATGTTGCCAACAATTAAACTTTACTGCCAAAAAACGAAATTTTTTAGATGTAACCAACTGCAAATTTTAATTTTGAAAATGTTCAATTTCAGCTTGACAAATATTGCTTGCGCTTGAAACTTGACATGCACTAAAATATCTTGACAATCAAGCTCATTCCCGGCCATCTGGCAAGCCTACATGAGACGCATAGAAAGGTAGAAAGTAAGCCTACTTTGAATTCGCCTTTGTATACATACATACCATACTAACTAAACTCAATCAGACAGCTTTTTTTAGACTCTAAGGAAATAAAGCGAAAAAAGTCAGAAATTTATGGAAAAATAAAAAACATAGCCAAAAATGTCGCCATGGACTTCAAATATCGCCAAGTATATCGCCAATCGCAATATCAAAATTTTCATAGCCACAAACAATTTTTCATCGCCACTTCATGCGTTCTATGTGTTCTATACGTTCTATGCGTTTTGCTCTGTAACTTGTTACATACAATTACACAGAATCTACTTTTTTGACAGACGCATAAAACGCATCGACGCATAGAATGGATGGTATGGACTTTCAGCTTAATGCTTGACTATATTATGATGATTTGTGACAATATTATGTGTAAATTATACCATTTAACCTACGTTCTTATTATATCCTGGTTAAATGTAGAAATATTCGTCTAGCAGAGATAAAAAGTTTTAAAAATGGTGGTTAAGGAACAGTAATATGATTTGACAGCAAGTATATATTTCAGCCATAGTATGCCAGTAAAACCTGGATTGTCGAAGATACCTATAAACTCGAGAACTTGAGAATCGGCTTTAGTGGAAATTCTAACTGCTAACGATTTTAATATGGACTGTCATTTCACGACGTTTGTTTTCTTGATATCTGTTCTTTAAATTTGATGTCATGCCTCCAAATGCAAGAAGTTTTACGAAAGTACTTCAAATGATATTTGTCCCAAAGTGTATTACTATGACACCGAGTTGACTTATACATTCGTATGTAAATATGTATGTATGTTCATATATCAAATATTTCCTTTGTTGCTGATTTAATTTTTGTTTCGCTTTTTATTGTATTTATTTTACCCTCCGTTGTATAAAATATAACCTTTATTTTACCTTTGATATCCTTAAGAGTAGCTCCGGGAATAGAAGACTTAATGAAAAAGAAATGCTCACAGAAAACGAGCCAAAACAGTCAAGAAAATTCAAAGATTTTAATGTAAAAGAAACACAAATGCAGTATGCCCTTTCACAGAATTAGAATCTATATATATATTCAACATGTTAAAAAGAGTAGATATTTTATGTTGGAAAAAAGACAATATCATATCAAATTATAATGAACTATTTACTACTAGAAGAGGTCGAAGCCTGAAAAAGATAAGAACTCTACAGAAGTCCTAATTTAATTTTGTAAAAGTAGTGGTTTCAATTAATAATTGAATACAATATTTTTTCATGTACATTTAAAGAAATAAGTAGTTTTTTCAATTTGTAATAACTTTAACAAAATGGCGGCCTATAAGCAGCTTAACCTACAACAAATAACCACTTTCCGAATAATTTCGGTAAGTTTTCAAATCATTTTGCATGGGCAGTTTCCTTGCGAAACATTTGTTTGTATTTAATGAGTCCTGTTCTTGTTTATTTCTCAGTTTTGTTTTTCCTTTTTTTACATTTGACTAAAATATTTATACCATTTTGTTTAAATGTTGGTATCACAAAATCTCAAGTCCTTCATGGGTTCTGCTTTTGCTGGTTTGTTTGTTTTTATGGTGGTTATGATTATGGTCAATATTTAAATTGGTTAATTTGCAGTTCTCAAGTATTTGGAATGCAATTTAAGTTTTTCCGCTCCAGCTATTCTTAAAAGATTTACGAATTATTATATTTTTTTATTTTCAAATATTTATTTTCATTACTTAAATTTTTGTACTTTATTTATTTTATTTACAGATTACAAGCGTCAATTTGGTTAAACATCTTAAATGGGAAACTATCATAAGAGAAATAATAAAGGTGAGTGGTGTCAATTAAGAAATAAATGTCGGTTAGCCACAGGAAAATTAAAAAAAAATAATAAAAAATTAACTAGATGAGCTACGAAAGCGACATATGTATATTTGATAAAATATTCGCTACTTTATTGACATTCATTTAATAGGTAATTTACACTGAAATTACGTAGTTGACAAACTAATAATACACTTTCTTTAACAAAATTGTGTGATAGATTCGGTATGTATATGTATGTATATGTAATACAACGCTTTAATGGTTTAGTCAGCAATAATAGAAATGGCGAAAAACCTGATTGCTTCAAAACGTTAACAGATTTAACATAAATAAATTTTTTTGTCCTCTTCATATCTACCACCATCACAAAATCTACAAATAAATTAAATAAACCAAAGGGTACCATTTTGACATATCTAGGATATTCACCACTAATTTTTTCTTTTGCAAGACTTGATCTTATTCTTGTTATGATAGATAAAACAAAAACAGATCGCGACTCTATCTCTTTTATATTATATCAATATACACATTTTGATGTATATATTTATCTTAGAAAATTCCCGCAGCGAATTTAGTTGTAGAAAATTAATTTATAATTTACGATTTTACTGGAAGGAATTTTATGCCAAAATTAATCCAACAAATTATAAGGGAATTACATATAAGTAGTTTTTCGGGAGGAAAAGACTTTTGATATACTTTTTCCAACATTATATTAAACCGTTCTAACTTGGGGAAATTATAGTTCCCTTTTTCACTTACGCCTGCCAAATAGAAATATATTGACATATGTCGTTTTTAATATTTTTTCTCAAATTGTGTTAAAATTTATCACATTCTTACTTCTTAAAATATGAAATACTATTTTGTTATCTTCAAATTCAATAGAGAACTCTAAGAATCTAGTTCACTATATTCTTAGAAATATACTAGAAAAACTAACTAATTATTAAAAGAAATACTGCAATTTAAACCATATCCATATACCCAATGTGCTTATTTTTCTGGCTTCCTTTTACCTTGATAATATATGAACATACGTATACATATACGAGTATGTGCACATCAGAGACCTGCAACCGGTGATTAAAAAAAAATCAGATTAATCAAACACTCGAAAAACATGTCATTTTCGCTCAAACGTTCAAATATGCCTTTATCAACATTGTGTCTATTCTATTTTATGCTAAGCAAAATAAGGGTTGTTTGCGAACATGTAAATTTAATCTGTTGCCGCATGCCAGCTATTCAGTTTGAGTGTTTAAAAACTGTGTGTGCATGAATTTTTGGACAACTCTTCAAAGCACACATTTTTATTTAATCACATTCATGATCGAAATCAAAAACTTAGAGGCATTAATGCAAAAAGCATTAATGTGAAAAAGGCAAAAAATCAACAATTGTACATTTATGCACAAGGTGCTGTGTGTTTATAGAATGGTTAGGCAACACGGTTGCCAGACTTAACAGTTTAATAGCATTTTTACGACGATACGCTGAAACAGATAATTAATCAAGAAATATATTTTTAAAATTATCCCGATTTTTACAATTATCATTTTGTAATTATATAGACATGTGTGTATATGTGTATACATGAAGGAGATTATATTATAAGCAATGCGTTTTGTATTCTTATTTTTTGTTAAATACAGTAAAGTATTTTAAGCACTTATATATTAAACACTCTCACTGTCGCTCACAAAAATATAAATTAGCCTAAATCTACCACAGCTACAACGGTGGTCGTGTAGCCATGTAGCCGTGTTGTCGTGAAAATAATCATTTTCATATAAACGTGTAAAAATTTTGCGCTGTTGAATAAAATAATGTTGAAACGGGTGTATTTTATTGTACAAAGATTTTTTTCTCACACTGAAACAAATAGATTTGTTGAATTTGCTTCGGTGCCGCCAAAAATTAAAAAAAGCACCGAAATTTAAAAAAAAGCGCACCGCGCTCAGAAAAATACACTTAAAGACCCTTCTTTTTAAGTAATCTATGTACCAAACCAATAAAGCGGTATTATTCTTGGGAGTTAAAAACGACTTTAATTTCAGTAAAATTCAATAAAACAAACAAATTTGGCAAGGTTGAAGTATTTCTTATAAAAATAACAAGTTTTTTTGAATGAGTAAAAAATAATCCGATCTTTAAACGATTTTAAACCGAAAATTGCGATTTTTAAAGTTTATTGTAAAACCGACGTTTTTTGGTAACTTCGTATGGCATCCTTATTTCTCAACCACAATGTTTAACAACATACATACCTACACACTCAAGATTATGTGCCAGCATATATCATTGCATGATTTTTCTTAATATTCTTTGCAAAGAAAAGGCATGTTGAATAAATGCCATTCGTTTTTGTGTTTAATCAATGCAAACGCTCAAAATAGCTTCTGTGTTAAAATCTTGCTTGAAAAATTCATATAGGCATTTTTGTATTTGCCTTCCTAATGATTAACACAAATAAAGATTATGAGCGTACGCGCATGCTTGCTTATGTGTTTGTGAATAATTGGACACAAAAAAATTATGCATGAGTGAAGGCATAAAAAACGTGATTTTTGCCGGTCTCTGGTGCACATGTATGCATACGTATACACGTCGTTCAAGTACATTGTTATGCATTTCTGGTTTTATTGTTTCGAAAACAATAAATGTCATGTTGTTAAGGATAAGGCCTGTGATGGTTCGACATGATTTTCCTTAATGCACACAGGCAATCTGTAACCATGTGCACACATACAAATGCTAAAATACCAGTACACATGTAAACGTCATATAATAAATGATAACATTCATTGTGTTACTTGTCATAAACACTCTCTTGTTCACACCCAGACACCCATTTTGAGTGTATGAATTTTAAATTAAAGTTCTAAAAAGGACTAAACACCATCAGAACATAATGAGCATATTTATTTTCATTTTAGTTAAAATAACTTAAGGTATGTATGTTTATCATTAATTATGTCCGAACTTGAAATCAGCCTTCCGAAGTTTCCAAACAATTTAAGAAGATTAGGGGATTGGACTGATCATAGTCGATTTTTAAAAGTCAATTTTTAAAGGTTTCCTTATTTTAAAAGTTAAAGAAATAAAAAATTAAAAGTTTTATACAAAATCTTTTAAAAAATATGTATATCAAAATTAAATTCCTCAAAATTATGAAAATTTGAATAAATTTGTCATATTTTAAGACATATGAAGCAAATTATAAGGACATTTTAAGGATTTAAATGTGTTTTTAATGAGTGTGAAAATGTATGACACCTTCGCGTCTTACAAAATACTTTTATTATGCTAACAAGCTACTTAAAATTGGTTTATTCATTTTAGAGGTGAATAAAATCTAAATTAAAAATTATTAGGAATTACTAAAAAAAAAGTTTTAACAATTTAATTTGAGTCATAACTTCAGTGAAGAATTTGGCCCACCGTGTTTAAGTGGAAGGGTGGCTTGGACTGTCACTATACAGAAAATGAGCAGGGGAAATAGTTTTTATTGGAAATGGTAAATGGAAGTAGGAGATTTTTAACAAGTCTTGAAAAGCCATCTTCAATTCTACATGGTTTCTGTGTGGAAAGGTTGCATACATGGCAAATGGATAATTTATGTTAAAATAAATTACCTAGAATTGCAATTGATAACACTAAAGCAATTACTCCTCTTAATTTATTTGGAATTGTTCGTAGAATTCCACAAGCAAATATAATTCATGTTGAATATGAACTGGAGTAACTAAAGGTTTTGTACATCGTACAAAGTAAAATAAGTTTTAAAGAATTTAAGTTTGTAAATATTCAAATGATTTTTAAACGATTGCTCTCCCCTCCAAGTTTATTTATGTTGCTAAAGGAAATGCTATTAAAATTTATTGTTTTATATAAGATTTCCCCGACCAAAAGCTAAAACTTGATCCGAGTTATTATAGAAAATAAAATAAATTATTTACATAAAGAAACTTTTAATTTCATTCCACTCCACTGGTCCACAATGTACATACGAGGTCACAAGTGGACACCCTTATGCTCTCAGGCCAACTCGAGTGGCAAGAGTAGTGACAGCATTAATAGAGTATAGTTTTTCAACTAACACTTGCAAGTGTTTGTAAATTCTATTTATATTGATGATTGAATGAATCAAGTACAGAAATATATCACCTTGAATCTTCCCTCTGGGCAGATTTATTTACAGATCCAAAAATGATTATTTTTCGTTCGAGTGAAAAGTGAATTGTCTCATTTTTGAAAATTTTTTGGGATATTTCGACAAGTTCGTCATTTGGAGATTGTATCGGAAACACCGTAGAATCATCCCCCAAAATTTCTACTAAGCAGAAGCACTGTTTCGTAAACCCTTCAATATCATACAGTTTGAGTGACGGAAAAGTTCTAACCGCTTATTTTTGATATCATTACAATTTCAAGTGGTTAGTCTTGAAACATTATATGAAAGAATATTTTACTTTAAAACTTTCATATGAAACTCTTTAAAAATCAAACGTATTAAAACGCATTCGTATTTGTATATGGTCCTCTAGACAATAAACATTTTGATATTACAGCTGCACGTCTGGTATTTACATTTTGCGCTTATAAATAGTGAGTGCAAATTACGAAACAGGAAGTAATAAATAACAAGCGAAATTACATAGATCTAGATAACAGGAAACTTAACAAAGCTCATGAAAGCCAACACACAATCAAATAACGAGTGAAGAAAATTCATAAAATATTGAAGAACAAAAGACAGTTGAAGTGAAAATAAAACTTAAAACAACAGGGAAAGTTGCAGCAGACATTTAGACGTACATGCGTTTATAATATTAAATTTTTAAAAATTTTCGTGTTTTCTTTTCTATTGCAGCTGAAAGTTTTTATGTTTTCAAAACGGAATATATCGTAATCTGAAGATATAAAAGTTTTGAATAACTTACAAAAATATTCGTTAGAAAATGTAAAATTTTTTTACTAGTTTGAGTTTTTAGACAATTTATATAATAAAATAAAGTAAGAATTCAATCCTGCATGAAAATTACAAAATGTGTAAACATAATTAGGAAATTAATATAAATAATACAACAAAAAATTAATATTCGATGTAAAAATATTTTTCTTCCAAACTGAATTAGTCGATTAGGAAAAGGTTTCTTATTCTTCTATATTTATATATTGTGTAATTTTAATTCATGACTGAATTCTAATACTCTGTTGGAAAGTTTTTATTTAAGCATATGAACTTATATACCTTGAAAGTAGTTCGAAGTCTGCAGATGAGCTTGTAAGCCACAGCAAAATCAATATGGATTTGCAAGAAAAATGTCTAACCATTGAGAGATGTTTCTTAAAGTTTTTAAAGTAAGCAAATGTGATACGAACTTAAAGAAAAACTAGGAATCTCGGTATAAAATTATATGTAAAAACATAGAAATTTCTACTAAATAGTCTAATCAATTATTAGGAACTCCCTAAGATAAATTCCCGTATTTTTACAGCCATATAAAGCAACAGCTTAATAAGGTGAGGAATGACTTTTCCATGAACAACATGAACAACTATTTTTCTCTAAAATTCATAACTTCATAATTTCATTTTATATGTAAGTTGTGTTTATCAAATTTGTTTAACTTATACATCCTCCCCCTACTTTTATGTGGAGCAAACAAGAGTTTTTTTTTTTGAGAAATTGTGTTGAGTGTTGTGTTGCATTACACAGATCCTCAAGTAGCGACATCAAATAATATACATATGTATGTACATATATAAACAAAAATTTGATATGATAAGGCTCAAGTCATAAATAGCACAAAGCCCAATGAAATCTACCTAATAATGGCTCCTTACTACCATTTAGATGAATCCTTTCTTTATCTTGATGAAAATGGGTTTACAGTTTTTCATATTAAAAGAAAGAACCAATTTATTATTGATAAACTTTTACCAGCCAACTGCCGTTTTGATAAAAGTATGTATTTAAGAAATAAAAATATTAAACCTAATTCAAATCCTAATAAATATTAATGAATTCCCTAAGGAGTTCGTATTGTAAACCTTGACTCTGTATGCATTTAACTTTCGCAACATGAAGGTTGGCGTTTTCGTTACAAAAGTTACCTTATAACTATATATTTTAACTTATAGCATATATCCTCGTGCATATTATATTAAATTAGAAATAATGACACAATTAACTTGTATAAGATTTGAGAGCTCGTAATGTTAGGACTTTGGGTATAGAATAATTTAAATTTTATTTGTTATTTGCTTATTTGTAGCTGAGCTTATAAGAACCTTTCTAAAAATAGGAATAATAATAGTAATAATAATAATAATAAAAATAATAAATGAATAAAAAAGAATAAAAAAATTTTTTAAATTAATTTAATACAATAATAACAATAATATGATAGTTTCAACATGATTAGAATAAAATACATGTTTAGCACAATAAATCAAATTTATTTAGTCGAATACATGTAATTTTTTCACTCAAGAGCGTCTTTATTATTTTCTATTTCAATATTCCTCCATTGCAAAGTTAAACGTGCATAAAAAAAACTATTTTCTTAACAAAATATTTTTTATTATATTAGAAAAAGTTAACTTGCTCCAGGGGTGGAAATGTGTACACTTTCTTTAAGACAATAAGCTTCCTCAGCATTACTTTTTATTTACTTGAAACATTTCGGTTACAAACGTCTCTAATACTCTTATAAGTTAATTTTAAGTCCAATTGAACAAGATAAATTTTTTAAATAATATTTTATCTAAAATTACTTTTTTACGGTTCCATCTATCCAGATAAGGTAGTCAAACCAGTTTTCTTAGCCAACTATTACCATCTTTCTTTTACATACATATTTCGGCTCTAATACTCCCACATATAAAAACACAAAAATAGACAAAGCGGTCTTTCATAATCGCCCTCATCGTGAATGAAATTCGAAAATATCTTTCAAGTAAATTATTTCCCATTCATAAGAAATGGTGAAGTCAACAAAATAGTAAAAAACACACAAGAACAATACGAAGGCTACGATCGAAATTTAGAAAACAATTAAAAAGATATATTCTGATGTATTAAGAGCTCAAGACATAAAATTATTCTATACTAAATAAGGCCTACAAAATTTCCAAGATTTTTCCAAAAAATTTGCATACCATTTTTTTTAATTTAGTGAACAAAAGCCGTTCAAAAGTGTGTAAAAATATTGATAAAAAACAAAATGTAATTATAATTAAAGAGTAATTTGACTGCATCATTGTGAATTTATTTATGAGTTAAATTCAGTAAATGCTATAATATTTCTCCAGTCAAAACCTTTTGTTAACTAGTTCATATTTAATAGAAAAAATGCAAAACTTGTTTCATAGATTTAACAATATGAATGCAGGAAGTTGCTACATTTAATTGCAACAGACACAACAAACCAGACCCACTAATGACAAGAGTTTGTTGCCATTTACAAGGATGTACTTGCATGTCCTTGTTAAAGTTTCATATGCCACTTTTTGTACTCTTTTCAACTAAAAATAGATTTAAATACTTTTTTTAATTTCTCTATGAAAAAACACTCATCGTAGTTGAAAACAAAAATGTATGTAAAGTACAATTTGAAAATGTGAAAAGGAAAGGAGCATGTGCGAATAAAAATAATTAAAATAAAAAATCCTGAGCATTATTCAGACGGCTGTCAGATATGATAATATAGCAAGAAAAATGTGTAGAAAAGGTCCTGCATTCGTGCAAACTTAAAATGTTTGCCTGGCAATGTTTTCAGAAAAACACATTGTTTGATCTTCGTCAGACTGTTACCTGATAACAATATCCTCAAACATCAGGACACACCTCGTTGCCATTGTCATTTCATGATCACATGTTGTCAGCTCATTTCATATTTTCAGATGTGAAAAGTTTTAAACATCTGACAACGGCATATTGTCAGACGTATGTCTACACTATACAAATACTTTGAAATTAATTGCCAAAACGAAAATTTTTATTATGAAAAGATAATAAATCAAAGTTAAAATGTATTCGCAATCGCCGAGGAATTCTCCTGTGTCAAAAAAAGAAAGAGAAACACAATCTGATAGGATTTCTTTTCCAACTTTACCTTTATCTTCGCTGCTTCCTAAAACAAACGTAGCTGATTGATCCTTTTTATCAAATACTTCGAGTCTGGTAAATGACTGGCAATAGATGTGACAGTTTTTGGTATATAACTGATTTGATAATTTCTTATATGATAACGTTGTTACAATGAAACTTCCAGCTTTTCTGACAAATATCTTTCCACCATATAAACTGGCAATATACATTGTAGTGGAAATTATTTATAGCCAGTCGCTAGGTGTGGCAATATTGTAGGATATGACAACTGTCTGAACATACTTAGATTTAGACATTTCATAACAGCCATTTTCCATACGTTTCTTGTATTAAGGAAGGAACTCAAATTTTTTCCAGCATATATTTTAGTTCGTTTTTAATATGTTAATTTTTCAACGTGTAGGCAGAAACAACAACATGACTTTATTTATAAAAATGTTGCATGTTTGTCGCATACTATTTCTCCGTTCTTTTTTCTCACTCAATCACTCTTTTTCTGCTTTTGTGTTTCATTACAAACTTTTGTAATATTTCGTCATCAACTCATACATGAATAAATATCAACTGCAACAACAACATATGAACAACATTGGCAAATAATAAACAGAAACACGAATAATAAAAATAATTACACGAAAAGGAAATAAACTTTTAATTGGTTGGAGTAGAGAGACAGAGCGAGACAATTTTGAAGGAAAACTTTGTCCTTTCTCGTTGTAAATGATGATTTATATATTTTTTTATTATTACTATACCGATATTTGTATAATTTTTTATGTTTAGTGAAATACAGCTTATAATTAGACATTGTTAGAAATATTACAACTTAACTTTTTTTAACATAAATTAATTTGCAACTTTTAATTAGATACAAGTTTGAGCTTTTTCCAATCCATTTTTAAGGGCCACTTTAAAAAAACGAAACGTTTCATAACGTTTGAAGTTGGTATAAAAAAATTTCCAGTAATCAAACGAGTCGCTAGTATTTTTTTAATAATTTTTTTTAACTCTGAAGGTAATTGAGTTAAAATTGGTTCCACTTATTGCTTATGCTTTATTAGATGGTGTGATATGTTGCAAACCATCTCCGAAAGTAGAAATTGCGCATACTAGTAGCGATTAATATCATATTCAAACCAATTGCCAGAAAGTTTTACATGATGTTATAAAAATCTACTTTTTGCAATAATATATATTTTTTTATTATAATTCATAATGATGTATTTTAAACATCTGTCTATATGTAGTTATTTTATTGGTAGCTGAAGCAAATGGTCAGCGAAGTTTATGCAGTTTGCAAAAGTTTGAGGATATTCTATCGTTTATGATTATTACAAAATGTTTAGAATGCATTTATATAAACAGTACAACCAACAATTATAATAAATAAAAGTCTATTTTATTTTTCTTGCAACATGCATGCAA
This sequence comes from Germaria angustata, assembly GCA_963681545.1. Taxonomy (NCBI): domain Eukaryota; kingdom Metazoa; phylum Arthropoda; class Insecta; order Diptera; family Tachinidae; genus Germaria; species Germaria angustata. The sequence goes on along the minus strand of OY813001.1, from coordinate 50,098,722 downwards.
TTAAGCGCCTTTTGTATACCAATAATTGTACTTATGAGGCAAAACGAACAATAAAATCTTTAAATACAATCATTAACAGCCAAGGAGCACTCAAACTCATATACTTATACAAAAACTACCAAATAGTATATGAGAATTTCACAAAATTTAAACATAAAATATAAAACATATCGGTGCAATAATAGTCTTAGAAAATTTTAGACACACACCACACCACAACAAACAATTATAATAGACTTGCGTCTATTTCTTTTTCTTATATTTTTATCCAATTAGTCACCTTTCGGGTGATAATCAATGCATTTATAAGGCAAAACGAAGAGTACAGATAATTTGGCTAGTGCCAGCTACGAATAAGCCAACAGCAAACAATAATTCTTTAGATAATTATTTTTGAGAATACAACTTTAGGTCAAACCAAAGATGTATTAAAGAGGGTGGAAAAATAGTGTTAATTCATTGAATACAAGTATTTCGAATAATGAATTTAGTTAATAATGTATATAGATTTAAAATAAATGAAATAAGAAATATGAGAGATGAAGGAAAATATTCATTTTATTAGAACGAATTGAATTTTTGATTTTTTTACTTAAAAAAAAGAAAACAATTTCACGTATGTGTTGGGTCTATTTAAATGTTCATCATTTGTTGACTAAAATTCTCCTGAAATTGTGGAATTGTGGAAAAAAATAATAATTTTTTAAAATAATTTTTCCATTATTTTCAATGCTTTGTCCATAATTTTATTTGGGATTGAAAAAAGTCAGTATCGTATTTTACTGCAGTTCAAAAGATTGTGATTTAAATGATTAGCTGACCCATTAATATTTTATAAATAAAATCATCATCAATCATACGTACACAATATATGAAAAATTGTTTGCCAACATTTTTGGATTAAAAAAGGTGTTGCAAGACCATGGCGAATGAGCAATATTTGAATACAGCCAGTACTCGTAAGACGAGGTCATTTCTTGTGCGTGTTGCAAGTGTGAGTTTTGAAAATGAAAAACTCCAAGCGAATAGTTATACCACTTGAATTATTTTATTTAACGCAAATCATGTATTGAAGTTAATCCGTTGTACAATTTTCCCTGCGTATTTTAATTGCAAAAATTATACAGGACAAATTTTTTTCTACCTTGCGATAAAATTCCGATTTTTCAGCAAACTTTAATTCCAGCATTCTTATTTTCGATTGAAATCATAAAAATAAGGTATCTAAACTAGACTAAAAGATAGTTATTGTACAGGAAATATATGTTTTTATTTAAAACTTTCTAACCAATATATCAAACTTCAGCTCTTCGATATACTTCGGAATGGTGAAAATGTATTCAACGAATGCTTGATGATGGTGTCTGGACTGTTTAATGTGGTATAACCATACACCCAACCCTAGATATTTATTTTACTATTACGCTAGAAATTTTCATTTCGTACAATATTTGATAATAAAGGAAATACGTTTCCTTTTATCAAAGGAATCAACTGGGTTGATTGAAATACTTGCTTCAGACCTGATATGTTTTAGAATTTCTCTGCTTGATAAATTCAATATGTGCATTAATCTTATGTGTAATCTGCCTGCCAATTTGCTTATACATAAGTATATCCTGAATATGTTTGTAGCTTCCGTTAAACAGAAGTATGCATGTATATGAATGTGTTTGCACGTTTTAATATACGTGTGTTATTGATTTTGTATGTGTGAGTGTACGTACACTTTTTGTGTGGAAAGGAAACTCAGTGTAGGAATTTTGTTCCTCTGTCTGCAACATATTTACATTAATTCTTTATGGTGTTTGCTTTAGGCAAATATATAACCATGCAAATTAAGAATTTTTGTGTAAATCGTCGAAAAGATTGATGTTTAGAAAAATGTTAATACTATATTCTCTTTCTTCAACAGACTTTAAACAAATTCTTTCGCATCTGTTTTTCGATGCGTTTCCTGTGAACTTCGCCATTTATATGGTGGTATTAAATCTATACTTTTATACTTTTAAGTAGACCGTATTGCTAAGCGTCTCGCAGTCTCCTGTTTCCTATAAACTTATTTAAAACATTTTAATTTTATTTGAAACGCAGATAAATCGTAGTTGTGTTTTTATAGGCCTAAAGGCAGATTGTAAAGCAGGTACTTCAATATAATTTAATATTTTAATTTACATTCAGTAAGAATATGTGTCATTGCTTTTTCTACTTCTAGACATAAACGGCATAAAATGAATTCATTTGGTAACTTTTCTACAAAAAATAGTATAGACAAAAGGGGGTAGAAAAAATTATTTCCCAGTCGTAGGTCATTCATGTTGAATGGGAGGACTTCTTTGTATGACAAAAGTGTATTTCTCGTTTTAGCTTTCCACATTTCCAGAGGCGTTCGACCAATTATTTCCACCAACTGCTTTTTTGGGCTCTTAAGACACAAATAATAGAAAAATTAATTTAAGTGTTGGACCAATGCAATGCTAAGTTGTCTAGTTAATATTTGAATAGTTCCATATAAATTTGTATTTGACACATTATTGTTTATGCGTGAAGACCTAAAGTATTCAATTAAAATGTTAGTCCAATAAATGGCCATGGATATTATTCATGTGTATTAAAGTACATAAATCATATGCAATATGATATATCAATCATACATAAAGCTGTCTTTTTCATAAATATATATACTGTATCCTTTACTGCTTACGTATGGACATTTATATTTTAATGTTTAAATTGTGTCCGTCTAAAAATATAGTACTGCCATGGCCTCAAAAGGGTAATCTTAATGGGACTTCAATTTACTTTTTCTCCATTAAGTTGCTGTAACAAATTTCATAATTAACCAAACAATTTATATTATTCGGGTTATTCTCCCCAACTAATCGTTAAAAACAATTAAAGCTTTTTGCAAAATGCATTGTTTGTTGTGGCTTTAGCTCTTCATATGCCGGCATTTCATTGGTCGCTAAACCAAATCGTCAGTGAAGTTTAAGCAGTTTGAAATTTCATAATTTATATGAAAATATGTTGTTTTTTTAAGTTTCTAAGAAAATTATTAGAATATGAAAATTAATTTGTGCCCCTTTTAGTTTCAAATAGCCTTCATGTTTGACTTCATTTTCCTTATTTTGTATTAATATTTAGACGTAAGAAAATATTTGTTTCTTGCTAGTCTTATTATTTTCTATTGTTTAGCATATAAACTCATATTTTGCATAGTTTTTTACAATAACCTTTACACGTGGGAACAAGTAAAGAATGCAGAAATTTATAACAAAAAATATTGGCTACAAAATAAGCCCAAGGATATCAGGAGCGAGAAAATGCATGTTGTTATTAATTTAATAGTAAACATGACAATCAAGTCGATAAAGGGCTTGTGCTTACCTCAAGTAAAAACATCATAAACAGATTAATTACATGGTTTGAGAACACAGAAACAAAAAGGTAAAATCTACCTCCAGAGGGCAGAGGGGGTTCTCAATGTTTCAAATAGAAGCCAAGAAAATTTTATATGTAGAAAATTGTAACAAAGAGAACTAATCGGACAAATGAAGAGTGTTTTTGAAATGAAAAAAGAAAAATATTTCAAAGAAACAGACGGCTTTCAAAAGGGAATAGGAAATATTTGCATGCAGGACATAAATTTTTTATTTAATTTTTTAATGGGCTTGTACACGAATTAACTTTGAACTTGTCATTTTCATATATTGCAATCCTATGCACTAAGACTACTCTCGAATTTACTTTGGACATCCGGTAAGTGATGGCAACCACCATTTTTTAAGTGTGTCTAATGGAAGAAAATTTTTATTTCACTCAAAAAATTATACAAAAGCTTCTCATGATGCGCATAGGTCTAGTCCAGATCTTAGTCCAGATAATGTTTAAATATCAATGTATATTTAAGTAAAATTTAAAGCCTTGTTCATATTACGAGTACTTGTCAGAGTTTTATAAAAGGCCTATAGTTTTTACATCTTACCGATGTGTTTCCCTCTTCCTTCTTAACCATCAGTCGTGTAATTTTGACAATTCCCATCCTCTTAATATTATTTCAATTTAGCATTATAGACATGCTAATGGTAACCCAGTCAGCATGGAGTCTTTTGCCATGCAAATCAATAGTGTCCTGTGCCTGTATACTAAAACTTTGCAAATGTTCTTTAAAAAATAAAAATACGTATTAAGATTATGATCAACTGACCTTCGTAGACTAGTAGGTAGTGTACTAGACTCGTAATGCGAAGGTCCCAGGTTCGAATCCTGCAGAACTCTGGCAGTTTTTGTCTGATAATTAAAGGGAGCGCACAACAAGCCTTCACTGGCTTAAGTGTATGTCGTATGACATGGGCTATCACACCCCTCCAATCAACCTAACCTAACCTAACCTAAGATTATGATCATGTTTTTTTCTAAGATGGTTAAACATTTTTTAAAAATTAGAAAATATATAGTTTTCCATACTTTCGGCATACCTTCAAACGTTGGGCTAGTTTTTCCTTCAGATGTGATGGCTGCATTTAGAATCCGAATGGGTGAAAATTTTTTTCTTTCATGTTTCACTGATTATGTTTTGAGGTTTCAATTGCTTTGCTAAATGTTTTGTCTAGAAAACTGGCCTCCTGTGTCCTTTTTCCCTTTTGCTCTATTTATAACTACAAGTAAATCGGTAAATCTCGCTGAAGCTTTCCAACCAGAAGGCATTTGTGTCACTTTGTGCTTGATTGACATTGCAATTCAGAATTATGACAACGATTTTTGACATTGCGAAAAAGAAAGTCGAAAATAACCTTTCAAACGTAAAGTGTACAGTTCTTAGAGTGTAAAAAAATCCTTAGCGGCTGAATGATCCCTGTAACCAAGTACAAAGATAAGCCATACTAAATCCACATAATGATAAGACATCCATGCACTTGTACATTTTCAGCACATTTGTTTTTTCCGCTAAAAAATAAATCATTATCGAGCAAGGAAACTCTATTGCTATTAAAAGTTGTCGCAGGCCAATATTCTTTATCTCTGTTTCCGATGAAGTTCCGCAAGTCACTGACTTAGTGAATTCCTGGCACTCCTTCCAAGCGTATAGAGAAATTTTTAGATTAATTTCAAGACATTCGTGTTGATTTTATAACAATTTTCTGATTGAACTTTCCAATTTATTGGTTAGAATCGTGTACTTAATTGTGATAGACAACGCGGTTTTGAAGAATGTGAATATTCAGAGACTGATGGGGGCCTTTTATGTTTTTTTGCTTATCATTGTTAAATATTTCGTTGTAATATTTCGTTGTATAACGATCTATTACGGTAAAAAAATAAATAAATTATAAATCAAAGCAAATATTCTACTTCATAGAAATATTTTTTGAGGCAATTACGCCAATTTAAATCAGGCTAGAAATTTATATCATTTTAAGTGGACCGCAAGTCTTGTCAAGGGATTTTGTTTGGCTGCGTCTGGTTGTTTGTTAGTTAATCGCTAAATATATTTAATTAAATACATATATGTTAAATGTACTCAAAAAGAATTACAGCAGCTCTAATAATCATTGTTAAACAATTTTGCTTTAAAAAAAATATATTATGATTTTTTCTTTATAATTTTTTTTTATTTTATAAAAAGTTAATATGCTTTCCTAATTTTGAAAAATATCTTTTCTTACTTCAAAATTATATATGTATATTTTCCCAAAATAATTTATTAATCGAATAAAACTTAAATTGATCTTGTAGATCATATACCATAAAGTACGATTGCGTTGCCTATAAAATCCCTTAAAGGATAAAATTGTTAAAGTATTACTTTGAATAAATTTTCTTTAATAAAATTTTATTAGACTTAAAGTATTTGTTCCCTAATTCGAGTTTCACAGCTAAAGTAAATAATAATTTTAAATGAGGCTGTTAATTTATGTTGAATCGTGTAGATGTCCAAAAAAAAACAACTTCAAATTGTTCCTCTTGAACGTACATATGTAGCAATTTATTCGCCTCTTCTTGGCTCTGCTTAAATCTACCGACTACCTAACTATACGAACTTAAAAACTAAGGGCTTGAACACAAATCAAAGAAAATAAAAACTCTTCATGAGTATAAGAGAGAATACAAAAAGGAAAGAAATAGTATATGTGTACATATAATAAAAATACTGGAATAAGAAGGGTTACGAGGGTTGAACTTGGTTCAACATCCTCCCGGGGCCGAGTGGTTTTTGCAGCGGCACCCATTCCATTTCCCATAAATCACCCAACCGAAGGCCGTTCTTTGCGCCTTAGGCAAGTCCGCATAGGGCTGATCTATTCTGGCTTCTAAAAAGTGTTTATATATTGCTGGTCCTAATACCCCGTCCACTCGACGACAAACTGCAAACTCTGGGTGTGCCAGGGGATGAAATTGGGCAAAATGCTCCTTGATAAGTGGGTCGCGGATGGGGGCCGGTAATGTGAATTTAACCCCGGAACGGATTTGGAGTTTCCATGTTGTTTCTTGGGCCTTGTTCATAATTGGAAAGGGGTATATGACCCTGAATGATGCGTAAAGATGACCGTCGTCGTGGGGACTGGCGGTTAACTTGGGGAGACCGGCTGTCACCTGGGGCAACATGAACGATACCGGAGAGAATCGATCCAGAAGAAAGGTGAGGCTGACTGAATGTCCCTCGTGCTCCACTACTGCTCTGATCAATGGCGGCACATATACATCTGCGTCAGAACAGGATTCATTACAAAGCGAGCGGCTCATTACATCATCAGCATAACTTGATGACGACGAATTAAAGGGGACAGCAGCCCGGTGTAGCATGGTATGATGCTTAGCACTACAAGTAGCGCAGCGGTTCAACGACTCACACTCGGATCGTTTGTGCGTTTGAGCCAAACAATTTAAGCAGTAGTTCCATTTACTGGCGAACTGTCTCCTGTCGTCGTTCCCTAAGTTACGGAAGGCGAGGCAATATTTTAGTGGGTGATTGCGTCCACATAGTTGGCAGCGTGGTTTGGAAAACATATTGGAGAGCTAAGAGAGGGAAGAAAAGAAAAAAAATAAATATACACCGCATGACCAGAACCTCTATTAAGCGTTAAATTTCTCTGAGGGTGGGGCAGGAGGTTTGATAACAGGTATTAATGAGTTTCGTTCGAGGAGGGTAAAATACATAGTTTGACAATTGGACGCTTGATCAAGCCATGTTGCGTTCGAAGTTCAGCGACCCGAACCTGACCATCCTTTCCAGAAATGACTTTTGTTACGCGTCCAAGGCGCCATTCGGTAGCAGGTAGTAGGTCATCCTTTATAATGACCAAATCATTTATCTTGATGTTATTCTTTTCGGTTTTCCATTTGAATCGGCGTTGGAGCTCCGTAAGATACTCGTTTTTCCAACGACGTGCAAAAATGTGTTGTATGAATTTTAAGCGCTCCCAACGTTTTATGAAAGTTAACTTTGTGGGGTCATTTTTTTCCAATTTTTCAGGGGGTGCGATTATTGGTGCTCCTCTTAAGAAATGACCTGGAGTTAGTGGAAGAAGTTCATGGGGGTTTTCAGTTAATGGGGACAGGGGCCTCGAATTTAGTATTGCTTCAATACGAATAAGTATGGTTGCAAACTCCTCGTAAGTAAAGTTGAGATGACCGGTGATTTTCTTAAGATGGGACTTCATACTTTTTACTGCTGCCTCCCACAATCCACCCATGTGGGGTGCATAGGGTGGTATGAAAGACCAGGAAAAGCCGTGAGACCCATATTTTTCTACTAATGATTTTTCGGCAGTTTTTAGAAAGACATTATGGTCTTTTAATAACTTCAGTTGTGCTCCCAAAAAGTTTCGACCGTTATCCGAAAACATGATCTTTGGGAGACCTCTTCTTCCTGTAAATCGAGTGAAACAAGCTAAAAAGCAGTCTGTGGATAGGTCCGAGCATACTTCTAAATGCACAGCCTTCGTGGAAAAACATACGAATACTGCGGCGTATCCCTTTATTACTTTGGCGTTTCTTAGACTTGAAGATTTCAAAGAAAACGGTCCAGCGAAATCTACTCCGGTGTAGGTAAACGGAAGTGAGTATTTTACGCGTTCTGGTGGAAGGGCTGACATTATCTGATTTTGAATTTTGTGCTTGTAGACGGTGCACGAGGTACAGTCTCGAATGCATTTTCGAACAAGATTTTTCATTCGTGGTATGTGTATGCCGTGCCTCAGGGCCCGGAGCATGATGTGGTGCTCCGCGTGAAGTAGAATTTTATGTGTGTAATTTACAAGAAGAATGGCCAACTGGGATTTTTCTGGTATTATTATGGGGTGTTTTTCAACATAGCTTAGCTCGGAATAGTTTAATCTACCTCCAACGCGAATGAGGCTATTTTCATCAAGAAAAGGATGCAGCGTGAGAAGTCTGCTTTTGCGATTAAGCGGGCGCTGATTTTGAAGATTTTCATAATCTTGTGGGAAATGTCTCTTTTGGGCGATCAACATTAAACGGGTTTTTGTGAATTGAAGTTCCTCGGACGTAATGTAGGCCACTCGTGGAACTATGCCATCTCGAACACGATGTATAAACCGAAACACGTAGCTAATTGTCCGTAGAGCTCGATCGAATGATGAGAAATATTGTAGAATGTCGAGGCTTTCCGTAGGATCGTGTGGTTCACCATCGGGGCTAGGATTTTCGACCTTGACATGAAAGTTTGAAGTTCGTTTTGTTTCCAGATCAACTGGATCGAAAGAACGAGGTTCAGGCCAACATTTTGCTGGTTGGATTAGCCAAGAGGGCCCGTGCCACCATAATTCATTTTGGATCAACTCTTGCGGGGAACATCCTCGCGTTCCAATGTCAGCAGGGTTATCTGCAGTTTTTACATGCTTCCATTGGCTATAGTTAGTAATGGTCAGGATTTGACTAACTCTGTTTGCTACAAAGGTTTTCAACGTTTGTGGTGATTTTTGTAGCCACCCAAGGACTATTGAAGAATCTGTCCATAAAAATACTTCATGGGGAAAATCATAAATTTTCACAAGACTGTTTAGCAACCTTACAAGCAGTAAAGCGCCACATAGTTCCAGCTTAGGGGTAGTTATTTTTTTAATTGGTGCCACACGGGTTTTGGCGACAAGTAAGTTGCAAAAGATTTGTCCGTTTGAACCGCTGGTCCTCATATAGACAGCAGCGCAGTAAGCTCTTTCAGACGAATCGCAGAATCCGTGTATTTGGATTTGGTACTGCGGCGAAAACTGTGTCCAACGTGGAATTTTTAACGTAGAAATTTTAGGAAGGTTTCTAATAAATGAATTCCATTTTTCTTGGATATTCGGGGGAACAGTTTCGTCCCAATCGGATTTACATGCCCACAAATCTTGCATCAAAATTTTTGCCGTCACAACAATGGGACTTAACCACCCTAAGGGATCAAATAATTTTGCTATTACCGATAGAATCTGCCTTTTAGTATAGAACAGCGATACCTCCATTGGTTCTACTACATAATAGAAGGTATCCGCTAACGCATTCCAGCGAATTCCTAACGTTTTGACTGTGCTGGAATCTTCAAGTTTTAAAAAATCTTCATCAAGAAGATCCTCCCGGGGTAAATTTTCCACTACTAAGTGGTTGTTTGCTGTTAACTTTTTCAAGGGAAAACCAGCTGTGGCCAATGCGCGACTCAGTTCTCTTTGTTTCATTTTAACTTCATTGATTGAATGTCCTCCAGACAAGATGTCATCTACGTAAACTTCTCTTTTTAAAATTATCGATGCCTCTGGGAATTCGTTTTTGCAATCTTCGCTTAGTTGCAAAAGTGTTCGTATGGCTAAAAATGGTGCGCAATTAATACCAAATGTGACCGTTTTCAGTTGATATGCTTTTATCGCATCATCCTTTTTGCTGCACCACAAAATTTGTTGATAGTGGCGATCTGCTTCATGCACTAATATTTGCCGATACATTTTCTCGATGTCTCCAGTAAATACGTATTGGTAGTTTCGCCACATGAGCATCGTCCGCATTAAGTCATTTTGTAACTTTGGGCCTTGATGCAGAACATCATTTAAGGAGTAACCGCTTGTACTCTTTTTTGATGCATTAAACACCACACGCACCTTTGTTGATTTGCTTTCAGGTTTATAAACCGCGTGATGTGGCAGAAAAAATGAAAATAATTTCTTGTTGTCTAACTCCGTATTAATTGTTGGCTTCATATGATTTAAATCAACATATTCCTGAAGAACGTTTTGGTACTGCTCTTTTAGATCCGGTGTCTTGCTCAGTGTTTTCTCCACTCTGTAGTATTGCGCCAAAGCGGCCTTTCTTGAGTATCCTAAAAAAATGTCCTGTGGAAACTCTTGTTTAAACGGGAGTCGCACCACGTAGCGTCCATCTGATTGTCGAATTGTTGTTTTTTTATAGAAGTCCTCACAATAGTCATCGTCTTTCGATGATAAAGTGTCGCTTTCCAACTCCTCAACTTCCCAAAATCTTTTTAGTTGTTCACGAAGAAACTCTCCGTCTGAATCAGAAACTGTTGTCGTAAACGTATTAATTGTTTCTGTGGTAATTGGCCCTGAGAGGTACCACCCAAAATGTGATTCTCTTGCCTCCAGGTTGTTTAGTACATTCGTTTTTACTCCTTTCAGATTGATAAAAGGTAGATAATCACTTCCAATAATCATGTCAATTGCCGATGGCTGCCCGAAATATGGATCCGCTAGATCTAAATCGCTTATTTCGGCTGGTCTTTCTATTTTCAATTCTTTTGATGGTAAAAGCTTAGCTAAGGTTGGTACCACTATCGCATTTATATTTATTTCGAACTTCGATATTCTTGACTTTAAAGTAACGCTGCAAACTCCTTTTGAGCTACCTACAACCGTACCTCCTAATCCAGCTATTTGAAAACTATGTGGTTTTAATGGTAGAAAGAGCTTTCGCTGCATGCGAGACGTTATGAAGCTCTTCTCTGAACCTGCATCTAGCAGCGCTCTGACAGTAAAAAGTTCTCCAGTTTGTTGGATATTAATTAGCGCAGTGGGCAGAACCGTGTTTGCTTCTTGAGGAATAAAATAGCTTGCAACTTGATCTTCAGAACTACTTAAATTATAAGGTGATTTGTTTACCTGAATGTTAAAAGTATGACTACCTGATGATGAAGGTTTTTCTTGTTCGTCACTAGGCAGGAGGCCTTGACGCTTTACATTCATATTTAAATTCTTGTCAATATGCAACATTGTGTGATGCTTTTTATTACATATGTTACAAGTATGTTTACTGCTACAATTAAGTTTGAAATGTTCTTTTGATAAGCAATTCGTACAGTATTTATTTGCAAAGGCATATTTCACTCTTTCGTTGGGTAACAAGGATTTGAAATACTTGCACCACTTCAAATGATGATTCTGCTTGCATTTGTGGCAAAAGTTATCCCTTTTTACGTATTCCGCATGAGCGTGAAAAGATTGTGATTTTGAAGTAGGTGCATCTTTCCCTATTGGCTTTTTTAAATCTATCATTGTTTCTAACATTTCAACCCTTGAGGAGAGATATTCATTTAGTTTACTCCATGCAGGTAGTTCTCTATGATTTTCTATAGTGGTTTCCCAATCTCTTAACGTTTCTTCTGGAAGTTTCAATGCCAAGAGGTGCATTAAAAAGGGATCATCATCCGATATGTTCACATTGTAAGTCTTCAGAATGGCTATACAATCATTTACTGCATTTTGAATAGTTCTTATTGACTTTAGTGATTCAGTTTGAGTTGCCTGAATTCCAAAAATTTTCTTCATCTGATCATTAACTAGCAATCGTTTGTTGCCGAATCTATTTTCCAATGCTTTCCAGGCTAGTGTAAAATTTTCGCCTACTAGGTCGAACTCCTTTATGACTTTGAAAGCTTCCCCACTAAGTTTACTACGTAAATAATATAGCTTTTCTGCTGGATCTAAGGAGCCATCTTTTCCAACTACTGCTTGAAAAATATCGCGAAAAATAGGCCATTTGGAGTAGCCTCCCTCAAACGTCTGGATTTCTACAGGTGGTAGTCTCAATGTAGATCGCTTATTTGGTTGTACACCCGGCGCAAAAGTTGTGTCGTATATTTCTAAAATACGCCCCTTAGTTGATGTGTATTTGCGGCATGCATCTTCGTACTTAGAAGGTATATCATCCTTACTATCTTCCGTTTTGTCGTCACTCATACAATATTCCTCATATGACTGGTTAGTTTTGAACCATCTTCTCTCTAATTCTTCTAACTTAACTTTTAAACCAGAACTGGTATCTGCTTCTAGGACTCTTTCTGTTAATTGTTCACAAAATGAAGTTATTTGTTGGAGATCGAACTTACACCTTCTGCGACTGGCCATATTGTTCGAGTTTTATTAATCTAATGCTCTATTTGTGATATATCGTTGGCTATGTATTTTCAAAGAATCTATATAATCCCGAAAAAATACTTTTTGTTTATTCAGAAAAATCGTATATAAGACAAGCTCTCGCTGGCTTAATCCTCCGAACCCTCTCACCACTAATTTTTTGTATGTATATAAATAATTCACCAATATTTAACAAATATTACACTCACCAATTTACCACAATCTTCCCTGTAGAAATGATTTTCTGTACTGGAAACCCTTGCTTTTGCTGTTTTGTGTATTTCTGATGTTTCTGCTCTTGATGTTGCTGAATGAATCTCTGTTGGTTGGCACACCACGCTATTGTATTTACTTGTTTGTTTTTTCGGTTAGCACAAGAAGTGAAAAAAAATTTTTGTTTTAGTGTTTAATACATATGTGCTTTATTCTTTTCTTTTATTTTTTCGGTTCGTTTGTTTTTTTTTAATTCTATTCTCCTGGTTTATGCTTGTTAACACTCTCACTGTTATTCTACTTGTGAATTTGGTTCGATTCCTCTTTTATGCTTCAAGCAGTATTTTTAATGCGTGTACATTCGTATGCATGTATCATATAATGTTGTTCCTCTTATTATCTGGGAGACATATGGAAACGAAACGACATTTGTTTTTTGCAATTGGAATGTTGGTTTTTTGCTTTGTATTATCCCGTTAGCTGTAAATTCTTGTGTTTGTGATTCTTTACACTCTTGATATTAGTTATTGAAATTATTCAAGGGCAAATTTTGATTTTGTGTATATTAATATAAAAGACTGCATAAGCATTTGTATACATAAGTACGTATGTATGTACTATGTATATATTATGTACGCATGTATGTAGGTATATCTGCTGTTACATACAGTAGCGCTTAATATCGCACAATTTTGAGAAATTATAACACCATTTAAGAGGGTCCAATCATACAGTACATACCTATTTTTTCCTATCCCGATGCTCTGTCCTCCTTGGACGCCCTGGTTGCTAATGAGGCAAATGACTCTAGATCTCCTGGACCTTTTGAAGACACTTGCGTCCCTTTTACTTTGATGCACCTGCGCACCGACCACTTGTGCGCGTGCCAATTTGAAGTGGCTTAAGGATCCCAACCGCCAATGTGTATTCTGCTGTTGGGAAAATTTTAGTGAACGGTTTGTCACTAACTCAATCCAATTCTAGGCTTTCCTAGAACTTTTTCGAAGGACCAAAATGTTGAATCGTGTAGATGTCCAAAAAAAAACAACTTCAAATTGTTCCTCTTGAACGTACATATGTAGCAATTTATTCGCCTCTTCTTGGCTCTGCTTAAATCTACCGACTACCTAACTATACGAACTTAAAAACTAAGGGCTTGAACACAAATCAAAGAAAATAAAAACTCTTCATGAGTATAAGAGAGAATACAAAAAGGAAAGAAATAGTATATGTGTACATATAATAAAAATACTGGAATAAGAAGGGTTACGAGGGTTGAACTTGGTTCAACAATTTATTTATTATTTTTCTTAAGCTGAGGCTTTTGTTGGTTCTCTTTATTTAATATTTATGCAGGTTTGTTGTTCTTTTTATGTCGTTAGTTGTTATTCCCTTTTTTATATCTTAATTTTATACAAGCAGTTTTAAAAGTGTAAATAAAAATAGGAATAAACGTGAAAATATCTGCAGTAACAAGAATAAAACTTGTGAAAACAACAAGGAAAATATACAAATACCTTGCAATTATACCCCAAGGTAGAAATATTTTTCTTAAATATTTTATGGAAGAAAACAATTTTTGATTTACTTTCAAGTTGTTATTCATTTGATACATTAAAGTGTATAAAGGACCCCCAAAATGATATCCGCACATTACAATATTTAGTCTGTCTATTTAGGAATCTAGAGCCAAAGAATATACCATCTTTAAAATACATCTTTCATTTCAATATAAATAATTAGTTTTTTTAATCAAATTGTGATATATACACAATAATACTAAAATTTAAATTTTAAGTACAAATTCCTTTTATGTGGTTGAGTTTCCCAGCCATGGATAACTTTGACGTGTAATTTTTTTCAATGTTTATCAAATGTTTGTGACTTCTTCAGTTTATAATTATTGGGATTTTTTAAACTCTTTGTGCTTTTCAAATAAATAAAGTGAGGTCTAAATGCAACTAGAAGAAATGTGGCCAATAATCGAGTTTGTTGCGGAAACCGAGCTACAAGTTTGCTTAAGTCAACTCTATCAATGGAATATTTCTTATGCCCTTAAATATATTTAGAGATTCTATTTCAGGACATATTTAAAATTAAGTAAGGGTTTTATATTTTATAAGTGTGGTTGTTGAAGTTGAATTTTTTGTTATTGAAATAAATTCAATAAATAAATAAATAAGAAATAAAATTTTGGATGGGTTACAAGTTGCTGTTTCCTAAGAAGCCATCAGTACGCGATATGAAAACCTGATATCAAATAATGTAGACTCTGTTAAATTTTATTGCCCAGATCTAATAAAAAAATTTAAATAGAGACCTTATAGGGTGCCTCTGAGTGGTCATAAGATCTCTAACCGAACAGAGCAGCTAAAATCAGTCGTAGGAAACCATAAAATCACGCATGATCCCAAAAGTCATAGACGACACATTCGACGAAGTGTTTAATATTCTTCTTAACCCATTGAAGACAATGTTAAAGCATTCTGATATTTAATTTTTTCGCAATACAACATAAGAAGGACTTCCTGAAAATTCTTTTTCGATATTTTAGACCTGGAATAATTGAGGTGGACTTGAATGGAGTGTAATCGTTATTTTCTTTTATTAGAAATATTGAAAACTGAATCTTTAAAAAAATAAAAATTAATAATATTTAATAGAACTTAGACGTATTTTATTTAAATGTTGAGATCTTGAGCCTAAAAAGAGAGTTGATACTTAAATATAATTCCTATAAATTTACACGGAAACGTAACTCTCTTTCAATTGAAAACAACTTTCAAAATTGACTGTGGCAACAAGTGAAATTTGTAATGACGCAAAGAAGTTCGCTACGCAACAGCGAATTAGATTAAAATGTGCTCTAAAATTTAAGCCGGCGGTATAATTGATGTGCACTTTTATAACGACCAGCACTACAGATCAATAATAACTAATTGCTTTACGATAAAATTCCAGCATGTGGACGATAAATGATTTTCCTAAGCAGGATCAATGATTTAGGCGCATAACTATTTATAGTGAAATTTAGCATGTAGTGGCAACAAGGATTGTACGATTATTAAAATTTCTGTAAACGCCAATCAATTCCATCAAATAAGAAAAAGTTTTCCAAGAAGTCATGAATCGAAAATCATGCAAATTTGGATCAATTACATGCAAGTAACTCAAATTTCCTGTGGAGATTGATGAATAGACACCGAAGTACCAATGCAAAATTTGCCAATTGGAAATGTGCATAAGTTAAGGATTTTTTGCATGGCGAGCAACCGACTTCCTTAAGGATCCAGCACACTTTCACAAAAAGCGTCTACGAAAACTTACTCTTGGACAAATGGATTTTCTTAACGCTTATTCTTGCGTCATGAATGCCAGAATTATCTATGCATTAAATTTCAAAAATTTCAAAATTTCTTTTGTTATCCTAAAGACTAATTGACCACCCCTCGTAGAAATAAATAATGAAGTGTAAACTATAAAGGCCAAAAAATAAACATTGTTTGCCAATTCAATTGAAAGGAGAAAGATCAACAGCATCGCTACCACAAAAACAAAACCTATATGCAACGAGATGTACGCAGTGTCGCAGCAAAAACACACACACGCCCAAAACCATGTGTGTACAAGTAGTACATGTGCAAATAATGCTGACTGCAGCATTAAGTTGACAATTTGCTTTTACTCTATTTAGTTAAGACCACATAAGACAACATCCATAACAGCCAAACAATAACTTTAGTTATGACAGAAATATATAATCAGAGACTTATTATCCTTTAAAGGAAATTTTAAACGTTGAATCATATGAAAAGAGCAGGCCAGTGATCCACCAACTCAAATCATGATATCAGTGGACCTTTAAAAGGGCCAATAATAGTACTTGCATGATGTGACAAAATTGATAAATATTTGCTAATGTAAGTGATGTTTTGAAAGGATATAATAATTGTGGAAGAGGGTAATTGGGCACAAAATCTGCAACACAGCCCTTTTTGTTTTGTGAAGTAAATATAGCCGCACAGATTGAATTAAAATACACTACAATCGTGTTAAATGACACAAATGCACACAAACAGTTTTCATTCAATAACTTAGTTTGACAACGTGCTTTACTTTGAATTTTTGTTATAGATGAAACATTGTTGGGTTTAATTTTAAGGGGTGTTTTGACTTTTGCATGACTAAGCAACTCTAATATTTCATCACTGAATCAGCAGAAACTTTCTTCGGTCAGTCTATTTTCCACTTTCTTCAAGACAAATGAAAATGTGAAAATATTTACCAGCATTTTGCTGAAACAATCCTTATTTAAATAAAATTATATTAAAAACTTCTTTGTGTTTTAAATATTTTTGAACATCTATTGATATGTGAACTAGTTTTCCTTAGAAATAGGATTTAGTTCAAAACATTAACTTGTTTTTTCTTCCAATTTTTTTATTTAGCCGCAATTCATAGCGTTATATTTCTTTCTTTAGAGGGCAAAAGTTTGAAGTTACAAATCATAGAAGAAAAACTTGCTTAATATCCTTGAATCTATAGGTTGTGAACATGATATTAGGGGAATCATACTTTAACCGCCAAAAAATCCTTAAGGATAAACATATAATTTTACTGGAAAATGCTTTTTTAACCGCTTTTGAACTATGTTGTATGGCTACTGCAAAATTGATTTTGTTCTAAGGATTATAAAATATTAAAACTTGATTCTGGTGATCATAAATTATCGATTACGCTGAAAAAGTGAAAATAAGAAATGATGCCACTTAAACTTTTTTTCGCGACAAGGACACGATGTGACCGTTAACAAAAAAAATATTTTTCCAATTACACCCTTCATAGCGGTCAAAACAGAAGCTAGACGGTATTGAATTAACTCTAGTCTCTATTAAATGAACTTGTACATTTCGCATCCCGAAAGGTCTGAAAGTTGCTCTGCAACAGAGAATGATCAATTGTCTTATCGTTTCCTTCCCATAAATAATTATAAGCAACACTCAATGCATCTGGTAGAGGTCTTTCCGTCGATATTGATAAGGGTAATCGTTGGTGTTCTCGATGTAGCTTTTAGGTTTTTATTGATTTCCTACAAAAATTTTTGACTCATATTGATCTTAAGATAATTCAAAGCGTTTCACGAAGATATTTTTTTACATAAAAACCTTTGTATATATCGTAGACCTAATATGTCCCCTAGCCTTTTTATTTAATTCCTGTAAATAAAAAGTCTAGCAAAGAAGCCAACGTGGGCGGATAAAATCAAATAAAATTGGGGCACAACTAACAAATATAAAGGGGATTTCAGACAGTTTTATTTGTAAGGAATTTTTTGCATTTTTCCTAAAAGTTGATCGATTAGCTGATCCATATTGCTTTTTGAATGAACATCACATTACTGATACGAAATGAAAACTTTATGGCTCCGACTCGTGTCAGACTAATAAAAATTTCAATTCTTCAAAAATACAGTTCGAAAATGCATTTAAATACCACAAACCGTAAAATATAATTTGTTTTAAATAAAGCCATAATTGACTGTGTATTTGACCTTCTTCTGTTGATGGCACCACACAGAGCTCTGGCTTTCATAAAGTATAATTTTTCACACAGTCTGAAATTGCGTAAAACACATTAATACTTCTTTTGATTTCCACAATTGATTGTAGGCAATATGACATGCTCCATGAACTTCTTCTTATAGTAAAAAATTCTCTTTTTTATATCCACTGTCCAACAAATCCACCCTTTAAAAAAGCTCGTTTAAAATATGTACATATTTAAATTAAATAAATTTTTCTACATCGCTCCTTTTGCATCTCAGTCACATCTCATATTAGACGATTACAACTATACAGGTCAGTGACTAAATTTTTCTTTCCTTGTAAACTTTATCTGCATCCGAATAAGTTCGAATAAACAAGCACTATGCTCCCTTCGGTCTGGAGATGGGCCTCTTACACACTGATTCCTTAAGGTTTTGGTGCTACTTAAAAGAAATCGCCTAGAGGGAGTTCTATAGCTTGCGATCTTTAAAAGCCCATCACTTCGTAGTCCCTGCAACCATCTGTGTCGACTTGGTACATACAAGCAGTAGAGGATGCATTGAATTCACCCGCTATGATACCAAAAAAGCTTACCTCAACACAAGAATAGTTAATTTAAAGAACTTCTGAAAGCATTTTTCCACATGATATACTAAGTGACTTTATTAATTACATAAAATTAGATTCGTCACATCCTTAATAACAGCTTTGTATGTAAATTAACCAGATGTTAAACTTTAATAAAAAGGTGTGCCTAAATTGTCATCGGCAAAACCCTTAAACTGTTTTTAATGACTGTAAAGGTTGCGAGTGCTTTAGATCAATTAAACGATTTTAAAAGGAAAATTTACGATTTTCATATGAGTGTTGGCGCTTTTTCTTATTCAGCATTTAAAAAATTCCAATAGGTGATAGAAATATTTCATACGTTGCTTTATATTCCTTTTTTTAATCAAACCTTTGTTCGTACAATCATTCTCTCATTCATTTCTTTCATCACACACTTGTATAGCAGATGCTCCTGTAAATATGTCAACGTGAAAAGGACACATCACACAGATTAGCTTAGTATCATGGCAGCCAGAGGTCTCATTATTAAATGAACATTTCACACTCAGATCACTAGATATCAGTAACAAACAAGAAATCTTCAATGGATAATTGCGAATGAAAAAGAAGAGAAAAGACAGTAAAAACTCTAAAAGCTGGACTTGAAGGCCTTCTTTAGTTAAATCAATCTTGTCTACTACAGTACAAAATATTCATGTACGAGTGATAAAATTGATTTTAAGTCTGAGTCTGAGTCATAAATTTCTTTTCTATTTAATAGATGTAAGAGCATCTACTGTCTTTTATTCTCTAAAGGGATGGCAAACACGTCGAAATGCCCACTATAATGACGTCCAATGATAAATTTTAAAAGCGTTGTGGAAATGCAATAAAACCAACAAAACGTTAAAATCACAGATGAGTGTACTTGAGTGTCCTTATTTAACGGCCAATGTCCCATACATATAAAATGAAATAAAAGGACATTTTTACCCATATTTAAATTAAAACCAAATCTGTGCTATAGATGCTGCAGATAACGTGCACACCAAAATGTGTGTAATTTGAACAGGGTCAGTGATAAAAAAGGGCAGATGAAGCTAATTTTCATAGAGGCTTAATGAGTTTTATAAATATTATGTTAATTTGTGGCACTCAAGGGCTAAAGATAACGTTAAACAAGGAAAAAATATTTAAATACGAGGCTTGAGAATTTTTCAAGTTTAATTCCATTTGGTGGTAACAGCACTTTTTGTTTTGACAAATAAAAATATCATTAAAGAAAAAAATATATTTTGCCAGGAAGTAATAGATGATGAAGAAGAAAAACTTAAGCTGTTACAATTTATTTTTGCTTACTAAATATACTAATTGCTAGTTAAACAGTTTTAAAATATAATCGCAGGACAAAGACTAAATTTATGTGAAAAGATTTAGGGATGGTTTCTAAGGATGATGGGGCAAAATTGAAATCAAAAAACTTAGTTTATTTATGTATGTACGAGTACTCGTACTTATAAATACATTTAACAAATAGAGCAAATAAAAAATATAACAATTTATGAATTATCGTTCGGTAAGATTTCTTCCAGAAATTGAGCAAATTCCACTGCACATGCTCTAGAATGTCTGTATTAAATCTGTATGATTAGTCGATTGGAATTATATTAGATATTATTTTAAATATCGGTCAAAAATAGTACGGAGATCGGCTAATACGTCGGTATTTCCCATGTTGTTTTTCGTCAGACTTTTACCAGAAATATCGTTAATATTTCCTGCGTCATATCTGTCAACCACTTCATATAATTTGGGGTAGAGTTTTGACAGAATTATGATGGAAATCTCTCTTTTTTGTTGTTGTTGAAGATTCTGTCAGACATCTGGCAGACGCTGGACTATTTTCTTATGTTGTTTTTTTTAAGTCTTTTGATTTCTTCAGTATCATAAAGCAGTCCAATGACTTGAATGTTGATATATCGATTTAAAATTTCTGATGTAATTTTTCTGGAATATTTTTCTATGCGCAGTCTATGCGGCCTTTTGTGTCCAATTTGTATATACCAGCCGAAATGCATGTATTAATTTATAATTTATTTATTTAATTTATAGAGCTCTCCAAAAGCACTGCTTCCATCACAATATATTATTATTTAATTAGATTCCAGACATTTTTACTACTTGATCTGTATGTGAATGAGCCAGATGTTAAACTTAATTTAAGGGCATGTCCAAATTGTAATTGATAAATGACATGTAATAAATATATGAAAAAAATCTCGTGATTATGTTTTTCGTGGAAATTTTTAAAAATTGTTTTCAATGACTGGAAAGGTTGCGAGCGCCACTTCAGATCAATTACGACTAAGTGATTTTAAATGGAAAATTGTTCAATATCAAATGAGTTTTGGCGATTTTCTTTATTAAAAATTGCCAAAAATTCCAATAAGTAATAGAAATATTGCATACGTTTAGTTGCATTTCTTTTTCTGTTAGTCAATCATGCACTCATGCACCCTTTTAATTTCATTACATTCTCATACGCAGACACTCCAGTAAATAAATGTATATAAAGTGAACAGATAAAAGAGATTAAATTGGCATCATGGCGCCTTTGAAGTGAACGTTTCAGTAAAAAAGCCGCCATGAATAACTTTAAATAAAAAACGAAAAGACAGTGAAAACTCTGAAAACGGTTCGAGAGATTTCTACAGGGAAGCTGCTGATAAGAGCAGTACGATTATTTTATCACAATGTTATCTAAGACAGATCTATTAGTTATAGCCATGGGTTGGCTTTCATATGCTGCAATTAATTTTTGTTAACAGATCTAGTAGTTGTCTTTCGTTTTTTAAAGGGATGGATGATTAACATGTTGAAATGCTGACAGTGGCAAAATTAAAAATGCAATGAAACCAACAAAACGTAAAAAACGCGGTTGAGTGCACTTAAGTGTCCTAGAATAACGGCCAATGTCGCATTTTGTAAGGAAAATAATATTTAAGTTAAAAAAAATTTTGCTTCAGATACTACAGTAGCAGTGCACTCTAATGTCTGATTTGAACAGTTTTAATGATAAAAGGGCAGAAGTAGCTAATTTTTCTAGTGGCCCAATAAGTTTTATAATAATTTTGTAAATTTTAAACACTAGAGACAAAGTCCACTAAGCAAAAATATTTAAAATGTTGGAAACAATTTTATGTGTCCACAAACACGCTGCAATAGCATAATTTGACCTCAATATTGTGTCGTGGAGTTCTACGTGGTCTATGAAACCATACAAAAAATTTGCCCCTTGTGTGTTCAAAGTTCAAATGGTATACTGGGGCGTTCATGAACACTTGAAGTTAAATTATGGCCAAAGGTAATCTTTTCGTCTACAAGCAACACTTCCGTATTTTTTTCAGCGAAATGGAACAAAAAAGTTTTATTTTTTTTTTATTTTATCTTTTAATTACAATTTAAAATTGTGGGAAAATGTTTCCCATTGACGTGTAAGGGTTAAATTGCATTTCTGAATTCCACTTAAATAACCTTTCAATGTTCAATAAAGTGCGTTTAAAGTATATTTAAGTTGAATACAATGATCAAATGATTCTCCTGACTTGTTTTTGTGTGGCAGTTGAAAAAAATTTGCGGTCATCAACAGATTTTATCACACTTTACGTAAAAAAACATATAATTTTTTTGGTAAGAGAGAATAAAATTAATTAAAATACAACAGCTTTTTGCCTGATTTAAATGGTTGTTTTAATAAATTTATTCTATTCTCAAACAAAAATCGTTTTTTGATATTTATATATATTTATTTATATTAAAAAGTTTAAAAACTATGAACCTTTTTTAAATATTTGCATTGCTGCCATATTTTCATGCCGCTTAAAGAAGAACTTTAAAATTTTACCGATAAATTTAAACGACAACTAACGAAATGTATATTTAAATAAGAAGTTAAAAATCGGCTCTAAAAATACAAGTTGAATAATTTTTTTATTTATATATATAAAAGATGTAAGAAATAAATAACGTTTTACGCCATTCCCCCTTCCCATCATCATAATCCTACGAAAATAAACAAAATATTTCTCTGTAATTTCAGCATGTGTTTTCAAAAATTTTTTTTTTATGAAAAACCACCGAGCAACTGCTTCTTGTATGCATTTGAAAATATTGTTAGAGTTAAAACTAGATAACATTTTTGTTTGTGGTTTATTTATACGCGTGTATTTGAAAATTTTGTAAGTTGTAACTTTCCTTATTACAGTGCCAGAAATGTTAAAGGTGTTTATATTTTAGAAATGTAGACGTTTGCTTGAGGAGGGTCCTAATATTTCTTTTATAAAATTTTTCAATATAGTTTTTGGAAACAATAATAGGAACTATGCTGGAACTTGCACGGATTAAGTTGAAATTGCATTTGAAATACAAAAACAAAGTTTTTAAAAAAATCAAAATTTTTTTGTATATTGCACCAAATGAACCGCTTCTAATCATTAAACAACGCGTTTGTATGTCTGATAGTAGTTTGAATTTTGTGATGTATAGAAAACAAAAATAATTTAATTTAAATTAGTTTTTGCTTCTCTTGTAAGCTTTCACTATGTCCACGAGCTTTTTAGAATATCTACCATTGTTACTGTCGAGTAGGCTACTTGACTTGGATCAACTTTTGCGGAAGGAACTTTATTTATAGAACCTCTTTAATTTTATTCTAAGACTAAAGATAAGATCTGCTTAAGGTAAATACGTATATTATTGTTAGGAGGATTGACAGAAGGACTAAAAACTTAAATGCATTATATATTCCGACACACAGACAACATAGAATAGAATTTCACAACAAACGCTCATTTCCATATAAGTTAATTTCTTTCTGTGTAACTTGCTTGCTGCCTTGCAGCTTGTCATTTCGTATCCAGTCAAAAAATGTGGTTTTGCCTGGTTATGAATTGTAATATTCAAACACAGATTTCATTTTAAAAGTTGTCCTCTTTGATGCAATATGAGACATTAATAATGGAAAGATACAACCATAAACAGGAAGTAAGATATAAGCACATATAGTTCCCTTCTTGTAGGCTTGCAATACTCGTACACATACTCGTATGTATGTGTAAGTGTATATTTAAATATATCTTGTATATCGGTCTTAAATGTGTGCATTATAAATAAGTTGGCTGAAATGTACATCACACTCAATATTGGTCAAGTTAACAATATGATTTATGACCACAACTGAGTGGTCAAAAAAAAAAAGCTCTTGATTAACTATTGCAACAACGATTTCAATAAAAAACAGTAAATAAGTTGAGTTAAATTCAAATAAGTTTCAATCACATCTCAGTGGTGTTGGTTAATATTGCTAAATACGATTAAGTGTGAATAACAGGCTTGAGGTAAAAGGCCTATATAATTATTACTTAAAAATATTTTCATACATCATGTTTGTCTCGTGACTGAAACGGAAGGAACGCTCTAAATCTTTTTTATTTAGTAAATTTAAGCATTTTATTAATAAAAGTAATTATCTACAAAATTCCCATGTTAAATTTCTGTCCCTTTCATTGCACGTTTATTTTCCGTAATAATACCTTCTAGGCTTAGGTGTATATGTATATGTATATGTATATGTACATGGGGACCTTTGATATCAATTGCCATAATTAAAGCTCCATTCAACTATAGAATTTTATATTTAATTAATTTTTAACAGAAGAAGGAGAATAGCATTTAGTAATTAAATAAATTCTGTCATAAAATTATCAAATATTCAAGAATGTGATTATTATCCACTTGAGAAAATAAAATTTCTGTAATAAATTAATTTTTATAACTTTACCTATGAACTGCACATTGCACCTTTTGAGATATAGGGCATATCGTTGCACTTACTGTAGTCCCATTTTTTTATTCAATGCACTTGTCTGCCATAATGGTAACATCCCTCACAGGAATTGAAAGTTATTATAGAACAAGACAGACTAAAATAATATCAGTTTTATAGATTTTTAATTACGCTTGCAACACTTGACACATATAAAAAGGAAACCAAGGAAGAAGAACACTCGTATGTCGATGAAAGACACAGAAATGCAAAACACAAAGAAGAAAGTATGGAAAAAGAAAGAAAGTATAAAAAATCTAATAAATGCAAATCATCCTCATCATGAATGCAAAAAGAGTTATTAGAAATTGTTAAAAAGGCGTTATTCAATATAAATATTCGAATAAGTGGCCCCTATATTTTATAATGTTAAGGGTGGGTGTGAAATGGTAACAAAGTTCTTTGACGAGTAAAAGTTTGAAAATTCTTAGGTGGAAATAGTTTTACTAAGAAGAATTTTTGACAGAAGAAAGTTTTTTTTAATATATAAAATTGATAAAAAAAAAGTCAATTAAACAAATCGAGTTGAAAAAGTAACTGCAAAGTGGTAAAAATGGCTGCACAACATGTATTTTGCAACTAATATATAAATTTATTGTATAAATTTATCGAGATTATAACCAAAACACACTTGAACTTTTTGGTTACGTTGGCTTTAGCTGTCAGCATCAGCCTCATATGTTTATGCCAAAACATTTAAATACAATATGAGCATTAGACGCATTTTGGGTTCCAGTGACTTCATTTATTGGGCAAAACGAAAAACAGAATTTATATTTTAAATATGTACTTAATATTGTATGCAGGTTTTTAAGATAAATTAGATAGATTCATTTCTAATATAAATTAATATGTTGCCCTGTTTGTATAAAAGCATTGCAAGCCTATTATAATAATATATTTTCGTAATACTCATATACTATAGAGAATTCTTGTATTCTAGTTGAAAGTTTTAGCATAAATATATGAGTTTAAGGTTGGCACACGAATAGCTAAAGCCAGAACACACAAGTATGAAAAGTTCGTATTTTATATTACAAGCGTTAAAATTTTATTCTGTCAAAACATACATTATTTCACATAGCAGAAACAAAGAATTTTTTCCCCACAGAAATATTTGTCTCTACCATACATTCCCAAATCATCATCGTCATCATCACATAGCGCTACAGCGCAGGTGTGAGCTTTAGCTTCGATAGCTATTTGCCATTCTTCTCTGTGTACAGCCTTCTGTTACCAGTTTCGAATAGCCACTATCCTTAAATCCTCTTCAGCACAGTCCTTCAATCTTGTTCGCGGGCGTCCTCTTCGTCTAGTGTTTAGAATATCATATTGTAACAACGACTTGTGTGGTCTGCTATTGTCCATAGGCGCAGTATGACCTCTTCAGTTGAGACGTTGAGCCTTTATGAATTTGACTATGTCCTCTCCTTCGTATAGCTCGACTAGTTTTTCATTATTTCTTTGAACATATTCGCTGTTTTCATCTCGCACTGGGCCAATTATCTTGCGAAGAATTTTACGCTTGACGATTTCTAGACGCTGTTGTTCATTTGCTGTCATGGACCATGTTCCACATCCATATGTTTCGGTAAGACTGATAATAGTTTTGTACATGCTGTTTACATGTCGTCTTCGTCTCAGGTTGAATAAAAACAGCCCTATTGGCTGAAAATAGTCGATTACTTATACAGTCTTACATATTTTTGTCGCACCCAGGTAGGTAAAGTTATTTACGTCTCCGAAGTGGTATTGACTTATGTGTACATTATGTACAGTTCGTCGATTTTCATTCCCAGACATTTTTAGGTATTTAGTTTTTCGTTCATTTATTGTATGTACTATCTCAAATATTATGCTTTAATTTTTTTGTTAAGTAATATTTTTTTAAATGAATTTTTAAATGAATATAAAATTATGTTTTGGAGTTTTTTCTACCCATAGGCAGTAATTTTTCATTGTCTAGCATTTTTCATATTTTTAAGTTGAATATTTATTATTTTCGATACTTATCTGACTGACCTTGTATCTATGTTGTACATAGTATAGTAGCAAAGTTGCTTATTTATTTATTTCATTATATAGTGGCTTAAATGTGTCATTTAGATAATTGACTCACAGCAGAGGCAGCATCAACAATATTCAAAGATAATTTGACTGAGATCTGTTGAAGGAGGTCAATTGGTTGGAAGGTTAAAAATAATAAGAAAACATTAATATGACATGACGAAAAAAAAACATGCATTGAGGAATGAAAAACATAGATAAAATTCCCAATTCATATAAAAAAGGAATTTGCTTATAAGTTTGTTTTATGCCACAAAAATTTCATTACTTAAATCTAAATAAAGAAATATTTGCTGTTATAATTTTAAAATTGTTTTTGCTATTTATTTTCCTTTTTTTGTTTTCCCTAAGGAAATTTAAAATCAATAATAGACAAAGAGCTCTATGTGAAACCCTTTACAACATTTTTTTATCTCTAAACATTTCCTGTAAACTTCCTGTTAAATAATATAAAATAAGAGAAAGAACCAAGAAAAAACCAAAAAAGTTTCTGTAGTTTTTTTTTGTCATCTTTTTTTTAACATCAATATGTTGCAAGTCATAGATATTTTTGATACATTTGTTTCATTGTGTTACTGCCAACATTGTAGGATTTTTTTTTTTAATTTTTCTCCAATATTGATAGTTCTATGAAATTTAAATTCGTATAAATATTCTATATTGAAAAGTTCTTAGTGTAGATTTTTATTTTATTTAAATAAAATTATTTTCTTAGAGTCCTGGAATGAGAAGAAGATAAATGAATTCCATTAAAAGAATATTGAAGCTATTACCATTATTGCAGTTAAGTAGCCAAATTACTTCGGTATTTTACAGAATGCTCTTTCACATAGATCTAATTCAATTTAAGCAAAATTTCAAAACTTTTCTAGAAGAGTAGAGGCTTTAATAAAATTAAATTAAACTGAAAATTTTGTCAATCTGAACACCTACCAGAAACAGTACTGTTTGTCCTAGAATCGAACTTGAACTATATTGATAATATTTTCAGTAAAAAGTAAAGTAAATTAAAAATCTTTTGTTTGTTGTGGCTTTAGCTGTTCATATGCCAACATTTCATTGGTCGTTGAACCAAATCGTCAGTGAACTTAAAGCAGTTTGAAAACATTCTCTTTTTTATTCCAATTCACCGATTTAGAAGCCGTCTAAGGGTAACGTGTTTTTTCGCAAAGAAAGTATTTTTTTATTAAATTGCCATTAAATATTCCTCTTTCTCCCATCTTATGTGATATTAATTGTATCAATTATTAATTAAAGAAAAGCAAAATTTTTGATGAAGACTTAAAGCATTAAATATTTGTTTTAAATTACTTGAGAAACGAGAACAGAGTTTTACAAATTTGTAAAATTAGTTCAAAATTTCAATAAAAATTTTGTCAATTTGAGCTGCTGAGAATGGATTTTTTGAAGCAATAAAAATTTCGTTTTTTATATTATTTTGGTATGATTTCTTTGCTCGAGAAATTGGATTATAATAAATTTTTAATAACAATTTTTTGCACACTTAAAAGTGTCAATAAAAACTAAAGTGTAATCAAAATATTTATTTTATTTAATATTTGAGTAATAAGGATCATATAATAGTACAAAATCATATATAAAATGTATATAATAAAAATTTTCATAAGGAAAATTTATTCTCTCACAAATAATTGCAGAAATGAATACAAAATGATCGTCGTAGTCGTTTGTAAATCATATTCTTTCTTTGCATGTAGAGTGACTATGAATGCAATACCTTTTTATACGTACTGCGTCCCAGAGGCAGCCAATATAGATCCATTATAAACTCATATCATGACATGAGCTCTAGGCATTTGAAACTATTTGGCTTCCGAATGACAAAAAAAAAAAAACTTCAAATGAACCCAATTAATGAGTTCTTTATGAAATTAATGAAAAATATATTGATCATCTTGCTTTTGAATATTAAATTAATTATTAAGTTACTTCTTTGACTTTGAGGAAAACAAACTTTTTATAATCAAAAAAACAAAAATTTTATTTAAAAAAATCTTTTTAAATTTCGTTATAGATTTTCGTATCCTTTTTTATATACGATTTTTATTCGATTTACTCGATCGAAAGCTGAATTAATCAGTAGTAAATTGTATAAATTATTCATAAGCATTTGTGCCAGGCAGGTTGGAATTAAATTAAAAATTTTCTCTTGTTCGTTACGAAAGAGCAATTCTTTCTTAATTAAAGGTGATACAAATGTCAGTCTATTTAATTAATTAATGTGGGTTGAACATTAATTTCATTAAAAATATATTCATTCAAAACATCGGAATGCTCATCTTTTTGCTTATAAGTTTATAAATTATTTTTCCCAATGAACCCAAAATACCATTTAATTTATTTAATATTCAGTTTACTTTATTCAACGTAGGCTTCTACGACTATTCAAATTTGTTTTATGCATTATTTTTGAAAATTATTCAACAAATTTGTTAAAAGTCATTGAAGCAAATTGCCACCATCTAATATTTTCTACGTATCCAAATTGTTGTTTCATTTATTTCATAATTAGCATTTGCATTTTCTTTGAACGATTCCCCTTAATTTCATTGATTTTTCACACTCTTGATTTCACAATTTCCGTACGGTTCAGCAACTGTTCAAGATATTTTGTAAACCTTAATTTTATCAAAATAAAAAGGACTTATTCCGTACTTCAACAATGCAATGGCAGTAACAACGAAATGATTTATTATGCAAACGCCTTACAATCCTTAATATATACAATAATACTCATAGAAATTGTACTCATACAGATGTTATAGAAGACAGTCTAAGGACAGTTAACAGTATACAAGAGTAAACAAGGCCTTTGGCTTAGAGACCTTTTTAGAAAAGTTTTGTATCAATCTTGCTACTTTAAATGTTTTGCGAAAAATATTCGATAAATATCTTAGTACTGCGGTACAGATGTGTTTGGACATGGTAGAATTTCTTTTATTGAAAAGCTCTTGCTGTAGTAGTTTGTATCTAGAAAACTTTAATACCAAGTAATTGTTTAAAAAATTAATTATGTTGGAGCATACGTTTAAAGGTATTTTGCAAATATTTCAGAGAAAAATAAATTATCCTACAAGGATATTTTTTTATTAATATCTTATGTGAAAGACTTCGTTGCTTTTAATAGAAAATATTCAGTTAAACATTGACTTTACCAATATTTTTTCGAGCTCATTAGCCGTTGAAAATTCTTTTTTTCTTCCCGTACACTTATATTGCAAAACTCACCGCACAAATTTTTGATGAACTGAACACTAAACACTCCTTAAATTAATTAGAAAAAATGGTTACTTGATATCCTGATAGATAATAGCAGTGCAACATGCACTTGACCGAAGGAAATCCTATATCCAGCAGTTCCCTATTCAGACTCAACCCGTGACCTTTATGCACTGTTATACTGTAAGCTAAAAGGATACTAAATTGAGTGCTCCATGTTCCTTCCGGCGGAAAGAAAAAGAACACTGAAAGTAGCACATTGCACGAAGTCTGACGTGGGATGACGGAAAATTAATCCAATTTTAATACTGAATTGTTAATGATGAACACTAGTTCGTGGTATTAACACGTAAATTTTGTCGTAACGCTCTCCAAATCGTATACCAAACCATTCGTAATTTTTTTTTTACTTTTGCTCGGTGTTTAGTATTAAGTAACAGTTAAGATAGTAACAATAAACATCCTTAAAAAAATTTCCCGTACAAATAAGGGATCTCTAAGGACCCTTAATAAAAAGTTCCCTTGATCAGATTTTGCTGACTATTTGCTTGTAAACATCTACTTGTATAATACATCTAGGTTTTCTACCCAAGTGTGGAACCGCACCATTGAAATAAAAGCCACTCTGTTGTCCCTATAGCTCTAGATGTAAAGTTCCTGTTTCGAGATTTTTATGATTACTTACTCTTAAAGACTACAGGCCCTAGATAAAAAGTTTTTCTGACTACTTGCTCAATAAGACCCACCTGTGTTTGAAATTTAGACACTTTTCTTATAGTGAAAGTCCACCACAATATTGATGAGTGGGTCAGTGAATAGGTAGGGAAATTTTCATATGTTGCACCTTCACATTTAGGGAAGCTTTTACGGTAAAATTTGCAAATTTACGTAGTATCCTTGTGCTTTAAATTTCACATTTTAATTTTCACTATTTTAAGTGAAGGAATGTTATGAGAGGGGTAAACACAACGTGAATGGTTTCGCGTGATATACACACTGTGTGCCTGATTCTGAAATTGGCCTCATGCACTACTATACGCTTTAATGACAAAAAATTTCGAACAGTCTTGGTGGTTAAAATTTAAATATACACGTAAATCTATGCAAAATGGCACAGCTGGAATCACTAGTTAATAATTTTCTCACTTTTACTCGTACGAGTGTTTTAATGTTATAAAGATATTTTGGCAAAGTATAGCAGCACTTGTTATATAATTTTGGCACGCAAAAATTCGAATGTTAATTTTTTTCCATTTGAAAAATAAGCACTTATTTTTTCGCATCTATATTTATTTTATTTTATTCTTTATACAGAAAATTGTTTTAAAGTGATAAACGACAGAAAGAGTTTACTTTCAACATTTATTAAAATAATATTCTCCCAACTAATTGTTAAATAAAATGTTATTTGTTGTAGGCTCAGCATACATATTAGAACATATTTTACATATTTTAAATACTACTTTTTAAATTAGTCTGCTTTAATTTTTACAACTAAAATATTTAAAAATTTCGATTATTTGAAACCTCTTGCAAGGTAATCCGTTCATTGAACTTTGATTTTGTTCATGTTCTTTCTTGTGTGGAATTTTGCTAGAGTAATAAAAAAAAACCAAAAATCAATACTTGGCATAAATACATATACATTTTCTCATAAAATGCTTTCAACACAGTAAAACAAGTCAATGTCACACACTGTTTGCAAATTGTGGAAGACATGAAGTGCCTTGTAAACTGACATCAGCAATGATTTACTTGCATGCATTATAAAAACTATAATTTGGAACGAAAATGTCAGCCAGACTAGGCTAAAAAAGAAAGAAAATAGTTAAAATAAAAACCACAGTAATGGAGAATGATTGTATTTACACTCAGTATATTTTCATGAAATTTGTTGCATGCAACTTTATTTATTCGCAATATAAAATAGAGTGAAGCAGTTGCAACAAAAAATATAAATCATACACAATTTTGTTGTCTCGTCTGCTTCCATATCGCTCCTCTCAGTGAATAAAAAAAGTTGCATGCGAAAAATTACATGCGATAATGCATTTATTATTAATTCCTTTAGTTGTTATAATAGGCGGGCTGGATTAAAAGCCTTGCAATACGCTTATAGCGAGCCGCTTACTACAAGACCCGACGCCCGCCTCCAACCGCCTCTAACATCAGTCATAGTCGCTAGTATTTGTTGGCTATTGGTTATTTGAAGGCGCAATCACTCCAAGTATCGTAGGCACTTAGAAATTGTTAGGAGACCGGCGCTACCACGAACCCCTCTGAGACTCTCCACTTGCAACAGCTGATTGTCCACGACTGACATGGCAGCTACTCCGCATATCTACGGAACTTTCCACTATCCGCAACCTGTGGATGTGCATTCAGCTATGCTTCTTCAATAGGTCGTGGAATTCACTCACTTGAACAAGACTGTAAATCTCATTTTCGTGCATTGCCCAGCCCACTCCCGACGGCGGGATAGTAGGATAAATGTATAGTCTACATTTATTCTATCATGCATAGGTTAGGTTGATTGGAGGGGTGTGATAGCCCATGTCATACGACATACACTTAAACCAGTGGAGCCTTGTTGTGCGCCCCCTTTAATTATAAAACACAAACTGCCAGAGTTCTGCGGCAGGATTCGAAACTGCGAGTTTAGTACAATACCTACTAGTCTACGTCATGCATAAATTCTTGTTCGTTTTTGTATATAAAGTTTGTATTTAAAACTGTATCTAAGGTTTTATTTATTTAATATTAATTTTTTTCACATTCCTTATTGTTTTATTTAATTATTTTGTATTTTTATTTGCTTCTAATTTGAACTTGTTGATGTAGAGAAAGCTGTACGGCTGGAAAATTTCCAATATCTAAAATTTTCTTAGCTCAGTTGACATGTAGCAAATCTCAGACTTTTAGACGTGCAGTTTTTTTATGTATGTACAGACTACATAAATATGCATCCTCTTTACCCGGGTTTTGTTTAATTTTTTCGTTATTTATATGCAATTCCCAGCCACCTACATACACCACCTTTAGTCTTCTAGGGCTTCAGGAAGTACCCTAGAATTTTTATTACAATTTCATTTTCGATTCCAAGGCTTACACTCAGTATTAAATCGATGTTTAAGCAGAAAACTAGTAAATATTATTTTGGAAATTTGCCTAAAGGAATGAATATCGAAAATTTCCCGAGAATCACTAAATCAAAGAGTCAAAAGAATAAATCCAAAATGGTTTGAGGGATATAAGTAAGTCAAAATAATTTTATAAAATTCAATATATAACCACATGTATACATATATAAAAAAACATTACTTAAGAATGCCACATTCCAACATATTAGAATATTAAACATATTATCCTTTAAACTATTCATTAAAAACTGTTGATTGGTGTGGTTTTAGAGCCTGAAAATTATTATTTGTTCAGTCTATATTTTTGTTCATCCTGTTGTACCAAATACTTCCCCCAAAAGATCTTTTTTTTAGCAAAACTACGACAAATAATTTTAGTATTGCATTGATTTAAAATAAGTTCGGTCGTTTTATGTAAGTATTTTAAATTTGATAGAAAATTAAAACTAAAGAGTTACAAGGGAAGTTTTACCAAATTATATCGTCTATTGAAATTTCCTTGCAGCTCTTTATTTACGCACGTACGTTTTGAATACCTATTTGGATAGAGTCGCTCATGATGCAAACAAGTCCTTGCTACATTGTCATGTAGTAATTTTTTCATTTGATATGCTTTCATAATATATTCTACATACAATTTTATTACTTTTATTATGGCTAAACATGCCATTTATGTTTTCATCGTGCTCCTGGTGTATTTTTGCTACGACCGAAATAGGTTGCATTTTGCTAAAGTAATTATATGTTGTAAAGCTTTCGCGACGGTTTTAAGTATGTTGAAAATGCAGATGAATAATTTTAGCTGTTGAAATGCTCGTTTAGGTTTGAGGATCCTTTCTAAGGATACATTCAGTTGTCCACGTTTGACAAATTTTTTTATTTTGAATTTGAAATAAGAAACGATGTAAATCAGTTTAATCGAACCATATGCTTATTGTTGCTACAACTTGAAGGCGCCTAGCAACATTTTTTGCAGTTTAACATATTAAATGCCAGGAATATTGTAATTAGACTATTGTAAAGATTTCGATGTGAACGGTTTAATATTTCCAAAAGTAATTTATAACGTAATCTGCGTGGAAAATAATAGGGATGCTTAAAATATCAATAAGTGAGAATGCCGTCCGAAAAGCCATTATATAAAATAACTATAAAAATAAAAATTTAGTTGCAAATGATCTATTTCATTTAATAACTATAATACCTAAACAATTTATTGTATTTTTTTTAAGAGAAGCACCTGAAAGTGTTACTTCTTTGGGAAAGGGATAGTGTACCGGGTGGTTAAATGAGAATCCTTTTCAATACTCTACTACTGCGCATTTAATTAATTTTTATAATAAAGTTGCTAAGCTGAGTATATGCAAAATAAACAAATATTATATAATAAATTCTATAGAATTCAATCATATTTTTCTACTTGTGATATATAAAACATATAAGAATAATTATTCGTATTAAACATTTTAGAACATTTTGAATTTTTTATTTTTAACTAGACTTTTAAGTTTTTCCAGATTTCACTCAAGATTTTTTTGCGTCTTAAAGAAACGAAGGAAAAAACTGTTTGTTTCATTAGAGGCTCGCCTGTTTTTTATTCGAATAAAATCGAAAGTTTTGTGATAAACTAACGAAATCTTCATTACGAGTATGTTATTGTAAAATTACAAAACTTCGAAAACTCTTCAGAATGTTATACTATTGAATTAGTTTTTTTTCTTGTCTATAAATTTTTTACATCCCATGATAATTATATTTTCTAATACTTATGTATTATTTGCCAACTTTTTTATAATAATATGGGTTTCACAAATTTTCAATGATTATAGTTGAGGTCTACTGATGAATTGGCAGTAGCCCTAGTAAAATGCAGTCACATAGACTGGGTTCATCCAACATTAATGTTTTCCATTAATTATTATTTCATTAATTTTAAACCATTTGCATCCATATGGTTTGCCATGACAGCAAGTTCCGTCATTCAATATCAACTAGGACAGGATTGCACAGGACTCTACAAGCATATACGCTGAGTGAAGAGGATCTGCTAATGCTCCCATTGAAAGAGCTGATCCTATTTGCGAGCGTGCTAGAGACAGGGGAAGCACAATAGATCAACAATGGTCGCAGTGCAAAGGGACATCCTGGGCCAAAACCCCATTACATTACATTACATTACAATATCAACTAAAATACCGATATGGAATATTTTAAGCTGCTGTCAGATTACTTGTAGCTCCCGACATATTTAAATACTACATACACATTTCAAAAGGCGACTAATTTTGCTAAGGTTGCTTTCAGCCTTTAATATTAGATAAATTAGATAAATAAGTTCTACTAGATCATTGAAGCCATACGATATCCTTTCAAAGACAAAATGACAATATTCAAAAGAAAATTGAATTACTACATCTTTTACTTTTTTCCTTAGTCATTTCCATTTTTATTTATAATTTCCATAAATCTTTTAATAAGGCATGTCCTTAATCACATGCAAGCATTATTTTCATGAGCGAAAAATGTGGAAAAATTTCATTAATTCGAACAATTCGCATTTAATTTTTTTACAGTTTGCCAAATAGTCATATTTATCCCCACTTTCTCCCTCTTGCCCGTTTTTTAAATGCTCTTTTATTTATGCATTTACGTTGCGTTTTTTTTTTCTTTCACTTGTTGCCTTCTGTTATTAAAATAATCCTTTCCAATACTGTTTTGATATTTTCTAAGATGTAACTATAATTTCTATTAAATATTGAGATTAGGCGACTCATTTTGCTCAAGGCAGTTTTCACTTTCATCACAGACCTCGCAATTTTTTTACAAACCATCTCTTCCATACTGGTGTGGCATGTAACAAATGTGTTACTTATTGTCTGATTACAGACTTAATTAATTGGGTGCAAGGAGCAGCAGAAACAAAAATTGCTAAAAAATACCAAAAAGAAAAAATTGCTTAAAATTCCTGCATGCAAGACTTATAAAAATGAACAATAGCGAAAGATACAGACAATATTGAGGGAAATATTTTGGGGAACAAATGTCAGAAAACAAAGAAACTTTAAAGGGAAAAGTGAGACAGTAGCAGCAGCAGCAGGAAACTAAGAAAAATCTATGTCTTTGCAATGAAATTACAAAGAAAAATTGAGAGAGAGAAAAATGCAATTACATTTTAATTAATTCTCTTCAAAGACATTATTTTCGCTGCTGTTGTAGCAAATACTTACAGCTGCAGCACAGACTTATGCAAGAGAAATAAAATATATTTTAAATTTTAATGAAAAATTATTACATTTTCTCATGTGAAATGTACAGATCTCTTTGCAATTGTAAGTGTTTAATTTTGGTATATTTCTTTCATGTAAATAATTGTTACTCCTTATTAACTTCTAATGATTAAGCGACAAAAATTTTAATGAAATTTAATTATGTTGTAGTATTTAAAAAAGAACTCTTTGCCAAGTTGATAGTAGGTTGATGAGTGTCACATATAAATCCTTATTTATTTTCTAGTTTTGTCGATTGATTGAAATAATTAAATGGGATAATGAGTTTTACAAATTTTAAAGTCTACTGATTATTTGATTATTAGGAATGAAATGAAGGCGCACTGAGTTAAGTTTACAACAAATAATGAAAAATTTTTAATTATATTTAATCCTTAATTACTAAGAAGTTTCTGTTGTATAATTTAAACATTTGAACATGCGAGGTTAAGACCAAGTTAAATTATTCGTTGTCAATTAACATTAAAAACTCATTCATTCACGTGATAATAATTTTTATATTATTTATGACTTTTCTTGTGCATCTACAAATTTCTCGTTTTTGATGTTTTATTTTTTAGTATTCGACATTTAAAATTCTTATTTTTATTGAATTTCTTCTGAAGTAAATGGTTCGATTTGCGAAAGACCAAAAAATGTTCAATGTTGGAAAATCACTAATTTAAATCGACTTGGTTTTATGAACAGGCTGTCAATTCCTCTCTAAAAAAAATGTTTTTATTAAAATAATTTAAAAATTATCGAATTTTTGTGGTATCCTCAGTACTAACCGAAATTTAAATAAAATTTAAAAATGTAAAAACTACGGGATTGTCATAATTAATCTGATTTATATGGTATTATTATATTTTTTTATAGTATCCTGTGATACGTAGAAATTTAAATAGTTGTTGTAAAAATAAATAAACGAAAGTTATCAAAATCGTGGAAAACCTAGAAGAAACATTTGTATGAATTATATTGACATCAG
This sequence comes from Germaria angustata, assembly GCA_963681545.1. Lineage (NCBI taxonomy): Eukaryota > Metazoa > Arthropoda > Insecta > Diptera > Tachinidae > Germaria > Germaria angustata. The sequence continues at coordinate 50,061,464 of OY813001.1, read as the reverse complement.
TTTAGTCAGCAAGAAATTTTAACTTAGAGTTTATATATTATAATTGTAATTGTGAATTAGAAAAGTTTAAAGTTCAGTGGTTATTCCACCTTACGGCGGGCGAGATGAACACTTAAAAATTTCAATAAAATTTTTTTTCGAAACTACATGTTCTTGTATATGAAATTGACATTATTACATAAATGAATATTTATTCCCAAAGAGGAAAAATAAGTTGTTTTGAGAAGCATGTAGCAATTGATCTATAGAGTCCTTTCCTATAGTAGACTTTGGGTGGGATGTCCACGAGGGCGGCCATCTATAGGACCGATGGCGCTGTTACCAGTATAAAATGTATGAACGTGATTGTAGTTAATAATAATTTTTAAATAAATTATAGTTTTCCCCTAAGTTGGAAATAAAATTAAATCTCTTTATTTCCTTGAATTTTTTCAAATGAATAATATGTGTAAGAAGAATGTACAAAAATAAAAAAATTTTCATTTCTTATTAGAGTACATTTCCCAAGCATAAGAACACTGCACCTTGATCTCTTCAAAGAAAATTTCTTGTATTGTAGTGAAATAGATGAAAGCAAATCAATAGAGAAACAAATGACAACAAATTTTTTAAGGCTAAGAATTTAGGATGACTCTTGAAAAATAATAGAGTTGAAAAATTTAATATTGTTTAAGTGCATTTTAATTTTTTAAGTAAATTTTTAAAAATGCAAAAAAATTATAGTTTTTCATAAGAAAAAAATTTTTTTGGATACCCGTTTTCTATAATACGAAAATTTCCACACAAAAACTACATACAATGCGAAAAAACAGAACACAAGAAGCAAATGCAATGTCATTATTCATGTCATAGAGAAACTAGAAGCAAAAACTAGAAATATGGCAGTAACTATGACGGTGACAACAAGGACTTAAATCGAAGAAAAAACGAAAAGTGTGAATGAGCGACAGCAATACGACATCGGAAATGAAAATTGGGGAAAATTTTTTAATCTAATTTTTTTATATTTGATTAAACAAATGAACACTTTAAAAGATGATGATACGAGGGATAGTTTAAGGAGTTTTAAATATTTTTTTGACCAAAACTTAAGGCTATAGAAATAGAGAACGTTATTAATTATTTTGCTTATGGGATGGCAGCTGTCAAGTCTTAACTTCACACCGGTTTTACTATTGGTAGAACTAAATACGTCAAATACCGAACTCGTCAGGATTCAAACATACAATAATCGCAGATTATAATTTTTCCATAAATATGTTTATTGATTTTGAGAATTTTTAGAGGAAGAGTATTTAAATGATTTTTTCAATTTTGCCAATTTTTTTCAATCCTTTAGTAATCATAATAAGGCGATCTAACTTTCACTGTACAAGGCAACTATTTGGTATCGTAACACAAAGGCCAGAAAGGACTTGTTTGAATTCCAAACAACAATATATAGCAGATCCACACTCTCACAGTTTGTAGTTAAACGCCCTAATTAAAAAAATTAATTCAATATCATTCATTTCTATGTCATACAAAGGATAATTTTTCAGAGCTTCGAAAACAGATTTTCGTAACTATTAATCCTTGTTCTGTACATCAAGTGATTACATATCAGGTACTTTCTAAAAAGAGTATCTTTTAATAATTGAATTATTTTAAGTTTTTTTTACTTTTAAGTAATTTTTAATGCATTAAATAACATGTCTTGAGAATAAAATATGATGAGTTTTTTGTTAATCACTTGTTCAATATAAACAAATATAGTCGATGTTCTCAATTAGATCAGCAATAATGAGTTTCCAATAAATTTAATTCTGTTTAAGTAACTTTTCAATGTCTATTAGCTGAAGAAGACATTGAAGTATAAATGAAATGGGACAGAAAATATCTGCTACAAATTTCAACAAACATTCCTTCTTCTTCCGCACAACTACATTTAAGTACCAACAACAACAACATTTTTAATTGCAAGAGCCCAGCAGTTCTGACTTTAAATTTTCAAAGACAATAATTTCAATAGTTAATACAGAACAATCAAAATAATTTTCCCATATATGAGTCCAGCAGCTGTCCGTAGCGGTGGACTACGTAGAAAGAGGAGGATTTTAAATACAGTTTTTCTCTTTCAAAGGTAAAGGTCAATAAAACACACATGAAGCTGTGATTTCGATGAAACTTTTATTTCATTATAATACTTGGATTTTTCAAATGCTTCAACGTTGGGAAATTTTCGTCGTAAACACGGTCTTTGACGTAGCTCTACAAAACAGTCTAACGGCGACAAATTGCCAGGGAATCCTGCAAATAACTGCAGGCCGATATGAATTTAATTTTTTAAGGAAACATAGTTTTGCTCGTCAATCTACCTTCTGCTGGCTTCAACATATACACATTCAAAAATATAGGAATTCTACTTTAATTAATTTCGACATCATTGATTTATAACTCTGTTGCAAATGTACGATATTCATTAATAAAAATTGTTCCTTTCTCCTTCAGAACTTAAGCGTGTTGTGGGTTTTTTTTATGATTGAAAATTTTCCATTAAAACTTCGTCGTGTTTAAATGTTGAAGACATTGATGGGTTGTTTTTTTTTTTGTAAAAGGAATATCTTAATGATGATTAAACGAGTAGAAATGGTAAATGGCAATTGGCTTTAATTAATTTTAGGACTTATTTTTTGAAAGTTGGGCCAATAAAGAGATGAACTCAATTTGTTTATATATAATTTTTGCAAAAATAAATTTATTTACTTATTTATTTATTTATTTGGCTAAAGAGTACTAATGATACAATAAATTTTTTAAATTAATTTCCTTAGTATTCCTTAGTATTAAAATTGATTGGGATATTCTGCCAACCAATGAAATGTTGGTATATGAACAATTAAAGCCACAACAAACAATAAAATAAATCTATTTATTATAATAGAAATATTTATTTTTCTTACACAATAAACGCTTCATTTCCGAATACACAATAAATGGAGTATTGTTTAATCTATTATTGTTCATTTATTGTTAGAATTGATTTTTTGTATTTTATTTTCATTATTTTCATTTATCGTTTTATATTGTTTTATATCCTTGGGCGACCATTAACCTTGTTAATGTTGCAATTGTAGTCTATTTATATATATTTTTTTAGCATTAAAACTCAATCAACATTTTGATTAACAAAGTTACACATATTGTTTTCCTGAGGAAGTCCTCGACACTTAAAAGTTAATGGGAGTTTCACCAATGAATTAATGGATATAATTTCGAAATTTAAAAAAAAAATTAAACAGAATTTATTATTCTCGCTTATTCTAATTGTCGTCATCGTCGTCACATTAAGTCGACATTAAAAAAAAATGTAAGTTCTGTGCTCGATGTGAGCAACAGTTGAGTGTTAACGATGACCACTTGCCATTTTTTAAGCCTCTGGAAAAGTAACAGCTTATAAATAATATATAATTGTTGTCGACATCGATCCTACAGTTGCCGAAATATTGGTGTTGACTTTGTGTGACGTCTACAACGACAAATAGAATAAGGGGGATTATACAATTTAAGTCTGCTTGAACAATAAGAAAACAAAACTACATATAATTGAATACGGAAAGAAATTTACTTTTTAATAATATTTAGTAGAGCATTTCTTTTTTTAATTCTTAGCAAGTTGCTGGAAAAGATTAAGGGACGCTAGTTATGAGCTGACCAGATGTTAATATTGAAATAATGTTTTTATTACAAAACAGGAAACTAAGGGCCACATTGTGTAAAACGAAATAAATCTGTATGATTGAAAAAACGTTCAATATCAAAGGAACTTCCCATGTTTAACGATAAGAAATGTCTGTTTGTACAGAGTATGGATCTAAATGAAGTTTATAAATCAGTCATAATTTTTGTCTTTAAGAAAACTTTAATTATGATTTCTTATTTTCAAGTACGTATTATGAAAGAATTTTTTTTATAAATTTTACTACTTTAAACTGTAAATGAAATTATTATCTCTATATTTTTTGAACTTTTTTTTTAACAATTTGATTAAAATGTTATTCAAGCGGTCTTATGTAGTGGTTAAAAAATGATACAAATACAAAGCAAAATTCCTAATTTTCCTGAAGATGATACTCAATGAGCATCGAAATAATTTCAAATAAAATTGTTTAGCCACTCGAGCTTGATTAATATTTTAATCAAATTGTAAATGACATTTTTATTATAAAATACTCTATCAATTTGTCATGGTTTAGACTGAACAAGGTTACACATAAATTACCTGCCACAATTTTCATATCATAACACCTGACATTAACATGGCTTATCGGTACTAAAAACAAGCCTGACGTCACACATACAGAATAATCAAAGTAAAAGTAATAAGAGCCGTACTGCAACATAAACAGTCATGATGATGACAAATATGTCAAAGATTTACGTCAGTACCTGTCATTAGACCTAACCTGACGGTGCTCTTCGTACAGGGTTAGTGAATAAAGCCGTTCAGCACCGTCCCCGTCGCCCCTTTCCGAGACACATACGGGTTGCGGAACCACATGTATCCAGACAAGGGCGACAAGTCATCATAATGACAGTGCAACATCAACATATAAAGTAAAAAAAATAAAGTATGACATGATATAGAAGTAAATAGACATACTCTTCCCTTTAGCCGTACAAATACAACTTTAAAATTAATTTTTATTTCCTGCTGTGTATATGTTTGTTATTGTGATCAGTTTCAACTTGAACGACACCAACAGCTTGTTCGTAGCAAGGCGAATAAATTCTTTACAAAACCCAAAAAAGAAGAAATATATAAGAAATAGATGAATGAATGAGCAAACATTTTACTAAAGAACATGCATCCAACACATAAACACTTGTATTATATACTCGTATAAATACACAAATTTATGTATATATTTAAAGATACAGGAACTGCAAAAAAAGTCATTTCCGTCCTGTAAAAGTACTCTTCTTTTATGCGTAATAAAAAGGACAATATTGAAAAATAATGGAAAAAAGGGACATTAAATCCCAAAAAATTATGGCAAAGTTTTAATTTTTAGCTGAGTACAATTAAAACTTTATCTTTCCATAAAATCAAGTGGGAAAGGAAGTTTTATGTAAAAAATACTACAAATTATAAATGAAAATTACCAGAAAGTTTGAATTAGAAAAAGAAAAGAAAAAGTTTTCAAAATGGGAAAAAATATATATATTTCATAATATGTTGCTAATTTTGCTAAAAATTTCAGTAAAATAAACTAAGAAAATGCACAGATAGTGGAGTGGAAGTTGTGAAATATCTGCAACTCGTCCCCTTTTTTTAATTTTTTTTATTATAGTTAGAAAAGTATTTTTCAACGGAAAATAAATTTATAAAAAAATAATTATAAGCTCCTTACCACTGAGAATCGACTCATGTCCGGAAAAGTAACAACATGCCAATAGCCACGATATATATTTTTTCATTTTGAAAATCTTTAACGCATCAAAATCGAACTCATCGATTAGAATTTTCATATCTACATTTATAAATAAATATCTGGCCGAGAGCATTTTTGACTACTAATGCCTCAGGCTGTGGAAGTTGAACAAAACAAAAATTAACAGCCAAAGTAGTTTCCAAAGGATACAAAAATATCCGATAAATCTGAGTGTTCCATTTGGTGGCACTTGCATCTAAAGTTTTTTTCCTCTCTAATGACTGGTTACTACAGTACTTCTTGGTTAATATTCTCTTCCAATCCCCATGGTGAATTATATGATTAAATTTATCAATTCAATTTGGAACGACTTGCGAATTACTCATCAACACAACAAGCGAAAATTTTTTATATGCTGATATTTATATCACAATAGTATCATACTCACTTGAACTGAACCCCTGTGGGTGCTGAGATTAGAGATTATATTAGATTATTAGAGATTAAATATTTCTACATTGCGTGTGAGTTTTGGGCAAATCAAGTTAGTATTTAGCAAAAAATACCACTGTATAATGTAAGCAGATGGTCTCAAAATGAGGTGAAGAAAAATATGGAATTCAAAATTTTAATCTCTAAATGTGTATGTTTTCATAATTCTATTACTGCATTTATATGACTAATGTTCAACTAAAAGGCAAAGCTTTCTTCAATTCCAATTATATAATGCATAAAGTTTAAAAGCAATAAAAGAAAGAAAAAAAAACAATTTAAATAATTTGTTTGTTTTTCTCCTAGTTTTCATGGTGCAACTTTACTTGTGAAATGGAAGCCATTTGTTTACGCCATGATCATTTACCATCATTAGCAGACTAGTGCTGTGCCTTCAGATTTTTTTTTCGTTTTCCATTTGCTTGAAACTAACGCCTTTTTTTAAAACTAATTAACTAATATTGCACTCTAAAATATCACAGTCAACCACCCACCCACACCCACAGAAGTCAATCTACTACTTCGCCAACTCTTTTGATACATTTGAAAGAAAAGTTTTTTATACTTTCTTTTCATTTTGCAAACTATAATATTGAGTACTTAATAGAACAATCAAAGCCACTACGGTAGCAAATAAAAATAAAAGAATTGAATGAACTTTAAAGGACTTTTGGTGTGTGGCAAACATTTTTAGGAAGTTTTCTATCAGTTTACCCTACACAAGCGAAGGTGGTACATGCATTTTACGCTATCGGAATGGCAGAAATTATTAAGGAACGATATTTTTGCTTCTAAAAATCCATGAGAGCATTTTTTTAAATGCGAAAAAACTAAATTTGACAGACAAAAAAAGGCGCCCAAAAAAAGTTTTTAAATAATGAATTCTATTAAAATTTCAAGTATAAAAAGTTTGTTAACAAATTACATTGAAAACATAATTTTCCTAATTTGATTCATTCGGACTGATTTTAGATTTAACTGATCACCATTTTAAAGTTTATGAGAATATTTTTTACCACGAATAGTCTTAGAAAAACTAATTTCACTTGAATGTTACTTTCAATGCTTTCAAAAATTATAATCGAGAAATTGTAAAACTAGAGATTTTTGATAAATATATGAGTATAAAAGCTCTTAAGAATTTTTTTTTTTTTTTTTTTTTTTTTTTTTTTTTTTGTAAATGAAAATAAATCAACCGGGTCACCTCTCGATTTACGTACGGCCTGGAAACAAAACATGCCACCAATAATTTTAGGGTACTTTATTTCAAGGCTTGGCTTGTGTGAAACAAAATATAATTTTTATTTAATTAATTGGAAAATGACTGGAATTTCATATTTCAATTGCAAGTGGTAAAAAAAAAAACTAAAAAACTTTACTTCTTTATTTGACTATTCCCTTTTTTATATTCATTTATTCTACCATAAATTGTGTAAAAGACAAACCAGACAATTTATTTCATTTCATTTTCCTGTAAAATGAGTTGATGAGTTTAAGTTTCTTGCTGGGGGCTAAAATTTATCTCTATAATTGTTTTCTATTTTCTATTTTGTCTTGTGATTTCCTTTTGTAAACTCAGTCCTTTATTGTCATTATTATTATTATTGCACAACCACCATGAGAGATCAAGTTTAACGCTTCAATTACGTAAATTAAATATATATTGGGTGTGTATGTGTTTGTTTCTTATGTCATATAAAACCATGACGGTCCATACATTCACAACTCTTGATGTCTTGATGTATCCAATTAAGATGCTTAAAGATTTATTTAAATATCACTGTAATCATTCAATTGTAATATTTCAAAGTTTTTTGTTCGGTCGATTATATAATTTTACATGGCAATCAATGAGACCCATGTGTTCATGTGATGATTCTTTCTTTAAATTCAGACTGGCATTAAATTATTGTCCCAGTATATCTTGCAAGCACTTGGAACTTGAAAAAAGCACTCTTGATATGTCCACTAGCAGTCGTCTTTATAATCTTTATAATTAATTTATAATAATTTACAATATAACAATTTACAATTAATTTAATAATTTGCGTAATTTATATTAATTTACAATAATTAATTTACAATAAATTGTCTAGTTTTTTCCGTTTTGTTGAAATTAAATCTTTTATTTTATTTTAAGGACTCTTATTTTTAAATTTTATTCATCGATATTTCTGTACTCTTGTTATATAAATATATAAAATACTAGCTGACCCGGGCAAACGTTGTTTTGCCTTCAAATTTTATTTTCACTGTAAGTCTGGTTTCGTTGCAAAGTCATGGCGGATTGATATTTCGAAGAAGAATGAAAGGTGCACTAAATCGACATAGCAGTTATTGTTCAAATACCGGTATCGGGCTAATTAACAACACTACACGCTGATTAAAGACCCAACGCCTTCAGCGAAACACAGCATAGGCTTATCGCGCTAATCTCTATCGGGCAAAACACAAAATCAGTGCAGTAGTTCTTGAGTTACGGTGCAAAAACACAAAAAAACTAAATATTGCGCCATCTGTCTTACGAACTTCAAACTACACCGAAACACTCCTCACGGCCCATAGAGCATGCATATAATTGGTCAAAATCGGTCCAGTAGTTTTTGAGTTTAGCGATCACGAACATACACGTAATTTTTATATATGTAGAGATATCACATATGATATAAATTAAAAAATATATGATATAAAATAAACAATTATCCTGAAAAGGGTACTCGAAGAGCAGCGAAATATCGATAAATAAAATTTAAAAAGTCCTTAAGCTTAAAAATAAATTAAATTGTTTAAATTTCCATAATTTTTTTGCTGAATTCATAAATTAAGTCGAATAAACGAAAGTAATAAGCAAGTGAACTAAATTTGTAAGAGAAATATAAAATAACACACTTTATAGGTTCTACGTAGTTTAACATATTTCGTAAGTAATAGTTATTAATGAAATCGTGTCATTATATAAAAAATAAATTCTTATATTCTCAACACCATAAACTGAGGAACACAATGAGAAGTATATTCTATAAAATTTCATATTGTTGGAAACGGTACACATGTCCCTTTATTCTTATTGATTCAATTTAATTCATTAAAGCCACCATAAGCAACATTCCATCCTCAGCTCTTTATAACACTTTGCAAACGAACTACAGAGGCACCAAATTAAATTGATCCCTAAGATTCCAAAGGCACTTTGTAGGCATTATAATGAAGTTTTTGTTAAAAAAGAAGAAAGAACTTCGTTTCCAAATTCATTAAAAAAAAAACAATATGACAAACATATTTATTTCTCTGGCAGTTTAAAATTTTCTCAAGAGTCAAATTAAGGCATTCAATATCAATCGAAATGTAAAACGAAATTTTCTTCAAATGACATCGAATTCCGTAATTTGTTCTCAGAATTGGATCCACAAGAATTTTTAAGCCAGCTGAAGGCGAAAATTTGCTACACTTATATGAAGGATAAGTCTGTAGCACCACTAGCCGCATGGTATATTTCACGGCCATGAAGTTAACGTGGCATAATATATGGTGCACATAATGGAAGAGAGGACTAAGAACTCTGCGTCTGCTGATAGGAAAAATAAATCTCTTCCAGGATTGTGACACCAGTTGACAGTTAGATTTGGTATTACCTTTAACGCACTCTGTCATAGATATGGTAAGTTGGTCGGGATAACCATATCTGCGGCTCAACAGATTTTATTTAGGTATTGAAATAGATCCCAAAAAAATAATACGAGTATTTATATTTTTTATTAAATACAGATTACAACGTGTGTCGCGTTCCATTTCAAAATATTTTTAATTGCAACTGTTTCAGTTCAATTCCCTGATTTGTTTAAATAATCTTTCCCAAACTCAGTTGGTCCTTTTCAAGGAAAACAACAGATGCTTCCTTATCTGCATGTGTACTCTATTGTATTCATTGGACTCATCTATAGTTTTGTATGGCATTTAACTGTAATTGAAAAGAATTTTAAATTACAAAAATGAAAAAAAAATTATAAAAAAACTTCTATTTCGATTTGCAGTTCATTGATTCTTTCATTCATTTCATTACGTTTCAGCGCTTTTCAATTGAAAATAGTTTGAAATCAGTACTTCTGCATTCAAAAGCTTTTTTTCGAGCTGCACTTGTACAATTTAAAAATGAAGTTGCTTTAGTCTTTTTATTTGAACTCTTTAAAGATGTACGAGTATGTAAATGTATGAGCTTTTAAATCCTTAATGTATGAGGTTTTAAATCCTTAATGTATGAGCTTTTAAATCCTTAATGCGATAATTCCAGTTTCAGTCAAATATTAAGATCAATACTAAATAGTTGTTGCGGCTTTTATTGTTAGACCTTTTGAATATTGTTGTTTTTTTTTTTCAATTGGACCAGTACTCAGGGATGACCCCTATTAATGCAGGGCATTATGCTGGAACTAGGAAAATAGGATAGGGTAAAAGGGATAGCGGGAGTAGTGCTTGTGGACATTCGATTTGAACCTCTCAACGCTGGGTATGGCAGGAAAGACATCTGCAGGGAGCTCGTTCCACATACGAGCCGTTCAATCAAAGAACGAATTGTTTCTGTAATACTTAGTGCGATTCGCTGTTTTATCGAGCACAAATGGACGTGCTCTTAATGAGTAATGTGTTCTTCTTAAGTAAGAGCGGGTCTCGGGAACATGTTCCATTACTTCATTAGAGCACATTCCATTGAAGTAACGATAAAACAGCGTAACACATCCCATGTTGCGACGATGCTCCAGTGAGTCAATAGAGTTGCCTACACTACTGTCACGAATGAGTCTTTTCGCACTCTCCTATACTCGGTCCAGTAGCTTCAAAATAGACACTCTTTTGCCTGTTCTACCAAAAATTTATTGTTATATAAAAGACCTGAAGTTATTATTCTAAATTTTTGATGAAAAAGTAAAATTCTTTTCAGTAAAAAACATGAATCCTTCTCTTGAAAATGTTAATTTTATGCAACATATTTGATTTAAAAAAATTATCAGTCACACACTGCTAAACTGCTCTTCATAATGACCTCTTTTGTTAATTTTTATAGCTAAAGTTTTTACAAAATTTTAATTTCATTCAAATCAAGTGTGTGGCACATACGAATTCCAGCAGTGTAACCGCCTTTTGTGTGGTTGGCAAATACTCGTATTGGTTTTTCTGCTGTTATTTGCTTATTAACTTTTTATTTTGTAAATGGAAATTATTCCCTTTGGACTAAAAATCCTTTCATTTCGCTTTTAATTTTTCTACCAAATATTTAAATGCTGTTTGTTTGTTGTTAATGGCCTGTTATTTGTCTATTGTTCTTATTTCTTGCAAAAAATTAAAGCTGATATTTCGCCTCAATAACGTGAACCAATTTGCTGGATTTTCACATTGTAATTAATGAAAAAGTTCTTAAAAATAATTGTGTGATGTATTTAATTATTTTCTGTTTTGAAAATTACTCTTAAAGGAAATTAAACTCAATAAACCATTGAAAAGTTTTGACGAAAATCGACGAAAACTCTAGAAATCCCAAAAACTCTTTTGGTTACCAAAGACCACAGTCTCCAAAAAAGATTTTATGTAATAATGGCAATATCTAGAGATTTATTTTCCCTAGTGTCTACAGAAGACTTCTTTTTCCTATCCGCAGAAAATCTTTCTCCAGAGAAGGAAGTCTATGGATAGTATGTATCTACTAAAGATTTAATTTAGAAAATCTGATCACTGTAGGAAATTTTCTTTTGTCTTTGGGGAAACCACTTGCATCAAAATCTTGTTAAAATCCTAAGCACCTCGATTTTGTTGTATACCAGGGCTTTTCGTACCACACTCCCAAAAGCGCTACTCGCTATGCTGTACTATCTATCGGCTAATCTCATGGCTCAGCAACTGACCTTGAAATAGCTCTACGACTAAACTGATCGCTGGAGGAAAACGGCGGCGGGGCCATAACACAATTCTGAGACGGACGTCAAATATACCGGTTTTCATTGAATACTATTCGTTGACAACCTTTCGCGAAAGGAGGTGTGTTGTAGAGCTATCAGGCTCCTTAGTTAGTCTGGAAAATGCTACCGAGATCTGTACATACAGATCTAAATCGGAATTACGGGTGGAAGTAGGCATCTTTATCACGCGTTTTCAAAGGGGATACAATTTAAAATTCAGCATTAGTGCAGCTCAATGGTCCTAGTATATTAAACTCCGTCAAAACCTGCATAGGGAAATTTATTGGTCAACTGGTATACAAATCAACCAATAGACATTCCGCCAAGTTGTGGTAAGAAAATTAACTCAAAAAATATTTTTGGACACGCATATAGCAATAGCCCAGCGTGGTCACCTGAGAGATATCGAGACAAGCAAGACCCGATATCTTGATATAGCTTAGGAAATCTGCAGTTCTAAAATGGATCCCTCCGCAGTCAACTATCTGCACTGCACTTATAGTGGTCTCGACAGCAGCCTGCTGTGTACGCGTATGTATCGAACTGAGGATGTTCAATCTCCTTTTTAAAGACTTCTTTCGTCAAACTAATAGGAAGAGAAGAATATCATGCAATTTTTCTAGTATTGCCCTGCTCTTTTGGATTAAAGACCAACTCATGTAAGGTATTCTTTGCAGCAAAAACAAGGAAAAACATCGGGCTTTGATATCAAGGAAATAAACTCTTTTATACGAACATTAAGGTGGCTTATCATCGAATCAAGCAAAGTGACTAAGATTAGAGAGGTTTATCCTTTTTTAATCTACTTTCCCACTTCTCAGGCATAACAGAGGAGCCAACCAGGACCTATTCGTCCAGTTCATGGCCTCTACAACATAAAAAATACTCTACAGAAAATATTTTACTACGGTCTTCTATGAAATCTTCCCCAGTCTATGAAGAAAATTTTTCACAGAAATTTTGTGGAAAATTATTATCCAATCTCTAATAAAAATTTTCCGTGGAAAGTCTGTTCCTCGTCTGCAGAAAATATTTCCTCTGAAAAACCTTTCGTATGACTCTTTAGAAAACTTTCTGTAAAACGTTTTTTTTCTAGTATCCTCGGAAGATTTTCTACAGAAAGCTTTTCCCACATGTAGAGAATTTTTGCATAGAAAATCTTCCCCGGCTGTAGAGAAGGTTTTTAAAGCAAATCTATCCATAGTGAATTTTCTTTATAGAATCACTTCAAAGTCTATGCAGGTCGATTTCTGCAGAACATTTTACTAAAGTCTGCAATTAAGATGTTTTATAAAAAAATACGTTTTCTTCTCTGTTTCACCGATCGGCAAGCCGGCATTCTTGGAAATTGTTCAGCAACGAATTTTCCAACGAATTTTTTTTCCAATCCTTTGCAGAACATTTTCAAACGAAAGCTGTTTGTTTTTACAATTTGATATCTAGAGGGAAAAATTCTTTCAGTTGCTATGGAAGCTTTCTCGTCTTTCTTAAAATTAAATAAAATATTTCGAGTTCCTTAATTCAGTTCATTGAGAAGGTTTCCTTTATAACATTTTATTGTGAATTTTCCTTGATGCCACGCAAAGGATCACCACTCCTTTGGTAGCGGAAATAATAAATACAAATAAATTATTCAGAATGTAATTGACTTTAAATTCATTCGTCAAATATAAAGAAAAGATTTAAAAACGTGGAAGAATTTGCGATAATTAATATTTCTTTACTTGATTGAATGTTTCGCTCAATATTTTCCTGTCCGCGGTACAAATATTTTAATTGAAAATATCTCTATGCTCGAAGGAAAGCATATGATTTTGATTTTTTTTAAATTATATATGTATGTATTTCAGATATTCGTTAATAATCACTTTTGAAAATCTAATTTTCTAGATTTTCGTTCCATTGCCTGGTGAGACAGACCCTTTAGCCCGTAAAACATTTATGACCTTCATTATTTTTAAAATGACGATCCAAGTGATCGTCATTTTAAAATGTGGAAAAAAGCCAAAAGCAAATATTTTTAATCCGACTTAAAGAATTCTTAAAAAAGAAATAAACTTTTATGCTGCAATCTTTAATATTCGTATAGAATCAAAATATTGTTTTAATAACGTTAGTGCTACAGATTTGTTTTAGACTCTATTTCAAATCTTTATTAAAAACAACTGGCCTTTAAAATAAATCTACTTTCAATTTAATGATTTTTAATTAAATTTATATACTCGTACATCCGGCTTCCACTTTCATCATACAAAGGGTGATTTTTTATAAATTTTCTTTTTGACAGCTCAGCTGTTTTCATGTAACATGTCACTGTTAAACTTGTTCAGTTTGGTCTATAATTTAACAATAAATCGACTTACAAACTAACAACGCTTGCAGATTATTGAATTTAATTATCAAAATTCATTGTCGGTTAAGAAAGTGCAACGTCCACATTTTTATCGGAAAATTGTGTTCAACAACGACGTTCATTTCTGGTTGAATGGATTGCAAAATTGCTGTATTTGGTGTGAAGAGCAGTCGTAAGCATTGCATCCCGAAAAATGCACTATTTGATGTGGATTATGGGCCGGTGGCATCATTGGACCGTACTTTTTCAAAGACGACGGAGGCAAAAACGTTACTATGAATGACGAGCGCAACCGTGAGATAACTATAAATTTTTTTCTTCAAAATAGAAGAGCTAGACTTGGCTGACCTGTGGTTTCAACAAGACGGTGCCACATGCCACACAGCACGTGAAACAATGGTCCAATTGAAAGGCGAGTTCAGTGAACAGTTTATTTCACTTTTAAGCCGGTCAATTGGCCACATAGATCGTGCGATTTAACGCCTTTAGACTATATTTCTTGTGGGATTATGTTAAGGCTCATGGCTATAGGGACAAGCGGGCAACGGTTGACGCACTGGACGCCAATATTGAAAATTTTATTCGTGGGACACTGTGCCGGTATTTTGGTGAGAGTATGCCAAAATTGAACCCAGCGTATGAACCATTTCGAGCGTAACCGCAGTCGACATTTACATGAAATCATCTTTAAACATTAAATTATATAGATCGGTCGATCGACTTGATTAAAGATTTCAAACATTTCTCTTAATTTTATGTGTTTTTTTTTTAAATCAAATCCGAAAGCTCTTAAAAAATCACACTTTAATTTCATTTCATAAAAAGAAATTTTCTTTTGTAGAATTTTGTAAACCACATGACCAATAATTCGACCGGAAGACTTTAATAACATTTTCCAATTATACTCGTATTTGAAAACATTTTAGTAAATTTATTCATGTTGCAGTCATTGGATGCATATTCATGTGCATTTGTGTTGTATGTTGCAGTAGTTCATATGTTGTACACTAAGCTTGTGCATGAGGATGTGTGTGTGTGTGTGTTTTTAATTTGGCCAATATACGTTTTCCCTTTTAACCGTATTACATACACGTATATTTGGTAGTAAAATCTGTTTATGGCTAAAACATTTTAACACTTAGAAATAAAGTTATTTTCTAGTAATTTATTTATTTCCTCTTTTTTCCTATAGATTTTAAACTACAAAATAACGAACAGCAGCCGCAACTGCTGGTAGTCGCAGACAGACATAAAGTGCACACATTTAATTACAAGTCAACTAAGATACGAACATGTTTACGTCCAAATGAAGGACTAAACTACACTCAAGGAAAATTTTCACTTTATTTGTATATTTGGTATTTTATTTTATTTATTTTTATATCATATGATTTTTCAAACTGATTTTTTTATAAGTATGAAGGACCTTAAAATACTTGTGGTTACTATAAGTAAAACCAATAATGTAGCACTTTTTTCACGTTTAATTAAACAAATCGAAATATATTAATTTCTTTTCGAGCGTAGGGAAATTCACAAAATATATTTATTCGTTTGTTCATCATGCTAGAATGATGATTGAATCTTTGTGTGCTTTTACACTCACATATATGATTTCTAATGCATATGTTATGTGTAGCAAAAATAGTCCTTAATTCTTTGATGCATTTATAATCATGTTAGCAAATAATTTACGCAATTCTGAATACCAAATTTTATTTGAAAATTTTTTGCAAATTTACTATTTTCAAAACCATCATCTCTACAAACATATTAAAATTGTATGTGTATAAGGATGCTCTATTTGTACACGTGTACAAGTGATTTCAAACAGGACTCTATTTAATATTAAGAAAATTATTTTATTTATCTGTTGCAGTTTATGCCACTTTTGCAATACGGAAGGCAAATCTAAATACATTTTAATTAAATTAAGGATTATTTCCTAGTACTTTTGTGGGGGAATTACTTCTTGAATAAAAAACAAATTAATTTTAAATCTGCTTCAAATTCTAGATAATCATACGAGGGGAGCTCAATATGTAGTATTGACAATCAAGGGATAAAAATAAACTTTTTTTGGAATTATTCCTTTTCATTTTTGTCGGCTTTCTGCTTGATATAAATATTTTAACCAGCAATTCGTTTTGAGCCTCTTAGATAGAAATATTTTGCAGGACCTTTAGCTTCCAAGTTGAAATCCTTATATGACTGTAATCTGTTTGCCACCGCAATGCTCAAAAAAAGATGAATGTACCCCCCTTTCAATTTTTATAAAAATGCAAAAAAAATATTTAAAAGTTTTTATAATTATTTTAATTAGTTCTGATTTTAATTTATTTCCCAATATTTGCTATTAATTTACATAAATTTTTTTTATTACTGAAGTTGCTTAATGGCATTTACAGAAAGTAATAAAATCTTAACCTATTAAATTGTATGGGTTGGTACTGCCAATGCAGTACTCAACATATAGTTATAAAAAAAGTTCTGTCGCCAAATCGAAAGTTTGCACCCTCTTGAGACGTCTATGGCCTTCAAATTAAAGCAGGCCCCTCGCTAATGGGTTTACAGGAAAATTAAATAAAACTTTTTTTTCCACAAAACCAACAAGCAATTTGTTGGTATAATTTTCTAAGATAGTGGCCAAAACTAGTATTAGTGATAGTAATTATTATAGTAGAAAAAAAACTACTAAGGACACTAAAAACTTTTCCTGATATTTTAAAAGCTTCGGAGCAAATGGGATAGTTTTATTCAGAAGTACACCAAAGCAGATATTAGCGCTTATTTTCTTTTGTATTTTGAAAATAGAACAAATATCGGACGTGAAAATAGTTTTTTCATATCAAACAACTAGAACCACAGCTTTTGCTGTTGTAGTACTATTTAGCTTATATGTCAGACCAAAGAGTCATCAGGGTAAAGTACAGGGCTGATGAGGTTTTTGGACATGGCATTACCCCACAGATTCCAGCAGAATTGGAGCAAATGGTTTTACCATTGATCTCTTGTGAACTCAAAAGGGAAACATAGAGAAGATAGGCCACAAGAAATGACCGCAGTATCTCAGACCACAGATGATAGATACCCTCTTCTCTCCAGGAGTCTGAATACTGCTATTTGTGATAGGTTACATGGACCCACATAGATTGGGAACTCACCAAATAACTTCTGTCGCAGCTGCCATGATATAGACGGGGAAAAAGTGTAAAAAAATCTTATGTCATTATCATAGATCAGCAAGGAGACGTACGGTTGTCTTTGGACTTCTCGAATTGGTGGATCTCACCAAAGTTGCAGACACTAAACAGAAACGTATAATGTTTATAATGAGCACCGTCTGGCTCGACGATGGGGACAAAATGTCAATGGTGTCAGACATCTTTTACGAGTTGTTGCAGTTGTTTTCGCGTTGTTATTTTTGCCTGCTATCAGTTTCGTTAATCGGTTGTTGTTCCAGTTAAGTAGATGATTGGTCTACTGTACCAGGTCTAGGAACCAATACCCTCTGTGTAATTGGTCTAGTGAGATGAGGAACCTTGCTAAACTTTGATTCCTATATTTTTTTTTCTCAAAAGAGTGGTGAAAAGAAAAACCATGGTGAACAATTTTTTGGTCCCTGCCAGGGAACGGACGCTCTAAAAACTCATGGTCATTTTAATTATCTCAACAAATAGTTTTGAGTTTATCCTGCTTTAGAAGATTTCTATATACAGAAATCTTTTATATTTGAAATACAATAGACCATGAACACATACCAAATACCTTCATACTTAAAGACATTGTGTATTCAGTAAATTTTACATACTAATCCATTGATTAGTTGCTGTTGTAATTTTCCAAAGTGTTTTTCACATTCATTGAAACATGTTTATTAGAACAGCAAAGGATTCTTAATGCAACAATATTAAGAACAACAAAAACCCTAAGGTCTAAATGACATTTTCTAAAAAAAAAAAAAATTAAGTACAAATGCTCTTCAACTACTTTCATTAATGTTGCATCAATAATGTAGACACAATACCCACACACTTGCAAAACTACATTCAACACATACATAAGTGTCTAAGTAGAATAGAATCATAGACATTAGATAAACAAACATAAATTGAATACATTAAGAGACAAACAGATCAATTTACTCTCCCATCAAGTGATTGTCATCTCTATGGTTTGGAAATGCTTTCGGAAGCGAATGAAACTACAGCTTCATGACCCCATTTATTACTAAAATATACAAAAACAAAACGCTATTGTTTTGCCTTGTTTACTTCAAATTGTTATTCCAGTTGTCGTTACCGAAGATTATCGATGACTGTCAATATAGAATTTATATTCTACAAGAAAATTTGATGGCAATATTTTTTTGAAACCACTTAGAATTGTTCGTCCTCATTTTTGATAACGACTTGAGTAAAGTATCGATCTTCTTTATTTGGAGCAAGAACTTTGATTTGTGTTCCATCCGAACACCCAAAAATGAAAGGAAGATCATTTAAAAAAAAATAATTTTTGCTTAAGTTTTTTCACTATCCATTGGGGACAAACTGTTATTTCCAAGGAATTCAATGTTTCCAATAAAATCTTTGAACGATAAATAGTCAACATCGTAGTCATCTTCTTACAGAATGCAAAATTTTTGAAACAAAGTGATGTTGATACTAAAATGACGGTGACTTTGACGACAACAACTGGTGTAAGGATGAATATGGGACACTTTTACATTAATGTCATTGTGATGCTTTCGAATCAGTGCAAAAGTAATTCCTGTTGTATCATCTTCCAGGATTACATTTCAATCCCCTTCACTTACCTTCACATCAACCTCGAGTTGCTGTCATTATGCTGCTCTGGATTTTGGATTAACAAAACTTAGTTCAATATCCCAAATCAGTCAGAAGACAGCTTCTTCCTCTTTTCTGAGTTCTGAGGATGAGAATGCAATTGAAATCCTATTGTTCAATGTGTGTGTATGATCTTGTTGATCACGCTCAGTAGAATTATACCCCTATAGTTGGAGCAATCAAAAAGGTTTCGCTTTTTCTTTGGCACATTGATGATTAATCCTTCTATAAAATCTAAAGGCAGTTTCTCCTATATTTCAGAACTTCGCGATAATGGGTAGGAGGAGTAAAAAGGAGCGTATACCTGCACTTGCACTGTGTTACGTCGTGGGACACACCCTGTTCCATATATCGTAACCCTGCATATTGTGCAACCGTGTAAGCTTATGCAACCGTGTAAGCTTATGCAACCGTGTAAGCGCGCTAACCATGAGCTAGCGCTTTATAACCTTTTTGGCCTTTTTTTCACGTGTTCTCTTTGCGATAAGTTGTTAAGCTAATTTTGCAATAAGTTTGTTAAGATATTTCAAGAAACGTTCAACTGTTGGTCTAATAAAACACAAGTGTACGCATTATTTATTTTATTATCTATTTAATGAATATTTATGTAATAAATTTTATGTAATAAATTGTAGATTTTAGCTGCTGCTATCATCTTGAGAACCAGCTCAAAATACGTGCTTTATTGCGTTAAATAAAATTTAAGCCAAGCGACCGAACAATCTAAAATACTTTGTGTTCCGGCATTCTAAAATACCTGTTTTGCCGGCACTCTAAAACGCCTTTGTTTGCCCGTATTATATTGGAGAAGATTGACTTATTTTCGCTTAACAAATTGGACAACACAAAGTGACATAACCTCACATTCATTAGAAATGTCCGCCGCAAGAGAAGATAAAGAATCAATTGGCGATGAAGCATCAGACCTGACCTGTTCTCCGAACGACACGCCCGCAAACCACGCAACAAATGCCGCATCAAGTGATCGCGCAGCAACCGGTGCAAACCTTGCAACTGATGTCGTCAATGAGCTATGTAATAAAGCCAAGAATGAGGTAAAATTAACAGGTGCAGTGCCTAAAAAGTCAGCAATGGTAAGTAGAACACCCATTAAATGTGCTCCTTCCACCACACGTTCTGGTCTCGTACGTAAAGATCCTATCACTAAGCGTCCCCGGGCAAGCGCCTCCAATAAAACTAAGTCCGCTAGCGAAAAACAACATGTAACGTGGCAGATTCTGCCGCCACAAACGTGTGCTGCTGCAACGACAACCAACGCAGAAAAAACAAATTCGTTAACTTCGCATATGAACACCCTTACAATAGCTGGCTCGGCCAACAACAACTATACGCAACAACGCTCTATAATTTCTTCAATAAATAATTCCTTTCTTCCCGCTGCTTCAAGTTCGATTATATTAGACAGACAGCCCTATAATGTCGCCGGCAGTATCGGCGCGTCATCCAGTTTCAAAAACAATGTATTAAATCATCAAACTTCTACTGGCAGTCTCGAGCAGCCAGCGGCTCAACAATTTTGCAGCAGCGCTGTAAAAGCGAACCATATTTTTTACAACGCGTCCTCAGCAAATGCAAGTGCTCTGCCTCCTAACCCAGCACTCACTTTTAACCCGGCATCACATATTGCCACGTCGTTTAATGCAAACTCTCACGCTTACAACAATAGTTTTATTCATTCGCATTCAAATATTAATTCTCAATTTGCCCCAAATCTTTCTAATTTTTCAACACATTACCACAGTCCATTTACTTCGTACAACACACAGCTGCCGTCCTTTAATACAAATGAAACAGCTGCAGATATAACGTTGTCAAATTCACAAATAGCAGCCCGACACGCCATTAGTAAAGACTTACCTTATTTCTCAGGGAAACCAGAAGATTGGCCTATTTTTATTACCAACTATATACAGTCGACTGAAAGATGCGGGTTTACCGATCAAGAAAATTTGATTCGTTTGCAGAAAAGTTTAAAAGGTTCTGCACTAGATGCTGTAAAAGGAAAGTTAATGATGCCAGATACTGTGAAATTAGCTATTGAAACGCTGCGTATGCTATACGGACGACCTGAAATTATACATCAAGCTTTACAGAGGAACTTAAAAAATGAACCCACTGTGCGTAAGGAGAGGCTGGACACATTGATAAATTTTGCCCTTGCCGTACAAAACTATAGAACCACGATGCAGGCAATGGGCCTCTCTGATTATCTGAATGACCCCATGCTACTCCAGGAGTTAGTGGAAAAATTACCGGCTGATTTGAAATTGGATTGGGGCCGATATAGAATTTCACTGCACAAGGTAGATATTGCTTTGTTTGATACTTGGCTGTTTAGTTTGGCCACCTGCGCCTCCCAAGTCACAACATATTCGCCGTATATTGGCGAAACCAAAAATGCAAACAAGGAGCGAATCTTAGTACATGATGTCTTTAACGAAGGCAGATCAAGCGCTCAAACGCCTTCGTGTTTAAAATGCCATGACAATCATCGTTTATTTGAGTGTCCCGAGTTTACTGCATTAAGTGTTAACGAAAGGTGGAATTTTATTCGTACTCATAATTTGTGTTTGCGCTGTTTCAAAAAACATCATATTAAAAGATGTAATTCTAAACGGCAGTGTGGTGTCGACGAGTGCAAAATGCCGCATAACACGCTTTTGCATAAACAAAACCAAAGTCGACAACAACAACAAAATCAGAGCAACAGCAATACTCAGGCGATTTTGTTTCATGCAGAAGATAAGGTACTCTTCAAATATATACCTGTAACTCTTTCTGCCAACGGCTACGCTCTTAATGCTTTCGCTTTAATTGACGAAGGTGCATCGTGCTCTTTAATTGACAGCGAATTAGCAGAGCAGTTAGGGTTAGATGGTCCAACCGACGAATTATGTCTCCAATGGACAGGAGAAATAACACAAAAAGAAGATCATTCAAAAAGAGTTTCGCTGTTTATTTCAGACCGTAAACAAACTTCTAAATTATTGTTGAATA
Organism: Germaria angustata; assembly: GCA_963681545.1. Taxonomy (NCBI): domain Eukaryota; kingdom Metazoa; phylum Arthropoda; class Insecta; order Diptera; family Tachinidae; genus Germaria; species Germaria angustata. Next base: position 50,039,392 of record OY813001.1, on the reverse strand, counting down.
ATGTACGCACAATAACAAAACTTAACTTGCCCGTTCAAACTTTAACGCAATCGCAAATCAACAAATACGAATATTTAAAACATTTGCCTATTACACCATATATTGCTGCAAAGGCAAAAATTCTTATTGGGCTCGATAATGCAAAATTGTGCGTTCCCCTTGAAGTAAGAGAAGACGCTGGTAATGGGCTGATCGCGACAAGATGCCGAATAGGTTGGGGAGTGCATGGACGCCACAGCGCGGGTGCAAATATTCAGCAAAGGGTGCTACATGTTTGCTCATGCAATGCCAATTATAGTGGTTTAGATGAAATGTTAAAGCACTACTTTTCTTTGGAGTCGGTAGGAGTTAAATTGAACCAAAATCCGTTGCGATCCAAAGAAGATCAGCGTGCTAAGGAAATAATGGAGAGTACCACCAAATATTTAAGTGATAAAAAATGCTGGGAGACTGGATTGCTGTGGAAATACGATAAAATTTTTCTACCCGATTCACTCCATATGGCTAAACGGCGACTAGCTTGCTTGGAATCAAAAATGCAGCGTAACGAACGAATAAAAACATTTCATATTCAGAAAATGCAAGACTATGAAAAATTGGGCTACGTTAAAAAACTAAAAACAAGTGAAATTCACAACGACAATGAATCCTGGTATATTCCCATATTTACGGTAGAAAACAAAAAGAAAGGCAAAACACGAATAGTTTGGGACGCGGCTGCCTCTGTGGAAAATATTTCATTAAACTCTGTATTGTTAAAGGGCCCCGATTTGCTAAAGTCGCTGGTGGGTATATTAATCCGATTTCGTGAGAGGCCCGTCGCTATTTGTGGTGACATTCGTGAAATGTTTCACCAAATTCGTGTTCGAAAGGACGATCAACGCTTTCAGCAATTTCTATGGCGTGGTGGTGACACATCTAAACCGATTGAGGTCTATGTAATGACCGTTATGACGTTTGGGGCATCATGCTCTCCGTCTCTGGCAAATTATATAAAAAATAGAAACGCAGAACGGTTCGTTAAAGAACATCCAGCTGCTGTGCAGGCCATCTTAAATAATACGTTTGTGGATGACTGGCTACAAAGTGTAGACACTGAAGAAGAAATGATAGAGTTGGCTATAGTTGTTCGAGCAATACATCAAGATGGCGGGTTTGAAATGCGCAATTGGCTCTCTAATTCCAAAGAGGTACTGAAAAGTTTAGAGAAGATTAGCGAAAATTCTCAGAAGTTTTTTGTAGACCAAGAAAGCAAATTTGAAAAGGTTTTGGGTATGTGGTGGAATCCTTCGAATGATATGCTAACATTTTTTGAAAATTTTGATGCAAACCTGCTAGACGAAAGTATGCATCCCACTAAGCGAGCAGTCCTTCGAGTAGTGATGACCATTTTCGATCCGCTCGGACTGTTAGGCAACTTTGTGGTATATGGCAAAATACTTTTGCAGCAAATATGGAGGTCCGGAGTAAAGTGGGACGAACGAATAAACGTAACTGAATGCGAAAAATGGTGGCAATGGATACAAGTTTTAAAAAATATTTCAACAGTCAATGTACCAAGGTGCTACCCGCTAGTAAGTAAATCTAAAAACGTTGAGCTACATATATTTATGGATGCTAGCATTGACGCATACGCCGCTGTTGCATATTTGCGCGCTGACTACGCTGGGCAAACAACTTGCTCGTTGGTAGCCTCAAAAACCCGCGTAGCTCCATTAAAGCCAATATCGGTCCCTAAAATGGAACTAATGGCTGCTGTGCTCGGACTTCGTCTCAGTAAGTTCTGTTGTAGTGAGTCGTCGCTGAAAATTAACCGTCGGTGGTTTTGGTCTGACTCAAAAGATGTTTTATATTGGATCAACTCTGACGCAAGGAAATTTCAACAATTTGTTGCGGTTCGAATCGGTGAGATTTTAGAGGAATCAGACGTTTCTGAATGGAGATGGGTTCCATCATCACAAAACGTAGCGGATGAGGCTACTAAGTGGAAAAGCACACCCGACTTGAACAACAATAGCCGCTGGTTCAATGGGCCTCCATTTTTAAGATGCGAAGCAGGTGCCTGGCCCAATTCTGACCTTTTTCCTCACTCTAGTTCCAAAGAACTTTTGTGTTACGCCACCTTGAAGATACCAAAGCTAACATTTCCTTTAATAACAGCTGAACCAACACGCTTTAGCAGATGGGAAAAGCTTCGTGGATGTCAGATGGCTATTTTGAAATTTTTGCGCAACATGCTTGGAGCCTGTAAGGTATCTCCAAACTTTAAACCATTCATCGAGAACCCAGCGGTAGACGCAGCCGAATTTCTTTTGTTCAAAATGTGCCAAGAAGAAGCATATTATGAAGACATCGAAGAGCTTATAAAAGGTAACAATTTGAGTAAAAAGAGTAATTTGTATAAACTAGCTCCGTATTTGGACGAATTTGGTCTACTGCGAATCAAGGGCAGAATCGATGCCATAAATTCGGTGCCTTTCAGTGTGAAGAGACCCATTATTTTACCTCAAAAACACGTAACAACGAATTTGCTCATAAACTACTATCATCGTAAATACCACCATCAACACAATGAAATTATTGTTAATGAAATGCGACAACGCTTCTGGATATTCGGCTTGCGTTCAGTCGTTCGGTCTATAGCTAAATCATGCCAATACTGCAAAATACGTCGGGCAACTCCGGAAGCCCCGGTTATGGGGAATCTTCCAGCCGAAAGACTTGCTTGTTTCACTAGGCCTTTCTATTATACAGGAATCGATTATTTTGGCCCCATAGACATTGTTGTTGGTCGCCGTAGGGAAAAACGCTGGGGCGTCGTGTTCACGTGCATGACTGTACGAGCAGTACATCTCGAAATTGCGCCATCATTGTCGACGGACTCATTCCTATTGGTTCTCAAACAATTCATTTGCCGTAGAGGCACACCTCGTAAGATTTTGTCAGACAATGCAACTAATTTTAGAGGCGCCAGTCGTATATTAATAGAGGAAGTAGAAAGAATCTCGTCAAGCGAAATCGAGCGTAAATTTCCAACTATTGAATGGAAATTTATACCGCCGGCATCTCCTCACATGGGAGGAGCCTGGGAAAGGTTGGTCCGTTCTGTTAAATCCATCTTAATGGATATATTACCTAGCCGAAGTCTCCGTGAAGAGCAATTAAGAGCCGCACTTGCAGATGTAGAAAATGTTTTGAATTCAAGGCCACTAACATACGTTCCTCTAGAATCTACAAACGGGGAAGCGTTAACGCCCAATCACTTTTTGATAGGATCTTCTAGTGGATTACGAGAAAATGGAAAACCGGAAAAGAGTGGTTCTGTACTGAGCAAACACTTTCGGGTGACAAATATGATAGCGAATGAGTTTTGGAAGCGTTGGTTACGCGAATATTTACCATGCTTGACTAGGCGTACGAAGTGGCATGACAATCCATCGTACCAAATAGCTATTGGCGATATTGTAATAATAGTCGACGATAATGCGAAAAGAAACGAGTGGTTGAAGGGCGTAGTCGTAGACGTGCATCGTGGGAAGGACGAGTCAGTTAGAAGTGCAGTCGTAAAGACGCAGCATGGCCTATCTACACGCCCTGTGGTGAAACTCGCCAAGCTTGATGTAAAAGCGTAAACTTCTAACAACGCCGCGAAGTTTACGGAGGGGGCTATGTTACGTCGTGGGACACACCCTGTTCCATATATCGTAACCCTGCATATTGTGCAACCGTGTAAGCTTATGCAACCGTGTAAGCTTATGCAACCGTGTAAGCGCGCTAACCATGAGCTAGCGCTTTATAACCTTTTTGGCCTTTTTTTCACGTGTTCTCTTTGCGATAAGTTGTTAAGCTAATTTTGCAATAAGTTTGTTAAGATATTTCAAGAAACGTTCAACTGTTGGTCTAATAAAACACAAGTGTACGCATTATTTATTTTATTATCTATTTAATGAATATTTATGTAATAAATTTTATGTAATAAATTGTAGATTTTAGCTGCTGCTATCATCTTGAGAACCAGCTCAAAATACGTGCTTTATTGCGTTAAATAAAATTTAAGCCAAGCGACCGAACACACTGAATATATCCAGGGTAATATCATCGATTCAGGCTGCGTCTACAAGTTTTTAAATTAAAATCCCTCTCATTATATGCCATATATACCGGCCCAACACAATAACAAACGAAAACGTCTGGAACCCATACACATTATTGAACGCAGAAAGTGGAAATTGGTAGGACACACCTTAAGAAAACTAGTATATAATGTAGCCAGGATGGCGGTATAATGGAACCCACATGGAAGTAAACAAAGAGGAAGACCCAAAAACACCTGATGTAGGTCTGTAAGGAAAGAACTGGCTGACATCAACTAATCATGGGAAAAGGCTTAAATAATTGCAAATATTGGATTAAGTACGAAATATCTTGTTGCAGCCCTATGTTCCCTCGAGGAATAAATAAAGAGGAAAAATCATCGATTCCTGCAGATTTACTATTTTTCCGAGTGCATATCAAATCGCATATTTCTGATATGGAGGATGACAAAATGCTAATGCCATCTCTAATCCTATGTGATTACAGATGTAAATATTTGAGTCCTGGGACGGTTGGTTTGTCGACAGTATGTACTCGTAGATGTAGTGTTGTATCCATACCTCAAGTTGAGCTTGGCTGTCGATGTGAGATATACCATCTCTTCCACTGAATGGTTTTCCTTTTGAAAATACCACTTGCTTCCCTGTTAGTCTTCTTAAAAAATCATATAAATCTCTCGATAAGTGTTTGATTCTCTTATTTAATTCATTTCTTAAATTTTAAGTTGTTACAAATCGTGTTCGTCTTTTATTCCAAACCGTTCAAATGAAGTGCCTTAAATAAATATCGTAACACATACACAAGTTTCAGCAACAACAATTGTTAAAATATTAAGAAGTATTATTCAGTAGCTGCAGAATATACTCATAATAATTGATTATCAGCAAGTGTTGCAAGCAGAAGAGCAAGAAAGAAAAATTTAGCAGACTCCAAATTGAAAACAGGATTAGCTTTTAATATTAATTCCGTTAGTTTTGTTGGTAAAATGCAGTTAGAAAAATTTATTTATTTTGTTATTGATACACAAGTTTATTGCCAAATCCTTAAGAATATTGTACTGGTTTTTCTCTAGATTTTAAATACATTTTCTTGGTCCATCCCATAAATATTTAATACAGACATTTTGGGAAATATTCTAAGTTAATGAAAAGAACAGTTTACAAATTTAGAGATTTAAAGTTCATGTAGTGCTTTGAGTACAGAAATATAAGTCTAGTGCTTTAGCACCAAATTGCCTGAATTGCTCAACAAAAATCAGATTATTCTTCCACTAGTAGTCCATGGGCCACTCCTCTCAACTCCGACCATGTCCTTGGGCTTTCTTGTTCTGTTTGTTAATATAAAATTTATAAAACATAATAATGAAATTTATTATTTCGGGATATTCTCCACAACTAATTAGAGTTTTTGCAAAACACATTGTTTTTGTGTCCTAAAGCTCACTGACAATTTGGTTTAGCGACCAATGAAATGTCGGCATATGAACAACCAATGCATTTTGTAATATTTATAATATTAAGAGACAGTGGAAATCCTCTTCAAATATCAACTAGTTGTGGGAATCATTTGGCAATTATGTAAATTTAAATATATTTTTAAAACCTTCATGGGAAATGTTTAACAAAGTTATTTCATCGGTTAAAAACCCCAAAAAAATTTTTTTATTTTAGAAAGACCTGAAAGGACCTGAAAATTTTACAAAGACCTAAAAACAATAATGGGTTCGTTAGTATTTTTTTAATTTCAAAATTAATAATTGTTTTGAAAAAATTTCTAACTTCTAATTTTATAAACGTTTATTGCACAGACTTTGATAGCGTCCATGTAAAGGACTATAATTATTTAAAGGATCAAGAAACCATTCCCAGTATTAGACTTAAATTTTGCAAAATTAAGATAAACAATTCACATATATTCCTTATTTTTTTATGGTGTATCACACAATTTCGTCTTAGTCTGATAATAGTATTATTTTTTTTTATATAAATAAATTCTATAAAGAAATCCTTAAGAATCCTTTGGCATTCTTTAAATTAATTCCTCTACAACATTTGTTTGACATCGAGTCTGCTAAGCCATTTAAATGTTGCATGTAGATCTCTGTGGTGCATTTAAAATCACTGATTGCGATAATATGCTCTGGTATACTTTTAAGCTTTAAGCACTTGAGTGACAAATACTACTGTAGTGAAAAGCAGCAATAGCGACAGCGACACATGAAGTCTAAAACCACATACTTGCAACTTATCACTTCACTAACACATGAACAAATGTGTCTAAATGAAATTGCATTTCTAAGAGCTTCAGAGCATCCATTTTTTTGTTGTTCAAGTGTTCCCTTATTCGCATGTGTGTTGTTCATTTAAAAAATAACTGCTTAAGGACTCATGCCTGAGTGATTCTTAGAAATAGGAGCGCTTGTTGCCTATTGACGTGCACTTCAAAAGTGATTCACGCGTACAGCCATTCATATTTGTAGTCTTAATATTCGTGTAGATGAAGGGAAAAAAAGAGTTTCAGGACTTTGTTTGAATGACAATCATTACGGGAATAATTTAACGACAGGAGTGTCTAAGCAAGCAAAGGATATTTTTATTAAAATTGAATTCTTGTCTGACTTCTACGCTTAAATTCTGTTCATAAATTAAAAAAAAATAAAAATTTAAAATAACTCGGAAATATAATGCAAATCTCTTTATTGACATACTCGTACATGTTAATTAAAATGGAAATTCAATGCCATATCAAAATTTTATTTCTTCAAAAATCTAAAGATAATTTGCAGTAAATTCAGAATTTAAATTGCATTTTATCTTTAGATTACTTTTTGTGAAATGGTAAACAGTTCATGCCACATACTCATGCCACATTTAAATTTTAAATGATTTTCATAGATTTGCAAAATGTTTGATTTAGACAAGCAAGTAAATTTTGTAGTTGCACCACTAACAATGACAAAAGTTGATCCATCTAAAATAAAAGTAATAAATTTTTTTATTTCAAATTTAATAAGGCATAAAAAAACATTTTAGCATCATAACAAGTGGAGAAGCACTCGTTACAAACTTCTCACAATCTTTGCCACTGAGTCCAAATTTAATTTACTTGGGAACAGTTAAGGGAACTAATGGAATGGAATTTACTTATGCCTTCTACAAAAAAAAATTTAAAACAGCTAAACGAGATTGAATGCTTTTTAAAAATTTTGGTTAAAGTCTACTGGTCTAGGTTTTGGCAGCAGGACCATTTAGTGGAGGTACATGTACACCTCAAACAGTAATGAATATGGATTTTTTTTTTAAATAATTGATTAAGAAAATGTTCTGAATATTTTTTTATTAAATCTCGCAACAAATTTATTAAATAAATTTTCATATATTACGGGAATTTATCATATAATAAAGATTTGTGCAATAATTTGTTAAAGTGAAATTTTGTTTTCCTTTTTCTTTACAGATTTCTGTTATCAATGGATCTCTCTAGACAAGATGATAGTCCATCAAACCAAGTACGTTATAAGGAGATTTGTATTGCGCAAAGTTTCATTAAGTTCTTCCATTCTCAATGAAAAAGGGCGCATGGAGCAACAATATTTCGATTTCTCTTTATGGTGCACATTTTAAGAGGTCCTTGCACATTTCGAGGTGGATACACATAAACCCGAGCTGACCCAATTAACATAAATAATATTACAATTTATAATTAATAAATGTCAATTTTAGAAGTAACTGCTTTATTTAAAATATTTTTGTTACAGGAATTTTCAATATTTTTTTTATTTAAGAATTTTTTGTATTTTATTAACAAGAGCCTTTGAGGAGTTTTCAGAAATAAAATTATTATTTCTTTTGAAATCAGTAAATTATGTATGCCCAATCGGAAAAGGTGTTATAAACCTCTTAAAAAATCAATTGGACTACTACAATTTAAATAATTTATTATTTAGTTTTAATTTTATAATTAAATAGCTTTAATTCATTTCGTAAATTAATAATCCGTTTAAAATTTTAAGCAGCTAAATTTTATATAAATTATTAAATTATACCTAAATGAAAATAAACTTATAATACTTTTAAAAAATTATCAAAAACATGCTTCTTTTTCATTATTTTTTATCTTAAAAAAAGAAACAAGGTAAAATGACATGCGGATTAAATCACTTTTAGTCAATAATGAATTAAAATGATACCTTGATGACTTTATTATTTAAACATCTTATATCCAACTTAAGTTATTAAAGCAAAAGTTCCTTCACTCTGTATGTGAACAATAGTTTTCCTATTTTCCTTATTTTTCTAGAAGCTAAAACTCTTATGCTATAAGCCTTCACAAGGTCCTTCACTCAAAATATACGATTTAATATAAATATTACGAGCTTTAGTTAAATTGCAAATTGAGTTGGAGGTGTTTTTAATTTTAGAAAATATTGGCTTAAGAAAATATCTTGTGGAATGTCAAGAAATCAAATTACTTTTTGGTTTATAGGAAAAAATTTATGCTTAATTGTCAAGAGTCTTACAAATAAAACATTTGGAAAAAAGTTACTCAATACGACTGTTCTTTTTATCCAAACAAAAATATTATTACAGCAGAAATTAATAATTTAGCACACAACTTCACAAAAACAATTAGGCAAAAGTTACCGTATATTAGCGGGATCGATACACAAAAATATTTTAGAACATAAATTAAAATAATTTACAATACAACAAATAAATCTTTGAAAATTTTTAAAGGCTCAAAGAAAACTCAATCCCAAACATAGTCGATGTATTTTTTTATATTTTAAAAATGTTCACCTGTTATTTATCAAAAAACTTGCAAAAAATTATTTTAGTTATTAAAAAACATATTAAAATAAAAATATATAGTCCATTCAATTCCAATTTTATCGTTTATTCACTTACAAAAAAAAACAATTAAAAATCAACAATTTATTAAAACGAAAAAGATCTCGTGAAAATTCTACATTTCAAGTTTGTGTGTTAAGTTTTTCACAACACACTTACAATGTACAAACGAAAGACTTAAGATACGAGCAATTTTCTCGGTCGTACGAGACCGGCCATCTGTTGCAACATCTGTGTAGTGGAACCGTTTTTCACGAGGCGCTTAGCCAAACCCTTAATTTGTTTGAGCATACGACGACGTAGAAAATGATGATGAAATTCATGCTGCCTTAAAACAACAGACTGAAAATGACACAATAACAATATTTCCACATTCTTTAGGTGTGTGTAGCGATCAGGGGCTTGCTGGCAATTAATTATTTATGCATCTACATCATAAATGTCAAAGAAGAGTGACTTGTGGCGCCATCTGCAAACATGGCAGCCAATTTAAATTATGATTTTACTTTTACGCCACCTTGATTAAAAACTTATGGCATTTTCTTAAAAGGATTAAAAGGTTGTTGTGCTCTTTCAAACTGTTAAACAGGGAATTCATTGGTGCTAATGAAGTTAAATTTTTTAAATTCGAACTCTAAATAAATTGATCATTAAAATATTAGACTCTTTTCAGAAAAGAAAATGTCATTAAAGAGATGAAATAATAAAAAATATAAAATATAATACTAAAAAAGGTATTGAAAGAGATATAAAATAGAAAAATCGTGTGCTTCTAAACAAAATCTGATATATTCCTAGAAATGATCTTTCAATCAAATTCAATGTATAAAAATTTATTTAAGATGTTGTACTAAAATATTTAATAATTTAATCAACTTTTGGATTTGAAGAAAAATATTTCTGGGAACATTTTATTTGCCCTTCACTATTAGGAAACGTTTTCATAACCCTGTTATTATTTCTATTTTATTTTACTGAAAAACATAAACTCTGTTTAAAGCTGTCGTAGAAAGAATGATTCAAAAGAGCAGATATACGCCTTCATAAGCATCTCAATAAAAAAATTATAATAAAAATAAAGCCCACACTGTTCTTGGTCTAATGGCGTCAACTATTCTATTGGCCGGATGTAATCTAAAAAGATACTGTAGTCAACAAATACAAATACAACAAATACAACCAACCATTGAAGAACACATACATGAAAACTTTCAGTCAACATACGAACAGACTTACAAAACTCAAATGGAATATTTTGGCAAAAATTGTCAATTCGATGGCTACAATTACAAGTTTAGGCAGACGAGTTTAAAATTCTGGAACATTAGAAATCATTTGTTCTCCATTTGTTATTTTGCTGTACGTTTGTTGTATTTAAGGGAGTCAAAAAATAGCCCATAAAAAGCTCTAATGGAAATTTGAATAATAAAACAAACACAAAAAAACGAAATGAAAAACCATGTGTTGGTAGACTTAAATAAACATTTTTCTCAAAACTTATTCTTGTGATATTTCATGTCAAAGTTCTACATCAGTAGTTTTCATAAGAACTAACCTGACGGTGCTCTTCGCACTGGGTGAATAAAGCCGTTCTCCACCGTCCCCGTCGTCCCATCCAAAGGCACACATGTACCCCAGATAAGCACAACATGTACAGAAAACTTAAACTAAATTAACATTAAAGTATATTTTTAATTTGTAATAAACAGAAAGATAAATATTTATGTCCTTGCAAGTTGGCCATCTTTGCCAACTTGCAACTGGCAATTATAGCCGCAGAATAATTAACTCGTTTGATTTCAAAGGCCATATACGTCTATGGGAAATCATTCAATGGTGCACACCATTCCTTCCGAAACCTCTTTAAATACTTCAAAACCATGTTTCGTAGTAAAAATTCTTTCCAGAGCCCATTTCAAACGATATTTCGTTTCAGATATGGTACTTCTTTAGAAGACTGTTTCTTTGTAAGCCCAACCTTAATATTGATATAAAAAAATTCCCTCTGAGGCAGCTTTTTTAATTTGAATATTTGATTTTGCCGCTTCTAAGCTGAAAAGGCGACACTGCTCCTGTCAGCATACATCTATCAGTTGACTCCTGTCAAAATTCGAAGAAGGTGCGCCATTTAGTTTGTGTTCGATAGCCATTGATGGAAGACTACCATATGATTTGAGAGGAACATGGAAAGAAGTGGAATTTCGTGTGATCGTTAAGCCATCACTCAGAACAAGGATAAGCTTGAGAAACTCTGCACCATCAATTTCAATGATAAAAAGTGGTTTACAGAATTTCTTTAAGGCCACACAATCACGATAAGTGCCGAAGGTTCTGTATGTCCAGCTGAGGTCCCTACGGCCGAAACAATTGGAAAAAAATCACAATATGGTGTTGACCGTTCGGTCTTTGAAAGTGCTTGCTGGTTTAAATTTCGAATGATCCAATGGCTTTGGGAAAGCTTTCCGCAAGATGGATGCCACATTTGCCGACAATCGACAACAAACGCAATCGTGTGAAATTGTGCGCCATTTCGCAATCGTGGATCCCCCATAATTAACCAGAGAGCAAACAGCAGCCAAAAAAGTGGGTTTCTTGGAGTGCATCGGTTTCAAAGAAAAGCAAGAGAAGTCTGTCAGCCAATAAATTCATCGCGACCGTTTTTTTTTTTTGAGATGCACGTTGACCACCTTTAAAAGGGTAAAATAATAAATGTAGGATATTGTGCCAACTTTTTGGCCGATAAAGAGTTACTGTTTGCTGCGGTTTATGAGCTGGTTATGGGCATCATCGGGCCGTACTTCTTAGAAAATAAGGTCGTCCAAGCAGTTACCGTGAAAGATGTTCACTATCGCAAGACGATAATTATGGTTGGACCACCCTTTATTTCGACGGATCTTTCGGCGTCTTCTTCAAAAAACATTGTTTTATCAAATCCTGAAAATTATAAATTTGTTTTATAAAAAAAGGACCTCAATTATTTATATAATATAAAAATAAAAAACAAAAAAAACCGAAAAATATTATTAGTTTCTAATTGAAAAAGAGTTTTTTCAATGAGAATTGTAGTTCTTGAGGATACAAATATTCAAACCAAATTACTAATCTCTGCTTAAGGAAAATTAATCGCAGAAAAAAAAGATCAGCATTAACGCAGAATCAATATTTGTTTAAATTCTTTTCAGTACTTTTCTAATAAAATTTATCTGAATTTAGCATTTTCCCCTTAAATTACCTGCTTTATTACACATTTTGCCTTGTATTTAAACTAAAGAAAAAAAGGAAACTTACTGCCTTATAAAAGGATATCAAAAAATATAAAACAGAAAGACAGACATGATAAAACTTTTTGGAAAATTCATACATAAAATTCAACGTGTCACTTGCCTCATGTGGCAATCTAATGGTATTTAAATTATGCATATATCTAAATATTTCTTCCGAAGTGTTGGAATAAAATGTCCTACCAGGACATTTATGACATACATTCTTCTTTTATGGGAAAATACAAGGCATGATGAAATATTTATTCTACAAAATATTTCCATTTCATTCTCCACATACAAAAGAACATTAGATAAACTATTATTAAGCAAAAATATGTAAATTTTTTCAACTAAAGAGTGATGATTTTTAAAGAGCTTTTGGATTTGATTTAAAAACACAAACATGAAATTTTGAGAAATTTATGAAATCATTGTTGAAGTCGATATAATTCAATGTTTAAAGATGACTTCATGTAATTATTGACCGCTGCTACGCCTCAAATGGTTCATACGCTGGGTCTAATTCTGGCAAACTCTCTCCAACATACCGGCTGGTATTTCACGAACAAAATCTTCAATGTTGGCGTCCAGTGCGTCAATCGTTGCGGGCTTGTCCCTATAAACATGAGCCTTAACATAATCCCACAAAAATTATAGTCTAAAGGCTTTAAATCCCACGATCTAGTGGCCAATTAACCAGCTCCAAATGTGAAATAAACTGTTAACCGAACTCACCTCTCGATTGGGCCATTGTTTTGCATGATGTGTAGCGCATGTGGCACCGTTTTGTTGAGACTACATGTCAGCCAAGTCCAGAGCTGGAGCTCTTTTGAAAAAGTACGGTCCAATGATGCCACCGGCCCATAATATTCAACAAATAGTGCATTTTTCGGGTTGCATTCGCAGCTGTTGCAATGATTTTGGCTGCTTTTCAGATTTGGCTTGTTCACGTATCCATTGAACCAGAAGTGAGCTTCGTCGCTGAACACAATTATTCGATAAAAATAGGACGATGCACACTTTCTTAACCGACCATGAATTTTGATAACAAAATTCTATAACCTGTAAGCGTTGTTTGTTTGTAAGTCGATTCGTGGTTAAATTATAGACCAAACTGATCATGTTACACGAAAACAGCTGAGCTGCCAAAAACAGTGTTGCCAAAAGGAAAAAAATACTGGGCGAAAAAAAAATCACAGTATAAAAAATATTGTATAAGAGGGTACTGCAAAAAATGCAAACAGAAATCTCTTATTGTATTTTTTCTATGTGGACATTAACAATCAGAATTTTATTTTTTCACAGTTTTTTGCTGGTTTAAGGACTTTATTTAAATCCCCATTGCAAGGATGTGTGTAAATTTTTTTGAAATCATTTCAAAAAAATATTTTTTACTCTTTTAATGTGATAATTAAGGAAAAATCTAGTTTTTAAATCAAATATTGGTGAAGTGAAGTACTTTGTGAAAAGTGTAATTTTACTTTTAATAGTGGTAAACTAGTCGTTAATGATTGTATTCTATCAGGCAATAATAAAATAAACTTTATTTTAAATAAAATTTACTTAATATTGAAATTTATTATTTCGGGATATTCTGTCCAACTAATTGTTAAAAAAATTTTAGTTTTTTAGTTGGGGAGAATATTCCAAAATAATAAAGTTCAATATTAAGTAAACTTTATTTCATTATTCATTATATTATTTCATTATTCATTATATTCAAAATAAAGTTTTTTTTAATTTTTACTTGACTGAATACAATCATTAACGACCAATGGGCGTATAATTGTAGGAATGTTGCAAGAAAAATAAAATAGACACACGTTGAGTATAATTGTTTGTTGTGTTGTTTGTATAAAAGCATTCTAAGCCTACTACGGTTATATATTTTGTTATGATTCATGTACAATACTGAATTCTCATATTGTATTTAATATTTATGGCATAACTTATGTTTTCAAACTGCTTAAACTTCACTGACGATTTGGTTTAGCCACCAATGAAATGTCGGCATATGAAGAGCTAAAGCCACAACAAACAATGCATTATTTCCTAATGACAATAAAAAAATAAAAATAAATATAAACTTCTATGCCATAATTTACTATACATCACGATGGCTTGTACCCCCCCGAAAACTTAATTGTTTCCACTTTTTTTTAAGTTGTTATGGTTTTAATCTTTTTTTTTATTCCATATTGATTTTCAATTTTTTATCCTTCCATCTTATATTATTTAAGAGGACAGCTTTCGTTTTCTTTAAAACTTTTACAATCAAACTTGCTTTTAAAAGACCATAAATCACTTGCACTACAATAACAAATTATTAAATTATTATCTTAAATTGCTTTTCGACACCAAACCGTTTCATAACGATATCAACTTTGACATGGCATTCAATATAAATAATTTAATTTATTACCACACGAGAAATAAGCCCCGATCATGAAAAGGATGATGAATAAATAGAAATACTTCTTTTAATATCCGAGTTTGTTTGCCTTCAAGTGCTGCAACAAAAGTTAAAACGTTGAAAAAAGTTTATATGAATTTTATATTTGGCAAAGAGCCAACATGTTATTGAAATAATTCCCAGACAATATTTTGGGGCAGCAACGGCGATTGTTGAGTGATTTTGAAATTGTTTAATGTTAAAAAAATCTGTACCTCATGACTTTTATAAGCACTCAAATATGAAATATGTTTTAGGGAAGTCAGAAAAATCAAGGCTTGAGCTTTTATTAATTGACTTTTGATACAAAGTATATCACAAGTGAAGAGAATTACCGCCCATAATCACTCATGGTGGTTAAAAGTTCTTTTTTTACACACTTAAACAAATGTTTAAAATACAAAAAGATTTAATTCTTCGTAAAAAGTCGAAGGCAGCGGCTGAGTAAAAATATATAAATTCAGCTTTAGCTGACTCGTAGCATCCGACTGCTATAAAAGGCTTCTTTACTCCTTTTTAGTAACCACAGAATGTATAAAAATAGGACTATCTTAGAGTGTATATTTCCAAATAAAAATGAAATTTTTAAGTGTTCCATAAGAGAAATATATAATATAAACACTTTATTTGTTTGATATTGACAGCAGAGAGAATTACAATAAGTTTCTGATTTCTAGATGGAAGATCTATTTCAACAGATCGAAAAAATGGAAATGGAGCCAAAAGACAGTCCAAGTAAAAGTTTTAATGATTTGAAAACAAGTATCCTTGAACTTAATTTAGGAATGTGTTTATATGGGCAAATATTTCGCTCGAGGAATATTTAATCCGATCAATTTAAATTTTAGAAAATTTTACGAGTTTTTATTTGACTGCTTGAGTGAAAGAAAGTTTTTTTTATTTTTCCACACAATTTTAAATAATTTCCCTTCCAGATTTGTAGATTAAAAGTACGTAAATCATAGATGTCGTTCCTGGTGAATATCCTAAAAGTTTTTGCACAAAAGCCAAAAAGCTTCTCAGTTTGTGTTGGTTTTAGTTTTATTTTACTTATATTTTCAGCTGAACACAGTTGCACATGTTTGTAGAACTAAATAAAAATTTCAAACAGGATTTTGTCAACTTAACTTCCTTAGAATAAGGAGGTGACATTCCTGTAACACTCAGAGGAAAAAGATATGGTAGCACTAGCCCATAGGCTATAACAAGTAAAGGCAGCTTTAAAAAGACTTTGTTGCCCTACACTCCCAAATATGAGGGCTGTGGGGTATACATTTTTTCCTCTATGGAGAAAAAATTTTGTATGCGTCTGCGATATGAAATAATATTTTCTACCATGTTTTTAAAAATGAGATAAATAGTTATTGAGAAAAGTGTTATTTCCAATTCATTTATTTATTCCGCTTAAAGAAAATTTATGGCCAAATTATTATTATTATTATTATAATTTATTGGGTGTATAATTTATTTTCAGAAATCACACAAATTTGTGTCTAATATTTCTGTGCTTTTGTATAAAATTTTACAAGACTTCAAATATAGTGAAACTATATTCACCTCAATGCTTCCAACATTTTGCTAATCAGAGTACTTTGCTACCGTTTCATACATGTACTAATTTCCTCATAATGGTTCACCTTCTCATACTAAATAATTCCAGGCTGTTCATTTTGAGTATATATAAGTGCTATACTAAAGAATAGTTTAGTTATATTTTATATACATACGCGCATACATACCCACACACATATAGAATGCATTAAAACATAAATACACACTTACAAACAAATTTTCAAACACATATAAATGCGCCTCAACGGCCACATGTCTTTGGCATTCAAGTCCCTTTAAATCATGTTAAGCCTATGAACAATGCATGCACATTCATGTTTTGTGTTTATTTTCTCTTATTCAGAAATGTTTAATTTTTTATTATTAATTTATGCTTCTGTATGATTTTTGTCTTAACTATACATACTGTTGTTGGCTTTGGAGTAAAATGATGTTTCGTTTAGAGGCAGTTAATGCAACAGTATTAAATATGAGTAGCAGGCAGTGTGGTTTTGGTATGTTGCACGCAGAATGGATGAACAAAAAGGAAAAATTATATATGTATGTAAATATTCACTCTTATACCTGAAGGACTTTTGTGACATGCCTTATATTAATATGATGCATGCAACAACTCATGTTAAGTCATACTCTTATGTCGTCTTTATTTTATATGCAGAGAGTTTTTTTTTCATATTTGTGATGGAATACAAATGAATGAAGTTTAAAAATTTTATTAATGCCAGCGAGCATTTTTTCTCAAATTTGATTTTTGTTTTGTGAAAAAATTTCAGACAGACAGACAGATTTTCAGACAGTGTGTGATCGGAAGAATTATTTGAATTATTATTTATGCAATTTTTTTAAATTAAAGTATTTATTTTATTTTATTATTATAATCAATATAATCCAGAATAATTAAAGACAGCAGGGCAATAAAACCAACAATCTAAATATAATAAAAAAATAAATAAATACCCCATGTTTTTTGCAAGAATAATAAGAAAAACATATTATTCCGATGAGATATGGGTTAGTAAAGTCACAGCACAGCATTTCAATTATATGAGTATTTTTTTCGAATCTTTCTAAATAGGTTCATAGTTTTATCGAAACAATGAAATTCAAATGGAAACAAACTGTTCCAAATCCTAGTAACACTAACGGCAAATGATCTGCTCAAAACAAGAGTGAAGTGCGTTGGCCATATTAACGTAATAGCTCTACTACTCGTAATTCTAAATTTAATTTTCTAGTAAAATGATGTCCGGATCAATGAAAATCTTAAAATATAAGGCTTAAGTCATAGCAACATGATCAGTCATGTGGTCCCTGTATCTAAGACCAAATACAACACGCACACCTTTATTGATGCAAAGCCAAAGCTTTATAATATTCTGTTGCGACATTTTGGGGTAGACTTCTATTACATACAAAAACAATGCTATTGGCAGAAGTAGTTAGCGCGTTAAGTACAAAGCAATTTATGACTGAGAGCCTGGGTTCGATCCTTGTTCAGTACAAGTCATCAACATTATGATTTTTTTCTGATTTACGTCTGTGTGGCAATATGTTAATTGTTATTGGACTGTTTAAGTGATGAAGACACAACACAGTAATCGACAACCATTCATACTCTTCTACTATAATGTACTACATCACAGCGCCCACGTTCGTCGGAAATGTTAGCAGAATCGTCGGCGAATTATTAAAATGACTGCACCTACAGCTTAAGAAACCTAATGCATCTACTTAACACCAGACTCGCTGCAACTCTGCTATAAAAAATTAATGTAACGCGGAATAGTAGAATCGTAAATAGAGTTTAAGCTCTATCCCTCTCTCATTTCATCACCTGCCCTCTCAACACTATCCCTTGAGCAGTGGGCAATAACACTTACACTTCCTATACAAAAAAATATAATAATAATAATAATAAAAAAATGGCAATATGTTTTTTCATTTTTAAAGCCAGAAAAATGGTCTCAACACAAATGATAATCTTGATGAAGTTAATCAAACTTATAGTCAATCTATATGCCTTGAAGCCACACAAAGGTTACAAGTTCATTCCTACAATATATCGATACAGGCATTGAAGGAACTATGAGCAAAGAACGTATTCTTTAAGTTAATGTATAAAAAGTTGTATTCTGTCCAATCGGAAATGGTACTTAGTTCTTTATAAGCTAAACTAACACTTTATTTAGTCTGACTCCAGTTCAAGTCCTGAAATTGCCAATACAGGTTAATAAAATACAACAGAAACGTAAATGCTGACGATAGTGGTGTATCGACCATTGAAAACAGCACTATTGCACTCTGCTGGTGTGATTAGCTTTTCGTTCTTATTTATTAAAAAAAACTTTGTGAAAGTTATTAATCTAAATGGTTGAATTTTAAATCAAGTTGGAATGACAAAAATTTCAACAAAATTATGAGATCAAACTTTCTTTCGGAAATACTTTCAAAGGATATCCATTTTGATAAGGAATTTCCTCCTGCATGTTTTTGCGGAATTCTCAATACGAATGAACGCTGTTAAACAAAAATATGAAAAATTGCTATATAAAATAACAAATTACAGAAATTTATATGTAAAACGTTTTCTTAAAAATTATGATCGTTCAGGATCAAAATATTACCAAGATCCAAGTGTATTTTGTTTTGCTGCGATATTTAAATAAAAAGATGGGACCCTAATTCTAATTCAAGAAATAACTTCTTTTAAATTTTGGGGATCTTGGCAAGCTGTTGGAAACGTACCAGTGAATCGTGTGAAATTTAAAAGGGTTCTAAGAATCAAAACTCAAAATTACATTTACATAAAATATATATAGTTTTTTTAAAACATATGAAGAAATAAAAATTATATGATTACTGAACTGAATCTTATTCATTGGGTATCACATTCCAACACTCCTGCCTTATGAAGGCGTGCAGTGAAGTTTCTTATATGAAGAAATTTTATATGCCTGAGTTAATTTACTAAAAAAAAGCAACAATTTTGTTGCTACTATATTTACATTTCAAGTACATACATTCATCCACTCATATTAAATTTCAAATGAAAAGAAATTAAAAATAAAATTTTACACACTTGAAGCAGTGGTTGTATGCAAAATTTTATTTGTTTGCCAAAGTGGTATAAGGAATAGTGGTGTCATAAATATATTTAAAATTTATATTTAAATTATGAGTTTTCTATATTTTAAAGCAGTAAAAGAAGTTCCACACAGTTCTAATAATAGTCCTTGCAGGGAATAATTAAATAAATAAAGTGTTGAACAAGAAGAAGGACACTACAAGTTTGATTTTTTTTCTTTATAAAATTTATGCAGGCATATTATTAAATTTCATAAAAAGTAATATTTGCTGAAAATTCATTTAATCATTTATTTATTTATTAATTCTTATATATCCTTTATTTTATTAACGAGCTTTAGGTCTTTTTTTATAAAAAACAAATTTATTTTTTATCAATATTTCGACGCTTCTTTGGAAGTCTTCTTCAGGAATTTTTTTTTTAATAAAACAATAAGAAGTGGAAAAATTTGGAAATTTTTTTTACATACATAAACAAATTGCAAAAATTTAAATAAATCAAAGAGGCGTCGAAATATTGAAATAAAATAAATATCTTCTTTATAAGAAGACCTAAAGCTCGTTAAGAAAATAAAAGATATTTTGAAAAAAGGTCGAAAAAAATTGTTATATTTAATTAATTCTTATTCATATTTAACAACATATTATAGAAATTTTTAACTTTATTATTTTCCTATAGATTGAAAATTTAATCAATAAACATTAACTCTGTTTTTGATAATTCTGCCAATAAAAAAACAACTTCAATACAATACAGCCAATTGAACACATTATTAATCCGAAGCAACCCATTTCTTGTCTATATTTTACTCCCAGGATAGATTGAAATACCTTCTTATGAAAAAAAAAATTTGAAACTAGGTCCATAATCATCATTTCCGACGGCCACTTTTTCCATACAACTTCCCCTTTAATCTATGTAAAACCAAGCTGCAGGCTAAGATTTCAAATAAAATTTTTTTTTGCTCCAAAATCGGTCCATAAATATAGAAGTTATGCTGTAGTCAATTTATCGAGAAAAAAATGATGGGGTCAAAAAATATTTTCGAGAATCGGTCCATAAATGGAAATGTTAAAATCGGTTCATAAATGATAAAGTTATGCGTGTAAAAATGTTTAAAAAAATTTCAAAACCACACGAATTGAAAACCTCCTCCTTTTTTGCCAGTGAATAAACTAAAATTTAATTTAGTATTAGAATAATACTAAAGCTAATGAGAATTATGATAAAAGCTTGTGTGTGTTAACATTGTGCGGAGGCAATACTATAACGACAATCTGTATCAAGTTTATTATTTATTTTCTAATACCAATTTTATATGCCTAAACAAGAAGGTTGAGCTGCACATTGCACAGGAAAAAATTAATATCATCGAAAAAAGTTAAAGCCGCTTTTTCTCAGATGCGTTAAGCATTTATAATCTATTGTGCAACCTTTTGTGGGGAAATTTAGTATGAACAATTTATCATAAGAATATTAGATTGGGCGATCATATCGCTACTGTCTATTACAACAACTAACGTATTTTATTTGTAAATTCTTCCTGAGCAAGTGATCACATTTTTATAACTTTAAATTTGGCTTATACTCAACTATATGGGCATTCCACTTAATTGATTGAAAGAGTTGACTCATTTAGAGGAGGTGATTGGAAACGCAGAAAGAAAACTTCATAACTACTTATGATTTCCTGGCTTCTGTTTAAATCTTAAGGTGGCAGCCAGTCTTATGCTGATGAAATGTACGCAAAAGCACTGTGCAGCATAAAGCATTAAGGTTGTGTCAGATGTCAAGGCTGTGGTTTTATGTTGAAGCTTCAGAAACGCTAAGAACCCCTACGTCTGACTGCAGAGTCACCAATATCTGTAACCATAGTAAAATTTGAAGGGCCATAAACATGTTACAACTAATAAATTCAGTTGTTGTCTCTTTTATAAATCAATATTCTCAAATTCATTCATAAGCCAATAGAATTCCTAGGGAAAGCATTATTTTTTTTTCTTAAAATGTTCAATTAAACTTGTTTTTCTAAGCTTAGAGGTTTGGTTATTTTATTTTATTTATCGATCTTTCGGTACTCGCCAAGTACCATCTTCAGCATATTTATTTATTTTATAGAAATTTTAAAATTAAAATTTTTCAAATGTTAATAAATAAAATAAAATAGCGGACACCTTAAGCTTAAAAATAAATTCAAATAAAGTAAAAAAGTACTTTATTCTACGCCAGACTTTCAAATCTTTCAAATGTATATGTGTATGTGTGTATATACATGTATGTATGTATGCTTTATTGATATTGTGATTGTTGTTGCCGGAAAATCCTTAAAAACAATAGCCTTTTGTGCAGTTTCAGCACAATAAACTTTAAACTTGTAATCCATACAAGGACTCTTAACATTATGGGCGTTTTGTTTTTCCAATGCTATTGATCTCCAGCTGTTTGCATTCATTTAAAATGAAAGATAAAAAAATATACATGCAAAAATATCTTTGTAAAGCTGAGCATAATGCACATTGTTGCATTAAATTTTTTTTATTGCCCTGAATACATTTCATTTAAGTACCTTAAGAGATGGAACTCAAACATTGAAACAATACATGGTTTTGTAGATTGTATTAATGGATTAATGGTAATTTTTTAAGCATTTTTAATAATGTTGATATTTAATTTTATCTTTATATTCTCACAATATATTGGTAACATTAATCATTTAAATTAAACGCAGAAAGTAAAAAGTAAATGATAAAAATGCACTAAAATTAATGGCGGTTTATATGTGCTCTTATTATTCCCTTTTTGAGTAAAAGATCTGATTTTGAAAAAAAACAGAAATAATAAGATATCCTTATTCCAAGTCATATTACAGTATGATATGCGTAATTTATAATCTTTGATCACGCTGAGAGGCACGATTGCGAGCGGATGTTTGTCATACGCGTATAAGTAAATGACAGACTTGGCAACATCATGTCAGTACGTATAATCCAATGCAATCTAAACAAAAAAGTCGATAAAAGTTGATATTTTTTAAAGAAATATCCGCTCTAAAAAATACCTCTAGTATTCTCTAAAAAAATCAGAAAACATAGTCGGCAATAATGGTCATGGGACCATTCTAAGTAATAAAATCGCTGATGACCCGGCGAGAGGCAGTACTCGGCTACAGGATGGCTACAGATCTGACAATCTGAACTCCAGTTTTTAAGCTCCAAAAGGCTAAATAATTCGACCTAGAAATTGACGTTTGAAAATCTTCGTGGTTTCCCGATGCTTGCTCCGTTCAGTTGTAACCAAAAATTATCAAGACCCAATGCAGCATTATCCGATCAAAAAAATCGTTTAACATCTGCTTGTATTGCTTACTGTTTGCTTAAAGAATATTGCCCTTACCAAGTCGACATCAATATATTGTCAATTGTGGGATCGTTATCGAGAACTATTAAATATTATGGATAGGATATTACTAGTACTATGGCTTATAAAATTACAATTGGCCATCAATATTCGTTAATTATTGCTTACAACGAGTTCAGAATTGCTGTCTTTTTTTACTGTCGACTTGATGTGACATCGACGCGAGAATCATAATAAGAGGAAATATTTTCAATGCAAATGCCGCAACAAGTTTAACAGTCAGGAGGCAGAAATTCGTGAATAATTTGCACTTTGTGACATCTGTAGTGGAACCAGTTTGTGCAAGATGCTCAACCAAACGCTTAATTGACGACGAGGAAAATGACTGAAAATTTTTATAAAATAAACAGCAAAAATAATTCCATGTTCTTGAAGTGTGCATCGCTCCATGCCTTGTTGGCCATTGATTCTCCTTATAAATACTTCATAAATGTAAATTGCAGCCAATTAAAATTGCTCCACCTTGTATAACGTCTGAGTGAAGTTTGCCCAGAAATATTTATTGCTCATACGCACCCGATAATTTAATTTGATACCTTTGATGAGGCAGGAACAAACAATAGAATAGAATTTGCTTAGAATATGTGTGTGTCGACTAATAGTTTATGGTAATAAATTTTACTATCCGTAGAAATTACTTGCTTTGCTTTCTGTGTATAAACGTGCAATTTATTAAGACATGCAATTTAAGATTTAGTGTGATCCCGGCAACTAAACGCTGAACAGTGTGACTTTTTGTACTTTTAGGTGGCCAAAGCAACTGAAAGCTGATTTTAAATATGAGATAAACAAGGGTACAGACATCACAAGACTTTGTTGCTGAAGTAATATAAGCAATAATAATGAATATAAGAGTAGCGAAAAGAAACGCTGAAAGGAAAGCTAAAAGGGTGTCGTAAATTCGTAGTTTAACTAAATTTATTAATATAGTTTTCGCATAAACTCACTGATGTGAAAATTCACAAAATGGAAATATTCGAAAGATATACGTAAAATTTTTAATGGCATAGAACTAGGTTATTCAAGTAAATGCAGTTCAATCACTGCTATCAAAGCTACAAGTAGGATTTTTAGATTAAAAACTTTCTGTGCCAAACTTCCACCTTGATTTGTTTCCATAAATTGATCAGAAAATCTTTGTGAGGTCCCACACTTCTTGGAATTTGGGCCCCATGCAAAGCACATAAATGTGAAATATTATTAAAACAAAGTTTTTAGTTGCCGTTTAAATGCGGAAAAGATGATTACATCCATGGGCACAAATAACTTATTTTTCTTAAATTTAATTTATTGATTTATTAGCAAGATAAATGTCATATGAGTTACAGTGATAGTGAGAAGATATCATTACATTTTATAATATTTGGGAAAATATTTTTGAGAATATCTCGTACAACGAATTTCGTATATATAGGAAAGTAATTCAAGTTGTAAAAGCTCTTGTTAAAAGTGTTATTTGAAGCTGTATAAAAATTTATGTAATCTTTTCTTTTAATATAAATACGTTACAATTCTATCTTTAAATACAATAAGACGTGTTAATAAGCGATAGTAAAGAGTTGTCCAAGGAGATCCTGCTCTAACATACTATTGCACTTAGCAGTACAATTTTCGTTTATTATCTCACAAATGTGCTTGTTTGTTAGTAAAATAAAAAATAGGAAAGAGATAGTAATAAACATTGCTTACTGGCAACGATGGTGACATAAACAAAGGACTTCCATTTCCTTTTCCTACATAGTGTTTCGGACAGGCAACAAATATTACTTTGGACTTGGTGTTGTATAATTACTATACGAAAGGACATTAATGCCGTCTAGGCATTATGTCCTTTACCTAGTTACGTGTAAATAAGAAGAAAATTCGTCTCCCTGACAGTCATCGAAATTGGGTTCTTAAGCTAATTGTTCCATATGTCTCTTTTTTTCTTACATTTTCATTCTCAAATCAATATTTTTTTCTTTTGACTGTCCTAATTAAATAACCACCATTCCAAGTTTTTCACATTTAAATTAAAACTTATTTCCCTCATGATCTCATGGTTAAATTTTAAGATAAAATTCTAATTCTGCTTAACTGCGTTTGTTTCCTGATTTTTATATAAAAAAATTTTTCCAGTTCCTGTTATATGTTACAGTCTTGGGAGTATGAAGTTTAGTCTGATGTTTGTCCACTCCTCCATCTAAGATGTTAACACATAGAAACACTTAACGTTTTGTATTTAGTTGGAGCTGTGTACGAGTAATATGGATAAGGATATCCTCTTTTTTAAGCACACCAAAATTTTCTATTAGCGGCATTTGTTGACAATTTCTTTAATATAAACGTTAACTAAATGTTATTTATACAACATATTTTGTTAACGATTTAGTCACATTATCTTGTATATAATACGTGACAGTCGGGAAAGTAAAGGATGGTCCAAGCATAATGCATGATGTTAATTCTGAGTCACACAAAGGGCGTTCAAATTAAAATGCACTTCGTGATTTTTTTGGTCAGCATAATCGACCAAATATGTCCACAATCGGGAGAATTGTGCGCAAATTTCAACAAACCGGGTCTGTACGAAACGTGAAAACACCTGTTCATGCTCGCCCAGTTCGTTCTCCACAAAACATTGCTCTTATTTGCAATAGTGAATCGTCGAATCGTGCCCAAGAATTTTACATCCCACGAACATCACTGATGCGAATTTTGAATAAAGATTTGAATTCACACTTTCACAAGGTTGACTCAAGGGCTGAAATCAAGCGTCTTCAATATGCCGAATGGTTGGTTGAACAGACAGACAAACAATTTCATCTATCAATCTATCAGTGTCAAAACAACATGTGATTTAAAAACAAAAATACTCGTTGTGCGGATAATATATGGAGAAAAAATAAAAAATGTTCAATAGAAACATAAAAAAATTAAAACGGAAGTAGGAATTGGCTCTTAAAATATTATTATGCTCGCACTTATTGAGCTCGCAGAAACCGGTGATCGCAAAAATTAATAAAGAAACAAATGAGTATATAACTTTTGTATTTTTTGGAAAACAAAATAGGAAGAATTGTTCTTGTTTCAAATCTAATTGTACGAAAGAATTTGTTTGGACTTTCATAGATCTTGGAGTTTTGCTTGATTCTAAGCTTAACTTCATACAACATGTTACTTTGGTTGCAAGTAAAGCAAGAAGTCTGCTCGGTTTCATCAAAGTTTGGGCTAAGAAATTTGATGATCCTTATGTTCGTCCTGTTCGGGAATATGGTTCAATAATATTTTATGCAACATAGAAGATTTGTATTAACGCAATTGAAAAGCAGTTGTTTTGCACATTCTGATTGCATCGACTATGTCTTCCTTTGTATAAGGCTAGGCTTGCGCTTACCATCCTTAATTAATGGTAATACATGCCCCGAATGTTTTATTTTTATTTTGCGTAGCCTTCTTTATGCTACTACTCACAAATTTCTAGTCAATCATTCAGAACTAACTATGAAAACCCTGATCTCTTTATTAGAAACCCCAGAGATGTCAACAAATTTTATCATTTGGTTGATTTCTCTTTAAATTATAATTTCATAAAAAGTTAAAAATTATTTACTTTTTTGCATAATTATTCATTTATTATAAATAGTCTGTAAGAATTTAATAAAAATAATAAATAAATTATACCTTTAGCCATCGTGGTCAACCACCTACCTTATGGTATTACAGCACGTAAATACCACAAATACCAACACATGGACTCACATAAGGAACATTTTATAATATAATTTTTGCTTTGGCTTGTTTAGCAACAGACCTCCTGTATCATAAAACAATACGAACAACAAAATCAACAACCAAAGTGTGTGGAAGATAAAGCAAAAAAGTTTTATCTTGTTTTATTAAGCTTTGAATAACTCCTTTGTATTACTATTAGTTTTCGTTGTTGTTTCTTTCGCTACGCTGTCGCTGCTTTCGCTGTTATTACAACACCATGAAATTACATTTTTTTTCGAATAAATAAAGCAAAATATTTTTACAAACAGTTGTTGTAACTCGTATTACTGCAGGGTTGGTTTTGAACGTTTTTCGAAATTGTGAGTTTGCTTTTTGTGGAACTTAAAATAAAGACACTTGATTTTTGATGGAAGTATATATACATATTCATGTTAAGGTTTTAAGTTTTCTCTTTTGTACCTTTAAGACAGAAAAATTGTTAAATTTCAAGGTAGAATGATTGCCTTATCTAAGAGCACCAGTCTTCTGCCTTTCGACCATTTTAAAATCTAACACTTTCTACAACAAAATATGAACCTTGCGAATTTTAAAAGAAGAAATCGCCAATTTGGAGTCAGATAATTTGCGAGCTACAAATCAAAATCCCGTAAAACGAGCGCAATTATGCATCAAGTCGGAAGGTGGACAGTGGAGCGATATAATTTTTTCCAATTAATGTCATTAATTTTATACTTTCAAATGAACTTTTTATGAAAAAACAACTCTCTTTTTCATTTATATCAAAATGACGGGAACATTAATTTTGCGTATTATCTACAATTCCCATAAATAAATTTTTCTGTAGATTATTAAATTATTCATTGAATATTATTAAAAAAAAAATCCCAAATTCCTTTTATAAAATTAACACCACTTTTATTTCCTCTGTAAATTCTATAATTAAAAAGCTATTAGCGAAAGCAAATTAATTAAAAAATTAATTAAAAACTCGTTTTTTTATTGATTTTGATGACATTTTTTTAAGAGCTTTTTTAATATATATACATATACATATATATATATATATATATATATATATATATATATATATATATATATATATATATATATATGTATGTATATATATATGTGGCATTTTGTGCAACTATATTTATTAACTCATGCTTTATTTAAAGCCTTATTATTTATACATATGTATATGGAAGAGCAATTATTCATAATGTAAATAATTCCCAAGGTATTCGTTTAACAGGTACATTTTATTTAGGTTAGGTTAGGTTAGGTTGATTGGAGGGGTGTGATAGCCCATGTCATACGACATACACTTAAGCCAGTGAAGGCTTGTTGTGCGCTCGCTTCAATTATCAGACACAAACTGCCAGAGTTCTGCGGCAGGATTCGAGCCTGGGACCTTCGCACTACGAGTCTAGTACACTACCTACTAGTCTACGAAGGTCAGTCAACCATTTTATTTAGTATTAAGGACATCCAATAAGCTTCTGCGTATTTATTTTATAAATACCAGCAATCCTTTCGTTGTTTGTCTAAATTTTAATTAAGAACTGAAAACTGAGTTTTTACTGCGAAATATGAGAAAAGTAAACAAGATAAGACCAGCTTATATATATTTTTGTATCGCATTAAGCTTAAGTGCTACAGATAGACTGATGTTGCATGTATACATTAATATATATGTATGTAATTGCATCAGTATATATTTTGTTACAGAAGCATTTAAATAGTATAGTAAACACTTCAGACTGCTACATGTAACATGCAACCGCACATAATTGTTTGCTGTTTATAGCAAATACCATTATGTGAACTTATGATTGCAGTTGTGGCACATTGTGCAACTACTTGTGTCTCGAGTATTATATGGAAAAAGTCCTCAAAGCCCGCTTCTGTTTATTTGTAATCGTATAAATTTTTATTATTATAGTTGTAAGTATCTTTGCAAACAAGCACTGCTACAGTCTGTGTTCTCTTTGTTGTCTTGTGTAAATATTTACTTAAATGCAAATTAATGATTATGGCATTTGATGATTATCACACATTTCTGTATGCAGCTGAATGAACGTTTATTTAAAATGAATTTATTAAAATATTCTTCTCCCTAACTAATCGTTTATACGTTGCAAGAAGAATAAAATTGACTCATGTTTGTTGTGTTGATTATAGAAAAGCATTGTAAGCCTACTATGATTATGTATTTTGTAATAATCATATGCAATAGAGAATTCTCATTATGTATTTATTTGTTTTGGCATAAACAAATGAGGCTGATTGTTTTCAAACTGCTTAAAATTCGCTGACGGTTTTGTTTAGCGACCAATGAAATGTCGGTATATTAAAAATATGATAGAAAAAGCAATAAGTTTAATTAAAATGCAAGGATTTAGAGAAAAGTGAAAGGACACAACAGAATAAATGAAGTCTTATGCATTAGCGGAGTAATTATAATTTACTTTTCTATAAAACTCAACTGTACTTTTTTATAAATTACTAGCGGACCAGGCGAACTTCGCCTCGCCCCAATTTTAAGCCTGCAGACAAACTTTCTATTTTTTCATTTAAAAAGCCATTAAGGAATAATTTCAAGCAAAATTTCATACAAAAACTCGATTTTCGATTTTTCCAATTTTCCGACTTTTCCGGGGGATTTTCCAAAATTTTCTTCCATAAAAACCTTCTCCTCGAAAATACGAACCACTGACAAAAAGTTTTACAGAAATCGGCCAAGCCGTTCTCATTTTATGAATTATTGGATTTTGCCACGCCCCTCCGCCCACAGACCGAAAAATCGGACTTCACAGAGTCACCCGCCCGAGTATTCTGAAGGTTCTCTGAAAATTTCGTCAAAATCGGCTCAGCCGTTTTGGAGCCATTATGATACATACATACATACATACACACATCCTATTTTATAGTATATAGATATAAGCATAATATTTTTATAGCAATATTACATTACATAAGATTAGATATATTTGGTTTTTTTTATAGTTGTTTTTTTTTTCAAATTCACTAGAATTGTCCGAATATTTATTGCCTCAGTGGCACAGCTCCTGGTAGTATGACGCAATTATTAAGTTGCAAACAAAATAAAGTTTGTGAACTCAATTTATTTGCCAGCAGAATGCACTTCGTCAGCCTCAGCATTTAGAATTCTTGAGTTTTCTTGAAACCTCAATATTTTCAAAAGAAAATATACTTTGTGTCGTCTACTTATGGATTGATTATGAATGGCGACCCAACTTCAGTTGGTTACTTTTCGGCGACTACAAATTGGTAGTCTCAGTTGCCACAAGACCTCTGCATTGTCATGTGGAAGACTGTTCTATCAGATTTTCATAATCTGCATTATCTTTTTGTATTCTGTATTATTATTTTAGTACAGACATTAGAAAAGATGTGAACACTTGACATGTTTCATATGCCAAAGGATATTTGGAAAGAATGCATTTCAGATGTGTTTAAAATACTCAAAGTACATCAGTCAATTATAGTTTGAGTGCTGGGTTTTTGATATTCAAGTGAATGAAGACAAATACACCGAAATAAATATGTTTCGACGTACCTTTTTACGCCATTGAATATTCATAAATTTGTTTTTAGTATTTATGACATATTTGCCAAATACATATGTCTTCATGCTTAGGACATATTTATTATAAATATGTCCATAAAGACTTCATCAAAACCGATTTGTGCTATAGAAAAGATTTATTTTAATTTCTTTCCAAAAACAATACTATTCCTCTGAAGAATTTTGGAAGCCTTGGCAAAACTATGCTTTATTACGAAACGAATCATACCTCATTTTAAAGGTTATTCATCTAACATTTTTGTTCTGTAAGACATTTCAGCAAAAGCGATTTGCTCTATAGAAAAATTAATTTTAATTTTTTGGTGCACAGTACTGTGTTTTTTGAGTCATTTCGGAACTCATGAAGAAACTATAATTTATTACGAAACCAGACGTAGTTCATTTTAAGGTAACTCATCCTACGACTTACAATGATAGAAAGTGTCGAGGCGCTATGCTACAAATGATTACATTCAGACACAAGAATGTAGAAGAAATATAGAACGAAGCATTTCCTTAGCAATGGTCGGGATGTTTCGGCACTTATAAGTCCAGATTTGTCAGGCCTAGCCGACTTTTGCACACCAAACTTATTTTTGCCTTGTTAGTTAAAGAAAACAAATTTATAATACAGAAGAACCCTTTGCGGAATACAAAATAAAAACACAATAAACCATGACCAAGTGTTAATAAAAAAATTTTACATCCTGCCAGAATAAAAAGCTGATTACAAATATTATTTAAACAAATTTCTTCCAGAAGTTTTTTCAACGGCATCTTGATGTTGTACATACATGCGTATGAGCAACATCATATTTGCTCTTGTTAACATATCAAGTATACGTATCTGGTGCAGATTTATAAGATCAAGTGGCAATAAAGCCATATTACTTTATTTCACATTACGTTGAGAAACAATGTCATATAATAATATAAGATATTACTCTGGAAGAAGTGGAACAAAGTCATAGTTAAAAGGTTTGCATAAGAGAAATTATTCAATGAAATATTATTTTCTTTAAAGAATTAAACATTTTTCGTTTCGAACACTAAACCATGCGTCGTTTCCTAAAGTAAAGACTTCTTCCTTGTATTATGTCAAAAAACAGTTTCGTATCTTAAAGCGTTTATGCATAACTTTTTATAGCCAGGCCGATTTTTAATACACCAGAGGAGCGCAATGCTTCAGAAAGCGAATCCGGAATCCGATATACCACAGAGCAGCAAGTCCTTGCGCATACTATAAACGTAACACTAAAAATAATGAAAGGATCAATAACACCATAATAAGAAATAATGCCATAAGTGAATTTATGGTCTTATTTCGTAATGTTCAATAAAGTAGCATGGCTTTATTGCCTATGGGCCTAAAACACTACATCTACAAATGAGGCTGCAGAGATCAACTTTAAAGAAAACCTCCCTTGGGGCAGGCATATTTGAAAGATTGAGAGCATGAATTATATATTTAAAATTTTGGAGATGTTCATATAAAGCGGTTGGCCGTCCTTTTCCAGAAAAAGTTGTTCCAATTATGGCTTATTGTAGTTTTTCCAAAGAGAAAAATCAAAATTGCTGAGAATAACTTATTTCATGCTGTCTCCATTAAAAATGGGAAAGAAATGTTTTAAATAAGATTCCAAAATATTAAATACATATTCGTATTGACCTGAAATAATTGGCTAAAGATGATACATTCGTTTGTTTTAACGTTGGAACAGTAACCATAAATCGAATTTCCCACAACGGCAGGATGCATCTTTTTAGCATAATTGACACTGTGAGCTGATCTAGAAAAAGCTTTCATACGCTGAATACGAATATAGTTAATATAAATTTGTATAGGAAGTAATGGTCTCCTTAGTCCAGCAGCTCCATACTATTGCTCTAATACACATTTCATTACCAGAGTAACGTATAAAAAATTTAGAATATCTCAATATTATAGTTCTCCAGACACAAAATGATTAATAATTACTTGTTACAAGTAGGTAAAACTTTTTTACTGCAAAATTCTTTTAGGTCCGCCTTCCCACAAAATATTTACTGACTAAAAGAATTCGGTTACTGGGCATTAATTTTTTTCTTCTTAATATGCTGAATTATCACACTCACCAACACAGCAACATTCGTTGCACGGCAACTTCAGATCAATCAAAATGCTAATTTCATTTGAAACAAATTCATTACATTTTCATTTAAAAATATACTTTCTGGAAAATCCTTTATGTAAGAAAAATAAATCATTTCTTCAATTTAATCTAGTGAATATTCTCTAACAAACTTTATTACTGCAATCAAACTGCAAGCAGATCATCATAACGATGATGGAAAAAATAAAAATATAAAAATTCTTTCTAACAGTAGGACACATGAGACTGTTGTGTATTTGAAATTCATATTTATATATATGGCAATAAGCCAAAATATTATTAAAATATTTCCCATATGCACATCAGCTCTTCCAATATTTATTGCAATCGCACTAACGCCCCGCAGCCGGTTCAAAGGATAAGTTGATTTGAAATAAAATAAAGAGGAAGTAAATTTTGATATGGAAAAATATGCGTTGAAGATTAAATTTTGGAATTAAACTTTTTAAGTCAACAAAATACATTTTGACAAAATAACATTTGGCAGGAACTAAATTTTTTCCGATATATGTGAAGAGAAATTTAATAAATTTTTTTAGAAATTATGTATTTTTGAAATACATATGTTTCCTCAATAACTTCATAAAAAGCAAAAGTTGTATAGAAAGAGACTCTTTATTAATTTGTTTTCTATCTGAGTAAATAAAGAGTTCTTTTTGTGAAAAGTTTGAGCGGAAAAAAATTTAAATTTTAAGAATAACAAAACTTTAACCAAGTGCGACTCAAAAAAAAAAAAGAAATTATTAAAAATTAACTTAAGAAAAACAAAACACAATGTTCGACATATTTTCCAAAATAATTGTTAAAATATGTATTAACATCTCAAAATTGTTCATATTTTTATAACACTTTTAATTAAAACATTATTTAAGCTCAATGTCTTATTTAATGGTTAAACAATTTTATTTTTAAATATCAATATTTCGATACTCATTGAGTGTCATCGTCAGGACTCTGTAGTTCTTTAATAAATATCAATTTTATTATTAAAGGAATAAAATATCCTGAAGGTAATATTCAAATAGTATCGAAATATCGATCTTTAAAAAATAAAATTATATTAAGACTTTGAGCTTAAATAATATTTTAATTAAAAAATGTATTGTTTGTTGTTATCTCAGCTCTTTTTTGTACCACAACAATTAAACAAACAAAAAACATTAATAATTCTATTCAGCGTATTTTTTTATAAAGGGTTTCATTTTGGCAAACCCGTTTTGGGAGCTCAGCTGTTTTCATGTAACATGTTACAGTCAAACATGTTCAGTTTGAAGTGAATTTTATTATCAAAATTCACGCTCTGTTAAGAAAGTGCATCGTCCACTTTTTTATCGGAAAGTTGTGTTCAGCGACGAAACTCATTTCAGGTTGAATGGATAGCAAAATTGTTGCATTTGGTGTGTAGAGCAGCCATAAGCAATGCATCCCGAAAAAAATCACTGTTTGGTGTAGATTGTGGGCCGGTGGCATCATTGGATAGTACTTTTTTAAAGACTGCGAAGGCAGGAATGTTACTGTGAATGGCAAGCGCTACGGTACGATGATTTGGCTGACATGTGGTTTCAACAAGACGGTGCCACATGCCACACAGCACGCGAAACAATGGCCCAATTGAGAAGCGAGTTTGGTGAACAGTTTGTTTTACGTTGGGTCCGGTCAATTGGCCGCCTATATCGAGCGATTTAATGCCTTTAGACTTATCTTAAGGCTCATGTCTATAGGAACAAGCTCGCACTGGAAGCCAATATTGAAGAATTTATTCGTGAGATACCTGCCGATATGTTGGAGAGAGTATGCCAAAATTAGACACAGGATACGAACCATTTGAGACGTAGTCGCCGTCAACATTAACAACAACATGAATGCATCTTTAAACTTTAAATTATATAGATCGTTCTATCGACTCAAATAAAAATTTCTAAATTTTATGTGTTTTGTTTTTTAAATCTAATTCGAAAGCTCTTAAAAATTCACCCCATATAATTATGAAATACTGTCATCATATTCGCTCCTTTAAAGCCAACACGACACATCTCAAAAAACCAAAATTTTTCAGTTATAGATGAGAAATATTTCTCAATCTCCTTTTTTATATAGGAAAAAAATAAGATCTTATCTGAAACTAAGCTCCAGTTATATCAAAAACTGTCGATTTGGCCTTTAAATTAAGCAATTTTTAAAAGCAGTACTCGTGTAGACGAATCTCAAAAAATCAAAATCAGAAAGGAAAAAGTATTTCTCTATATTCTTTACATATTTCAAAAAAAAAAAACTAAAATTATATCTGAAGATAAGCTAAATTTATACCATAAAGTTTCGATGTAGAGGCCAAAAGCTTTAAAACTTTAATAATTTTGCCAAGTTTATGTTTTTTTTTTTCTCTTTTTTTTCTTCAATGTTGCATTAAAGAAGGGATGTCTTATTATTTACTATATAAGCCAAATGATATATAAAAAAAATCAGACCACAATTATTATGAAAATTTTTTTTCTACGAAAACAAATTGGATTTGCTTTTCTCGAAGTATCAACTTTAACGTTTTATTTTCGAATATGCCATTAAATATACAGTTGAATTTTAATGCACTTGATATAAAAAGAAAATACACAAAAGATACAATAAAAATCTATCACAAAAAATATGAGGAGGAACTTACAAGTCATTTGAGATTGGCTAGAAAACTCATATCTGGAGATAATCTCTTCTCTAGATAATGGCCATGACTATGATACATTAGTTGAAAAAACCGAATATTTCAGTCATCAAATATGCACAAGTATCAGGACATCACATCAATGGAATAATTCATTGCACAAAATCGGTGGTTTTTGGGTAAATCCAAATGACCGTAGCGATGCAAACAAGGTATAAAGGCGTTATTCTCGGTTTTTCTGCATCAAGACCCCAGTTTCTGCTTACAAAAGGTCGCACAGGGATTTATTATGAATATCTAAATAAGATTTATAAAGCCATAGTTTTCGTACCACGATATCTAATCGCATAGAAAGATCCAGGGTATATGATAAGGAAAGGTATAGTAAGGCTTATAGGACTAACAACACATTGAACAAATTACTCAGTAGGACAAAGGATAATATTAATAACTTGGATAGATCTCATATATTCCACAAAATACCGTGTAAGGGTAACGATAGTGGGGATTGCGATAAAATAAATATATATATATATATATTGAAAGTTAGACTTGCAGGACATAAATTGTTTATTATGTTATCGATGTAATTACTTTAAATATTTTCTGAATATGTGTTTATTTATTGTTATTTCAGATATGACAGTTGGTTATTGAGACTTATTATTTTCATGTTACAGGAGTTACTAAAACACATTTTAGAAAACTTAAAACTATAAATTATTATTTTAATAACATTCATATTAGATTAGGCAACTCGTTTGACAAAATTATGAAAGAAACATTAAAGCATAAAAGCTAATTTTTGTCACAACAGTGCCTGCTCCCAGCACTTGTCTATTAATATTTCAATTTTATATAATATAAACATCTACCCTTAAGATTGAAATATCGATTAGTAAAATTAAAAAAAGAGAGACCTTAAGCTTGAAAGAAGTAAATTAAATTGACCAATAACTATACGAAATGCTACTGACATCAACTATAGCTTTAAAATATATTACTGACAATGCAAAAGACTGGTCGTCTCAACAATGTTCATCATCTATGGATGTAACACTACGAATGATGTGACTTCCTAGCCAGGAGCAAACATGTCATAAACTTCTCTAATCTAATAAAATCGTTTATTATTATTACAATTGTCATAAATTAGGCGGTCCGAAACAAGGGCGTAGCCAGGATATGAAATAGGGTGGTGCCACGAAAATTCTGATTTTTTATGATTATGATTTTTTATGATTATTACAAATTCGATCTATTTGAGGAGTACTCTGCGTGGATCTTCTGAAAATTTTGCTACAATTTTTTCCAAAAATTCGTTCTTCTCGGTTACCAATTTTCGGTGGACGCTTAGCATACATAGTCCTGCAATATACAATATACTTATTTTTTTAAAATAAGTAAAATTGCATATTATTATACCCTTTAAACGAGCTTCAGTCATTGTGGAGCGCAACCATGTTTTTACTTGCATTAAAGTGCTAAATGACCGCTCAACAGTTGCAGTAGTGCACGGCTGTGACAATGAAATTAATAACGCCTTCCTTATATTTGGATAAAATAATCCAGCGTATTTCAAAATACTCGCCAGCTATAAGTCGGCTAATTCGTCTTTACCCATTTTTTTGTTGCCAAGAATTATACCAATGCTCAATTTCTTCTTCCAAATCATCCAACTCATAAAAATGCTCAATCGTTTTTGTGGCATCTTTAAGCTCTTCCAGCTTCAAAGAAAGCATGGTTGATGGGTGCAAACAATGAATTGCAAACGCTGGCCTATTCTCTTCATTAAATCTTCTGTCCAGTGATGAAATTAAAGAATTTATGTAAGGAATGTATATAGATCGCTTCCAGTATTCAGCAGGTGATGAAAATGGGGGATTTGAACAGTGAGTTTGACGAGAGACTATCCTTGGAACAGACATCTCTATTCCTAAATTGGCTGTGTTTTCTTGAATAGAAAAAATCAATCCGTCCACAATACCCTGTGCATTTCTTAATAATTTTATATTGTATGCATGTAAAAAAAGTATTATAGAATTAGGTGGGTGCCACGGCCCTCTAGGCCCATACCTAGCTACGCCCATGGCCCGAAATAAATTTAATAAATATTCCTAAAAATTCTGCAGTCATCTCTTAACATTTTTGACAAAATAATTTTATTTTAAGCACTTCATGATTATTAAATGATTTTGTAAGGCCATATTGACTACCCCTCGTACATAGATAAGTAACAGATTTTTTAGTCTATTGCATTCTCAGCGTAATGGAAGAAGTTGAAAGTTTTATTTTGTATAATTTATCAGACATAGAAAGAAAAAAAACTTTTCAGAAATATTTTTGATTTAGGTGTATAATAATTTTACATAAAAATAAAATATATGAAAAATTCCAAGGAACGACATTTAACAGACTGCAACTCCAACATTATTCTTAAGAAATATTATTTTTAGCACATATTTTTCGTTAAAATCATCTCCATCTACGAGTACATGTCCATTTAAATAATCGTAATATGAATCAATCTCCTCGCTGTTGATCATCAACAGAAGTAAACTTTTTCTTTATGGACAAACACATAAAATGTGAATAGGAAAATAGGCTAGAGAAGAGAAGCTTAGAGGGAGTAGTATTTAAGGATATTCGATTTGAACTTTTCCACATTGAAATTAACAGAAAAGACTTCGGCAGAGAGATAATTCCATATATGAATTATTCGGGTAAAGAAAAAATGTTCTCTGTAATTCAAAGTCATTTCGCTGGGACATCAACCTCATAAGGATGTTCTCTTGATGAAAAACTAGTTGTTCTTAAAAAAAACATCGAGTTAATGCGACCATATTCCATTGCAGTAGGAATATAATAGGGAGACACACCCCGCCACTGCATCGATGCTCTAGAGAGTCATCAAAGATGGCTACACAGCAGCCTTCGATGAGCTTTTTTGTCCTCTCTTCTACGTGGTCAAGCAACTTCAAAATAAATTTTATAGCAACGGCTTTTCATTTTAAAAATAATAAAACTTTAAAATTTAACTGTCATAAATTTTTGTTGAATAGAAGTGCTTTATTTAACAAGGGGTTTGACGTTGATTTGCTAAATAATGCCATCAATGAAATAAATACACATTATCGTTATATCAATATATATTTCGCACATAATAAAAGTTAAATTTGAAAAATTGCTTAACGAACTGTGAAATGAAAAATTCTATACTTGGAATTTTTAACTGCAGTCGTCTACTTTACTTCTATTCATATAAAACCAATATCCATCTCCTAAAGATGTTGTAACATTAAACAAAGTCAATAGTCAAGGATTACAAAGCTTTAATAGGGTATTGAAAACCTTCTATTTGAAATTTTGCAATCAACAATCTGGAAGGAAATAAAACTTTAAGACACAAAAAAAACATTTTCTTTCGAAAATTGTAAAAAAAGCTGTAACTAATAAAAACAAATACCCTATTGAACAATGGCTGCAGGGGAAAACAGTTTTCACACAATTTTCCGTCTTTCTTTAAAACGAAACATTATATTGATATACAAGTATGTGCCAGTGTGCTTCTTAA
The DNA here is from genome assembly GCA_963681545.1 of Germaria angustata. NCBI lineage: Eukaryota > Metazoa > Arthropoda > Insecta > Diptera > Tachinidae > Germaria > Germaria angustata. Next base: position 50,000,975 of record OY813001.1, on the reverse strand, counting down.
AATTGTTTTAAAGGCAACTCGTAATCCAACTAAATAAACTTGCAGTTTTCTTTCCAAGAGCACAATACGAATTTTTTTTTAGGAAAAAATTAAATACATACAAATAGAAAATTTCGTATAAATTTATTGCGAACTTACATGTTCCTTTATAAGTAGAATGGATAAATACTTTTTTATAATTTTTTTTAAGCAGAAAAGACTATTTATAAAATTTTATTAAAGCTTTTCTCAACTTTATTATTTATGGAACAGCATTTCATAGACTTTATTAAGACTCAATCCAACACATTTTCATTAGTTTCGCAGCGGAAAATCATAAAAGTCCTTCTCAAGGAGTTTCCAAAAATCCATAAATACTAATTTCTTCAAATCTCTACTAAACGAATATATTTCTGCAACTAATATTATATTTCGTCATATAAGCAAAATGAAATTGCGACTATTGGCAGGGGTCTACTTTTCACATGTAATTAATAATAAATCTTACAAATATATTGTTTATTGTTGGTTTCGCTGGGCATATGCCTGGATTTCATTAATGCTAATCATATCATTAGTACACTTTAGCCCAATCATGTTGGAAAAGCAAATAATAAATTTCTTAACAAATTAATTAAGACAATATGCTTTACATGAAAATCGTTGTGAAAATTTGGTATATACATGCGAGGGTACGATTATAAGTCCACGACTTTTTGAATGAAAGACCTTTTTCAAAAAAAATTATTTTAGTTTTCAACATAGTCTCCTTTAAGTTTTATACACTTTGTCCAAAGTTTCTCCAATTTTTTTATTTCCTTCAGGAAAAATAAGATTTATCGAAGTCACCGAAATAGGCATTTGTTTGTGAGATGATTTCAACGTTGGGGTCAAACCTCTTTCCGCCGAGCCATTTCTTTAGGTTTAGTAACAAAACCGATGTGTAGCCTAATTCAAGGAATTTCATCATGGAAACTGCGCATGTGAGCACCTCTGCATTTTCCTTTTATGAAAAAAAGTTTTCTTGGTCCAAAGCTATTGACGTTTTCTGTCCAGATCCTCAATAAATCAACCTAATAACTTGGCATAATATTTAATGCTGATTGTGTTACCTTTTTAGGAATATTCAATATTGATTATACCGAGTGCATCTCAAAAAATGATCGTCATGACTTTTGCGATTCACTCCGAGAAGCCCACTGTGTTGGCTGCTGTTTGGTCTGGTCTCTAATTTGGTAGATCAATGTTTTCTCTACGATTACGAATTGGCGCAAAATCTCGTCCATATTACGGTTTAATAAGGTCAACCACTCTTGGGAAGCTGTTACACGATTGTGTTTGTGGTCGATTATGAGCAAACGCGTCTCCTACCCAAGTGATCATTCAAAATTAAAAATATTGCGCTATGTGATATTTCCATGAATTTCACAGTCTCTTACACTTTCAATCTCTGATCAGCCAATACCATATCGTGAATTTTTTCAACTGTTTTGGAAGTACAGAGCTCATTTAGGAGGTCAGAACGTTCAGTACCTTCAGTGCATATACGTCCACAACGAAATTCAGTAAATCACTTTTTTACCATTGAAATTGATAGTGCAGAATCCGCGAAAAATTTATCAAGCTCAGATTTGGTTTGATGAGCACACAAATTTTCCTTTTTCCATTTTCTGTTCAAATCACGCAATAATCTTCTATCTTTTTCCATGACTAATTTACCATTTCGCATTAAATCACAAAAAAATTTCATCAATTGTTATTAATAAAATCAATTTTTATTTGCAGAATGCAGTAGTAATGCAATGTGACCATAAAAAATTCAAAAAGGAAGATATAATTAAAGGACACGAAACGCTAAAAAATATATATGTTTGAAAAAAGCTTATTTTATAAAAATTTTACTTTAAAAAAAGCAAAAGTACTTTAAGTAAAATATAAAAAAACGGTTCCTCTACGGTTACGGTTATTCGCCATATTCAAAAACAGTAAAAATAGAAATAAACCACTACGTAACACACGACGAATTTCGTCCTACGCTCTCATTGTGTGCACCTCGTTACACACAAATACATTTTATTTTCAATGACGAATATTCGCAACGATAAATTCGTCGTTTTTTCCAGTTTTGTTTGTAGCGAAATTCCTGATTTTTTGTTTCTTTTTATTGAGTTTAAAATGATGGCTGATAAAACGATGTATTAATCGAAGAAGTTGGCCGCACAGGGCAACTACCAAAAATATATGGCATGAAAATCGATAAACTTGGCGACTGTGCCCAAGAAATTTTATACATACATATATACGCTTTGACATTACTCATCCATAAGTTCGTTCTTGTTGTTGTAGATTTATTTATTTGTTGAAAGATTTATTTTTTTACGTTATTTATTTATTGAGAGATTCAAGTGACTGATATCCTGAAATAAGCACTAGCGATATATCAAAGATATAAACTGTCTCAAAACTTACAAAAAGTAAATAAATAAATTCAGCTTACCTTTCAACAGAAAAGCAACTTTTCTTAAAGTAACAACTTTTGCAAGTTCTGCCAAAAAAAAAAAATAAATCTTTAAAGCCAACCAAACACTTCACTTAAATATTGTACTATTTTGGCACAAACAACCATTCATTTTTCTTTAGCCAGGATTAATACATCTGTGGCTTAAATTTGCACACACATTGAAATTAATCTGGGTTTTTTAAGCATATTTTTCAAGCATATGCCCACAATAGCACCTCAGTAAACAAATGTTAAAAAGTTTTTAGATGTTTCCCAAAATTTGATAAACAATACTTCATTAAAATGTTCACTGGGACACTATAACTATCCCTTGCAATGAATGTCTATGGACGAGTATCCAAGACATGTCATTATTGCAGCACAGGTAACGTTTAAACCTGTGCCAATCTATGGCATAATTTCATAAGGACATACATAATGGTTTGAGCATTAAGTGCAATTGAAATCATTTTAGTTCATTGTTTAAACAACACACGAATACGTGCAACATACGAATATTTGCAATAAATGTTTTGCAAATATTTTGGGGGCCGTAAAACGTTATGAATATCCATAACAATTTTCAGAAAGCAGATTAAAGTTTTCGCATGAAAAACTACAAAAACAGCAGAATAAACGATAATTAGAGTTTCATGATCTGTATTACTTACATGGATGGGAGTATGTGCATGGAAATATTAGGTGCAAATATTTACCTGAAAATACAGAAATTGGTAAAACAAAATTATATTCAGAAATGCACTTGTGGTAAAAGTAAAATATTTTTCATATAAAACAAAACTAAAGAGACGTTGGAAGGATTCTTCAATATAAAATAACATGAGTTAAAAAATCATAATAATAAATAGAGGGAAAGCTAAATTTTCCTTGTAAATGTTTTCTAGCCTAATTCAAAATCACTTTTAGTTGGTATTCTGAATTACTACTTACTTTGTTGCGGCTTCACCTGTTCATATAACGACATTTCATTAGTCACTAAGACAACTCATCAGTGACTTTTAAGCAGTTCGAAAACATTAAACCTCTTATAATTATGTCAAAACATGCAAATACAATATGAGAATTCTCTATTGTATATGAATGTTACAATATAAATAATCATAGTATATTGAGATTGATTTTATACAATCAGTACAACAAACCACTTTCAAACTTTGACACTTGATAAAGGTCATATTGTTTAAGCTGCATGCGCCAAATTCAATGTCGTTTATTTAGTCTGTTTTATCGAATTAGTGTTCAACAAGGCGTGCAAACGATAAAATTCTTTTAACAAAATGGGCATTTCAATCGGTCAACGTTTTGTGCCCTTCTCCTATGTTACGGTCGCAATAATTGCCCTACCGAGAACTCCATCCACAGAGTAGTTGATAAATTTGAAACCACTGGTTCAGTAAACAATAAACTAACACCCGTACAATGACGAAAAGCAAGATCTGTCAAAACCGTCACCGCTGCCCGTCAGAATATGCATAAGAACTCAAACTTGTCGAATTTTGATTCATGGCTTGGCCTTGTATCCGTACAAAATTCAAATAAGCCAGAAACTGAAGGTAAACGACAATAGTAAATGAATTGCGTCCGCTGAATAGGCCCTAAATCAGTTAGAAACTGAACCTAATTTTCATATAAAACCATCTTCAGCAACGAAGCCCATTTTCGGAGGAATGGGTATGTCAATAAACGAAATTGTCGAATTCGGGACGATAGCAATCCACATGAGATCCAAGTGCGTTCAAAGTATCTGTTTGGTATGGATTTTGGGCTGGTGGTGTTAACGTTATATCTCTTTGAGAACGACGTTTGTCAGGCCGAAATCTATAGGTCGATGACTACCAACTTCTTTTAGCCTGAATTAGATGATATTGACTAAAATGACATGTGGTTTCAACAGGGTGGCACAACATGCCGCACAGCACATGATACATTGGACAATCTACAAGTGCGATTTGAGGGCATGGTCATCCTACGTGAAGGTGATGTTAACTGACCACCAAGATGGTGCGATTTGATCCCGTTAGACTTTCTCTTATGGGATTTTCATAACTTTCAAGTCTACGCGAATAAACCACTGCAGCCCTCAAAATAATCCATGTTATGGGTCAAATTCAGCCAGATGTATGCGCCAGAGTCGTAGAAAATTTGACATTTCGAATGCGCGCCTCCCAGCAAAACCACGGCAGATAATTGCATAAAGTTATATTTCATACATAATTACATTGATATGCTTATCAAATGAACAAGATATTTCACTGACAACTCATTTACACTTTGTTTTATTTAATTTTAATAATAGGAAGCACTTAATGAAAGATCCTTAATTTCATTTTTTTGCAGTCTGTATACATTTAGATGCTCTTTGGGTGCTAATGGTTATGTTTATCCGGCTAGACAAAAAACCAAATCCTCATTTTATGTACTTAATATTGAAATTTATCAATCATCATCGTCAGACTCCATTAGAGAATTATATTTATTAATTTTTAACCTTAAACGGTTTACAATTGACGGGGGACGTAAATTTAACTACTAGCTGGAGCAACATTTCAGTTCCCCCAAAAACCATATCCGGACCCGAAACGTTCAGTTCAAGCGTCATTACCATTGAAACTAAGATTCACTAGAAAAATAATACGGGTTTCTTTAATTTCTTTAGTTATGAACAAAGTTTGTATACACTCTGCCAAACCTTTTACAAATATTTTGTTATTTTAATTTTTTATATATTATAACCTTAAGGCGTCTCATATGAACTAATTTTTTGTTAGTACCAGATAAGAAACAGTGGGTTAAGTACGATACCGGCAATTCATTGATGGTACTGAAAACTTATCAGTAGACTTCATCCTGAATGCATATAAAAATTTATTTAAATATTTAATTCCCACAATATTCCAAATACTTTTGATAAATTTTCCAACAACAAAAAATAATAATTATTACCAAATTCACTTTTAAAAAAATCTTCATTATTTATTTTTTCAGCAAAGGTAATTTATTTCATATTTCCTCTCTTGCTTCTCCAAAATATTTAACTTATTTCTTTTCTCATACGTTTATTTTCCAGCGAAAGTTAATAAAACTCTTCTTTTCTCTCAACAAAATCAGTTCACATTTCATTAAGCAGTCAATATTCATAGAGAAAAAATATTCGTAAATACTAAAACTTGTACGAACAAAGTTTCAAGAGAAAAAAGCAAATGATTTAAAACAAAGTAACGAGTTGAAAATCATTGGCAACTTTTATGTTGCTTATTGCAACACAACAACATAAGAAGGATTGTTATTAAAAATCGCAAAAGAGCTTTTTTTGTTACTTTGAAGAATGTTTTTTTTTCAGGGACATTATTAAAATTACAAAAACTAGTGCAGGTAATAAAAGTCCTGTAGATTTTTTTGTTAAACTTTAGAGAGTTTGCAACAATTGGCAAAAGCTTATTAAAAACGGTTTAAGCAAAACTTGTTGTTTTTTGGTACTTCGTAAAAAAATAGGAAAATAAAAATTACAGATGGAATATTGCAACATAAAAGGAAGTAGTCGTGACAACCTAAACACCAATCACTAATATTCATTTACGATGCACATCTCGAAAAGAACGAATTTGTGTCCCTATTTATAGTTCCAATCGAATTTGTTTTATGTTTTTTATGTTCATTTCCAAAATGTAACATTGAGTGCAACGCAAGGCAGTTTTTGAACAGACTGTACTCGAAAACTACTTAAAAGCTTCTTTTTGCTAGTAGTAGCCTGGACTAGTTGATATCATTCCCGCAGACTCACCTCATAATTTCGATGTAGTTACCCATTGGCTAATAACTGTTTTAAACCATGTTGATATCGGTTTTAACAAGTACAATATGGTCTTCATTTCGATGGGAAATTTAAATGACATCGCACTTGAGATACGTTTTTACTCATTTAAAGACGTTTTTACTCATTTAAGGTAAATTAGCACACAGGATATATTATGAAATTTTTTGTGAACTAAAAAACTTCCCCTGATGACTTTCATGAATGCTGAACTCATTCTCATTTGTAGGACATCAACCGGCAAATCCGTCCTGTTACGCTTTAACCTAAAGTTCTAACGCAATTTTTGTAGAACATGGTTGTTAATCCGCTGTTTAAAGAAACTGATACCATACATATAAAATCGGTCACTTAAAGAAATTATGGAATAGTGCCGGTATATGCCCTAGACATGATGTCACAGCGAGTGGACATGCATCAGACCCTGGCCTCTTTAGGTGTTAAAGACAGTCATTTAGGTGATATTATTCTATTGTATAGCAGTCTGACGGAAAACACTGCAGCTCGCCACAAATTTATGTTGCTTAGAGGGTATATTAAATACAATGGAGACTTTGTTTTTTTTCTAAGGCTAGTATCCCTGCGTCGTGATTTTTATTGATATTCTATGCGGTTATTCCAGAATTTTAGGTACCATTTCTTTTAATCTTATTACCAAATGGTATATAACAGATTTTCTTTAAGCATCTACAGCACAATCCAAATTCATACCACGGCATGATAGAACACGGAAAACGAAGTGTCCTTCAATACTATGTATCAAATAATAATAAAAAAATTAATGTACTCGTATTATATGTGTGAATTTTTTGTTTTTTCTATATCAAATTATTTATGTATGATCTGCTTGTAGCAAGAATATTTCGTTATAAATTTCCACATTTTTATCAATTACAGCACATGTTGCAAAGCATTAAATACGTATGAATTTTTCAAAAATTATATTAACATTTTGACAGTTTCACATTAAACTTAAAAGCCTGTCAGTAACTGTTTAGCTGTTATTATTGCTGTCAGTTGCTTTTAGCAGCCGTTAGTGTTCAATGGCACGAAAGTGAATATTCAATAAATAAAAAAATTTGAGGGAAAAAACAGTCATTGTACCATATTTACTATTAATTAATTACACACAGTTCTGTCCTTGCGTTACTGTATGCCAGTTTAATTAATTTAAAGAAATCAAAGCGAATTCTTAACCGGTGGAATTGAGAGTGCAGTTGGTATATTTTTTTATTTTAATCCATTAAATATACAAATTTGTTCATTTATTTTGATTTATCTCCTATTAATTTAAAAAAAAAAACTCTTTCTTTATTTCTCTTGCAACATGTGTTCAACATTGAATACATTGTATCGTACATGTTGCAAGAGAAGTAAAATAAATTCATATCGAACATAATTTGTTTTTTATGCTATTTTTATAAAAATGTTCTGAGCCTATTATGACTACTATATTGTAATATTCAAATACCATAATAATTTATTATTTGAATGTTTTGATATAAACATTATGAGATTGAATAATTACAAACGTCTTAGAAGTTCACGGACGATTTGGTTTAGCGAATAATGAAATTCCGACATATGAACAACTAAAGCCACAACAAACAAATTTTTGAAAATCTAATTATTCAGTTGATTAGAATATCCCAAATAATAAATTTCAATATTAAGTATTTTCAATAATTCTCAAGTTATTCACAAATACATAATATTATGAAAAAAAATTCTTTGTTATTAAGTGTAATAAAAAATTTCATTTTGTTGAGTAGTGCAACTTGAAAAAAAAGTACTTTCTTCACCACTTAAATTCTATTATACATCACACAAACAGCAACATGGGAGTCAGGCTTTTATTATAGTATTTATGAACTCTACAACTCCATAGATAGAAGCCAATCGATTTTCTAACTCTGTAATCTAATCACATAGTTAGAAAATCGATCCCAGCACTTATATTATATTTAAGTGGAACTAAATATTAAAACCACTTTCATATTATGATTTTTTGTTTGCGTATTAGAAAAAGTTCCAATGATTTTTCTATAGACAAACTCTATCATTAAAATTTTAATTTTTAGTTCCTTTCTAAGCCTTGATAAACTAAAATATATAGAAAAAAAAACTTCAAGCAAATAAATTTGTTCAGAAAACTTTTTATTAAAATTATTTTTTAAAGTTTAATGTCAAAGAGCAAAAATTGAATGAAAAAACTCGCATAATAAAATGCTTAATAAGTAAATAAACAAAAGAAAAGCATTATTCATTTTGAATAATATTATTTTTCACCCAAAATCGATTCAATAAAAAATTTAAATTATATAGATTTCCATTTATTCGTTTTCCTGGTTAAAAATTTTTTATTTCCGCTCTTTTGTTATTTTTACATTCCATTGATATTGGTGGCGACGTAGCCAGCTTGTATTCGACAAATTGATTGATCGATGTTGGTCAGAATAAAATTCGAACTGTGCAAAAAAAACAACAAAGAAAAACACCAAAAAAAATTTATGTATATCACAAATGAATATAAATGCCGGAACGAGGGTTCTTCAATTATTGGGAAATGAATTTGAACTATATAAAAAATTTAAACATTCATTTCATTATTTTAAAAGTATTCAAGCGCATATAAATATACAAAAACCAACAATTAAAAATATGATTGAATTTTAATAAATTAAAAATTTCTTTAAGACACCTTCAAAGACACTGGAATACGCAAACTTCAATTTGAATTATTTTATGAAGTAGAGATAAACGCAGGATCAACTTCGCAGGATTATCAAAAGCAAAAAGTTTTCCAGTCTATTAATTTCTTTTGTAAATCAGTAAATTATCCGGTTTTTACTTATTTTTCAGAAATCCTAGTCATATCATTGAGAAGGTCATAAAGCATGGATTTTGCCACAATAATGCTTCGTTTGAATTACTATTTTTTGATAGGATAAGAACACAAAATCAAAATTCATGATAACTTCGTTCAAAACCGAAATACATTTCATAAAAAATTTTCAATATGAGAACCGTAACAGGCTCTAAATAATTCCAGCAATTGCCAAAAATATTGCTGATACGTCGTAAATACTTTTTATTTTAAAAATGCTCAATAAATCTCTATATTTTTTGCCATTTTTATAATAATTTTAATTAAAATATTAATATAAATTGAGGCCCTATGCTCCTTATAGGATCGATGGGAACATATATATATATATATATATATATATATATATATATATATATATATATATATATATATATATATATATATATATATATATATATATTAATATAAATGATTTTCCTGAAAATCATACTCAATAAGTATCGAAATGAGGACCTTGAGCTTAAATAATATTTTAATTAAAATTTTAAAATTGTTCAAAAGTATAACACTGTACCTCTGGGCGCTAAAGTGCTTAATAAGTTTTCCAACTTAAAAGTTTTCCAATTTAACCCAACATCGATTTATGTTGTTCATACTATCCTTTGGAACACTTCTTTCATTTCATTTATTTATGTGCAGCAACAAAATAATAATCCTGATTGGAAGATATTCTTGTTATTTCTTTAAATCTACTTAAAAACATAATTTTTCTTCAATGAAAAGTGAAATTTTTTTTTTCTTTCAAGAAAAAAAAATAAGTAGTAGCCACTAGTAAATTTGTATGCCTCTAAATTTGTAATAACTAATCCTAATTTGATATAAGATTATTTTCTCTGCAAAATAACAAAAAATGTTATTTTTACCCTACATAATGAAAATAGCTTCCAAATCGGTGAATAGGAGTTAAATAAGAGAATATCCTGCAATGACAAGCCCATGTTAACATCATCCTAATGATTTTTTTGGAAGCTCCTTCTTTACTGGGTATATACGAATACACAATATTTCTAACAATTTATTGCAGTTAAAGGGTGATTTTTTATCAACTTTCTTTTTGGCAACACAGTTTTTGGCAGCTCAGCTGTTTTCGTGTAACATTTCACTGTTAAACATGTTCGGTTTGGTCTCTAATTTAACCATGAATCAACTTACAAACGAACAACGCTTGCAGATTATTGAACTTTATCAATATTCATGCTCAGTTAAGAAAGTGCATCGTCCTATTTTTATCGAAAAATTGTGTTCAGCGACGAAGCTCATTTCTGGTTTTTGGTGTAAAGAGCAGACAGAAGCATTGCATTCCGAAAAATGCACCGTTTGACGTGGACTGTCTGCCGGTGGCATCATTGGGCCGTACTTTAAAAAAAAAACTTCAAAGGCAGGAACGTTACTGTGAATGGCGAGCATATTAGATTACAAATTTTTTTGCTCAAAATAGAAGAACTGGACTTGGCTGACATGTGGTTTCAACAAGACGGTGCCACACAACACATGAAATAATGGCCAAATTAAGCGGCAAGTTCGGTGCACAGTTAATTTCACGTTTGGGGCCGGTCAATTGGCTCCCTTTAGACTATTTTTTGTTGGGCTATGCTAAGGCTTGCGTCTATAGGGACAAGCAGGCAAACGGTTTACGCACTGGAGACCAATATTGAAGAGATTGTTCGTGAGATACCGTCCGATATGTTGGAGAGAGTATGCCAAAATTGGACACAGAGTATGATCCAGGCAAAGCCGCGATCGACATTTACATGAAATTATCTTTAAATATTGAATTACATAGATCGTTCTATCGACTCATTTAAAAATGTCATACATTTCTCTAAATATTATGTTTTTTTTAAACCAAATCCGAAAGCTCTTAAAAAACCACCCTTAACAATAGTCTTATTAAAAATATAAAACGTAAAAATTTACGCTTAAATACTATTACAAGGATTGAGATCCTATATTATTAATATGTAATTGGCTAAAAAATATTTTTTACGAATAATTTCATATATTTTTTCAAATATTAACAAGACAAATTAAAACGGACATTAATTTTTGAAAACCTCAGGCTAATTTTTTTAACAAGTCCAACACTCAAGAGGTGAACCCTTTTCAAACAAATCAATGTACTGGAACTAGGAAAATCGGTTATGAGAAGGAAGATAAAGAAAATATACTCTATGGATTTGAACTTTTCCACATTGAGGGTGACAGGAAATACTCCTACATAGAGATTAATCGCTGGCACATCGACACACACACAATCGAAATGAGCTGCCACATCATATTATATGTATATATGTATGTACAATAATATACAGAGTATATTTGTAAATTTTTTATATTTATTTAACAAAACAGCTATTAGAACATGCACTCAACTTTTATTCATTTGTATATTTTTTATTTTATAAAAATTTGTTAAATTTAAAACAATGCAAATTGCAATCAACTGCCACTGTGCTGCCGGCTTGTAAAAGTAACACACAACATTTACAGATTTGTTGCATATGGTAGCTTTGTTTCTACAGAATATTTGTTCGACGCGGGTGAATCTTCTGTGAGCAAACTCTCAGTAAACTAAAATTGTCTCTCAACGAAAATTTCCTGCAGAACGAACGGGTGAATTCACCTTTAGTTGCTGCAAAACTGCGCCATTTTGGTATGTCATCGAATTTTCATCGAATTGATTTTATAGTGTAAACAACTCCTTAATGTTCTCAAAAGCTTTAATAAAGTTATCGTTCAAAATTAATTTTTTACTCTCATTGCGCTGAGGTCGCTAGGTAACGTAACGAAATTAATAAATATTAAAATATATAAAATTAATAAATATACATACTTATAGTAACAAACCAAACAAGTTTGTCATAAGTTAAAAACAAAATAAGCAAATTAAAAAACATGTGTATAGTTGGTAAAGAATAGATAACAATGGCCACACTGTTGTAAGTTAGTGAGGTGGAATTTGTGCTTTCCATTACAAAAAAAGTTTTCACAAATTGTAATACGAATGAATCAAAAAAATTCACGTATTCTATTTACAGTGAAAAAGTTTGTATAAATAGCTGAAATATACATCAACTGACACCACAGAAGTGGACCAAACACAAGAACGCTGATGATGAAAGTGTAGCGGCTTTCGAAAACAGCATGTTGTTCCGTTCTGCTAGTGTTTGTCAGAATGATTTACACGTGTGTCTTTGGTGTAATTTGTTCTTTGATAACTATCACATGTAATTTGGCTTATAAAATACGATTGAACTAAGTAGCCTATTTAAATTTAAATAAAAAATCACAAACAAAAAATAAAAAGAATTTAACTTTCAGTTTCTTAATTATTTAATATCAGTGTTTTGAAAAAATAACACCAAGATCCTTTAGAGTTTTTTTTTTACAAACTTATTGCAGCCTTCAACATTTCATAATACCCTCGTATAAAAAGATAAATATAGACATTTCATTATTTGCGAATTTTTGTATAAAGTACGGGCGATTGCTGCATACTGAAATGAATGTACGAATTCACTCAACAGTAAACACAGGAACAAAATGTAAAAGACCTTTAAAATATATTCATGGAAAAAATGCCGTCTGCCATAAAATAAGGCCACATGGCGAAACAGACAACCAACGGCCCAGCATAAATAAAAACAAATAAAAAATAAAATAAGCCCAACAAGGACTTTTTGGTTTATTGGCCAGAAAGAACAAACATGCGTTTTTACTCAATATAATAAATAATAGTAGATAAATATCACAAAGATGGTTATATACATGTATGCAATATCTCTCCTCCAGCTTTCTACTATTATTGATATAAATACGATTTAATTTTTTTAAGTGAGTGTTTGTTTAACGCAAGTCTAAATAAGGTATTGTTTGTGAATGAGAAAAAATTTACTAATTATACGTCAAAGGATAAAATACAATACTATCAAGTGGTGTCTATATGAAAGAGATGGGAACGATCTATACAATAGAGGAGATAAACAGATATTAGCAGTACCTAGTAGACAGAATCAAGAAAGGCAGGCAGGCACGGAACAAAGAATAGGAACAGAAAAAGAATACTTGTCAGGGAAACACAACACTAACACAGCATCTATAACGGAAACAGTTTGGGTAGAATAATAATACGAAGAGAACAGGCCTATGTGGACAAACAGGGGGTATACAAATTAGCCTTCTTAACAATTAACAAATGGAACGGAAGATCAGAGCTAAGATTTCGGGAATACGTAAGGAACTACAATATAAAACTGCAGAACCTGGATCTACACCAGAATTGAATTTCAAAAAGAATTTATTTAAAAACAATATACACCAATACACATTAGGGAAACGGTTAAACAGCTGCATTTACAACATGACGGTTTGGAAAACATCGAAATATACAAACGGAAGAATAATAAAGGATCTCATATGTATATATATACATACGAACCACATATGGGAGGTATACAGAAAAACTCCAGCGGACCTACACAACGAAAAGTCTATATAAGGACAATGAACAAGAGCGAAACGATTTAGTGAGGAAAAGAACACTGAATATGACACATAGTCGAAATGGTTCCAAGTTCAGGGAAAATACAGAATATTTATTTATTTTACCAAAAAACATTTTTAGAAATCAATTTTTGTGACAAACGTACATACCTTTTATTTGACATGCTTGTAATATATTTTAATTTTTTTTTTTTTTTTTTTTTTATTTGGAATATTTATGCCAGTGATATTGAATTAATTAAAAAATCTTTAGGAAAATATATGTATTTTAAAAAAGGATGCATCAGAGAAAGAATAAACAAGAAAATTTAAGGAAATGAAATGCTTTTTATATGCCCTGGTTTAATGTCTGTAAAAATTTTGTCTTGTTTTTATAGTACGTGTGCAAATGAATAAACATGCTTCATGTCCTTTGCGTTTTTTTTTCCTTAGATTTTCTATTGTTTCTAATACAAGAGGAAAAACGAAAAAAGTGATAAACTCTGTATGTGTAAATTTGTTTCAAGTTTTTGTTACTTTACTGCCTGCAATAGTAGAGTTTAATGAACTTTTTTAAGTTGAAGGCTCTCGACTACATGCCGGATATGGAAGTTTTTCTAATTGCAGTAAATTCCTTCAGTCAAACAAAGTCAAAATAAGTCAAATAACAAAAACGCAAATGCAAAAAGAAGGAAAAAACAATTCTTAGTAAAAGATGTTTCAGCTAAATGAAAAGAAAAACGAAAATTAAGGCAAGGACATATATCCTTGAGAGAAACACACATACATAAACCCTATTACTAGTAGTTCGTATATTAAAAAAAACATAAAAAACAAACAAAAAAACTTAATATTGCGTCATATTGAGTTCAGAAAATTACTCGTACTCGTACACATCGCACTCGTAAACAGCCTTGAAAGGGAAGAAAATAATTTATTAATCCTCCTTTAAAGTTCAGTTTTACTATTTTTATTTTATTATTTATTTTTATTTATTTTTTTTATTTTTTTTATTTTACCTTTTGTTAGAAAAAAAAATATAAAATTACTCTGTCTTAATCTATTTCCCTACTTCCAATTAAATCCTATATATATAAAATTGGAAATTAAGATGTTTGAAGCAACTCATTGCAACAGAAAAAATTTATGATAATCAAATATCAAATATGCATAACACGATTTTACAAATTATTGAACTGGAGGAAAGTGTGTATTGGGAAAAGGTTTTAAAGATATTGGAGAGTATTTGAAAATATAGGGTTTAAGGTTAAAGTTATGTTGGTGTTCACAGTATTCTGCAACTATAATATATCGTCTCTTAAGTCCGTTTGCTGACTATAGAATCGTCTATGATGAATCCTCTTGGCAAGTAAGAAAGTATAATCCTTCTCAACTTACGCGTTAAAATGGATAAAATTCTTTTAAACTCTAATTGCTTTAACAATTAGTTGGAGAAAATATCCCAATATAATAAATATTTTTTCTATAAAAATATTTTGACTTTTAGTACCGCCTCTTCCATGTTCTGTAAACAAATTCAAGAAAAATTAAACGCTGAATAATCAGCTAATTCCTTCGTATTAAGGGAACACTAAATTAGTGTGGATCATTCCATATGAAGACTTTGATACTTAACGGTTCAATAGCCACTCAGTAACGTTTTGCGATTGGAGACCGCCGGTGTTTTTCCTCTGCAGCTCTTGAAAGTTCAAGGTCTACAATAAAAAACAGTAGCTGATTCCCTAAAATTCAGCGTATAACTAACCATCGTTTAAATTCTGTCAGACTTATTGAAAATTTAACTTCTCCAATCTGGGTCACCATGCAAAACTGCGATGCAAATTTTAATGATGTCGTATTCCACACGCAATATCATGCATTTGTCTCACAAAAGCAATCGAATTTTGCTAATATTTTACGCAAAGCTAATTTCAAATGTACGATGTCAACAACAGCCCGCCCTTGTTGAAAAGCTTTATACATGCATAAACGCCCCATTAATTTTTTCAGTCACTTTCATAGACGTCTGTTTAGGTCTTAGTCCTACAAAAGAGTCTTAGTCCTTAGAATTTTCTCCTTCTTATGAAATTCGAAACAAATGATTCAATTTATGTACTTCTTTGTTAAATGGTTGTAACCCCTCCCTACAGAAAAGTTCTTTGTTGTGGTATACTACCCAGCTGTGATTATTGGGGTCACTTTATTTATAATGTTTGGTTTGAGTGAGATCCATAACTGACATTAGCCTTACGATAGTAATAAGATAAAAGATAATCCATACCAAACAGTAGTCTGTTGCAATACAAAATTCAATGTTAAGAAATTGTTTGATGTTTGAGGAAAATCTGTTCAAGGACATACCCACCTATTCAAATATCCTTAGCTATATAGTTAGCTCTGCCTACTGAGATTTCTAAAAAATTAAGTTCTAATTATTACGACCACGATTCTTCCACATTTATTAATGAAAAAACTACATTTGTTTTTTAAAAGAAACCATTACGGAACTGTTCCCACTAGTCTGGCTCTCTTTAAATTACATATAATAAAAAAGCTCTTCTAAGAGAATAAACTTCCCAATGTTCATAATGAATTATATTCCTGCTTATCAATGCAGTTTATCTTCAAGGCCACCATCAAAAGATGTGATGACTCAGTTTTACAAATGCCTATAAATGCCAGCTAATAGCTACTGAGAGCACCCGCCTCTGTCTCATAGGCCTGATGGCCTCGTAAAATCACTTTTCTGTCACAGTAATCTAATTTAAAATTCGAGAGTGCCACAGATATAGAATACTAATTAATTACTTTGTATGGGATGGTACCCTTCTCCATACTCCTGCACCGCAATGCTGTTTATCGAGTACACACTATCTCATCAAAATATTAAAACTATTATAAAATTAACTCTGTAGTTACGTATTTCATACATACAGCCTAGTCAAATTGCAAGATTTATCTTTTTGCAAGCTTTTCGAAGTGCATAATAGCTTTTAATTTATTCTTCCAAGAAAAAGTTTTTTTCTAAATTGTGTTTGATTAGCACAAACTGGCGCAAAAGTAATGTCACAATTTGTTGACAATTTGTTATAAATGAAGAAAAACGTTTATTCGAAAGTGTAAAATTGATAACATTAATTGGAAAAAATTATATCATTTAAATAGTCACCTCCAAATTGGCGGAAATCACAATACTGTTGCGCCACATTGTAGTTAAAAATCAAAAATTAAAGAAAAATTCAGAGGAGAGAAATCTGTTGTTTTAACTGATTTTATAGTTCTTTTTTAAAAGTTAGAAAAAACTTCAATATGTAAGAAAAGTTATTAATTTATAAAATTGTTGGTTATTTTCGACATTTGAAAAAACATCAACTACGGAATATATCGGTTATTACTATGGGGTTAGAAAGTTAATTTTTTAAATAAAAGTTAAGAAAAATGTTTCTTTTGAATAAAATTAAAAATAAGTAGACCAGTTTTTAATTCAATTTTCATTTGTTTTAAACATAATTTTCAATTAATTTTGTCTACATAATGTTTTGAGTAAACATTGAAATGCTCACGGTTGAATAAATGAATGTTCTAACACTATTCTAATAAGAATATTCATATTTGTTTCATTTACAAATTGCTGGAATACTCGTAATGATCATTTATTAATATTTTTTTTCTTCGCGTGTACCCAAAACTAAAATTTAAAATTTATTTTTTTTAATATTATTTTTGCCGGAAAAAAATTGGAAAAAATTAAGCGAAAAACAACAAAGTTTTTATTTAATTTAACTTCAACCAATTTAGAGTTTGTTTCCTTGCTGTGCAATTATTTTTGTTATTCATGTTATTTTTTCCACCACTTTATTTTCCTTTTTTATCTGCGAATGTATGACTTAATGACCAAATACGAGAATTACGACAGAAGTGTTGCACATATTTTTAATGAATATAAAATGTAAGGAAAATTGTCTAAAAATGAAGAATAGTAAAAAAAATAATAGAAAAAGAAAGAAATGTTTAGGCGTGACTATTATTTATTTTCATACATCCCTTTGCTTGTAAAAATAAAATAATATGGGACGAAAAATTAAAAGATGGTACCAGAAAAATAATTTACGAAAATTTCTAGTTCCAAAAAACTTTAAAAGCAGCAAAAAAATTTTTGGCTTTAAAAAAAATCCTAAGGAGTTCAACACAAATGTTATTTTTCATTATTTTCTCTTTATTTTATTTAATTCTTTCAACTGATACCTTCACTATCAAATTGTTGACAGTAGTTGTACTTGAAACTTTTAATTTTTATTTATATTTTAATATTTCATGGGATGTCCTTTAACCACACAAGCCATGCAAAAATCATATATTAATGTATTTTTAGTTGAAGAAAACAACAATCAAGTAAATGGTGTAAATACCAAACTTCATCGAGGACATACATACATACGTCCTTGCAAATGACATCTAGTTTTTGTTTGTAGATTTAGTTTTTCTTGCTATTTATATCCTAATGACACAACTTTCAGAATATTTAACATTTATTATTTCTTGAAACTACATCTCTTTTTATTTTTATTTATAACGTCATCTTCATTCATGGGACACAATTAATTAAGAGCAAAATTTTAGTCACTGTTAATAATTCTTCACAAATGAACACTCATTAAAATGTACAATATGAATTTTTTAGATTTAAACCCAGTAGGATCAAACAACCTAAGCCGAGCTTTACCAGAAAGAAAGACTAGAAAATTGATAAGTTGAATAAAATACCATCCCATCAGTAGACTTCAATCATCATGTTTGTAAAAAGGGTTGTTAGATTTCTTTTTTGTCGCATTCGTCAAAACTTCAATCTAAAATCGCCAAAAGACGCCAAAAAAAATTTTGTTGAGGTTTTTCAAGAGAAAGAGATCGCCAGAAAAAAAATTCCTTGGTCAATTTTTAATATTTCTATTGTTATCTGTTATTAACGCTATTTTCCTTTCGACCATGATTGGTTTAATTATGTTCATTTAGTTTTTAAGATCTAAGGTCAGCTTTGTAAATATATAATGTTTCTTATTTCCATTATTTCGTTAAACTAAATGTATCTTCTTCCGGAAATGTATTTGAAATCCATCGCCCCTGTTGATGTCGTTCGGAACTTAAACTTTCATACAGTTATTCAGTTTGATTTATAAATTTTTAAAATAAATTTTTTCATTTTAAAAGTTTTTGTGTGCCGCGGACAGCACCTCTCATATTGATGCAGGTGCTTCCTTCAGGAACTGCTCAGCGACCCATGCCCTCGCATTAGAGTATTAAAAGGCATGTGGCACCTCCAGCCAAATCCAAGTGACCGAAAGCATCAGCAATGGTTCTCCAAAACTAAAAACCTCTCATATTGATGCAGGTGCTTCCTTCACGAACTGCTCAACGACCCATGCTCTCGCATTAGAGATGCATGTGGCACCCCCAGCCAAATCCAAGTGACCGAAAGCATCAGCAATGATTCTCCAAAACTAAGAATCGGATTTTAATGAAATTCGATACACACAAATTTCTTAATCTGCCGCAGCCGTGCGCAGGGTATCACCCTGTATTTTATTTAAACAAAGTTAGGAACAAAATTTTGCAAAATTTGCATTTGCTACAAACAGTTTATCTTCAAATTCAACATTTTGTTAGAATTTAAGAACTTTTATTGTTTTTTTTCCTTTTTTGCAACTACGCATTAGTACGCAATTTTTTTATGGAAAAAATAAGAAAAACAAAGAGGAATGAACAAATTTAAACAACATGAAACAAATACACAAACAACATGCCAATTGCTTGTAGGAGTTTTCAAACCCTTTCCGTTTTGTGGCAAAGGAAAAAAATTGTTAAAAACGGATTTCATATGGTTCTATGACTTTGATTACACTTTTCGTAGTACTTTTGTACAAACGAACTTCACTTTTAGTTTATTTTGCTGTGTTTAGAGTTTTTATTTTTCCTGTTTTTTTACGATTGTCTTTTTAATTTTTAAACATCAAATTAGAGAAGGAAATTTTCTGAAAAGTTTTATTTGCTAGGACTAGGTCAGATGTGGCAAATATTCTACGAAATAAGCGTAACCATTACTTTTGCGCGATGCTATATTACGATATGAATTCATATATAAGTAGATAGAACATAGTTTTAAATATATGAAATAAAGCAAAATTTAGCTGGTCTGGCTTTAGATTTGAGTCCTGAATTTCACAATTCAGAATAATAATTTTTTTATTTTTTTATAGTTGCTAAACAATGATCATTAGCGATCATGTGTCTGTTTCTTTACCACTTTTAAAGTAGCTGCTAGTACAATGAGAATGTAAAAATTTAAGTATTAAATATGTTACATCAAGTCTCTTCTAGGATTGAATAACAAAAATTTGCCGGCATGGTATCGCTTTTAATTTAATGTATTAATAGTTCTGGCAAGGCAGAGGTGATACAAATACGACTGTAATGCCCACAGCTAAAAAACTTTTTCTCTATTAATTTTTATACTGGCGGAATTATATACATAAAAAAGCAAGCCAAAGTCTTCAAAAGCATGGCCAAGGCCAAGTATCTACTAGACGGTTAAATTGAACAGGTTTTACAATATTGCTTTTAACAATAATAATAACAACAACAACAAGAAAAATAATAATAATATCAACCACATCAATTCCTGCAACAAAACCACTTCGAGCAATATCATCGCCAACAATGAAAGTGACATCGGCAACAACAACAAAAATATTGCTGTTGATAAAATATCTCTAATAACAATAAGGCAATAACACTAGCAATGAAAAATGTTAGCAAAAACATTAATAATACCTGCGGCAATCACAGTAGCAACAGGATATCAGCTTCAATAAGAACTATTAAAGGTAACTGGTATTAAAAATAAAACAGGAGAGCAGATTTTGCAAATTTTCCTAAATTTTTTTATGTTGTGCTACAGGATTCTTGGTATAAAAACACGACATTACCAAAAGATTTGGTAATTTATATATCGGATCTTCCAATAGGGACTTTAAAATTTTGACAGTTGATAGCGGCTGTATTGTTGAAGCTACAACTGTAAAATTGTCTGTCAATTATTCAGTCTGTTTTGCAAAATCGCACATGGATGGATGAAGCAGCGTTTCACAACACGCCCATATGATAAAATTGTTTCATCTAAATGATTTTCCTGTTCTAGCAACGTTGCGCCCGCTTCGCCCATCTTCCATTTCTGGATGAATAGGTAAGTCAACAAACAAAATTGTCGAATTTAACACATGAGATCCAAGAGCATCCACTGCATCGCGAAAAAATCACTGTCTGGTATGAATTTTGGGCTGACGGCATCATCAGTCAATATTGCTTTAAGACCCAGATTGGCCAGGCCTTCACCGCCAACGGCGAGAGCTATAGGTCGATGATTACAAGTTTCTTTTCCTGAATTGAATGTTACGTACACCAATAACATGTGGTTTCAACAGGCCTACAATACGTACCACACAGCTTCTGCCACATTGTCATCTCACTTGGAGGTAACGTTAATTGGTCACCGAGATCATGAGAATTGACTACGTTAGACTTTTTTGGAGTTCTTTTTAAATTGCAGTTCTATGGGAATAAGTCATAAACTACAAATTCTCTGAAAGTCAACATAACCCTTGCCATAGGTCGATTTCAGCTTGATTTATGAGCTAGAGACATGGTGAAAACGCGCCACCTAGAGAAACCGCGGCGGATATTTGCACCATGTTATATTTACTACATAACGTCATTAATTCACAATATCTTTAGTTAACGTGTTCCTTCTCCATACTCGTTTTCCACTATCGTTAAATTACATTTTTGATAGTTGAATTGGATTCTTGATTGCACTCAAAAATAATTTTTTCTCTTCAACTCACTCAGCAGTTCGTAACAATTTGTAGTAGACATTGCAACACATCGCAAACGTTTAAAAATGTAGCATCGTGAGCTCAATAACCTTTGGTTCATAAAGCAAAAGCTGAAGCAAATAATGGAATTAAACAAAGACAAGGGCCCACTTGAAAGGATACCAGTTGTACAATACAAGTATTGTATCCTTGCCAGTTGAATAAACAGTGCAAACGTACAAGGGGAATAAGAAACAGGAATTGTTGCAGACATATAATGCTGCAGTTGGGATATAGAGTAAATGTACAATAATTAACAATTATTTAATATTAAAATTAACACTCTGCTTTTGTAAATTTAAACAAGAATTCCATTAAGAGTCCTTTATTGAAAACAACAAGAAATTAGTAAATTTGATCTTGCAACTCCATTACCGATTCAATAAATCGAAAGCGTTTTGCCTTTCGCAAAGTTAATTTTTTATTAATTCATTTATTTTCTAAAGATCATTGAAATCAAAATATTTCGCATTAAGCTGCGTTAAAAAGTTTACCGACACACACACACACACATTCTGTATGCTTTTGTCTTTTGTTTGTACAACTTTCGTGTACTAAAGCAAGGAATCTTAGTCTTTGTAGGATATCTTATTTATTCGATACATTCTCTCAAGAAATCAAAAAAAAAAAACTCGTTGTGAGTTATAAGGACAGAGAAATAATAAAGCGATTTTATTTTATATAAAATATTTCGTTTTGAATATCGAATTTATTATCTTTAGCATCGTAAGCATTTCGCCCCACTGTGATTATTTGTAGTCCGCACAATCACAACTGGCTGTGAATATTTCGACACTTCATATTGTTCAGATTTTTTCACAAAACTCAACATGGCAATCAATTGGTTTAAAATGTAGAATTTAAAGACGCAAATCGTCAATCACAACAACTTTACTTTACATTCTTAAAACTAAAATGATTGGTGTCAAAGATTATGACTAAATTATGTTGTCCTGGCCATGCTCGCTAGCAGACGAGAATTTCTTGTGTGACAAATCAAAATTGCATTAACAAAGAATAGAATCAAAACGGTAAGTTGAGATTTTTTTCAGAATTCACTATTTTTAATCAACACTAAAGAATCGACCCAATTATCCTTTAAAAATCCTTTGATTTTTGAAGCCGTTAACGGAGATATTAAAAAAGGAAGCGCAACAACTAAATTCGAGATTTAAAATTAAATAAGGACAACTAATAGTATTGCCCATATTATCCTTTAAATTGAATTTTTACGGTCAAAAAAAGTTGTCACATTTCCAAAATATATTTCTCGCATCTAAACACACTTTAACCCACAATGCAAAAGTGCTATTAGAAACTTCCAGAAAATAATTGAAATTAAATCAGCGTACATTTTAATGCAGTAATAAAACCAAAATTGAATATGTGGAAATGAACATAAATTTATGCATTTTTTCTAAATACTTATTGAGGACATGCAACAAAATAGAAAATGCACACATTCTATTCATAATTAAAATTTAATAAAGTTGAAAAGGTTTCACTAGAAATTGTATATGTGTGGTATATAAAAAAGGACAAAATTTAACATGGATATTGTGCACAAGGCATTGCAATGAATTTAAATTTAAGTAAAAAATTTTTGGGTAAAATAATTTCAACAAAACTGGAACACATCTTTCATTTTTTATATGTGCAAATGATTAATACGAAATGTTAATGGTACGAGTAACACTTCGTTGACAAATTTGTAAAAAATAATAGATTCTTTACCGCTTCAATATAAGAAATTGAACTTCATTGCAGGATTGCATGTTCTATTCTAATAAGTTTATGCTTCTTAATAATAATAATTAATACTCAGTTTACCTTTGAAAGAGCAAAAAAAAATTAAAACAAGTAAAAAAAATTTTCGTTTCTAAAAATAAAATCAATAAATTTCTGTTTTACAAAATGAAAACAATATTTTGAAAATGTTTGATTTAAATCAATAATGAAAATCATAAATTGCATACTTTAAGAAAATGGAATTACAGTTTGCCAGAAGAATGTTTCCAAAATAATTTTTTTTAAATTGATTATTACACAAGCCAACGAAAGGGGGATTTAAATTTTTGTAATTTGCTATTGAGGCATAGTGACGTTTAATAAATGCATAATTTCGGCATTTTTATATTCTTGGCTAAATATTTCATGAACGGTACTCCAACTTATATAGTATTTTATAAACTTTTAATCTAAACAAAAATCGCTTTCGATTGAGTGTCGTAGTGCCCCTTGTAATATATTCCTTGTATTGCAAAGATGTTGAAAATTCTGCTGTTTTAGTTTAGTCTTAAACTCATTGAAACTTATTTTATTACATTTTAAAGGTACGCGAGAACAACACAACTTAAATTGGCTGTTTATTTAAAAAACGTATAGTGTATATTAGAAAAATTAGTAAAAATTCATATTTCTACTAATTTTCTGCATGTACAAAATTTACATTACACTGATTAATTTTTATTTTGTACTTTATGTCAAAATTTATATATTTTTTGTTAAATTATTTTAAAATTTATATCAAAACAAATTAATATATTTTGATGATAAGCAAATTAAACCGATTAAATCCCTGGATTTTATGTGAAAATTTTATTTAAATTGGAAAAAGTCCTTAAACAGGATTAATGCACATGTAGAAGAACAAAAAAAAATATTTCATATATCTTGTTGCTCCAAGACCAAAATTTATGTTAGTTTTAGCGAGGTTGCACTGTACTACCAAGCTTAGCAGCTAGTTTCTCCTTTTTTCTCGGTAATGTTACTAGCATCATTATTATTCCAGGACATTTTTTGCCTTCGCTCGTCTTTTTTTGTGACATTCCAAGTTGATTTTACCAAGCTTCCTAGGACAAGCGTTTCTTAGATGCAGTTTTTGTTTCATTTGATAAACGATTTATATTATTTATTTAATTTATTTTCTTCAATAAACAAAACTTCATAAATAACAAAGCGTGTGTTAAAATATTATCAGCAAAGTAAATAAATGTATTTATAAAAGACACTTTTGAGGAAACTGAAAAATAAATCTGATTATTTACTGAAATGAGACTTAATACAGAAATTCAACAGTTTCTTCAGGCACATTTAAGCTCTTGAATAGACTTAGACAACGAATTCAAAAGCACACGCTTATTTATAAAAAAGACAAACATCTACCATCAGGTACATAAAAAACTTCATTCAGTTTAAAATATAAAAGGACAAAAAGAACGATTCACCTTTCTTTGTGTTTCATTGTTAAATAGAAAAAATTAAGGGAGAAAAAACTTTTTAAATTTCTTTTCAAACTTAACAAACTGTAAGTGAACTGTGACATACTAACGACACACATGAGTTAGATTTAAAAAAAATTAAAATAAAAGTAAAAAAATACCACACCAGTGTTGCCAATTTAGGCATTTTCTGGTTAAGTTTAGAAAAGTTAGTTTAGCTATTAACCATTTTTTTAGAAACTTTTATTTCAATTTAACTATTTTTTACCCAATTTTTCCATAAATGTCTTTTGGGCATTTTGTTCGGTGCAGCTTTAAAAATACAAGAGCAGCATTGTAATATTTAATGTATAATCCAACCAATATTGAAGCCGAGCTAAATTATACTCAGGAGTAGTCTGCTACTTTGTTTACGGATACAAAATGTTGGGTGGCAGAGTTTAAACAGCACTATACGAGCGGTCAAGTTGAACGCCGCAGTGTTCGACCAATTGAGGTGTCCACACCAGAAACGTTTACAATAATCTACAAAATGGTATTGGATGCTTGTCGGCTAGTGAAGCAAAGTTTAAAAAAGATGCTAAACATCGCATATTGACGGAAAAATTAAAAAATTGCAATGGTTGCCGCGTTTGTTCACAATAGAACAAAAATAGCGTCGTGAAAATGTGTCAATAAAGTGTATGGTGATGTTTCACCACAATAAAATCGAGACAAAGCAGTAGACTAGAATGGGAAAATCGTGTCAAATGAAGACGAAGACAGTTCCATCTGCGCCTAGGATAATTTTTATTGATTGTATTCAAAAAATTAAAAGCAATCAAACTATTATTCTCACACATTGCAGCGATAGAAATTAGAGAAAAAAGGCCACATTTAGCAAAATATAAAGTGTTGTTTCAGAGGTTTCTGAGTATAGAAATACTGATGGAAATAAAATGTTTAAAAAATTTTTTGATTGATTTTGTTTCGATGCTGGTCAAATGCGATTACAGTTGGCTGACGAAGTTAGCGCGTTGACTATAAAGCAATTTGTGAATAAGAACATGAGTTCTATCCCTGTTCAGGACAAAGTCATTAACATAATAAATTTTTTTGATGTGCATTAGTGTGACATTGTGTTAGTTGTTGTTAGACTTTTTTAAGTGATGAAGACACATCCCGCTAAACAGTACCGACAGCGATTAATACTCTTCTACGCTAAGTGTTTATCAGAGCAACTTCCTTCGACGGTAAAGTTAGCAGAATCGTCCGCAAATCAAATGGCTACAGCTTAAGAAATACGTCTACTTAACACCAAATGCCCTGCAACTTTGCTATAAAAAAATTAATAAAAACGCGCAATTGTAGAGTTGCAAAAAGAATTAGAAGAATCTTCTCATTTCATCACACCCCTTCCTCGTCTATATCCCATTTCCAAAGAGTTTAGAAAGAAAGAGATTAGAAAGAGATCATATGTTTACTGTAGAACCTATTGTGATATTTTTATTACTGATTTTTTGCTGATCAAAACAAAGCCATAAAACCCTTTCGCAGGTATTATATTTAATTATTTTAGTTTTATGTAGTCTAAAGTAAAAAACATAAACCTTTAGGCAAAAAAGTGAAAATTTAATACACCATTGTATACGAGTAATTATAGGGCTGTTTAAATTAGAGTAATTTGAATTTTTTTGGAGTAATTTCATTAAAATTAAAAAAGTGTTCTACCGGCGGGTCGTGGCGGGTGCAAAAGTATATATGGGGTGAAAGAAGACACCTTCGCCTTTCTTCGGGTGGTATACGTTTCTTGTTTCCTTTTGTTCCCTAGAAGTTCTATTCCACTAAAATTTAAATTTTAGAAAAATATAGTAGTTTCATAAATATTTCATAACACCTCTAATATTAAACGCTAGAGCGGTAACCACTTACAACAACTAAAGACTATAATCCTACCAACATTATAAAAAAGACCGCAGGCCATTATCGATGATAGCTTGCGAGTAGTGACCATTTATTTTTGACAAAAAACTGATAAAAACACCTTTTACTGAAATAACAAAAAACAGTTGAGTTTGACAGCATGCCACGCCCACAATTATCAATAGTTTAACCTAATTTTTTGGCTACCTTAATATGGATATATTAGCTCCAAAATGGCGTAAAAATTTTAAAAATCGGTGACAAAAAAAAATTCGACTTTTGGCCAATGAAAAACGATTTTCAGCAACTGTGCGGCGTCGCTTCCACGATTCCGTCGTATTAATCAGGCTGAATTTTACTGATAGTATGAGTTATGCCGGTTTTGAGGGCCGTTTTAGTTTGTGATTTAGTCCCATAATTCAGCGACTTAAGAAAATCTTAAAAGAAAAAACTCTAATTGAGTCAAATCGTATAAACAAATCAAATCGTATAACCATTCAGGCAAAAAAAGTTAGTATGCATTGACTTTTTCAGAATGCATTGGGCGCTCTTGGATCTCATGATGATAGGTATCGTCCCAAATTCGACAATTTTGTTTGTGGACTTACCCATTCATCCAGAAATGGAGGACGATTAAGGCGACCGTAAAATGGTCGAAGCACGTGGAACGTTTCCCGAACAGAGCACTCATTTTGATAAAACAATTTTATAATTTGAACGTGTTGCTGAACGATATATACATCAATGATGATTACGAATATAAAGATTGAGGAATTGACAGCCAATTTGGCAAATGTAGCGTCAACAACCGGCCATAGGCTAGTATCAATTGTCAAAATTCGAAAGACCCCAAGGACGAAATACATCACAATTTCCTTAAATTATGATTTATACTCGAAATCAGTAATATATTTTTTTCCATAAATGTTATAATATAATTGTTTGTTATATTTTAACTTTAATACTTTCATTATTATTATTATTTCGTTCTAAAAGTGTATTGTTTGTTGTGACTAGCTGTTCATATGCCGACATTTCATTGGTCCCTAAACCAAATCATTGGTGAACTTTAAGAAGTTTGAAATCATTCATCCTCAAACGAATATAATATGAAAATTCTCTAACATCTATAATCACTACATAATACATAAAAAAAAGAAGTTTGAAATCTTTCATCCTCAAACGAATATAATATGAAAATTCTCTATCATCTATAATCACTACATAATACATAATCATATGTATACTCAACAAGAGTCTATTTTGTTAGTTATTTATTTTGTTTAGCTAATTTGGCCTAACGTGTTTTTATAACAAAAACTTTTCAAAAGTTTGTGTGTAATAAATATATTTTGTTTTTATAAAATAAGAAATTATTAGTTTTATAAATAAACCAATAAAACTTTATTAATGTAACATAATAACTCTCAATTACGAATCCCTGGATAAAGTGAACAAAAAATTCACGAAACGTCGGGAAATATAAATAAAAAACTTTGCATTTTTATTGTCATAAGACCACGTTAGGCCAAATTAGCTAAACAAAATAAATAACTAACCTAGTTAAGAGAGTCTATTTAATTTTTGTTGCAACATGTATACAATCAAACACCCGTTAATCGATAATGATTGTGTTCAATCAGGCAAAAATTAAAAATAATTTTTTTTTTATATATATGTACTTAATATTGAAATTTAATATTTTTTAAAAGAAGAATTCGAGTTTTACAAAATGTATTGGTTTTATGGCTTTAGTTCTTCATATGCCAACATTTCAATGGTCTCTAAACCAAATTGTCACTAAACTTCAAGCTGTTTTAAAACATTCAAAGTTCACTGTCGCAAATAAAATGTCTGCATATGAACAGTTAAAGCCACAGCAAACAACAAAAATTTCGATGTACATATGTATGTATGTACATACTTACATATAAGTATGTATATCTATATATGCACATACATATACATATATGTATGTAAGTATGTACATACATACGTCCTTACGTATGTACATACATACATACATACATACGTACTTACGTATGTACATACATATATATATACATAAGTATGTATGTATGTTCTTATTTAAAATTATAACAATATGCATAGGTACATATGTACATAAGTTCGTATACTTAAATAAGTACTTACATACATACATAAGTACATATGTATGTAAGCATGTAAATTAAGTACGACAATACCAATTACAATAAAAATATTTTTAATACAACAAAACATTACCTGTTGCCGGTGCTATTTTTCTTTGACTTCTGTTTCCTATAATGATGAGAATCATTTGCTTTAATTGTAGTTGTTGTATTAATACTTCTTTTATTACTTTTATTTTCATGATTACATGCATATCGGTATGTACATATGTATGTATGTACATATGTATGTATATACATGCGGGTACATACATACAAACTTACATACATATGTATGTATGTATGTATGTATGTACATATGCACGTGTATGTTTACCCATATACACTTACATACTTATGTACATATGTATGTACATACTTACATACGGTATTTTTTGTACACTGAACAAGACCGGAAATTTCTTTTGATTTGTTGAAATTATTTATCTATTCACTTTATTGTTATTATTATATTAAGAAATTTATTGATTTGTTATAATATTTAACTTATCTAGAAACATACATACATACATATGTCTGTACATATGTACATTATTTTATACATAGGTACATACACTTCATTGAAACACCAAATAAAACACGGTAGGCTTTTTTAAGAAACACGATATTAAAAAAAACACTTCACTCATCTCACACAACCGTACCACTTCAAACAACCATTGCACATTTTCAACTAATGTTATTTTAAAAATTTTAGCTAACGGAGTACATATTTACATACATATTATGTATGTATGTATTTCCAAATAAAGCAAAGAGAATAATGCAATATTTACCCCTGCAATTATTAACCAAATATTATGCTCTCTTCTCAGCTCAATAGATTCACAGCGCTGCCACCAGTTAAATAAAAAACTATACAGAATTCGGGCAAAATTAAATACAAAACAAACAACGCAAGAAATAATTCAAATAGTCTTCTTATTTTCAAACAAATAACATATATGTATGTATGTATGTGCATGTAGACTTTTATACATTACACTAACTATGAGGCATAAAATGAATGGCATCATGTTGAAATATTATGAAAGTGTTTATATCAGTGATCAATATTCTTATATTTTGAAAACAGCAAGAGATTTCTGTTGTAAAAATATATGAATTAATTAATTGTTTAAAAAATACCTCAAATTCAAAATATAATTAAATTAATTAGTCGAAATAAAAATCGAATAATATCACCAATTATTAAAACTATATGTTTATAATAATATTCCACTTATTTTAGCATATCACTAAGGGGTTCAAAATTGCCACCTTCATTTTCTTCTTCTTTCATAAAAATTATAAATGCAATTGTATCAGTTTACGATTAATATAATTTCGATTACTAAAAACTCTTTCTATAGAAGTGTTAAAGAGATGAGAGAAGTGCAAGCAAAATTCTTTTTATTCAAAACTTTTAACCAATGCGTACCTTTATCTAAAATATAAGCAGATTTACAGCTTTTTGCTCTGAAACTGCAAGTTTGCGCCACTCGATAGCTAATTTTTTTCTGGATTCTTTCAACAAAGGTAGGTCTGGCTTAAAATTTTTACTTTTTAATGATTGTGTGAATTTCGAGTCTACTATGTCTATGAAACTATAATGGTCATCATAAAAATTGGTTTTTTCTTTTTACTTTGAGTAATTACCACAAAGTTAAGAGTGAAATAGTTTCTAACTAGCATGCACAAAATCTTTTCAACAATATGTACCTACAAATGGTCAACCAAAATATTGATTTCAATGCTGGAAAACGAAAAAATAAGATATTGTACTACCAAATGTCAATAATAAATAAGGAGTTATCTTATGTTAAGTTTATGCAATATTGAGTAATTTGTGTTTGCTTTAGTTTTCAACACTAAGTAAAATAGTACAAAAGCGGTGCCAAAATTACGTGATATAAAAATTAAAATAACAGTTTACATATTATACATATATTCTCCAAAAATTACTATACAAAAATAATTTTACTAGTTTAGTTTAGATTAGTGCTAGAGAGTACTGATGATTTGGCTAGCGCCAATGATATTTCAGGCATATACTCAGCTAAGCCACACAAAACAACATTCTCTGATTATACAGGTTATGTACTATTTTACATAAACTGGCAACACTGTAAATTCGGAAACTTTTCTCTATTACTTTTAAGAAATTTTATACTCTCTTTAACTTTCAATTTAAATTTTAAATTGAAGTGAGTGCATGGTAACATAAGTATGTACATACATACATACATACATACATATGTATGTATGTAAGTATATTATCCACTTAAATTTTCTCATACCAATAATTTGTTTTTGTATTTAATCTCTATAAAGTATTATTATAATTTTGGATATTTATTTTCCATTCTTTATTTAAAGTTCATTTAACTGGTAAATTTTGACACCTGTTTGCTTTGATTCGTTTTGTTGTTGTTGTAGTTTTCATTGAAGAGTGTTTGATTATAAACAAACACTTAAAAAAAATCATTATGAAGGGCGATCAGGCAAATTCTTTACTGAAGAAACAACTTCCCACTAATTTACACATAGTACTTTCATCCATACACAGTAACAAACACACAAACATACATACACATGAGTTATATGTGAAACACATATAGCTAACCCAGTCGAACTGCCTATGTCAATTAATGCATAGGTTGTTCGATTAGCTTTTGCATGATAATTTAATCCACTCTTTTGTTTTGGGTGTGACTCATGCAATGCTCAAATCATATTATGTTGTTTGTTTATCTAATCGATTTTGTTTACTTGATGCGAAGTTCTTTGTTGAATCAAGTGATCTGGATGATGAAATCCGTTTTGTGCAACCGTAGCACTTTTATTCGAAGAACTTCAGTGCCTTAATACTTTAAGTACATTTTTAAGTTAGTCATAGAAGAACTGTACTCAACGACTGGTCAAGCAGTCGGATAATAAATAAAAATAATAATTTTAATATTATATAATTATTGTATTTAAGATGTTGTGAAAAAAAACCATTTGCTGAAAAATAAAAACTAAAAGCGAATTTAAGCTACTATATTGAAAGTAAAAATCATTTTTTCTTTATGATATATTAATTCGGTTTGTCGAATAAAAACTAAACTGGCGCAGTCGGCAGGATTTCAAGGTGAAAAATTGAAATCAAAACGGACATAAATAAATTAAGGAATTGGTAACGTGGAAGTTTTAATAAAGGAAGGAAGAACCCTGTGAAAGTTTTTTTTGAACAATCCACAGAAACAAAAAGCAAACATTAAAAACATCATTTATATTAAAAATATTTCTTCAATACATTATAAACATCATTTATATTAAAAATATTTCCTCAATAAAACACTGGATCTGATCCGTAATAACAAAAAAAAATACTAAAAGGAGCTGGTCGGCCAAAGACTAGATAATAACAGCAACAAAAGCAGCAACAACATCCAGGGCGCGGTCTACAACATGGTTAAGGTATAATTAATGTAAACTAAATTTAAACAAAATAAGATAAATTGCTAAACATAACTGTTGTGAATTAATTTTTGTTGTACTAACCCTAACACGTTCTTTCTTTGATCTACAAAATAGTGTTTTTGATTTTTTTTTTTATAAAAAAGGCATATATATATATGTATATTGAAAATTGCAATTGGAAAATATTTACCTGTCTGCAATTTAATTGGGTGTAACAGTTTTGGGGCGTTGATAAGAAAATTAAAAAATTAGTTAAAATGGCATTAACATTGGTCGAAGGATTGCGTGAGGCCCGGAGTCTGCCGCCATTCTGTGGGACGTCCGAGTATGCTCTAACGAGCTACTTGCGAGACGTCAGTACGGTGTTGTCCTTAGTTTCGGAAGAACATAAAATTATAATAAAATCGGTATTGGCAAATCGTCTGCAAGGCAATGCGTTAAAAGCTATTGAGACATTAGTGAACCCAACATGGGAACAAATCATTGCTAGGCTTCGAGAGGAGTTTGGGGTGAAAGAATCCTTTTTGGGTTTACGAAACCGAGCCATGAGTGTCGTAGCAATAAGTGTTGAAGAACTTCATCACAAATTAAGTGAGATTTTAAATCTCATGAACACTAAATATTGTTTAAATCCTGAAAACAACGCCATGTTTTCCCCTGATATAAATGAAAAATTAATCTTTGACATTTATATAAATTCATTGTCTTTAAATATAAAGACGTTATTGCTACAGAATAATATTGCCACCATCAGCAAAGCGCAATCATACTTTGTGGAAAACGATCTAATGAAGGACGTTTACCTTCGGAAAAGTTCATATTCAGGTAATTTTCGAAACAGGGACAATAAGAATTTTAATAACAGAAACCAGAAAAGGTCTAATTATGAGCATCAGAATATGAATAATAAACCCCAGAATTCAAACTCTGAAAATCCAGTCAGATTCAATGGCAACAATTATAACCAAAATGGTTCAGGTCAATATGGGCGAAGTGGTTCAAATCGTAATAGAACCAACCCCGTACCTATGGAACTGGGCAATGTGAACTTGAGTGAAAATTTTCATGCACCGCCTCCGGTTCCCAACTACCAATAGTTTTGCTGACGATAAACGACATCAAAGTTAGATGCTTAGTTGACAGCGGGGCTGCAACTACGTTGGGTGACTATGGGACGTTTGGGGGGTTTTCTTTACAAAAAAGAAAATTAAAAAACAAAATGAAATTGAACACATTAACTGGTACAAAGATGGTTGATGAGGAGGTAATAGTTAAAGTCCCTTTGGAGTTTAATGCGGGGGATGAAACTATGTCAATAAAACTAATTGACTTGAAAAATAAAGCTTTTGACTGTATAATCGGTAACAACGTCTTGATGCCTATGGGTGTCATAATGGATTTTTATAATATGAGACTTTTGGTCAACAATGTCGAAGTATTGTTTTATCCCCGACCAGTCAATATAAGCTACGATGAAATCACAGTTTTGGAATTACAAAACATAGATTTTGATAACATAGAGCTGCCAAATCATTTAAATAACGAAGAAAAATGCAAACTAGAAGGGTTTTTACGTAGAAATGGCGTTACATTTTATCAAGAGGGTCAAATCTTGACAGCGACGAATGCGGTTAAGCATAGTATTGTAACAACATCGGA
Organism: Germaria angustata; assembly: GCA_963681545.1. Taxonomy (NCBI): domain Eukaryota; kingdom Metazoa; phylum Arthropoda; class Insecta; order Diptera; family Tachinidae; genus Germaria; species Germaria angustata. The sequence goes on along the minus strand of OY813001.1, from coordinate 49,966,967 downwards.
TAGACCGGTGTATTCAAAAATCTATCGATACCCAAAGGCTCATGAAAAGGAAATTGAGACCCAGATTAAAGAGATGTTAATCCAGGGAATAGTTAGGCCGAGTAAATCGCCTTATAACTCACCCTTATGGATAGTTCCTAAGAAACTTGACAACGACGGTAAACGCAAATGGCGTATAGTCATCGACTACCGAGCTCTTAATAGCATAACGGTGGATGATAAATTCCCTATGCCCAATATAGATTCTTTGTTTGATAAATTGGGTCGCGCACAATATTTTTCCACTATTGATCTTGCGAAAGGTTTCCACCAAATTAAGATGGAGAATAGGGACATTCAAAAAACAGCCTTCTCAACACCTATGGGACATTTTGAATATGTCAGAATGCCATTCGGGTTGAAAAATGCGCCCGCTACCTTTCAGCGCATGATGAATTACGTTTTACGTGATTACGTTAATAAAATTTGTGTCATATATATGGATGACATATTGGTTTTCTCATCTTCATTGGATGAGCATTTAAATAGCCTTACAAAAATATTTTCTGCTTTAAATGACCATAATTTAAAAGTACAGATGAATAAGTGTAATTTCCTGGCTAGAGAAACTCAATTCTTGGGACATATAGTTACACCAAGTGGTTTGAAACCCTGTCCATCCAAGATTGAGGCAATAAATAAAGTGCCTGTTCCGCGTACTGTTAAACAGATAAAGTCATTTTTGGGTCTCACCGGTTATTATAGAAAATTCATAAAGAATTATTCTTCCATAGCTGGACCAATAATAAAATACCTGAAAAAGGATGTTAAGATTAATATTGACGATCCTTCTTATATAGAATCTTTTGAAAAACTCAAAAGAATTATAACTAACCCGCCAATCTTGTCCTATCCGGATTTTAATAAAAAGTTCATTCTTACTACGGATGCTAGTAATGTTGCATTGGGGGCTGTTTTGAGCCAGGGGGATAAACCCATTTGCTACGCTAGTAGAACTTTAAATGACCACGAAAAGAATTATAGCACAATCGAGAAGGAACTCTTGGCTATAGTATGGGCGGCTAAGTATTTTCGTCCTTACCTTTTCGGGGTTAAGTTTTTGGTCAATACTGACCACCAACCTCTCAAATGGTTGGCTTCTTTGAAGGAACCAAATTCCAGATTGAGTAGATGGAAGATCATGCTCGCTGAATACGAATTCGACGTCGAGTATGTAAAGGGAAAAGAAAACAAAGTTGCTGATTTCCTTAGTCGATTAGAACCCGACAACGAGGACCCTGAAAATTGTGATGAAAAATCACTATTTGCGATATCAGATGACATAGCAACAGTACATAGCCAACAAGAAGATGATGGAAATACTAATTTTTACATAAGTGATTCTATTGTGAATAAATATAGAACACAAATAAGAATATTGCGAACTAAACGGCAGGAACACGAAATTTTGTACAGAAGATACAATGTGATATACGTGGGTGAAAATGACTTGCGAAACGGTCATTATTTGGATGATTTGTTTAGAAGAACGTTAAGAAAAGGCAGAGTCGGAGTATATTCCGAACTTCCTAGTAACCTGTATTTCATAGTTCAGGAAAAGTTGGAATCGTTGTTTGGGAACGATCGGAATTTGAGTTTCATTAAATGTACAAGGTTGGCTGTTGATTTGCCTAATGAGGAGGAAGTCTATGGGATAATTGAACATGTTCACAGTAGCGGGAATCATAGGGGAATCTTGGAAAATTTTGAGGAAATCAAAAATTCCTACTTCTATCCGAATTTAGTAAAATACATTAACAAATTTATAAATTCCTGTAGAATATGCAATGAAAACAAATACGACAGAAACCCCTATCGTAAACATTTTAGCCACACTGTAACTCCCGATAGACCAAATATGATAGTTCATATGGATATATTTCAGGTCCATAGAACTTACTTCTTGACAACGATTGATAAATTTACCAAATTGGGATCCGTACATAAAATTACGGATAAAAACATGTGTACCATTAGGGTGAAAATTGCGGAAAGGGTTGCTCTTCTTGGCAAGCCGGAACTACTCGTTATGGATAACGAGTTTAATAATGCTTTGATAAAGTTGTTCTGTTCTGAAAAGAACATTCAGATGCACTTCACTACCCCGAATTCACACACGGGAAACTCGGATATAGAAAGGATGCATTTGTCACTCTTAGAGCACATTCGAATTTTAAAGCGAAGCAACGAGAATATTGACATAGAGGAGTTGGTGATAAGAGCAATAGGCTTTTATAATAACACCATTCACTCCACAACTAAGCTAAAGCCTATAGATTTTTTAAACCGTTCTGATATCGATTATCAGAATGTAGCCCGATACATGGGAGATAGGAAAAAAAGGGCTATAGAGAAAATAAATTCTAAAAGACAACAAGTCCCGCGATACGATAATCGGGATCTGTTTGTTAAAAATCCGGCAGCCCAGAGACAAAAAACTGCTAAAAGGTTTTTGAAATATAATAGTAATAACCCTAACAAGGTGGATTTAGCAAATATTAAACGACCTTTAAAAACCTTTTCAGGTAACGACAATGTTGACCATCCTGGTGTTTCTGCTATTTTGGTTGGCCCCACGCATTGAGTCTGCGGTCCAAATAGGAAATATTGAAACCCAAGCGGGTTACGCGGTTCTGCAGGGTGAGCCCTTAAACCTTATTAGTGGTTTCTCGGAATTAATCCATGTCATTGACATGGGGGATATTAGAGATACGATCCAGAAATTAAAAACAAGTATTTCCCATAGTTTCGATGTAAATGATGGCTGGTTGACTGTGAGCCTTGATAAGAAGGTAATTGAATTGGAACACTCCTTACAGACTCTGAGAATTCATACAAAAATTAGAAATAGGAGAGCTTTAATAGACGTGGGGGGTAGAGCAATAAATTGGCTCTTTGGTAACATGGACGATGAAGATAGAGTAAGAATAGAGAGTCACTTGAAAACCATGGATTTTAATCAGAGGAATGTGATTGATAATTTAAACAAACAAGTTAAAGTAAATGCTGAAATGCAGCGGTATTTGCAAGGTATTCGATTGGTCGTGGAGCAGAATAGGAATTGGTTTAATAAAACATATACCGGTATGGTCGATGAAAGTTTGAGAATGACTAAATATAATAATTTCGTATTACTGATTAACGAAGTGAGAAATAAAATTGACCAAGTGCAGGAGAATATTGTAATGTCTAAATATGAAATAGCAAGCAGATTCTTTCTGACGGATGATGAAATAGATCACTTTAATATTGATAGCCTAAAACTGAGATATATGAGAAGTAGCATGGGATCCATGGATAATAACTTCATAATCTTTGTTCTGTTAATACCCAATTTTATTGATAAAGAATATAAAACGGAGATAGTGGTACCGATACCAAATCGAAATTTTATGCAGTTGGATATCGAAATAACGAAAACTGTAACTATAGAAAACATAACATATTTTGTAGATAAAGAAAATGTATTGTATAAGATGAAAATTGTGAACTCATGTTTAACTAATATCTTAAGAAATGATTATAATGATTGTCATAGAATTGAAATGAAAGAAAAATCCATCGTGGAAATTGAAATCGGAAATTTATTATTGGTTAACGTAAAAAGCATTTTGTATGATTCATGTACTAATTTTTCATATCCCTTGGAGGGAAATTATATTGTTAATTTTGAAAATTGTGAAATTGGAATCGGTGAATTTAAAATTAAAAGATTTGAAAGCCGGGCAAATATAATTATTCCAAATTTTAATGTTTTGCCTGCTAATATAACGGAATTGTTACCGGAATTAAATTTTACTAAAATAAATGAAATAAGAGAATCGTTGGAAAAACAACAAAATAATTATAATTTTTATATACTTTATATATTGTTCATATTTTTTATTGTGTGTTACATTTCAATTAAAATAAAAAATTATATTGGCATTCGAAGGGACTCGAATCTTAACGGTGGGGGAGTTATATGTGAAACACATATAGCTAACCCAGTCGAACTGCCTATGTCAATTAATGCATAGGTTGTTCGATTAGCTTTTGCATGATAATTTAATCCACTCTTTTGTTTTGGGTGTGACTCATGCAATGCTCAAATCATATTATGTTGTTTGTTTATCTAATCGATTTTGTTTACTTGATGCGAAGTTCTTTGTTGAATCAAGTGATCTGGATGATGAAATCCGTTTTGTGCAACCGTAGCACTTTTATTCGAAGAACTTCAGTGCCTTAATACTTTAAGTACATTTTTAAGTTAGTCATAGAAGAACTGTACTCAACGACTGGTCAAGCAGTCGGATAATAAATAAAAATAATAATTTTAATATTATATAATTATTGTATTTAAGATGTTGTGAAAAAAAACCATTTGCTGAAAAATAAAAACTAAAAGCGAATTTAAGCTACTATATTGAAAGTAAAAATCATTTTTTCTTTATGATATATTAATTCGGTTTGTCGAATAAAAACTAAACTCATGTCTGTACACATACATATATATGTACATACATATGTACATACATATGTATGAATGTATCAAGGTTCGTTAGAAAACTTGTGTTTCTTTGTATGAATTTCCCGTTTGTTAATATTTGGAAGTAATAAAATTTTGCAAGGGGGGTGAAGTAAGAATCAAAAATTCTCTACATGGGAGAAACAAATTTTAAGATGAATTCATGAATGTTCATGTGTTGATTGATTACCGTGGGTAAATCTAGATAAAATGCTTACATATGTACATATGTATGTATCGTCACTAAATATTAAAAATATTTATATGTACATATACATATAACATATACTTATGTACATATGTAAGTATAAACCTATGACAATATTTACGTACGTAGGTATGTATGTATATAAATTGTGTAAATTGTTGATCATCTTGGATTATTATGTGATTATATGTATGTATGTATATAAGTACATAGATCATGATATTTAATAAAAGTATACAGCATATTCTCCGAATTAATTATTTAAAACAATTCTTGTTATTTGTTAGGGAGGAAAATTATATGCATACATATGTATGTATGTAAGTATGCAAATCAAATACAGGCTTTTTGTTGTATTCCTTGTATACAAGCTTTCTACGTCTACTATGGTTATACATAAGTATATTTTTGTGATTTATAAATATAATCATATATGTGAAAATTCTGATATGGAAGTTTTGTATAATCATACGAGGTTGAATGCTTTTCAGACTTGATGATAATATTACACTGACGACAGCGACAACGAAATATCAGACTTGTAGATATCCAAGACCGCAACAATTAACAAAAAACTTTTGTATTATAGATCATGTTTCTATTCAGCGAAAATTGCAATTCAATTATTTGAAAATACGTTACCTTTAGAAGGTATTATAATTGACAAATTTCATAAGGTGTCATAGGAAATAGGTTTTGCAAAAAAACTATAAGAAAAAGAATATTTTCGAGAAAAATAGGGTAATTTCTTATAATGAAAAATTCAATACTTGATTTCATTTTGCAATACAAGATACCAAGGAATTAATAACGAATCGTTGAGATATAGAAGGAAATATATAAATAATTTTTTATAAAAAATTCATGAAAGGCATACATTTATAAGAAAACAATTATTTGGAGTATATGCCTGCATTTCGTATTTGTATTCAGCTAAGCCAACGACAAGCATTAAGATTTAATATATATATATATATATATATATATATATATATATATATATATATATATATATATATATATATATATATATATATATATATATATATATATATATATATATATATATATATATATATATTTACTTATCTATTTATTTATTTATTTATATTTATATTAAGATTAAGTTTAGTGTAATAATTAGAACTAAAAAACAATTCACAACAAATGGCATAATTAATATCTATATTTTCGTAGTGCCCATATATGTACATTTATATCACAAATTTCTCTATCTTCATATTGGAATATATTTAAAAATAATAATTATAGCTATAACAGCAAGATTACAGGAAAATTAATAATTAATCTAGAATATTTGTTGCTTAATTTTTGCAATGAAATGCGACATTTAATGGATATATGTAAGTTTACTAAAAATTTTAAAAAGGAATATTAGTCGGAAATAAACAAAAAAAGCATAAATTCATTTATTCCAAAACCTGTTTGTGTGGTATCGCTATATTAGGTCAGATCATGCGGGTGCCCACTTTTTACCGAATCGAAAATTGGGAGTGAGTGGGAGAGATTTTTGGGAAAACCTGCGAAGTCTTTCTTAAAGCAGATTGAAAAAATTTTCAAACATTCTGCTGTTTCCCTAATAAACAATGTTGTTTTCTCGTAAAAAGTTTTATTTAAGACACAAAATTTTATAGCGTACTTTTATGCATTTATACCTTTTAGTCGGAAGAATTTTAATTTTTTCTAATTTTAATGAGCTTGGTTGAAGTCATACAAGTTTTAATATGCAAGGAAATTAATTCCAAAGATCACGGTTAATCAAATTTTGTGAAAGGTTCGTCTCATCATGGCTCTAACAAAAATATCTCATGCATAAGTGAATTTTTATTTCATTTGTTTTATTAATCCTACTGTTCAACTTTGCTTCCACTACTAACCCACTGTAGTCTAACAAAAAAGCCAAAAAAAAAACTCTAACGGTACTTGCAACAACACTTCTTTTTGGTTTTATTTTTGTCAAGTGCTATTCCCTTTCATTAGTTCAGTTTTGTTATGTGATCAGTGCGTGTGTGTCGCCTTTTAGTTTGTGCAGTAAAAAGTGTTTTATTAAAGCAGTAAATTATGTACAACTTAATTATTTTAAGAAGAAACAGACTACGGTGAATTATAATGTTTTTAATTCTAATTAATAAAGTGCATTAATAAGCCCACATACATACATACATATGTATGTACATATGTACATATGTATGTAAGTAAATAAGTATGTACATATGTATATATGTATGTACATATGTATATGTAAATATGTATGTACATAAGTATGTACATTTACATTTACTATATGTATATACATATGTATGTACTTATATGTGTATATATTTACATGCATGTAAATACATACTACATACATATGTACATACTTATGTACATAAGTATGTATGTACAATTTTTAGTTTTTTTCTGATTTCAATGTCAAGGTTTTAAAAACATGTACATACATACATACATATGTAAGTAGTATGTACATACATACATACATACATACATACATATGTACATATTCGTATACATAGTATCTTATTCGAGCCAAATGTCCTGAACTAATATCTTGGGGTGTGAGGTGGGAAAACAACAAGAATATATGGAAACAGTAATAAGGCATGTTTGTGTGTGTGTGTGTGTGTGCAAAACATCAAGTGTTCAGTTGAATGAACTGAAGTGTCAATTGTTTTAAATGCAGCGCTGCTTCTTATGGTTGTTATTATTGTGACGGGCAGCATCGCAGTTCATTCTTTTTAATCTTTTTTTAATTTTGTCTTTCTTGTGTCATGACAACAGTTCGTTTTTTGTTTGTTAATTGTGTTTGTTTGGGAGGGGGCGATGGTGTTTGTTTAAGAAGTGTTTAGTGAAGATTTTGTTTGTTTGTGTAGTTTAATTGGAGAGAAAGATTATTTATTATTGAGTTCGTTTTTGCATTATTCATACATACATATGTACGTCCATATGTATGTAAGTAAGTATGTATGTACATACTTAAATACATATGTACATACATACATACTTATGTACAACCGCTTTTAGTAATGCAATAGAACAAAATTTTTATTGTTTTGTGTTTTAGTATGAGCAGAATTAGAGAGGCTTTTAAAGAATTGATGAAATTAACTTTATTACTTTTTTATTGCGGGATGTTGATGTTTTAAAGTTTATTTTTGAATCATGAAAGTTTTTTGTTAAGACTAATTAATTAGCGCCATATACATATGTATGTATGTATATTACATATACATACATATAAGTATGTAAGTATGTAAGTATATGCATAAATACATAATACCTTGATTCCGTTGATGTGAATAAAGGCTATTTTGAATCAGGAGCAACAAGCAACGCAAGAAGCAGTAAGGAATAAGATTTGACAGGTTTTGTTATATTATTATTATCTGTTAGGTTCATGTGAATAGATAAATGTACAATGATTTGCAAAAATAATGTTTGGATAGAGAAAACAGTTTTCTTTCTTTATTTTGCCATGGGCAGTTAATTATCATACTGTGTAGCTCAAATAGAATTAATAACAGAAATCAATTAAAAGAGTACCATAAATTTTATAATCATTCTTTATTTATTGAATCCTCAATATAATTGAACTAACAATAGGTATTAAGCCAATGAATGTCCAGCCAATTCCAGGCACAAAATTACGTTTCTGCTGTAGTTGACTTCAACTCTCTCGTGTTCAGTTAAGAGCGAGAGTATCTCTCCTCAGCAAAGTGAGGCCCCTAATATATAAGTGGATTCGGGTACATCATATATTGTCATGTGTTTTGAAACCACAACTTTAACCAATGAACGCGATAATTTTTTATATAAAAGGGAGCGAGAAAATTTTATTTTATCGTCTTTGTTATCACTTATTTATTTATGTATCAAGGAAACAATTTTAGACAATTAGGTTTCTTATTACATATGTAAATATATTTTATTGTTTTTAAGCTAATTTCCACCTTTGGATTTGGATGAGTTTCATTGCAATTCCAGTGAAGTGTGAGTTCAGAGTCTTTTCTCTGGGAAATTAGCATGGTTAGTAGATATTGAAAAATTTACAGAATTTATTTAATTTTATTCGCTTACAATAATACTCATATGTACATACATATGTACATATGTATGAAATCTTCGAGCTGTTGATAGTGCATTTTTGGTGATTTGTAGTCGGTTTTAACGCTCTAGGAAATATTAATTATACGCTTTTGTATGTGTGTGGGAGGAATAAAACTTTACAACAAATTTATTGTGATAAGTCTGTAAGTGTACTCTTCTCCTAACCAATTTTATTTAAAATATATTTTTAAGTCTTGTAGGAGGAAGAGAAACACAACTCTAAACGATGTTGAGACATGTACCTTAACTGAGGCAATTAAGTTGTAAATTAAGTTATCGCATCATTACGTATCCAGTTTAGCTTAGTCTATTAGTTTAACTTACAAACTTTACCCCAATATATCAATAAACATTATATTGGCTTTCAGAAAATATACTAAGGTAATTTTATATTAAAAAGATATTGAATCGATCTATGGTGCAATTAAGTGCTAATTGCCCAACCTATTAATTGTGTTCTTATATGTTAAATAGAGTTAAATTAAGTCCTTAATGGCGTAAATTTCTTAATTGCGTAGTTAAGATACATATCTGAACATAGCATTAAAACTAAAGAAAATAAAAATACACTAACACATACAGTGTTAAAAAGAACAATTCTGTCTATATGTCTGACAATTCGTTAGTGCTAACAAATTAGCCTGTAGACTTCAGCCAGTTCAGCTTTGTGGTGATAGCTTAAAAACAAACTGTTTGAATTCTACAGACGATAAGTTAGCCCCAAACGAAATGTCATACATATAGACAATAAACAAAATCTTTTTTTCATATAACTGCCACCATCTATTTTTAAATATCCCATTCTTTAGTTATTCTTTGACTTTGTTACCGTTTAAAATTAACATTTAAATAATTTTTTTTCATTCGGAATTTTTCAGATTGTTCGTGGAATACAAATCGGTTTTTGTCCACTAGTTTAAAAGTTCGTTCGGCTCACCAGAGCGTCAGTAAAGTTGAAAGAAAAATCGTGTGAAATTAATAATAGTACTAAAAATTTCAGTTAAAAAAATCAAATGCAATAATTAATTATGTAATTAAGCTATAATTTTTTACCTGGGTATAATTGATTAATAATCATCCTTCACCATATTTTCTGAAAAAGGCTTATTATGTATTTGGAGAAAGTGCTTTCTTTCTTAATGTGTAATCTTATTGTCTTATTAAAAATATTATTCATCTGTATTTATTACTTAACAATTGTCAAATTATACCTCCGAAGTTTCCAAATGTACAACAGAGTCCGCAGTTTATATTGGGAACTATTAAGTCATTTTCAAAACAAGATTCTGATCTTGTAATTTTAGTCTAACAGACAATTTTAATTAAGCAATATAAAATGAATTTCTTTTGCCCATATACCTGGCGATTTTGTAGATTTTTTGGAATACATTCCAGGTCAGTCTGACTTATATGTATATTGTTATCGTCGTTATCTGGAAATTGTAAAATCACTTTCTCTACCGAACATATTAATATTCTCATATCTGTATAGTATATATCCAGGAAAAATATTTAAGTTCTTCTTGAGAAATGCTATTTTCATTGTTTTAATATTACAGGACTCATTTCTTTAAATTTACATAAAAACAGTACATTTCTTTAATATCTAGCTGAAATTATAACATCCATATATAATTGACAATTGAAATTTTTAATTCTTTCAGTACTACTATATCTAGTAGTAAGGCTTGTTCGTTATATGCTTCTTAAAATAAAAAGGCATTAAAAAAATATTTTGGTTATGATAACATTATGTTGAAAGAATTATTTATCTTAATTTGCATATATCTTTTCTGCATCAAAATCTCTGTATTTTCATGACTTCTTTAGAAGCCTCTCGGATTCTCTTCAAAAAATTACTCTCATAGCTACTCTCTAAATATATTTTCTTAGTGATGTTTTTATTTTATATGCTGATGAGGCTGAAATGGTAGCAGCGATGAATTCTAAATAATGAAATATTATTCCCAAGTCCAAATTCACATCAAGTCGACAAAACATCAATGAAAAATATTTAATTATGCTAACAAAAATTAGTCGTATTATGGCATTTTTCATGTAGATTACAATGTATAATATACTCTGGGATAAACAAAATTTAAAGTACTTACAAAAAATAATTTGTTTCCTAATATCTATGGAATGACTTCAGTGTCAACGAATATGTTTTAAAAACGAGAACATCTTGCAATAACAAGTCTTTGTTAAAAATCATTGAAAACGATTTGAAATTTCCTTACTTCTGGATCACAAATTGGGAATCTTATTGACTTCTTTGGAAGTTATTTTATTTACTGGGTAAGTTTTTAAAATGCCTTGAAAGACATGTAAGCGGACTGACTACCTATCAAAACTATGGTTAAGGATGTAGAAATCACCAGATAAAGCATATAAATAAATAAATTTATATAAATAGATAATATAAAATAATAAAAATATATATAATAAAAAAATATAATACTTCAATAAAATGAAAAGTGAAATTAAGGTCGTGATTTTTTTCTTATTATCATTCGTTTGTTCAATTAATTATAAAAATTTCATATAATGCAAAAAGAAAGGAAACAGATTTTCCAAATCAAAAGACTATTTAAAACAACGGAAAACCTGCAGTTGGAATTGACCAATTTAACAGTGGAACATTTCTGACCTGTGGCTCCCAGCAACACTTTCAAAAAGGTAATTTTTTCTTCTCAAAATTTTTATAAACACAGAAAATACAGATTTCTTATAAAAAATTCATAATTATATGAATTTTGTAAGTACCACAAACTATACATTACAAAGTTATGTTTACTGTTTGAAACCAGTAGAAAAAATTTAATATACCAAGTTGTAGTGTGGCTCATAATATTACACTCTTATTGTAGATTAAATGAAAACATTTTAACAATATTTATCAAATTTGTTATTCGAGATATTCTCCAAAATAACTATTTAACATTTTAATGTTTGTTGTTGGCTTAGCTGAGTATATGTCTGCATTTCATTGGCGCTAACCAAATCATCAGCACCAATGAAATGCAGGCATGTACTCAGCTAAGCCAACAACAACCAATAAAATATTGAGTAATTATTTTGAACAATATCTTATATAACAAATGTGATATACATATATTGTTATCATAAATTTTGTTTTTCCTTTTGCCTTATAAATACTTTCATTATCACCCAAAGGTTGATTAATTGTATAAAGGCGTAAAAAGAACAATAAAAAGATACAAGTCGATTATAATTGTTTGTTGTGTTGTGTTTGTACAAGAGCTTTCTAAAGCTATTTATATATATGGATGTACTTAAATGTTTTGTAAATTACATATAGAAAAATATGATTGAGTCCTGTTTGGATTCTTATATAGTATTTGTAGTCTTTGGGGTATAAGTATACGAGCTTCAATGCTTTTCAAACATGATTTGGCTATAGGGTACTGATGATTTGGTTAGCGCCAATGAAATGCAGACATATACTCAGCTAAGCCAACAACAAACATTAAAATGGGAAATATTTTAAAATCTACAAACCAGAACATATCGAGTGTTTTCCGTAGAAAAGCATCATTAATTATTATGCAAAAAATATTAAATATCTAGATAAATAAAACTTACTCTTTACAAAGAACGAAGGCGTAACATGCCTCCTATGGAGAATTGACCAATGACGCGAAGTAAGACTCATGGTTGAGTACTCATTAAAAGTGGCCGTTATAATTGGCTTGAATCTCTTATAAGCAATTTAGTTGTACTCTCCTGACTTCTCTAGCGCATTTGGCTCCGATTTGCCTCACTATAACCTTAGACATCGAGGCTTTCTTTGCTGTAATTGTTATATTTTACCATACTTCTTTTGAATTAAATTTTCACATTAATTTTATTTCCATATATTATTTACATTTATGTCTACCTGTACAAAAAAATGATTGGCAGAAAAATTTAAAACCAACCTTGTGTCTAAAGCAAATTTTAATTTGAGCAAATTTTTTTAAGTACACCTGTTAACTATTAGTTGGAGTTTTTAAAATAAAAGTAAGGAATAATTTTATTTCTATTTAAATTTCTACGAAATTGTTGTATTCTTTATAGGCCCACAGTCACACAAAATATTTACTGATTCAAAGAATTTGTTTACTAAAAACAAAATTTAACCTTTTCTGTATATGAAGCCTTCCTACCAATTAATTGAGTTTCTTAATCTAGTATTCAATTTTAAACATATTTTTGAATATGTAGCCAATTTTTTTAGGCCATATCGGCTAATTTTGTGAAGAATTGAGTAGTCGTAAGCAAAAAAACATTGATGTACATGCAAAAGCTAAAATTTAGAACGGATAGTAAATTACACTATTTGAGTGTTCGTTTCTGAGAAATATGTTACATATATTTCACCCTTCTAGTATGTTTGTGTTCTATTCTAAAAAATGAAGTAGTAGTGAAAATTTTCATTTTTAAATAGAAATAGTTTGATAATTATATAGATTTAGTTTTTTCGCTTTCTTAAACTAATTTCACTTCGAAATCCCTTTTTCAAAATTGTACTTTCCCATCGCTTAGCGTTGATGCCACGTTATTTCGGTTCGCTTCATATAAATTGTTTGGGAATGAAAGTTTTCAAGAACTAGAAAATTCTTGGCGTTCTTGCTTGGGCTTGCTGTAGAAAAAATTTACTTCCTTAAGGGGTCGAATGGACCTTTTCCTCTTATCTTTGAAAGTGCTAAAAAACGCCTTTAAAAAACGTGTTTCAGACTATGCAATTTTTTTAATATTCTATTCAATTCAAGTAGGAGAATGATAGAGAAAATATATATTTCTCTCTCTATCTTTCTGTCAGCTGGATTAAAACTTGCGCAATCAAACTTGCTCAGTATGAAACTCGTTTTATCAAAATTAATTGTATAATTAGCAGATTTGTTATCTAATATACATTTTAGTTATTTTGCGCTTGAATTGTTGACCATTTGTTGTAGGTATACTTTATAAATCGTTGCAAAATTATCGCCTCACACCTCTTATGCCAACGTCAGTAAAATTTTTAATTAATGTTAAGAAGCAGTAGAGAACTTTTTTCATCGTGTATACTCACTTAATTTTATGGGAATACTCTGCAATATTCATAAATCAACATACATCCACACATTTCTTTGAACGTACAAAACTATTACGAAAATGGTGTTGTTGTGCTTTTGCATTTTCTATTCTGATTTATTGATGATTTATCACCCCCGTTTTTTTGAGACGACAAATTAGTTGGTCCAGAGCCAAACTATGCCGAAAAAATTTAACTTTTTTATTTGGTTTGAAGAAATGTTATTGATGTTCATGTCTTGTTTGATCATAATTTTTTAAGGTCGTGCAACACAAGCAAAGAAGAGATGTTTCATTGCAAGATGCAACAAAATTTAAATTTTTTTCCCAGTACTAAGGGATGGATGGATCCTTACGAATGGTACTATGAGAACAGGTTATTCCATTTGTGTTTGTTGTTGTTGTTATTGATGTTTTTTTTTCAAGAATGCATCTATAACATATTTTTGTTGTAAAGGTTGATTTTGTTATTTCCTCTGTACCAATGAAATGAATGTTTCATATTAAGGAAATGGAAATGCATGATAGTGTAGAATTTGACCAGACATGAAATAAGCGTAAATTCTTGTTTTCTGGTGTTTATCCTTAATTTTTTTTTACACTTATAACATAATAAGAGCTAATGACAACATTTTATTGTGCATAGATTTTTAAGAGAATTTCGTTGCTCTTAAAACTATTATTATATATTTAATTTTTTAAGACATTCTGTTAAACATTTTATAAAAAAAGTGATGCCAGGCTGTGTGTAATTATGCGTAATAGATTGTAATGTATGTAATTTTTATTAACATGCGCTCAGGTATTTACATATTTTACGAATTTTGTTCGTTCTTTTCTTATATATTTAATTCTCTTAATATATGGGGAAAAAACTATTTTTCTAAATCATAAAAAAAAGCATTAGAACTGTATATGTATTTAGTTTAATGCATAAATAAATAATATACTACTTACATACATTGTCCACATAAGTACATACATATGTATGTACGCACGTAAAGTGTGTGTAAAATTGATATTCCCCCTTATTCTATTTGTCGTTGTCGACGTCACACGAAGTCAACACCAATATTTCGGCAACTGTAGGATCGATGTCGACAACAATTATATATTATTTATAAGCTGTTACTTTTCCAAAGGCTTAAAAAATGGCAAGAGGTCATCATTAACACTCAATTGTTGCTCACATTGAGCACAGGACTTACATTTTTTTAATGTCGACTTAATGTGACGACGATTACGACAATTGGAATAAGCGAGATTAACTATGAAATTCGCTTAAATACTAATAACGAACTTAAAATAGAAATTCATAAATAATGAGATCATGGTAATAATAATAAATGTTATTAAAGCTAATAGTTTTAGATAAATTGTCTTGTTAAACTTCAAAGTCACATCTTTTGATGCGATAATGTGGCATCAATGAATAATGAAGGTGCAATTGTTATATTATTAATTTCTTTGTTCTTGAAATCATCATCATTGTGTTTTTTTTATTTATAAATTAATGTAAGCTATATAAACATACATATGTCTACTTACATACATATTTTCTCCACAAAAAAAAAGAAAAAAGAAATATTTGAAGACCCTGATCAGTAGCAGTAATAAAACGATTTTATATTTTTATCGTCTAAAATAAATTTCGTAAAGGCGCAAATACAGTGGCAGAAATTGGACACAGATTTTTAAAATTCAGAACACATTCCGATCAATTCACCTTCAGAGCAATAAAATCAGTTCAATATTTAAGGATCTGTTTGGGACGGTAGTTGGTGAAAATAAAATAAAAGTTTTTAATACTTTCAGATTTATAGTTTATTGCACAGAATTTTGCTTAGGTACACAAGTATTTAAGTACTCTAATATTAAATTAAAATAAATTAAAAGAGTTTAAAGCATTTAATTCAATATATTGTATAATCAGTTACTGTACATACTCGTACATACATATGTACATATATCACTCCATCTTATATTATAAATTATTTAAGCTTGACATCTTATTTAAAAAAAAACGTTTAGCATTTTTAAGCTAATTGAGTGTAATCTTTGTGAAAACTTATTTAGTAAATCAAATATATTTCTCCGAAAATTATATTCAGAAAACAATATGAGTTGTTATAAAAAACTAGATCTTAAACCATTAAAAATATTGAAACTAAAATTAATTAAAGTGTCAAAAAATATAGAATAAATACATAAATCACTTCTGCTTATGATTAGTTTCATTATAGTAAAAATGTTTCTATTTAATACTTATGAATTATACAATCACACAAAATAATTTAAGGGATCTACACTTTAAATACAATTTTTAATTGTCCTGTTTCTGTTGCAGGCATATAGACGAAATTATTTGGTTTAAAGCTTTAGTAAATATTCGCAGTAACTCCGTTCATCATACTTTTGTTAGTCAAACTCCGCCATTTATTGTTGGAATAGTCGCCGCTGTTTGCAAACGCAACAGATTATTCTCAGCTATTGTTGTTGGTATTCATACAATTTAAACTTGGAACGCAGTTGTAGCATTTAGAAGTTCTACGGAATATCAAAACATTCATTAATTATTCGGTTTGTTTGAGTGGCTCGTTTAATCGGTGATTAAAAAATTGTAAAATCGTAACGTTTAAATATTTCTAGTGAATAGAACGATGCAAATGTATATTAAAATAAAAACAAAAATTTTTTTTAAACATACTTTAATGTAAAAAAAGAAGTAAGACTCGAAATTAATTGCCATATTTGGCAAAGAAATATTTAAAATTTGGGAAAGGCATGCATACTATTCGACATATCTACCCCGTTTTTTAATTTTATTATACATATGTATATAATTATAAGCAAAAACCTTCTTTAATGAATAGACATTATTTGTAAAAATATTTATTGCCTGTTTTTATAAATTTAAAATATTGTTTTCGTGTTGAAAACACAAGCAAATTTAATTCTTTATTTTATTTTTATTGTTGCATAAATTTTATTTCCGCAAAAAACAGGCAGCTGATGTCATTTAAACTTTTTTACTTAAAAATTATAAATTATATAAAATAATCAATGAACAGAAATGCAAACATGAAAATAATTTGTGAAAAACTTTAAGATTTCTTGCAATATTGAGCAATATTTTTCAGAAAAGTATGTTTTTCTTATTTTTTTCCTGTTTTTCTTATTTTAACTCGTATTTTTTGGTACTGAATTTCGAATTTTGTAAAAATAAGAAATTCTTCCAAAGGAGATCTAACGATTACAATTTTTCAAACAGGCTAAAAATTTCGAATTGTCAAATTTAAATATAATGTGAGATTATTATTTTTTCTATACTAAAAGTGCTAAATTGTTAGTGTTATTATATGGTGAAAATTAAAATTTTCAATTTCAAAATTTGGGTGAAATGATGCAAATATAATTATTAAAATAATTTCACGAAATTGTTTAGCAAATTGTCTAAAAGAAATTATTTTCATCAATGAGTTTTTGTTTTGCATTTATTAAGGGCTATTAATTAGGTCTATGGAAATGCCAAACCAATCATAATGAAGTCAAATATCAAACCCCATTTAGAAAAATTACATTGTAAATTTTTTATAAAGAGTTTGACGGTTGGATTTTCTACGTATTCGTCATTACATAGACCTTATCAATGGATCTTGTTTTGTATTTAATAAAAGCAAATAACTTTGTTGTAAAATATTGGATTTGAAAAATATACATAAATAAATAAAACTCGAAGCTGGGTTCGGTTTTGTGCGGTTTTTTCCAATGTATTAATTGTATCGTATATGAGTATAGTGATATATTTATAGATTAATTATGTATATCATATGAATAAAGTAAATTGCAATCTCTTATGTATTAAAGCGTATTTAAAAATTTTCTTAATGAATTTGTTAGATTTATGGGGGTTTATTTCCAACGAATTAATTAGTTTTATAAAAATATAATTTTATAAAAAGATAACAACAAACAACATATTATTTAAAATTATCTACCACCAAGTAAATTGATGCAAGAACTTAAAAATAATTAATGCTCTACAAAAATCATAAATCATTTGTAGTATTTTCTTAAATTTTAGACGTTAAAGCTAAATGAAAATGTTTAAACTTTAATTAAACTACTAATGCAAGAAATTAATTTTTAAAAGAGGAAAACAATAATAATCAATTGCATGACGTGTGCGTTTTAAGTAAACATTTGTCCAGCGTGACAATTTAATTCTCAAGCTCACTTGACTTCTCGTGGATCTTCTCTTTGGTATTTAGCAAAATCTAAGAAAATTTCCTCTAAAGTTGTTTGTGATATTGAATAGTCCTCTATATTTAATTCGCTGCGATTACGTTCTATCAGTCCAAATATCTTGGACCATTTAATACTAGATAAGGGAATGTAGAAGGTGAGAATACCTTGGTATTCCTCTCTGTAAAATAAAACAATAAAGGGAATTATTATACGAAAAGTTCTTTCTCCCAAATAGATGTTGTTTACTTACTGTAAAATAGCTTGTGGGAATGCTCTTTCCACAAATGCCTTAACACTCTCTGTTTCCTGTTTTAAAATTGGAGCACCATCCAAAGTTTCAATATCATTCAAGATAAAAGAGCTAAAAGAAACAAAAATTATTTCAACATGGTATATAAAATAAATTCAAGATTTGCGTTATTGAAACTTTATAAGATATGATTTTTCATATTTTGCTGATAGTTTGATAGATATTTGATAGATTAATATTCTATAAACAGCTTTGTTTTGATTTTCATATGTACCTTTCTACAATTTACGGTCTAACATTTTAAGAAACTGATTGACCCCCTTTTCTTTCTTTCATTTTTTTCAGGTATGTGTGAACTATTTCTTATCTACTTGTCTGATGGAATAATTAATCTAATTCTTAATAATAGTGTAAGTACAATATAATTCGTGCTTCACTTGTAACAAAGGTAAAAAGCAATTTATAATATTTTATTGTTTAATTTTCAGTTTAAACAGCGTTAATATTTTTTTCCAAAAGTTCGAATATTATTGATCGTTTTTGGTTTAAAATGCGTTTTGATTAATTTTCCTCATCTTTTTTTCAAACATTTTTTCTTTTATTTTCCATTTAATGTTTCAAAACTTCGAATTTTTCAACAAAGTCCCTCAATCAGTCGCAAAACAGCTCTGGGTTAACGAACATTTCTTTCGTCATCGTAATTATTGTATTTTTTAATTGCGGTCAGTCTTGCGTTCTGTTGCTGGACCTAGAGAATTTTGCGTCTCACTATCACATGTGTTGGCGGACTACTACGACTAACTGCACCGAAGTACTTTTTTCATAGTATTTTTATTCCCGCGTTGTTTTAGTTTTTAAAATTATAATTTTTAACACGAGAGCTCGTTGCATCCCATTTGGAGAATCTTTGGTGCATGCACCGTAATTTGTGATGGCGTTATGAACATATTCGACGCCAAATAAATTTTCACATGTAGTTTTTTTAATAGGGTTGACTAAATTAAACACGCAAATAATGTAAAAATTTGGAAAAGTAAGTTAGCTCGTCTCCTGACCTTCGTAGACTAGTAGGTAGTGTACTAGACTCGTAGTGCGAAGGTCCCAGGTTCGAATCCTGCCGCAGAACTCTGGCAGTTGTGTTTGATAATTAAACGGAGCGCACAACAAGCCTTCACTGGCTTAAGTGTATGTCGTATGACATGGGCTATCACAACACCCCTCCAATCAACCTAACCTAACCTAACCTAGCTCGTCTCCCAGAATATTAGGAATTGTGAAACCTAAATTTGAAATGCAAGATTCTAAAACTTGGAAATTTTAAATTCGATAGAAGGAAAACTCTCTACTATTTTAATTTAAAGATTAAACTGTTTAAGTTACAGCTTTAAATACACATACATACTTTTATAAACAAATAAGATAAATGAATACAAGTTGGCGCAAAAGTAATGTCATAATCTCCAATTTGGAGCCAGATGTTTTGCGAGCAATAATTGGAAATGCCGTAAAATCAGCGCAATTATGCAATAACTAGGGAGGTTGCCATTTGAGCGGGATAACTTTATCCAATTAATGTCATTAATTTCACACTTTCCAATAAACTTCTTTATGAAAATAGTGATTTTTTTTTCATTTACAACAAAATGGTGGCCAGTTCAAATTATCGCATCAGTCTTCCTTTTTTGAAATCAAATATTTGAATTCAAACATAATTCAGAAAATATTTTTTATTGAAAATAAAATTAAAAAAAATGTCTTGAAATTTCGAAAACATGCAAAAAAAATTATTCCAAAATTATTTGTAGCCAAAATTTAATGGTGTTATTTTATTCTAAATTGGATAATTTAGAGTAAAAGATTCGAAGTTTGCCATTAAAATTCATGACTTATGTGAGATTAATATGATGTTGAAAAGCTCAAAGAGAGAGAGAGAGAGAGAGAGAGAGAGAGAGAATAGAAATCTAAGTCTACAGTACGTTTCTAGCAGGGTAAGATTAGGAGAGCGCAGAAATCTTTTCTTTGTTAGAATTATTACTTGTCTATGCAACCCTTTAAAGGATCTAATTGCAGATATAGAGGACCTACGATTAGTGTGCGTATGTCTTTACTTACTTTCTTATCTTTGTTAATTCAGCACTTCGTTTCACTTTGATCTTAAGTATTAATCCCTTGGAGAATTTATTCTTTAAATGTTGCGTTGAACCAATACATTTAAATTCACCATTGACCATAATGGCCAAGCGTGTACATAATGCCTCGCACTCTTCCATACTGTGTGAGGTTAAAACTATCGATTTGCCTGAGTCACGTATTCGACAAACCATATTCCATAGTTGACGTCTGGCCGCAGGATCCATGCCCGTGGTAGGCTCATCCAAATAAATAACTGAAGGACTGCCAATAACTGCAATAGCAGCGCTTAGTTTACGTTTATTGCCTCCGCTGTATGTTTTAGTTTCTTTATCCAAATGTTTCATAAAGCCAAACGATTTCGCCAATTCTTCCGATATATGACTTATTCGATCCTTATGGATGCCTCGTAGCAGGCAAAAAATTTTCAAAGTTTCACGGCCCGTCAAATCGTCTAAGAGAGCATCGAACTGGGGACAATAGCCGATTTCTTTGTAGATTTCATTCATGTCAGAAGCTAGATTAAGGCCCTTGACATAGGCACTGCCAAAGGTGATTCGTTCATCTCCAGTCATCATTTTAAAGGTGGACGTTTTGCCGGCACCATTAACACCCAAAAGGCCAAAACATTCAACACTTTAAATGAAAGTTATTACAAGAGAATATTATGAAGTTTTCAAATTTCACAAACTTACGGTTTCACACATAATGACACCTCATTCACAGCCAAAAAGTTACCATAGTATTTGGTCACACGGTCCAATACTAAATTCGTTGTGTTCAGTTCTAATTGTGACATATTTAAAATACGTTGTTTTTCTTGTTCTACATCTTCATCGTAATATCCATCTGCGGGTGGTGGTGGAGGTTTGCTAAGAATTGATTTGTGCAATAAATTTATTAAATGTCTTCTTAAGTCTTAAAGAATTTATGAAAAACTTACAGGCTTATCTGTCTAATTTTATATACTAATTCACCAATAAGATTGTATTCACGTATTATAATGATTAAAAATAATACAATGGCCGTGACGACCATGTACATGGCTTCGGGTAAAATACCCGGCTCCTCCCAAGCAAAATAAGGCACTGTAGCTGAAAACAAATTTAAAAAATGTTCGTTAGATTTTTTTAATTTAAAAAATATCTAATATAGTTCACATTGTCGAACTAGAATTTCTCGCTTTTACATAAAGTTTTTAAAATATTGAAAAGTTTTCGATAATGTTCAGTGTTGCCACATCAACAAAATTTTAAAAAATCTAATCAAATGGTAAAAAAGCATTAAAAATTGTGATTGCAATTACTGATATATGTATATATTTCAATTTTCTTCGATGTCAGTCGAAATTCTGACGAAATATTGAAAATTATAAATAAACAATATTTTCATTATGAATTTACGGTTAATTAATTAAACTGTAGAAAATAGTATTTTTCTTTCTATCTTTCTCCCAGCTGAATTAAAACTTGTGCAAATAACATCGCCTAGACTTGTTACTGTTCATAATTAATCTCAACACTTTTCTGAAAACTTATCACATATAGGAGCTTTTGTGTCTTTTCAGACATTTTCATTGGATTTTTTCTGATATTCTCTTATTTTACAGATTATATTTCTATTATTTTCATATTATATTTTTCTTTCCGGTTTACACATCCAGTTTCCTTGATTTTTTTCTGCCCGTTAATGAAATATTAGCGAAATTTACACTTTTAATTTTAGATAATTGTTTGTTTATTTCTGGGTTTAGCTGTTCATTCAGCGAATTTCGTTCCGACGTGTTTAGTCGTTCAGCAGTTATAGTAAAGTCACGAGAAGATATTTTCATAAAAATAGTCAGAAAATGTTTCTAGGAGCACAAAATGTCGAGATCCGATGAAAACTTGATCTTCAAAAATCGGAATGAAATCGGTAACTTCGTACGTGTATATCTTGATAGCGGTGGAATATATTTTGAAAGAAAAAACATTTTTTAATACATTTATCAAATTTGTTATTCGAGATATTCTCCAAAATAGCTATTTCAATATTCTGTTGTTTGTTGTTGGCTTAGCTAGGTATGTATATGCCTGCATTTCATAGAACAAAATATGATTGAGTTCTGTTAGAACTCTCATATACATATATTTGTAGTCTTTTGCAGAAGTATACGAGCTTTGAATGCTTTCAATCATGATTTGGCTAAAAGGGTACTGATGATTTGGTTAGCGCCAATGAAATGCAGGCATATACCTAGCTAAGCCAACAACAAACAATAGAATATTTTTTAATACAGTTAGAGCTAAGAATAAATTCCTTGTTAAATACTTGCATATCAAACATTGTTCATATAATAAAAAAGTAATCATAATATTATTGGAAACTATCACAATTAATTTTCTAAGCAATGAAAATTTCATTGCTGTATGAATTTTCCACTATTTTTTATATATTCATAATTATATATGACGTATATATTTTTAATACCAAATATTAAATGCTACAATTTACCCCTGTGCGTTACTTCAAAATCTGGCAGAAATATCGTGTTGTGGAATTAAAAGGAAAAATTTGCTTCTCCGAATCAAATGAGGAAGCCTGGATTATATGGGTTTATTCCACTTGTCTCCCTTCCAATTCTCAGGGATCATGCTTGAGTGATACATGAATGGCATTGTTTCTTTGTTGCAACATAGTTTTACCTCCAAACATTACAAATTGGTCAAACCGAGTTTAAAGTTATTAGGGTTTTAGCATTCACATCAACATTTTTGGCATAACTTTGGTTTAGCTTGCGATATAATTTTATTATTATTTTTTTTTTTTAATAAATAAAAAGAGGATATTGAGGAACACTTTTCCCTGGATAGTTTAAAAATTTTAAATTTTTGAGATATAACTATGTGGCATTTAAAAATACCAAAATACCATATTTTTACTTTTTGGTAGGACTTCAGCTTAGCTTCAATTAAGATTACAATAGGCTATTGAAGAGTTTGATCAACCAATAAAAAATTTCGATTATTGACATACACCGTTTTTGCATTAAAGGAAATGAAGACTTTTTGTGATCCGCGAATAAGGGTTTTAAAATAAAATCAATTTGCGTTTCTAAAAATTTTAAATTCAATTTTTAAAACAAACAATGTTGATAGACTAACTCTCTTTCCTCGAAGAAAACTTCTAAGGAAGTAGACTTTGAAGGCATTAGGTTCAAAATTAAATACTGACAAAGACTCAACTAAGCAATACATGTGTGAAAAGCCTTCCTTCGACTGAAGGACTTGGACAAATTTAGCATTTTTTAATTAATTTAGTCCCAAAATTGATGTTTGCCGGGGTAAACATAATTTTTTTCTTTGTTTTCTTGAATTAGATTTTACTTACTACAACATTTCGGTATTAGTTGACATCTCAAAGAATCTGGTAGTATAACAATTACGTTGGAACTGCATGCGTCTCTAGTGGCCACATTAACGTACAACTTGTTGAGGCCCATAGCCAAAGAGAAATGGGGAAATATTCTAAAGAACCAGCCCAGTAATTTTGCTGTGTCTTTGGTATCGAAGAAGTCAAATGACATAACTACAACAAGAATAAACAATGCATTGCCTGAAAGAAAACAAAAAAGAAAAAAGAAATAAGACAAATATTGAAAAAAAAACACGAGTTTAGAATCAACAAAACACTTACCAGCAAATATATTGACAATGGAAATTCGCGCGAAACCAGTAGCGGGTTCAGCAAAGAAGAATGAAATTATATAAGTAAAAGGAAGCACGGCAAAGCCGAACAATATTATGACTAAGAAATAGCGAGCTGAAAGATTGGCAATATAAATACTTTGCTTTTATTTGGGACTGAAAATTTTACTTTGAACTCACCCAAATCATCAAATGATGAAAATCCTTTTTCCTGCCAACACGCTATGCTGACGACCACAACTATAGCGGTAAAGGCAAATGTTAAAATATCCCATATTAGCTGAGAAAGCCAAAAGGTCCAGACTTTAACACCGCCGACAAATTGCAAAAGTTTGGAACGCGTTTTACGTTCCTTAATCAAAAACAGTATATAGAAGGCACTAACGAAACAAAAGCAGGAACACAAGTTTGTGGAAAGTTGTGTCCCCAAATTATTGCCGACATTTAATTGTTTCAGTTTGGTTTCGGTGGTGTAGGGCAGCGGAGCATTCGTTACGGTTATGTTGTAAGAGTCATCTTTAAGGGCCCTGTAAAAATGTTACGATTTAGAAAATATATATCAAATTCTTTTTAAATAGATATAAACGTTTTTCGCGTCTAGGTAATCGATTCCTTCAAGAACTGGATTGTATCATTAATGTGCCACTCACTGAATTGAGTTAGCCAATATTTTTAAAGCTTTGTGTGGGACATTGCTATGGGAGAAATAGTTTCTGTGAGATTTTGCTATATTTGGGGATTGTTCCTTTTAGCTAAACTATGTTACCGGTACAAAATGGTACTCATTTGACATCCATTTATGGACTCATCTTTAGTTTTTTTTTCGAATATTTCCCTTTATTTTGAAACTGAAAGGTCGTTGATGTTTTCCTCAATCTACGGTGGTTTATGATGGGGGTCATAAATTGTATAATTTATTTATTTATTTATTATTCTATTTGTAACTTAACTGAAATTAAATTTTTTAAATTGATGATATATGGGAGCTACACATGGCTTGGCAAAAATTTGTCCCAAAATTTTAATTTTTCTTAATTTAGACACTTTATATAAGTATACCGAATTACATCTCCCTATGATCTCACTAAATTTTGACTATTTACTCTGTGGAGACAGAGCACTATGCGGCGTTAAAATTTCAATTCATAAATTTAAGGAATGGTTCTTACACCGAGTTTACGCTTATCAGCTTTTGATGATGCAGTTTTTTCTACAATATTTTTTACTGTGTGTTTATACGTGCAATTCACTTCATCTTACTCCCCTTACCTACAAACTGAGAACGTATTCAACAAAAGTTGACAAGTGTAAACGCATACTTAGCTATAATATTCTCACAACTCCTTTAATTAAATATTATAATTTTAAGAGCTTCACAAAGATTACGTATGATAACATAAACTAAATTATTCTGGAATTTTGTGATATAATTTTTAAAATTTATTTTCCAAATTATTCCTAAATATATCCTAAAGATAACATTGGAAACAAAGTGTTACTTGTTATGTTCATTAGAAATTTAATCTTACTTGATCATGGCATTGTGCACCAAGTTCACTGTCAACGGAGCCGTATGCAAGGGTTGATTATTTAACCAAGCGGTTATACTTTTAGTTCCTATGGAAGCTGCTGCCAAATATCTCGAATTAACACGTACTTGCATCTCTTGACCCAAACTTAAAATATAACTTGTGAAATTTTTGCTGCCCGTGTCACGAAATTCATAATTGCTGCCATAAGAAGTGGCTATGCTTTTGTACTTATCAGCAATTTTGTATTGTAATGAATCCTGAGCCACACTGGGATCCATATCCAGCACCGTTACTGCAAAAGGGTATTGAGTTAAACTCATTGTGATGGGCTGTAGATCTCTAAATGAGCCTTGAGTGCGAGAAATTACAATGGTAATGGTAACAAAGAATATGGGCATAATATTTTGTATACAAAAAAGTAGTTTGTTCCGATAAGTATAAAGAAGCTTCTTCAAAATCATAGCATGCCATTGATTGGACAATAAACTGACACCCTTAAGCAAATGGGTGTTTTCGGAAAACAGCCGTTCAGCTGTAATAAATCGAAATGTATTAAAATGATGTTATCTTTACAAAAAGCAAAACTTACATGTTATCGATTCGAGATCATCATCTGGATATCCAGAATTACCATTCATTATGGCGCTAGCCTGTTTACGACTACCATCATTGGCATTCTCGGCTCCTACTTTCATAAAGACTTCTTCCAGCGATGTTATGCCTATACCATAACCATTCAGTTTCAGATCTTCAGAGTGTTCCTCTAGAGAACTAAACATAACTTCAAATTTGGTAGAGTAATTATCGGGTAATTGATAAGATAGTTCGGCACCAATATCGGCTTCCGGTTGCAGGCCAGGAATATAATTTTGAAGTAACGCAGTTATATCGGAGGCATTACAGCCGTCACGCTTAACGCAAATCTTAAATAAAATTTTCAAATGTTTTAATGGAGCCCTAAGTTAAATACTGTATATATATATATATATATATATATATATATATATATATATATATATATATATATATATATAATATATTAACTTACCAGTCTATATCCAGAACCATATTTCTTTTTCAAAAAGAATGAAGTGCCCAGGCACTTTAATTCACCTTCGCACATAATGGCAATGCGATCACCCAAAATATCGGCCTCATCCATAAAGTGTGTTGTCAGCAGGATAGTACGGCCGGACTTTTCTTTTTGCAATAAATCCCACAATTGACGGCGAGCCGATGGATCCATGCCCGAACTCGGCTCGTCACATAAAACCACTTTGGTGTTTCCGGTCAAAGCACAGCAAACTGACAACTTGCGTTTCATACCACCAGACAAGTTTTTCGAGGCCACGTTGGCTTTATCTTCGAGTTCTATCATTTTTATATATTTATCAACTTCACGTTTGATATCATCTCCCGTAAGACCCTTCAAACGGCTAAAGAATATCAAGTGCTCCGATACTGTCAGATCATCGAAAAGTACATTATGTTGAGGGCAAATACCCAGCGACATTCTAGCACCTTCAATGTTTGTTCGAATATCACTGCCATTAAGAATGGCTGTTCCAGTGGTAGGAGGAAACATCCCAGTCAACATAGATATAGTGGTAGTTTTGCCAGCACCATTATGACCTAATAGGACCGTAATTTCATCTTCATACATATTCATCGATAATTCCTTTACGGCAATTTTTTCTCCAAATTTCTTTTTCAAATTCTTAACTTGCAAGCCCACATGTTTACCCAGTGGTTCCGATTCAAAAGCATCGGGATTTGGCCGTTCTATATAACCATTTGGTATATCATCTACTCCAATATATTCCCTTTCGTCACACCAAAATTTCGCCGAAAATATGAAATTCCATTTCTTTGGAACACCATATTCTCCTGGTAATATTTGTTCCACATACAAACATATACACATGTATATGACGCAGGAAACCAACATCATGAGAATAATATAACCCACTGTAAGATCATCATCAACATTGACCGGCCTAAAGAGATTGTTCCACTGTAAACCTTCGCCGGTGCCCTCAAATTCGAGAATCAATTTAAATGCAAAACCCATGGCAGTATTGAAGATTAAACACCAACTAAGTTTGGTTCCCAAACTTAGTTCATCATACGTTTGTAAGGTGAATGAGAATGGCATGAATACAATGAACCACACTAGACCTGTAACGGCAGCAGCCGTACTTGCTCTGGAGAAGAAAGTGGCCATCATGAAGCAAAAGCAAATGCAGGTAATGATGTAGATTAATAAAAAGAAGAATAAGACTGACCAATCGGCATGAGTTAAAACGGCAACATCATCTGACCAGTGGATCTTAAATTGTTGAAAAAAGAAACAAAAAATTAAATTCTCAAAAAAAATTTATTGAAAATGAAGTGATGTTTTCATGAGTTCTATAGTGCATTTGAAAAGCCGCAATTCCTTCATTACGCATAGCTTTTATGGTAATAAGGACTGTTCAAATATTACGCAACGCGCATAAGGGGGCAAGGACTAAAAATTTGTTGCAGTTGAAAACTTACGGTGAAATGCTTTTACAAAGTGTTGCGAAGTTGGACTATAGAAATGCAAATCGTCAAAAAGAAGGTTTCGTAATATGCGGCCATATAATTTCGATCGTTGTGTGATTGCCTGGTATTACGAGTAGACAATATAGAGAGAAATGCTTGATTTAGAGTAGGGATATGCTTCGCTTGTGTCGTTATTTGAAGAAAAATAGACTGTAGAACATATAATTTTAATTACGTTTTCACCTTTTCTGTTATTTTTATAGACAAATATATTTAGTACGCTCATGGCACAGGACTAGGGTTAAGTATATAACAGTTTCTTTCAGTGTAGTAGGAGAGAAAAAGTTACACCTGCGAAATTGTTTTTGCTTTTCTGCAGAAACACGTAGATCGTTTACTATTGGGCGTCATCGATTACAAAACCTTGCGCCAATAGTCTAGTTCAGTATTTGCTAATCTACTGCTTCAGCCAAGGGCTATGCCCTAAACATCATTAAATAATCTTGAAATATCTTTTTCACATTTTGCCATTAAAATCGTATGTTATGTGAGGAATAAAATTCCAAAATATTTAAGTGTAGATGCAAAACGTAGTGATCAACGTAACACTCTGTTTGACAAGCAAAAGCTAAAAAGGTTTCTAAATTTAAAATTTTAATCAAAGTAGTCAACATGGGCGGAGAAATGTTCACATCTTTCAAGTTGTACGAAATCGATATTCTGTGAAGGTTGAACGAATAATGTTAGCGAAGGAGTCACGAATTCCATTCAGTTTTGCCCAACCACGTTGACTCCTTCCACGAGAAAATACGCTTATCTTTCATAGGATCGTGATTCCGAACAGTTCTTAAAAGTGTGAAAACTTCGCTTCATTCAAGTTGTAAGAAATGCGTAAAATATGGTATAATTCAAAGTTGTTTCGTTTCCAAAAATGAATCCTTCAGAGAATGCCTATTTTGAACAATTTTCATAAGCTTTAGGATTGCTTTTATATACAATAATAGAGAGCCATCATGCTTCCAAACTCCATTTAATTTCACCCGCCCACATTTACTATAATTTTCGAATAATTAAAAAAGTGGAGAAACCTGAAACTCTTAAAGGTTTCGGCTATTGATAATGGTGGAGGACTTGCACTTGTTTTTCTAAAAAAAATATATTTCGAAAGCATTAACTAAAATTTTATTTGTCTAGCACAGTCATGTTAGCAAATCTCTGTTAAGCACCAAGGTTTATGTCTAGGGTTATATGCATATATTTCAAAAATGTACTTCACACATATTGAAAACGTTGCACTCTTCTAAATAAAATCTCTATAAATTAAAATGAAATCTCATAAAACATAAAATGTTAAAAACTCTACACAAATTAATCCAACGAAAAATAACAAATGCCATTGAAAGTGGAAATAATAAGAAGAAATTAAACAGCGGAACTCAGTGTTTGGTGCGTTTCAAATTGTTTGCAATTGCAAAATGGTGAGCGGTCTTTTCTGTTAATTTGCAAAACTATTTCAAAACTAGGCACAAAACATATAAATCTATATGACTGCAAACAGTGGATGGTTATTAATAATTTTAAAAATTTGGACACGGAAATATTTCGATTTAGTGTTTAGTGCCTTTTTTTTGTTAAATATTATTTGTCTCATCGAAATCTTTATATTATATGGGTTAAGGGATTCAATAAAACACATTGGTGTCGTATATAAAATTAGTATAAATTTGTAAAAAAAATTGCAGTAGAAGCATAGCAAAGCTATAAATAAAAGTAATAAAGAATGTTGTTTGGGGAAACAGAAGATTTTTCTCGATTTAAGAGCTTTTGTAACTAAAAACTTGACATCACTGGCTGTGAGCGCAACATTCATTGCAAAGAAAAACTATAACATTTTTTGTGTTGCATAAACGCCATGGTGTAGCAAATGCAAACCTGTGCATTTTGTTTTTGTATTGCAAAATAAAAGCACCTGCATCTTCGCAAGACATTTACACCAGACATTGCGTTCCGCTTATACTTGTACAAAGATAGTTGCAGAATAAAAGGAGTAAGACCGTGTTCTGCTTCCACATTGTAAAAGTTTTAGTTTTAATTTCGTTTTGTTTATTATATTATGAGTTTATCTCGTATTTACTGTCATCAAGCCACTTATTAAAATTGATGTGAAAAAAGTTGAATGAAAAAAATGTTTTCCAATTTTTTTCACTAAATCTTTTTCGTAGAAGAACAAAGCAAAAAAAGAATTCATGGAAAAAAGTAGCAAAATTTACACTTGATTGAGCGATAGGAGAACATTTCGCGGAATGTAGACAAGAAAACATTTTAGAAGCAACAAAATATAAAAACATCATTATCTTCCATATTGAAAAAGTTTCAGTGATGTTCTCTCTAGCTCAGGGTGTTAGTTTAATTTGTTTTCCTTATCTTATCAGTTATGTACTTACTTTCATCAAGACCGTTATTAAAATTGCCGAAATTCCCAACATTAAAAATGATTTAACGAACCACGCCGTCCAATGTATCCAATTGTTCAAGCCCATTATCTTCATGACTTCTTTCAATTGTTTTTCTTTTTCAGAAGTTATATACTGCAAAGATAAAATAGTTTTATCAAATATGTATTTATTATAGAAATACAATGGAACTGCCCTACTTACCTTAACAATATAAGTGCAGGGATATATAAAACTCAGCAATATAATAAGTGACATCATGGACGCCAATCCCTCTAACAGAGGATCGAATATATAAGCCGGATATGGATAACGTTGCATGTCAACATAAGGCAGTTCAATATCATTAGCTACCAGTTTCATATAGGCCATTGAAATAGCATTTTGTATGGGCAGAAAACCTTCACGTAAATAACCTACCGGCAAACCACCGTCCTGAGAAGCAGCATTTCTGGGCCCTGATAAATCAATTGGCATAAATAGCTTCATAGTGAGCCAAGTTAAAACTATATTCCCCGTTGCTGTTCTCAATTCGCTAGGAAATCGTAAGGCAAATGAGAAATCCTTGGGATAATCTGTAATATCCTTCCATCTATCACTGAATTGTACTCCGGCTATATGTGCACCAGTCTCTAATTCATATTGCATTGCTGTCGCATTGCTATAGCCCTGAATGCTTTTTAGTTGTAACGAATTTGCTGCTTCTTGGACAATTTTTTCTAAAATGGGATTTTCAGGTGTATAGCCCAGAGTAAAGGATACTGATTTTGCATTGGGAATACTAGACATAATATTTCTAAATGAGAGAAAGATGTATTAACGTTGGAAATGATTTATTTCTTGTTTCTCTAAAATATATTTAGCATGCGTTAGTTAAATACAAAACTATATTTCAAATTTAATATGTTTTATTTTACAATTACTAGTTATAATTAATAAATTAAAAATGCCCAAGGCCCATTGGTTGAATACATGTACTCGTGAAGCGAAGTTTTCATTAGTCAAATTAGTGCCATTAATTACTTAGTACTAGGTAGTCTATTGGTCTATCAGTATAAGTCTAAGTGTAGTGGGTTTCATTTCCGCCGAACAAATATATCTGCTTCTGCAGGGAGGCCGAAACTGCTTCAGAATTTATTGTTTCATTAAAAAAATCATGGAGCCCTCTTCATTATTAAAATGCTTAGTTTGATCATAATTTTACAAATAGGAAACGGTCGAATACAAGGAAATATTTTGCTCTAGCTTTAAAATTAACATTAATTAACAAAGATTTTAAGGACAACAAACGTTTGTTATGAAATCGTATTCAAAATACTAGTCAAATAGTAGTAAAAAAAAATCGAAAAAAGAATTCACACAGTATTTTTTTATACTCGAATGAATATATTTATTTTTGATTTTATGAATATTGTTGTGTCTTTTAATTAATTGTGTAATTTAGTGATATTTCCCATCATCATGTGAAAGAAATCATAAACTTCAACTATGAGCTAAGATTTTAAGCTTTAATTGAGTTCCTAATTGCTACATTTACAAAGATATTTTAACTATAAAACGATATTTGGAAATTATTCTCTTAAAATTGGTTTAAAGTAGAATTTTTCTAAAACAAATTTTTTCAGAACATTTTTAATTAACAATGGTTTGTTTGTAAAGTTCTTTTCTTTTTTGCATAAAAGCTGAAAGGGTGTTACATTTAAAAAAATGAGATTTAAACCCAGGATCAAGCAAAGAAAAAGAACTTTCAAAGAAAACCAAAGATGCAGAAGTAATAATCTGTAATCAATGCAAATTCTGCGGCCCTATGCTCCCCAAAGGAGTAAAAGGAACATATATAATGCAAATTCTGATTTATAATAATTTTATCATGGACTTATTATTGCCAGATCTGTTCTTTTTAATCGCGATGTCAAAAAACCGTGCTATAAGCCCTATAAATTTCAATATAAATATATAAATATCAATTTCAGTTTTATGAGCACGAAAACATAAATGTGAAAGTAGTGCTAAATTTCTATAAAAAAAATTCTGTACGTTAAAAGTACTAAAATCAAAATGAGTACCAAATTCTTGATAGGTAAAATACCATCTCTTTTCTGAGCAACCTGCTAATTTGGCAATATTTTTCCGCACAATTGTTTTTTTGTTTCATAACTCCCATGTTAAAAATGTAAAAGATAAAACGTTCCTATTTTCAGATTTTTCTAATAACTTATTCACCAAGACAGGTGTATCCTTATGTTTCAAGTTTCATTATTTCATGATTAAGTGAAGCAAATTTATGAGGGAATGGTTTCAGGTAATACGAGTATACAAACTGCGTGCATAGACCTGAACTTGGCCTAGTGCACTACCGTGCGTCTTAATTTCATTTATTTATTGCTATTTTTGTGGACTGGCATAAGCAGTAAAAATATACCTTCCAAAAAAATTATGAAAATGGTGAGATTAAGATCCAGAAGTACTACATACTTGGAACACTTCCAACGATTTTAACAAAGGCTTGTCATTGTGGGATGTCTCTTTTTATGAAGAGAAAAGTAATATTTTTATAATTTTTTATGTATAAAAACTAATTTTATATTAAATAAGCTTGACACTGACAACAAATTTTATATATATATATATATATATATATATATATATATATATATATATATATATATATATATATATATATATATATATATATATTCAAATCGATTTTCACGAATTTGTAAAAGTAATTGTTATTTCGAATTCAAATTTTGTTAGTTGGATCCTGGGAAGTCGAAAAAAATGCTCTAACAGATCCTTTGGAAGCAATGAATATGTCATTCTTTGAGAACAACTTCTATTTTATTTCACTGTCCAATCCGCATGATATTTTGTTGGCCAATTCATTTCAAAATTTAATCATAAATTGTAATCGTTTAGGCTGAATCTTTGGTACACTGTGTTGGTCGGTTTGTGGCACGTATGCTGTCATTCATATCGGTCAGACTAAGCAACTATTTGGTGAAATAGACGTAATTAGTGCTAGAAATTTAATATTAATAGACAGTATTGTTAATTATTTTTTTTTCTTTAAAACTAAATAATAAAATATTGCAAAATTTTCTAGTACTGAGCAAATAATTTTATTAAAGAAAAAAAATTCAGATTTTACTATTTCTGAAATATTTGCCTTAATTTTGTAATCATAATATTTTTTAAGCGTTTTGAGGCCTTTTGATTGCGAAAGCGATTCACATGCACTTATTTGAAAATTAAACAATTATCCACTAATCGATAATTCACTGTGAAAGTCGTAAATTATAAGTTCAAAGAATGATTAGTTAATTTTAATTTATGAATATTAGTACGTTTTAATTGTTTTAAATTGCTGTTATTGTTTTTCTATATCGTCTAGTAAATAATTTTAAACGTTGCCACACTTGATTTGGATCGTTAACGTTAGCCTGTGTTGCCATTTATGAAAACTTATCTTATTTTTTAGTCTTTTGAGTTCGTATTTTTTCTCTCAATTTTTTATTTATTTTTTTGCAATACATTGGACAGGAATGGTTTTTTTCAACGACTTTTTTTATAATTTTATTAAAACCTTCGTATACTAGTAGAAAGTGTACTAGACTAGTAGTTCGAAGGTCCCAGGTGTTTCTGCAGACGAGCCAAATAGCTTCGCAGTTTGTATTTGTTCATTAAAAGAGATTTATTTTCTTTCTTTAACAAATAAAATAAATTTAAACTGAATTGTGTTATAATAAAACCAAAATATGGAAAATCTGTATTTCTATACTTTTTCTAGCACACTTAACTTTCCTTTTAAGTGTTTTATTTTATAAAATATTTTTACATTTTTCAAATAAATTAATTGATTTGTAAAAGTTCTACAACGCATGAGAAAACTTTTTACGACACAACTCTAGAATATTCTGAGATTAGCATCCGGAAGTAGTGCCAATTTTGTAAATGATTTTAACGTCATTGCAGGGCGGTCTCTTTTTCGATTGCTATTCACCGATTCGGAAGCTGTATTCTTAATGATGAGAAAATTTAAATTCGCATGGTTTTTTCGCATAGAAACTAATTTTATATTAAATTAGTATTGTGCACTGGCAATAAGCTCCACATCTGTAAGGCATACAAATTTGCCAGTAGCCACGATTTCCTTTTTCTTATGTGACGTAATTCCATCATTAGAGCTTGAAGAAAAATAATGTTTTTATGTAGATTTGAAGAAATAAATATTTTTTATTTTTTTTTCTTTTATGAAAAAAGAATTTTTTGCAAAAGGATTGTTAGAACTTTCTAAAAGTAATTCCTATTTGAAATTGGATTCTAGGAAGTCGAAAAAATGCACTAATGGTTCCATTCTTAAGCTTAATTTGCATTTTATTTTACTGGGAACTTATTAAAGGTCAGTGTTGCCGATTTTCTTATATTTATTCAAAATTTTTTGTTTTAAACTGAATGTAAAGAATTTTGGCAAACCTTTTGCGATTAAAAATATTTCTATCAGATGTATTTGCATATTAGTGATTTTATATTTTTGGTTTATTTCGATTTGATTTATTTCAATTTTAATATAAAACTCTCTTGCATCAGTACAAAACTTAAAAACAATTACTTACAATGTAATACCTTATATATAGTATATATGAAACTTATTAAAACTTCATAAGAAAATCAAAATTGTATTTAAAAATATTACAAAATATGAGTAACATTTCCAAAAAAGTATCAAGTCGTTAAATTTAATTTAGTAATGTAAAACAAACATCTCTAAGTCTTAATCATAATAAAACAACAGGGGAATCTTTGAAAATTTATGTCAAAATTACAATAAAAAAACAAAACTTAAATTATTAAAATATTCATGCAAAACACTTGGAATCTTTAGTGAAAAATCGCCAAAGCACTAAAAAGTTGAAACATAAGTCGCTTGTATGATTTACTATATAAAAATTAAGTATTTTAGTATTACTATATATAGTTCTCGGTGGTGGTCTTAGCCTGGGCTTACTTTGAGCCTATCATCTAACTTTTCTATTGTAAGAGATATCATTTTTTACTCAAAAAGAGAAACTTTGAAAAATGCATGGCAACGCAATGAGCAATTAGTGTTATGAAATAAAAAAGAGTTACACAAAAACTATAAAAATGAACGATATAAAATTTTAAACTGTTACCTGTCTTTTGATAGAGCAGTTAATAATAAATTTCGCATTGTTCTGGCCTGATTTACAGATTTACTATAAATTTTGAAGAGTTAAAAAAAAAGAAATACATACATAGTTAAAATGGAATTTTTAATCCTTACGATTTTATATAAATTTAACTAAATTTCAGATAATTTTCAACGACTTTTTCTGAATGTTATAATTTTATTTCAAACTTTCATCAAAATCTCATAGCTTGCGTGTTTAGATATGCTGAAACAAAATAAAATTTATCCTTGTGGCATCGCACCTCTTAGAGGGGGAGGGAGCGGAAGGTACTAAACACGTATCACAACCGTCCTTCTTGGCTGGGAGTTAAAAAAATATATTAGAAATATTTTGGAGCTTGTCTACACTGGCAGAGGGGGCATCTGTGAGTAAATCAATCACCCAAAATTTTTTTAAATTCTCCGTACATACTAAACTTTTGTTAAATTTTTGCTCTGTTTTTATAAACTAATATATAAAAACAAGTCCGTATATGTACGTCGCCGAACTACTCATAAACGCGTCGAGCGATTTCAACCAAACTTATACACTACGTAGGCAGTGGCCCATATATGGTTTATATGAAGTTTGGTTAAAATACGATAACGCATGTGTGTGCGGTGCGTATGTGAAGTGAGTGTGTTTTTGCCGCAGGCATTTTTTGTACCGCATACAGCATTCATTAGTATTGAATACATTTTGGTCGTTTGTGTATTGGAGAGCATTGCACGGAGTGATGCAAATAGCAATTTGTTATCATTTCTCTTTTCTCTTTGGACGTCATTGGTGATTGATCTTATCATAATCGATTTTATTAATTTCTTCGCATTTTTTGATGAGTAAACCAACTTTATTAAAAACAAGTGTGTTTCTTTTCTTATTTTGTTTTGCCGTGCGAAGCAGCAACGGGCCCGCTAGTAAACTAATAAAAAATCATTTTAACTTTTATTTTGAAACAGCAATAAAAAAGTCAAATTTGTGCGAACACGATATTTTCGTTAAAGCTTACGATTTTATAAACAGTAAATTAAAAATTTTTTTCTGTCCTATTCAAAATCAATTTAAAAACGGCATCTATGGGAAATTCTGATAAAGATAAATTTTTAGCTAAAGATAATAGAAATTATATCTTACTTACTTAAATAAATCGAGATTGCTGATATTTTGTGGTTGATAATAAGTTGCTGGTGAGGGTTCTGCAACAACTAATGTACGCACCAATACCAGCAACAATACAAAAGCGGCCGGAAGGACCAATTCGATAACGAATTGCCATTTTTGATTCCACTGTAGGAGCCAATTTTTCCATAGCAATAGTTTAAACTTTTCCCAACTAGTAACACGAGCCATTTCTTTAACTAGTAATTTCAAGAACTATTGATTCCAATAATTGATTATTAGTTGTGTTTAGATATTCAGATTAAATGATGATTAACAGTTGAGATGATCAGTTAGTTGTACTTTAAAACTTAAATTAGGGTGTCCTTGAAGTAATTTCTTTGCTAAATCAATTGGGAATTTTCATGCAAATGAAAAAATCTGAAAGAAAAAATAAAAAGTTTTTTAAAAAAGTATTTTGAAATTTTTTCGTTATCACTGAAATCAGCTTCAAGTTTGTTATACTTTTCTAAAGAATAAGTTAAAAAAATAAAATAGTTATTACAGCAAAATAACACAATATGGTGTTTTCGGAGGCCGCTGCTACTTTATCATTATGGTTCATGTCTTTTTAATTTGGGTCCGATAATTTGTCTTTTTAATTGACCTTCAAGTAACTCGAGTAAGAAAATAATTCTGGCAACAACAAAAAAAACAGAATTCAATACAAAGATCCAATAGAACAGATTACAAAAAGCCAGATTATAAAAGCCGATATAATCCATTTCTAGGTTATATTTTATTCTCAGGACCATAAATGGCGGAGTTACCTTACAATAACTATTTCGGGAGGACCCCTTGTTCGTCCGATTTCCAATTAAATTTCTGTGAAACCAAACAAAAATGTTTTTTTTTTTTTAATCGGTTAATAAATGGGGGAGTTATTTCGGGCCCATTCGTCTTTCGAAAAAATTTATGGGACCATACTACAAGCAAACCCTTTAAAACAATTTTTAATTCGTTCACAAATGATAAAGTTATGCGTATAGAAACATTAAAAATAAAAAAGTAACCGCCTTGTTTTTTGGAACCGGCTAAAAAGCATTGAACTAAAGATCGCATATATACAAATATCCATATACAGTGCTGTTCGGTTATTGTGAACTCGGCGGGCTTAGAAAATTTAACTCCTTACAAACGGAATAAATATTTTTCTTAAGTAATACATATTCAAATAATGGTAATTGTTTATTTTAACGATTTAGAAGATCTATTACTACGTTTATACGCACGTCTTATTTGCAAATAAAAAAGAAGAATGTTGCCGTATAACTTTTTTATTGTAACTTATTAACTCACCTAACAAGTCGTGAATAACGACACTATTTGTAAATAAAAAGTGAGACGTTGCCACTTCATGAACGTTTTTTGTGTTTTACTTACCAAACAATCATATTTTCGTCACATGGCATCACTAATAATAACACAAGTTCTGTATGCAATTTCCCGTATAAACAGTGAATTAGTTATTTGCAAATAGTTCTATTTGCAAATAAGACGTGCGTATAAACGTGGTATGTGTAAAAATATTTTGACTCTCTTTTTTCGTTGAAGGCGTAAAAATTAGCCAGCATTTTGAATTCGATACTGTTAAATAGAATTCGTTAGAAGTGAAAATTCACTACAATCGAAAGTTTGCACGTTACTCGGTCCCAAGAAGTTGTACGTTATACGAAACAAAAAAA
The DNA here is from genome assembly GCA_963681545.1 of Germaria angustata. Classification (NCBI taxonomy): domain Eukaryota; kingdom Metazoa; phylum Arthropoda; class Insecta; order Diptera; family Tachinidae; genus Germaria; species Germaria angustata. The sequence goes on along the minus strand of OY813001.1, from coordinate 49,928,146 downwards.
TTAATAAATTGGGCTTTAAATTGCTTCTGTTATGAGGCCAGGTCAATCAGTCCATGACTTTTTGTATTTCCAGCTTCTTAACTGAAAGGGCAACACTGCTCCTATCAACAAGCATCTGTCAATTGACTCCTGTCATAACTTTTACATATGTATAAGCGTCATTTGGTTTTTATTTGACAACAATTGATAGCAGAATACCGCGTTATTTGAGCAATTCGCTGTGCATGTACAAGAACGGAAGGTGCCGAACGCTCCGCATGCGCAGTTGAGGTTTCTACCCTCGAAATATTAAAAAAAGTCGACAATATGGTGTTTGACGATCGCAGATTGAAAGTGCAAGAAACTGTAGAAGCCATAGGCATATTACATGGCTGAGAGGTTAAAATTTTGTATGATCAATTGGGCATGAGAAAGTTTTAACCAACATGGCTGCCGCGTTTGCTCACAATCTATCATAAATGCAATCGTGTGACACCTTCGCAGGAGTGTTAGGCGTAGTTCAGTCGCAATATGGACGTTTCTTGCGCCGTGTCATAACCATGGAAGAAACGTGGATTCACTACATTTATACCAAAGACCAAACAGCAGTAAAAACTGTGGAGTTCTCGTGGTGGATCGGTGCCATAAAAATTCCAAGGTGGCTTTGTCAGCCAATAAAGTCATGTAGACCGTTTTTTGGAATGCACGTAGTATCGCCCACATTGATTACTTTCAAAAGAGTAAAATAATCAGTGGCGAATATGACGCCAACCTATTGGATCGGTTTAAGGAGGATTTGAAGGAAAAAAAAAACGAATGCCAAGAAAAAAGTTCCCCCCGTCTACCAGGACATTGCAAGGGTGCACATATGTATGTGCAACTTCCATAGCAAAATTCCATAAAGTAGGCTACTTATTGCTCCCTCATCCGCCCTTTTCTCCGGATTTAGCCCCGAGTGACTATTTCTTGTTTCTAAAGAGACTTGACTCCAACGATGAAACCTTGTCACAAATAAATACATACTTACATATTTTGATGATCCCGACAAGTCTTATTTTTTGGAAATAAAAACAAAAATTAACAAATTCTGAAGAGCTCAAAGAAGACTATATTGAAAAATTAAGTAATTTTTTATCCAAAAACCTGTGTTTTGTTCGAAAAGCCACAAACTTATTGACCTGCCTTCATATTATTCAATATTTTAAAAATTTCATCATTTCGATGTATCATTATAATTTGTATTTTTTGCAGGAATAACTATGTACTTCAATTTTTTATTCAATAAAAAAATTTTTTACACTTGATCAATCAATTTATATCGAAAATACACTTTATACTATCCATATGTATGTATGTATAGTCTGAAAAGCAGGAATAAATTTATATTTTCAAGTTGAATTTTATTACGAGTGTGGAGAAGAAAACAAGAATAGTCATAGAATTTTTATGACGTTGCTGACGATTAATACACTTACATATAAACATATGTACATGGGGATGTGTTAGTGAAAACTTAATATATATGTACTCGTATATACTTTATAATATTATAATCGTTTTATCTATTAAATACATACAGATATAAAGAATAATATTTTTAATTTAATGAAATAAAAATATACAACTGCCAGAACTTTGAACTGAAATGACACTGCAAAATAATGGTCATATACCTAATGCACCGTGGGGCCAATTGAATAAAGGCTAGCTATAAATATTAAATTTCTTAATTTGAATAAAGCAAAAACAAATCGTTGATAGAGCAACTAATCTAATTTGTTTATGTACTTCTATCCGGCCCTTGCACTTATGATTTGTGCGTCGTGTTCGACGACTTGTTGCAATTTATTGATGGTATACGCGCTCAAATAAGGTGAAATTTGAAATTTTCAATTTCTTTCATTTAATGAATTGTTTGTCTGTAAGCCCAGACTAACAACTTTTATTGAATCTATGCCCATACTTTGTGTGCAAGGACAGTAAGACGAAAAGACAATAGTACACATAAGTATATATGTATGTAAGTAGGTGCAGTTCGCAGCAGCAATAAAAAAATATGAGTATTGCAAGCTCTAAGAAAAAGAAAAATTTGCGATATAACGTAAATGCAACTTCAAAAATAAAAATTCCATCAACAAAAGTTGATAAGTGTAAGCTCGGTCGGTCGTTCGCGAACATTTGAATTAGGCATAGGAAAAACTTTAAGGACGAGGTACATAAATGTGATTTGTTGGAAGTGTGTGGAGATATGCTTCGCGTACAAAATACACCCCAAATTATAAGCGTTTGTGGAGCTTCATACGCTTCGTTTCGAGGTCTACTAATTAGGTCTATGCAACTTTCCTAACCATTATTTTTTGCTGCGTTGTGTTTTCATCGTTTAATTGCCAAAAGTTGTTCGCATTTTTAAGCGCCACTGCTTAATACAAAACACGATTTAGCACGTTTTTTTGGATGTTGTAGTCAGATGTACTTAGCAACCTCACGATGGGATTTCATATTGTTGTAGAGTGGCATAGAGCTAATTAGTATACCTTATTTTTTTTCAATTTGTATATGTATTTTTCAGTTTTCTTTTTACGTACTGTGGTCAACACTAGCCATCGATTAATGAGATGGAAAAGATCAAAGAGAAAATGACATTTGCTGGCGAACATGGTTGTTCGAACAAGAGATAACGATGGCAGGTAGAACAAGAGCTGGGGGGTAACTCTCTATTGCGATGCATAAGAAAAATGTTACCTAGTCGGATAGTTGGTACCCCCTATTGCGTTTACTCATTTTCTTTCCGCATCTATTTTTTTCATTTTCGCACATCTGGCATCAGTGTACGAAAGCGTATGTCAAAATCGTAAGTTAAAACCAAATATCTTGCGCCAACAAAATATCAAACCCATCAAAGCAGCTTACGCATCGCAATAGAGAGTAACCCCCTAGACTCCTTGTGGATATCGCAAGGCAATGAATAAAATATTTAAAATTATATACAGTGTAGTTCGGTTATAACTCATTTATTTTTTATGCCAGGCCTTTTTATAAAGTACGGATTTTTTATCGCTTTGTCAAATATTAGTAAACAACTATTGAGAAAATTAATGGACAATTTTAGCGAATTTGTTTTGTTCATTAAAAGCGTAAAAATTTTCAAGCATTTTTGTATTGAATACTTAAAAAAGAGTTCGAAGTTCGTTATAACTGTAATAGTTTCTATGAATTATTTAAACGGCAATGATCCATTAAGGGAAGATGTTCTATATAATTCCCTATAATCGGTGTCTGTTATAAGTGAATTGTAGTGTAAATATCAGGTGGTTTGTAGTAAATTCGTATTTCTTATCAAATAAAGCCATTTTAAGAATCAAATTGTTTTTTAAACTTAATAATTGGAAGTCTACAACCGATAAGCTCTTATCATAACAAACCAATAGAGGGTGTTACATGAGCAAGTGTTTATATAATTTTATATACCTTTCACCGTAGTAGAAACGTTTTGTTTAAAAAAAGCATAACATTTAGTCAATCAATTTATACAAAAAATCAATTTATTGTTCTACTTCGAAAACTTTGACTCCCTCCTCTACAGGATTGAGAGGGCTTATTGAAGACCTCTAAATTAACTTTTTTGAAAATTAATTTTTTTCAGAAAAGAAAACTCCACTAGTCTTTGCAAAAGTCGGAGGATGTTTCTAATAACAAAATTTTAATGTTTGTCGAATATGTATTTATTTTATAAAAAATAATTTGAAATGCTTTTTTCGCAATTTTTTCTTGTTGAAATGTATTCTATTTTTTTCTTTTTGAAAAAAGGTCATAACTTCGAGAACTTTAGAAAACTTCCAATTCAGGATGAGTTATAAAGTTTGGAGTGAATCCCTAATTTTTCGTCAATTTTAGATTTTCTTTTAAGTTGTTGAATTTTCTTGGCTAAAATTAGGTTATTTTTTCAAAACTGCAAACTAGAGAAAATTATTTAATAAAAATACAACTACGAATTATGTTTAAACTATGTTTAACCTGTATAATAACACTAGATGCAAACCAAAAACTTTGATAATGACCGAATCGAGAATACTCAGACTGTCAGACAGGCAATCACAGTAGCTACTAGTGTAACAAGCCATCCATTAGTTTTTATTTATATATGTACATACATATTTTTATATTTATATTTTAATGAAAAAGAGTTTTGGAAATATAATGGGCTGTACCACTGTCCCGATGAACACTCTTCATTATACAGTGGATATTAGCAAGAAAATTACTCACACATAATAAAAAGGTTCTCACTATTGAAATTAAAAAATATAATAAAAAGGGAATCCACCACATTAATTTTTTTTACTTTGCCTTTTTTCTATTTCACGACGCTAATTTGCAACAGCAGTTACACATATAAATTGTTAAGGTTCTGGATATTAAAATTCTCTTGATAATTAATTTTTACTTTGTATTATATACTACAATTTATTTTAATATAAAGGCTATTCCAACATTCCTACAATGTTTTAATTTACCCTCGTTTTGCGATATATGATAGCAACACAAAAAAAAGGAATTTAATGGCTGACAGTTTAGGAGCAAATGAACAAAGCGCTGTCATTGTTGAATAGTTATACGACATTTCGTAGGGAAACCCTCTATGCCTGGGACAAGAGTCAATTAAAAAATAATAACTATTTGACTTTACTGATATTTGAAACAAAATTTATCGAAAAAATCCCATACCATTAAAAAAATTCCTGAATCTGGTATCCAAACTTGACATATTTCTCTCACACAAAGAGAAGAATTTCGGAAAGAGACTCAAAGTAATGAGTATTTCAACAAAGTTTAAATATCACATATCACTAAATTATCGAAAATTAAAAAAGTCGGTTTGACATCAAAAATCCATGGTGATTTTGGATTTGATAAAAATAAATTAATACATACATTTATTTAAGTGTCACAATTTTTTTGGTGAAGGGTATATAAAAGTCTTCACAGCCGAATACGGCATTCGCGTTTATAATGGTTTTTTTTTATTTTTATGTAATTTTTCGATCCGTTTTATTTTATACTGAAAATCGAGTTCTGAATTTGACAATTCATGTTAATAACTTTTTAAAATTGTTATTTTTTAATTATTATTACAGTAGCAGAACGGAACAGTAGTGCATTTGCCGATTGTCACTTTTTTTACCATGGAAATTTCGTTTTAACACACTTTGTTGTTGTTATTAATAAATAAATCAGATATTTATTTGTAAATTTTGTTTTAATTAAAAATTATATTTAATTTTCCTTATGTATTACAGATAAGCAGAAAAATCAAATGACAAAATTATGTTAAAAATTATACCAAACATGAGTTTTTTTTTCATAAGGAAACTTTGTACTAAGATATGATTCGTCGGTTTTTAATTCAAAAACCAAAAAAAAAAACATTTCACTTCCTATGTTCTTTCTTCATATGCACGTATGTTAATAAAAAGATCTTCCCAAATATTAGCAGACGCCTAAAAAGTGTTAAAAAACAAAACGCAGGTAATGTTCATAGTGCAGAGACCATTGAAAACAGCGCTGCTCCGTTTTACGGGTGCAATAATTGGCTTCTCTCTACTTCTTCCTTCATGGAAAAATAATTTGAAAAAATTATTCCCTGAATTGTCAAATTCAAGACTGGAACTTGAGCCAGGTTCACTAAAATTTTTGACTTTTTTGAAATAAAAATAAAGAGTTATCCATCTAGTGGTTTCAAAACTGCCGGTCGAACAACACTACCAGCTAAATATCTGTCATCTAAAATTTTATTTATTTAGTGAAAGGTTTACCATTTACGAAAATGGATCATTTAACAACCAAAGGACATGCAAAAATAGTTAAAACAGTGGCCACTTTTCGATCATCACGGGGTTTTTACGGTCGTCATAATTGACCTACTATGCGAGAAATTGACAAGATTATAAAGAAATTGGAAAAGACTGAAAGCGTTACTGATGTGGTCAGACCCGTGCATCATCGCAATGTGCGTACTGCCGAAAATATCGCTTCTGTTAGTGAAATTGTGGCGGATAATTCAAATTTGTCTCTGCCATTGGATTTAGTTGCGTCTCATTATGGCGTATTTTTTTATTTGCATTTGCACCTCCATCTATATAAAATCCAACTAACACAACAATTAAAACCTGCTGATTATTCACAACGCCGTAGATATGCTGATTGGGTGCTAGTGCAATAGGCCTCCAATACTGATTTTTCGAACAAAATTTTCTTCAGCGATGAAGCTCATTTCTCACTCAGTGGTTACGTCAACAAATAAAATTGTCGCATAAGTGTGAAAAGCCATTGCATCCGGAAATAGTGACTGTTTGGTGCGCATTATGGTCTGAAGGTGTTATTGGGCCGTATTTGTTCGAAAGCGATGCTGGAAGAACCATTATCGTCAATCCAGACCGCTATGGCCGTATAATAACCGACTTTTTTGACCTGTAATTAATGATTATGAACTGGACGATGTGTGGTTTCAACAAGACGATGCCATCAGCCACACAATACGGCCGATTTCGGCTTTATTGCATGGGAAGTTTCCAGAACGCGTGATTTCACATTTTGGCTACGTCAAAGACCATGTCTACGCGGATAACATTAGAGCATTTGAAAACCAACATTCGTCAAGTTATTCCCGAGATGTGGTCAAAAACTATATCAAATAGTAATCAATCTAGAGGCGGTCATTTAAATAACATTGTATTTGGTACGTAATGGCAAGGTCTAAGCATTATAATAAAATAAAAGTTTCATCGAAATCATAGCCTTATGTGTGTGTAATTTGACTTTACTTTTGGAACCGAAAAATGGATAACCCTGTTCTTGGCGGTTTTTAAATCTATTTTTGTATTGAATTTTTCTCTATGAACAATATGAAGAAAACGTACTTGAAAATGAAGTGCTCGCATGTTAAAACTTGATGTAAAAAAACTCTTAAAAAATATACGTATTTTTACAATCAAGCAACTTGCGTCAGACAGGAGGTGGAATTAGCAATTCTAACAACAAATTGAGCCACTCAGGAAAATAAATATTTTATATACTCGAATGCTTTATTTGTGTGGTAGAAAAGCATGGAAAAGCTGATGATGCATTTCAATGTCCGTACATATACATACGTACACACGTATAAAAGAAGAAATATTTTTAAGTAACAATCTTTTTTTATTTTTTAGAGTTTTAATTCGTATCTACAACAACTTGGATATTATGTAATACCAAATAACTATGCAGAGGACGTTTCTTAGAATACGGTTTCACAAAATTGCTGTGTGCTTTTAAGTTCAAATTTCTAATAGCTGCGTTAAGCGAGGCTGCACTGTATTTATTTCATATTTGTAGAGCGTGTTGTGGAAAACAGTTTCCTTGCAAATAATTGTATACATATTTTTTAAAAGTTTTCATATCCAAGTTACATATTTTTATAAATATTATTAGCCTCTGTTAAGTATTTTATTTATCAATCGTTACTAGAACTTGTACTTATATTATTATTACTTTTTTTATAGAACACTTTAAATGATTTTTTTTTGTGATTTTCCTTGTTTGATAGAATGGAGAAATAATTAATTATGTCACTAACTATTGTGTGTGTAAATTTTTTTATTTATTTATTTTTTAATTAAACTATTTATTTTATTTTCAACATGTACGCGTGGTGCCTTTAAGATTTTTTTCAGCGAATGAAATTTTTCTCCACCCACGTTATGAATATCCTGCCACTTAAATGTCCTTCACTATATCAAAGCGTTATAAAAAATTTCCTTGCTTTGCTTATTCGTTTATGTCTTTATATTTTTTGCAAGGACATTTTTTTTGATCCGCTGAAGTTGTTACCGTCTAGTAGCGTATTTTACTTGTAACTGAGTAAATTTATTGATAAAGTTCCTCAGTTATATTTTCCAAATGATCGAAATTTTTCTAATCAATAAATATAATTCAGTTTAATGTTATTAAACAGAGATAACAGGTAACAAATATTTTGCATTTCGATAAGAAGTGCTGTTGGCTGGAATAGTTAGTGCGTTTGACTACAAAGAAAATTATGACTAATAACGTGAGTTCAATCCCTGCTCCAGGAGAAGTCATCAATATCATGCTTTTTTCTAATATACATAATACATTAGTGTAGCATTGTGTTAGTTGTGTTGTTTGGACTGTTTAAGTGATGAACGCATAATATGTAGCACTCAGGGACAGTAACTCTTATGACTTTTATCAAAAAAATCAAGAAATAAGAGTTATTTTTGATTTTTATATTTTTAGATAGAAAATAAGTTATTTTTGATATTTATTTTTTTAAATGAAAAATAAAAGTTATATTTGATTTTTATATTTTTAAATGAAAAATGAAAGTTAGTTTCGATTTTTATATTTTTATATCAATAATAAAAGTTATTTTTGATTTTTATGTTTTTATATCAATAATAAAAATCAATTCAAAATTCGTGACATATGTATGTATGTAGGTAATATGTTTCTTAATCTTCGTTTCGTTAAAGTAAAAATAAAGTACACAGTTATAATAACAACAAAATGTGTTGTAACAAAGTTTCTAAATTAGGCTGTGCATTGCCCTTGAACTTGAAATAATGCTGTTATTTGTTCTTTCATTTTTGTTGTTGCTATTATTAACGTAATCTTATTGTTGTTTTTAATTTATTAATTGCAATGCAAATTGTATATTAAGTGATAACATTCAATAGCGAGGGAGAAGTTGTGACAAGCACTGCTATTTTGAAATAGACAATTACAAAGAAAAGCGTTTCGATACTGCTGCTAATTTATTGGAATATTGGGAGAGCAAAAAATTTGTGTTTCCATGGCTTCGAAAATTAGCTTTAATTGTTCACAGAATGAACCTGCCACTCAAGTCAGTGTAGAAAGGTCATTTTCAGCACTCACATTAATATTGGGAGATTTGAGATATAATTTATCTGAGGAACATTTAAAATCAATTATGATGGTAAAATTGAACACCTGAAAACGACCTCTTAACACTGACTTGAATGGCAGCCAAAACTTATAAGCTATTTCTATGCATTCATGTTTTTATAGCTGATAATGGATAAGTCACATAATAATATTCATATAGAAATTTGAATGAAGCAGCATTTTATAATACATACGGCATCAACAAATAAATAAGAGTTTTGAATTGATTTTTATTATTGATATAAAAATAAAAAAATCAAAAATAACTTTTATTTTTCATTTAAAAAAATAAAAATCAAAAATAACTCTTATTTTTGATTGTTAAAATAAAAATCAAAAATTTAAAAATCATGCAATATGTTGGATGCATTTTGCCTAAAAATCATGATGGTGTAATTAAAAGTTTTCTACGATGTTCATTTATGTATGATTTATTTCTTCAAAAATTGAAAAATAACTCTTATTTCCGGTCCCTGGTAGCAATTGGTCACTGAAAACATTATATATTATTAAGTTTAAAATAATTAATGAAAATGGGAAGCAGCTACATAATACATCATAAGAAAAGTTTTAGTGCGTCTACTGAATACCACAGAGGCGCTGTAGCTCACTGTCTCTCTCGTTACACCGACTATTCTCTTTACACTATCCTTTTCCCCAATAAGTAATACTTTAACACTAATTGCATATTGCATGAGTGTTAGTTAATTCTCTTTATAAAAAAATAAAAAAATGTAAAATGTAATTGTAAATGATGACACATAAATCGTTTGTAATATTTGCTATTACCCTTTATATATTAAGATGCAATGTTATGACTCATATGTACGAGAGGATTCCGCGTTCTACGAAGACAACATGCCTCAAGGGTCTATGTATTTTATTATTAGTCATCATTATAAAAGCTGAACTAGTTTGTCAACCTGCAGAACGTTTATTACTTTGCTGCAATTTATATACGTAAAACATTTGCTTCATACAAACTTTATCCTTAAAATTCAGATTTATAGGAGCTATTGACGCCAATTGTGAATAAGTACAACACAGTAACCCTTCTGGAAATTTTGACTACCTCAAGTTGAGTTTCGATGTATAGCGCATTCTATGACCATGGTAAAAATTTATGATAAATGTTTGCATGAACTATATCAGCCCGCTACATCTCTGTTTAAGAGGAGGTTTTTGCCCTTGTTTAAGAAAGGGACAAAAAAGACCAATACCGCAAAAAGTTGGAGTTTAAAATGTTCCCCGTATACAAAACGAAAAAACTCGTGTAAAATTTAACAAAAAATCGTCGTTCAAAATTTCGTTAAAATTTATTTATGGTTCAAATAATTGAACATGAATGTAAGCCTGAAAAAGTTATAAAATATAAAAATAATGTAATTTTAATAAAAAAAAAAAACATAAAAATTAAATCAAATGGAAGAAAAGATACGAAAGCAAGGAAGTTTTCAAAAAAGCTTTCCCGAAAAAATTATACTGATTATATATGTAATTCATGAAAATATGTAGGTAAATTATTAAATAATATACCGCATAGTAGAAATATGTCATTTTACTTAATTTTTACTATTTCGCAAATTGCCTTTTGTTGTTAATTAATGTTAACCCTGGAGTAAGAATTTTGAAAGCATTCGAATTTCACAATTTCATAATTTAACTGATTTTTGGTAGTGAAATTTTGATAATGACAAAAAATGCAATTGCGCAGAAGTGAATGCACCAGCTGAGACAGTAAATATCATTATGCGTAAAAGACTACCACTGTAAATGCTACATGTCAACTAAGTCATACATTCAATTTTAATTTTATTTATACATATAAAGTAGGAAGTGATCAATAGTGAAAAATACAAAATTAATTGATAAATATAAAAAATTCAAAAGATATTATATGCGCAAATACATATGTACATACTTATGTATATGCTTGTGCTATCACATAAATACACATCTACGAGTACATAACTATCTACAAAGTTTTATTGTTTTAACATGAATTCTTTTTATCGAAAGAGGCAATTAATTAGCTCTTCTTACCATAAGTAGCAGATATGGACTTAAGTACATTAACAAATGATGGACTTAAACTTAGCAGCAATTTACAAAGTTGCGCAAAAGCAATGCCATAATTTGAATTGGCTGCTATTTTTGCAAATTTGCTTTGACATTTAGGTTGTAGACATATATATAGAATTAGTTGCCTGCAGGCCATAGAACGATAGAATTTTCGTTACTGCTTATTTGAAAAATTTTTAGTCCGCTGTTTTAAGGTAGTGTGAATTTCGTCGTCCTTTTACTCGTAGCACTTAAGTGATTATATTAACTCACAAAATTTGGGTTTCTGGAATCAACATTAAATGCATGAAGAGAGATTGTATCCCCTCAAAGTGACTTTTTGGGGTGGTATTTGTTTATTTAAAGGCGACTATAGCCCCAGCGTAACCGTAAATGGTGAGCGTTACAGCGATTATTGTTGGTTTCAGTGGACCGCAGTGACTGCTCACACAGCTCGGGCACCGATGGAGATTTTGGGACATCAAATTCCAGATCGAGTGATCTCCCGTTTTGGAGATTTGAATTGTCTGTCCAGCTCGCCAGATCTAACACCACCAGACTTCTTATTTTAGGGCCTTTTAAAATCTCACTTTTAACATAATAAACCACGAACCTTGCAAGTCTTGAAAGATCACATTGAAGAAATCGACAATTGTTGCGAGCAACAGTTCAAAATGCTCCGTAGAGTTGGTCATTTGAGAGATATAATTTTTTTTTTGCCAATTAATGTTATCAATTTTACACTTTCAAATAAACTTTTTATGAAAACAGAGCGCTTTCTTTTATGAATAAATGGCAGTCAGCTCAAATTGTGGCATTACTTTGTGCCACCTTAACCAATAGTTTAATAATTTTTTCATTAGCAAGTACAGAAATTTCAGACTATTTCTTTTTTTTAGATTTTTTTAATACTTTTCCTCGCTAAATTAAAAAATGAGCAGTTTCGGGCAGTTTTTACGTAGAATTTGATGGGCAATTGCGGTAAAAAGTTGAAAACAGTGTGTGTATATGAGCAGAAAAATCCAAATTTTGCCATATGAAAATTATATTAAAAAAAATCGATTTATGCTTTTGTGTTAGTCAATTATTTACATATTTTTTATATTTTTGATAGAAAAATACATTAATGCAATAGGCAAAGTTTTACAGATGATAAATAGTAATTTTAATTTGAAAAAAAATTTTCCAACAACAAAGCAAATGTTTAAAATAAAAACACTTCAAACAAGTACACGTGTCCGTAAAATTAGCTAAAAAGCAGTTATCGTATGCTTTATTGTAAAACAATAATATATGGAATTAAAATAAAATAAAACACTTCAAACCAAGTAGTCATGGGGATATTAAAAAATTTTTTTATCAGTGACTGATAAATTGGCCGACCTCGGAATCAAATGGTGATTCAGGGGAGCTTATTTACTTTTTATTGTTGTCATTAAATGAGCTAGAATGTTAATAAATAACCACGGACAGTTCATTTAAACTTTTAGGGAAACCATATGTAAAACATATTAATTTTTAAATCTACTACAGGCAAATTAATGAATTGATGATATTATTCGACCATTTTTATTTTAAATTAATTGAATTATTATTGAGTTTGAGGTCTTCTTTTTTTATAAAAAACAATATATTTATTTTGTCTTTTGTCTTCTTCAGGAAAAAATATTTTATAAAATTTGAAACAAAAACAAAAGAAAAATGTTTTAAATATTTTCAATACAAAATATTGACAATTGAGGAAATGAATAAACATTTTTAAATTTCATACATAATAAATTATAACATTTTATTAAGTAACTGAAATTAATAAAATATTTTTCTTTTTGGTGCCCGTTTTTGCTTTTATAAATTAAATGCCTATAACTTTGAAAAAGTTAAAAAGTTCATTTTCTGTGGCAATGGTACATATATTAATTATTTCTAACATTTCTAACAAAAAACGACGTTTGTAATTTATCTAAAACAGTTGCCTTCTCAAAGTCCGGGTAATGACTTTTATTAATACAAAGAGTTAACAAAGCCGTTTTTTGCGAAGAAATATTTTTATGTTTTTGGTCCGATCTATGTCCTGCTAATCTTGTCTTTAGTTTATTTTTTGTAGTGCCTGTATATACTTCTGAACATTGGTCATTATTATTTCCTTTGCATGGAATATTATATATTACATTTGCCATATTTAACTTTTCAACTCTATCTTTAGTTCTACTAAATAATCTAATAATTAGTATACAATTGCCACAGAGAATGAATTTTAGAACAGATACAGAGAATTTAGCTCAAAGGTATAGGCATTTAATTTATAAAAGCAAAAACGGACACAAAAGAAAAATAATATATTAATTGCAGTTACTTAATAAGATATTATAATTTATAATGTATGAAGTTTAAAAATGTTTATTCATTTCCGCAATTGTCAATATTTTTTATTGAAAATATTTAAACTTTTGCTTTTGTTTTTGTTTCAAATTTTATAAAATATTTTTTCCTGAAGAAGACACCCACAGGATGTTGAAATATTGAAAAATCAAAACAAAATAAATATATTGTTTTTTAATATATTATTTTATGTTGTTGGCTTAGCTAGGTATATGCCTGCATTTCATTGGCGCTAACCAAATCATCAGTACCCTTTTAGCCAAATCATGATTGAAAAGCATTCAAGCTCGTATACTTATGCCATAGACTACAAATACTATATGAGAATTCAAACGGAACTCAATCATATTTTTCTATTTGTAATCAACAAAAACACATAAGTATAATTTGGTTAGCGCCAATGAAATGCAGGCATATACCTAGCTAAGCCAACAACAAACACTAAAATATTAAATAGTTATTTTGGAGAATATCTCGAATAACAAATTTGATAAATATATTGTTTTTTATAAAAAAGACCTCAAACTCAATCTAATAATTAACAGGCGAGTTTTTTTGCGTGAAAATAATTCTCGATTGCAACTTTAGGGAAAAGAGAAATATTTCGAGAAAAAAATATTCACGATAGGTAACACTGTGTGTAATTTTTTAAGTCGTGGCAAAATAACCATATACGGACACCACTACGTGATAAAAGACTAAAAAAAGACCCGTGTCTCCAAATTTTTCCCAAAGTCATGCACTTTTTTATGGGCCGCCAAAGATTTGGGGCCTCGGTATCATTTTCGCAAAAAAGTGATCATTTTCTCGGGCTCATATTTTGCAAACCGTTCCGAATTTCGATTTACTCTCTGAGGCAAACTTGTAGCTCTTGTCATAAAGAACAAAAATTGCGCACATATAAAATCAAAAAAACTTCTCCTTCCAGATAAAAATCGCAAAAAACTTAAAAAAATTCGATTTTTTAACATTAGCATGTTAACATTAACAAAGCTGTCAAAAATGTTGTTAACATGCTAATGTTAAAAAATCGATTTTTTTTAAGTTTTTTGCGATTTTTATCTGGAAGGTGAAGTTTTTTGATTTTATATGTTCGCAATTTTTGTTCTTTATGACAAGAGCTACAAGTTTGCCTCAGAGAGTAAATCGAAATTCGGAACGGTTTGCAAGATATGAGCCCGAGAAAGTGATCACTTTTTTGCGAAAATGATACCGAGGCCCCAAATCTTTGGCGGCCCATAAAAAAAGTGCATCACTTTGGGAAAAATTGGGAGACACGGGTCTTTTTTTTAGTCTTTTATCACGTAGTGGTGTCCGTATATGGTTATTTTTTTCGTGTTGCACTGTGTAATTGATTGCAAATTCACTTAATTCTATAAATTTAATATAAAATATGTATGTATGTAAACAAAGGAGTTCCCTAATCATACGTACTTCACTAAAGAAAGTGCATTTTGGAATTGATCTTTTTGTACAAATTTTCATTTTGGTGTATTATTTTTTAACTCTGATTTTGTACATTTAAATGGAAATTTCGTTTAAATATTTATATTGAAAACAACAATAAAAATCCAAAATTTGCCGTTGCTTTCAATTTAAACATCTAAAAGAAAATTTTTGCTAAATTTACAAAATGCGATATTGAGTGTTGATTTTTTTAACTACAACATTTCTGCTTCGCTATTGTGGAAATCAATTTTTTTTTGGAATAGCGAGATCGATGGATATTTTTCAAATTAAATTTTATATTAAAGATTATAAAAGATGCGAGTTATCCTTCGAGCCGGATTTGAACCAGCGACCTATGGATTTCTTATACTACTCTATTGATATCTCTACAGTCCACCGCTCTACCAACTGAGCTATCGAAGGGGTAGAAGATGTCAAAAATACTCGTTCGAAAATAAAAATAAACAATTTTAATTATGTTAATACAGACAAACTATTGTCATTGGCACCTTTCACTTTGATATTTTTTTCTTTGCAAACAATAAATGTTTAATCTAGTTGAAGCCAGTTGATTGATATGCAGCATTAACTTAAAGTTAAAAATTACAAGAAATGAGGTATACAACAAAAGTTTGCCCATTTATGTTGCTTATTTATTTGTAGAATTTTCTTTATCATACATAAGTGTATGTACATTTGCACACAAACACAAACTTGTTGCAATGTGTTAATATTATGGTATTTTTCGCAAGTCTCGTAAGCCTTCGATAGCTCAGTTGGTAGAGCGGTGGACTGTAGCGTAAGAAAAACAAAGAAATCCATAGGTCGCTGGTTCAAATCCGGCTCGAAGGAGTATCCTGTTTTTTTTAAATTAATTTTTATTTAACGATCGATCCACAAGTGTTCATACAAAATTTAATATTAACATTTAATAACACTACAATAAATT
Source organism: Germaria angustata (assembly GCA_963681545.1). NCBI lineage: Eukaryota > Metazoa > Arthropoda > Insecta > Diptera > Tachinidae > Germaria > Germaria angustata. Next base: position 49,912,365 of record OY813001.1, on the reverse strand, counting down.
GATTAGAACTACATATGTACAAATATTTGCTTATGTAGATCTTTATCAGTAGTTCTTAAGATCGTAGAGGGCTCATCAATTTAGTTCGTTTAGTCCATTAAATTTATAGTATATAAAAGTCTTTAAGACATAAATTTAAAGTAAAAAGTGTTACGAGTGGTGGCGAGCCACATGAACACACACAGCTGCGAAAACAATATATGTAATATACATACATATATGTATATATATTTTAATTTCTTAAGATATTCTCTTTAGATCTAATTTTTAAAACTATATTTATTATTTTTTATATCTGAAAAAATTTTAATAATTATATAAAGCAAGAAACAAAATTAAAACCAACAAATAATTAGTTGTTTTGTTCCTTCTTAAAAGTTTTATTATTATAGTTTTTTTTTTAATTCTTATTTATTGTTAATATTCTTATTTATTTTTTTAGAGTTTTTTTGTATGACAATACAAGATTTTTATTTACAAAATATGGTCAAAGTTTACTGATGGACTGACATAAACACTAGCGTAACATTTCGCAAATAGAGTAATTTTAAAACCTACAACACGTGAGACAATAAATGTATTCCCTTAATTAAAATATATTTAAGGGCACCGCACAAATCGTGCATTTTACATTTAATGTACTCGTATAATATTAAGTAATTGAGGAATTCCACCTTCGATAGCTCAGTTGGTAGAGCTGTAGAGCTTTGAGAAATGTTAGAAATCCATAGGTCGCTCGTTCAAATCCGGCTCGAAGGATTGCTTTTAATATTTCATAGTTGTCTTTTTTTAATAATACCTATGGTTATATATTTTTCTAACTTTCAAATATGATTGTTTTTCTTAAATTCTCATATTGTCTTCAAGAGTTTGTATACCATTACACATACATATTATGTTAAATATTAAATTTAACTAGTACAGACAAAAACCATATATTTTAGTAATGACAATTTCGCATTTAACAGAGCTCTGTTAACCAGTTAACAGAAATCCCAATATGGACTAGGTTCATTTAAAAGGCGAAATATAGGAACTACGACAAGGATCAAAAAAACTGTATATCAGGAAATATGCTGCAGGAATTTCTTAATGAAACTGTGACAATACGGAAGGCAAAATACATCTTAGAGTAGCAATATAGCTCGTTTAAACAAATGGTGATTCAGGGGAGCTTATTTACTTTTTATTGTTGTCATTAAATGAGCTAGAATGTTAATAAATAACCACGGACAGTTCATTTAAACTTTTAGGGAAACCATATGTAAAACATATTAATTTTTAAATCTACTACAGGCAAATTAATGAATTGATGATATTATTCGACCATTTTTATTTTAAATTAATTGAATTATTATTGAGTTTGAGGTCTTCTTTTTTTATAAAAAACAATATATTTATTTTGTCTTTTGTCTTCTTCAGGAAAAAATATTTTATAAAATTTGAAACAAAAACAAAAGAAAAATGTTTTAAATATTTTCAATACAAAATATTGACAATTGAGGAAATGAATAAACATTTTTAAATTTCATACATAATAAATTATAACATTTTATTAAGTAACTGAAATTAATAAAATATTTTTCTTTTTGGTGCCCGTTTTTGCTTTTATAAATTAAATGCCTATAACTTTGAAAAAGTTAAAAAGTTCATTTTCTGTGGCAATGGTACATATATTAATTATTTCTAACATTTCTAACAAAAAACGACGTTTGTAATTTATCTAAAACAGTTGCCTTCTCAAAGTCCGGGTAATGACTTTTATTAATACAAAGAGTTAACAAAGCCGTTTTTTGCGAAGAAATATTTTTATGTTTTTGGTCCGATCTATGTCCTGCTAATCTTGTCTTTAGTTTATTTTTTGTAGTGCCTGTATATACTTCTGAACATTGGTCATTATTATTTCCTTTGCATGGAATATTATATATTACATTTGCCATATTTAACTTTTCAACTCTATCTTTAGTTCTACTAAATAATCTAATAATTAGTATACAATTGCCACAGAGAATGAATTTTAGAACAGATACAGAGAATTTAGCTCAAAGGTATAGGCATTTAATTTATAAAAGCAAAAACGGACACAAAAGAAAAATAATATATTAATTGCAGTTACTTAATAAGATATTATAATTTATAATGTATGAAGTTTAAAAATGTTTATTCATTTCCGCAATTGTCAATATTTTTTATTGAAAATATTTAAACTTTTGCTTTTGTTTTTGTTTCAAATTTTATAAAATATTTTTTCCTGAAGAAGACACCCACAGGATGTTGAAATATTGAAAAATCAAAACAAAATAAATATATTGTTTTTTAATATATTATTTTATGTTGTTGGCTTAGCTAGGTATATGCCTGCATTTCATTGGCGCTAACCAAATCATCAGTACCCTTTTAGCCAAATCATGATTGAAAAGCATTCAAGCTCGTATACTTATGCCATAGACTACAAATACTATATGAGAATTCAAACGGAACTCAATCATATTTTTCTATTTGTAATCAACAAAAACACATAAGTATAATTTGGTTAGCGCCAATGAAATGCAGGCATATACCTAGCTAAGCCAACAACAAACACTAAAATATTAAATAGTTATTTTGGAGAATATCTCGAATAACAAATTTGATAAATATATTGTTTTTTATAAAAAAGACCTCAAACTCAATCTAATAATTAACAGGCGAGTTTTTTTGCGTGAAAATAATTCTCGATTGCAACTTTAGGGAAAAGAGAAATATTTCGAGAAAAAAATATTCACGATAGGTAACACTGTGTGTAATTTTTTAAGTCGTGGCAAAATAACCATATACGGACACCACTACGTGATAAAAGACTAAAAAAAGACCCGTGTCTCCAAATTTTTCCCAAAGTCATGCACTTTTTTATGGGCCGCCAAAGATTTGGGGCCTCGGTATCATTTTCGCAAAAAAGTGATCATTTTCTCGGGCTCATATTTTGCAAACCGTTCCGAATTTCGATTTACTCTCTGAGGCAAACTTGTAGCTCTTGTCATAAAGAACAAAAATTGCGCACATATAAAATCAAAAAAACTTCTCCTTCCAGATAAAAATCGCAAAAAACTTAAAAAAATTCGATTTTTTAACATTAGCATGTTAACATTAACAAAGCTGTCAAAAATGTTGTTAACATGCTAATGTTAAAAAATCGATTTTTTTTAAGTTTTTTGCGATTTTTATCTGGAAGGTGAAGTTTTTTGATTTTATATGTTCGCAATTTTTGTTCTTTATGACAAGAGCTACAAGTTTGCCTCAGAGAGTAAATCGAAATTCGGAACGGTTTGCAAGATATGAGCCCGAGAAAGTGATCACTTTTTTGCGAAAATGATACCGAGGCCCCAAATCTTTGGCGGCCCATAAAAAAAGTGCATCACTTTGGGAAAAATTGGGAGACACGGGTCTTTTTTTTAGTCTTTTATCACGTAGTGGTGTCCGTATATGGTTATTTTTTTCGTGTTGCACTGTGTAATTGATTGCAAATTCACTTAATTCTATAAATTTAATATAAAATATGTATGTATGTAAACAAAGGAGTTCCCTAATCATACGTACTTCACTAAAGAAAGTGCATTTTGGAATTGATCTTTTTGTACAAATTTTCATTTTGGTGTATTATTTTTTAACTCTGATTTTGTACATTTAAATGGAAATTTCGTTTAAATATTTATATTGAAAACAACAATAAAAATCCAAAATTTGCCGTTGCTTTCAATTTAAACATCTAAAAGAAAATTTTTGCTAAATTTACAAAATGCGATATTGAGTGTTGATTTTTTTAACTACAACATTTCTGCTTCGCTATTGTGGAAATCAATTTTTTTTTGGAATAGCGAGATCGATGGATATTTTTCAAATTAAATTTTATATTAAAGATTATAAAAGATGCGAGTTATCCTTCGAGCCGGATTTGAACCAGCGACCTATGGATTTCTTATACTACTCTATTGATATCTCTACAGTCCACCGCTCTACCAACTGAGCTATCGAAGGGGTAGAAGATGTCAAAAATACTCGTTCGAAAATAAAAATAAACAATTTTAATTATGTTAATACAGACAAACTATTGTCATTGGCACCTTTCACTTTGATATTTTTTTCTTTGCAAACAATAAATGTTTAATCTAGTTGAAGCCAGTTGATTGATATGCAGCATTAACTTAAAGTTAAAAATTACAAGAAATGAGGTATACAACAAAAGTTTGCCCATTTATGTTGCTTATTTATTTGTAGAATTTTCTTTATCATACATAAGTGTATGTACATTTGCACACAAACACATACGCAACTTGTTGCAATGTGTTAATATTATGGTATTTTTCGCAAGTCTCGTAAGCCTTCGATAGCTCAGTTGGTAGAGCGGTGGACTGTAGCGTAAGAAAAACAAAGAAATCCATAGGTCGCTGGTTCAAATCCGGCTCGAAGGAGTATCCTGTTTTTTTTAAATTAATTTTTATTTAACGATCGATCCACAAGTGTTCATACAAAATTTAATATTAACATTTAATAACACTACAATAAATTGATTAGAACTACATATGTACAAATATTTGCTTATGTAGATCTTTATCAGTAGTTCTTAAGATCGTAGAGGGCTCATCAATTTAGTTCGTTTAGTCCATTAAATTTATAGTATATAAAAGTCTTTAAGACATAAATTTAAAGTAAAAAGTGTTACGAGTGGTGGCGAGCCACATGAACACACACAGCTGCGAAAACAATATATGTAATATACATACATATATGTATATATATTTTAATTTCTTAAGATATTCTCTTTAGATCTAATTTTTAAAACTATATTTATTATTTTTTATATCTGAAAAAATTTTAATAATTATATAAAGCAAGAAACAAAATTAAAACCAACAAATAATTAGTTGTTTTGTTCCTTCTTAAAAGTTTTATTATTATAGTTTTTTTTTAATTCTTATTTATTGTTAATATTCTTATTTATTTTTTTAGAGTTTTTTTGTATGACAATACAAGATTTTTATTTACAAAATATGGTCAAAGTTTACTGATGGACTGACATAAACACTAGCGTAACATTTCGCAAATAGAGTAATTTTAAAACCTACAACACGTGAGACAATAAATGTATTCCCTTAATTAAAATATATTTAAGGGCACCGCACAAATCGTGCATTTTACATTTAATGTACTCGTATAATATTAAGTAATTGAGGAATTCCACCTTCGATAGCTCAGTTGGTAGAGCTGTAGAGCTTTGAGAAATGTTAGAAATCCATAGGTCGCTCGTTCAAATCCGGCTCGAAGGATTGCTTTTAATATTTCATAGTTGTCTTTTTTTAATAATACCTATGGTTATATATTTTTCTAACTTTCAAATATGATTGTTTTTCTTAAATTCTCATATTGTCTTCAAGAGTTTGTATACCATTACACATACATATTATGTTAAATATTAAATTTAACTAGTACAGACAAAAACCATATATTTTAGTAATGACAATTTCGCATTTAACAGAGCTCTGTTAACCAGTTAACAGAAATCCCAATATGGACTAGGTTCATTTAAAAGGCGAAATATAGGAACTACGACAAGGATCAAAAAAACTGTATATCAGGAAATATGCTGCAGGAATTTCTTAATGAAACTGTGACAATACGGAAGGCAAAATACATCTTAGAGTAGCAATATAGCTCGTTTAAACAAATGTAATTTCTTGAGAAGATTACTGGTCATATTGGAAAAATGGAAACGGGCTGGTACTACACACTATATAGAAATGGTGGCCCAGGGAGTGCTTAAATGGAATATAATAGTGGGATATCTGAAATAATCTTGGAAGCTTAATAAATGGGATTTGAAAGAAAATTTTTTTCTTTTTTTTGAACCCATAACAAATAACGAATTTTTTAATAAATTAATTGTGAAAATAGATATTGTTAATAGGATTTTTTTTTACTAATATTAACATAAATAGACATATGTGTTTGAGTTGGTTTTTAAATACTGCAGGTTAGAAAAAATTTTATTTATACATATATTCTAACGAATACAACTGAAATAAAATGATTATCAAAAGCGTATGCCGATTAATTGAGAAAATCGTAAAATCGTTTTATTGAAAACAAATATTTTCACAGTACTTTAGTTCACTTAAAAGGGAAACCGCTTTAGCGAAAAATCGTTTAACCGAAACTTCTGTTATATGTAAAATTCAACATAATATTTCATTTTTAACTTGATGTCAAATCTCATCAGACTCCAGAATGGCATTTATTTATTTTGAATATTTCTCGCGATTAGAATGGATAGGAAAGCATGGGAATGTTTCCCCCAGCTGGTAGTCAAATTTACTTTTCCTGTCATTTATAATCATAAGATGCATTAAAAATAAATAAACATCACTATCAAATGCAATTATGTAAGGGAGTAAATAAAATTTTAATTAGAGCTGTAAATAGTTTCTTTTTGTAAATTGATCAATAAAATGTTACACTCTTGTCAGAAAACACAACGCCATAAACGAAACAAATATCAGTTAAGAGAACAAAAAAATTTTAATTTGCCGGCGACAGAACACCATGCGGTGCCAGTTTATTTTAATCATATTGCATGCAACCGAAAAAATCTCTTTCATAAAAGAAATATGTGCTCAAAATCTCCATAAATTTGCTTCATTTCTAGTATCTAATTATCTTCGTTTCGAAGAACAATTTCAAAAATGTTGAGTTCGTTTAAGCGAAGTGGTTTTCACTTTACCAAAGTTCTCTGAAGTGGAAATCGGGCATAAGCGAAAACAGTTCTGGTAAGTTTCCGACTTCATAAAAGGATCCATTTGTCGACCAATTTAGAAAATTGTGTATATTCCTCAATGGAATGCTGTGTAAATTAAAAAATAAAAATTATTTCTCAAAAAAAAAAAAAAATAATAATAATAATAATTGATCGCGAAAACTCTGCATAATTTCATAAATCACAAATGTGATAAAAAAATTGCATTAAAACAATAAAACATTGATTCACACGGAGGTGTAATACATAATTAGTCCCTATATATTTCCGTATCTCAGTACCCTATAGACGGCACGAAAAATACAGATCTGCCGTATGAAAACCCCTATTTTCGATCACTTTTTGTATCACTGTGTAATTAAGAAACATAAGAGATAAAATTTTCCCACATTGAAATCAGTGTTGCCATAGTTTCTTGAAGTTAAATCAACGAAATAAAAATGTGTTTTACAAGATGGGTGTTTTCCTAAACGCATATTGTTTTGCAGTAATACATTGCAACTGATTCCTAAACGTTGTGAAAGTGTCAAAAAATCTTTTTCTTAAAAATTTCGTTGAAAGCTGAGCTGAAAGTAGCAAAAATAGAAACTTGTTAGTGAAAAAGTGTAATTGTATTGTATTTTTCCAACTTTCACATTCATGTGTAAGCGCTAAGTAAGACTTTAAGCTTAAGATTTTAGTTGTAACTTGAGCCGTTATATGTTGCATTAAGAGAGACGATTAAGGTAAAATATAATGTTTCAAATACAGAAACTTAATGTAGTTTTAAAGAACATATGAACTTACTTTTACTTTTTTTATAACAATTATTTTTCAATGCAACTTTAGCAAGCAAAGGTTTTTTTAATTGGCCGTTAGTGGTTTAATTCATCTTCAATCTGCATATTCATATTTTATGCGATTAAAATAGACAAAATATATATGAATCTGTCAATAGTGATTGAAATATTAAATTGAGAACAAAATAATATAATTAGACTTGATTCATGGTTTTTGTTTTTAATATTTATAAATCACTAGCGGACCAGGCGAACTTCGCCTCGCCCCAATTTTAAGCCTTCAGACAAACTTTCTATTTTTTAATTTGAAAAGCCATTAAGGAATAATTTCAAACAAAATTTCATACAAAAACTCGATTTTCGATTTTTCCAATTTTTCGACTTTTCCGGAGGGATTTTCTCGAAAATACGAACAACTGACAAAAAGTTTTACAGAAATCGGCCAAACACGGTTTTAGGCAGAGCTAGAGGTTCCATACATATTGACTTTTTCGTTGAGTAAACAGAAAATATTTTAATAATTATTTAATTATCAAGGACATATTTAATTATTATACCAAGCCGTTGTATTTAATATGTATTTATACCTATACCAAAAAATATAAATCATGTATATGATGTACATACATACGTGGTCTGTTCAATAGAAAATGATAATTTTGAAATTTCTCGGGCTACGTGCATTCTATTAGAAATTTTTTCATTTTGGCGCGCTTATCTCGAACATATTAAGAGTTTTTTGTTTTTCTCTTAGTTTGTTTGTGAGAAGCATAACAGATAGACGTGTTTTGCTTGTTCGGCGATTTTCCGCTGTGGAAAAAAATGGATCAAAGAATTTGCAACAAGTTTTATGTAAAAAAATGGAATTAAGTGCTCAAAAGCCCTTGAAATGTTGAGAGTGGCATATGGTGATTGAACTGTGAATCAGAAAATTGTTTAAAAGTGGTACAAGCTCCGTCCTGAAAGCTCCATCACATCAAAAACCGATGAAAATGTTGAGAAAGTGAAGAAAATTGCGATGGAGAATCGTCAAATTACTATTAGAGAAGTTGCAGAGGATATCGGCATTTCGGTTGGCTCATTCCATACGGAATTGTAGAAAAATAATTCATGGCTTTAGTACGGCGTTTCGCGACGATTGAGGAGATACAAACCAGCTGAAAGAGCTCATATCAGAACTGCTTCGAGGATTGGAAAAAACGCTGAAACAAGTGTATTATATCTAAGGGGAATACTTTAAAGGGGGCAAAATAGAACTTGATGAATAAAATAATATTTTTGGAGAAAAATTAAAATTCACCTTTTCTAGTGAACAGACCACGTCATCATGTTATATGACATATTCTTTGTTTAAGCACAAGTTGTAGCAGTTACTTTTTACATTCTTTGCTACGAATTAACACTGACTGCTGATGACACCATGTACTATTTTAGTATAAATTTCCGAAATGACAATTTTTGTTTGAAATTGTTTAAATACATAATGTACATGTTTATAATTACAAATAAATTTTAATGATATACAGGAAATATTACATACATATGTATGTATGTAGATACATATTTATATAAGTTTTTCATTTAAATGGTGCTTTACTGTATACATACATACATACCAATTGTAGAAATACACGTACATAAATAAATATATTTTTGCATGTGAAGTATCTGGATTTTCTCAATAGCAAATCTCTTATTTTACAACAAATATTTGTTATATATTATATTTATGTGTGCACGTTGCATATACTTACATAAGTACATACACATATAATATACAATATTAAAACAGAAACTATTTTTATCACCGATTAGTTTCAGTTTTTGTAAATTTAATTTAAGCACTTTGACATTTTATATTGTTTTCTAATAAGAACTGCGTAACTTATTAAAAATATATTTGCTCATAATTTTAATTTACTTTGCACATTTTACTGGCTTATTTGTTAAATTACTATTTTTTTAATTGTGATTGTTTCATTCAATTACACAAACCCCTTAAGTACAGCGAACGCAGAATGTCATCTTTGACAAAACTCTCACGCTACTGCAAGTCCAATTTGAAAACAGCAAAAACTTTGTAGAATAAAATCACTTCATTCTAACACAATACTAGTTGTCTAATATCTATTTGGTCATTTGTAGAGAAGAGACAGACCACAACAAAATTGTAGACAAGAAGAAGAAAAAAAAACAGCTGTTGTGTTTTGCTATTAGATTTGTAAATAAAAGCAATGCTGCCAACTCTGCTCATTTTGTTGAACGGCTGGTGGACTTCTCTTAAGTGTTAAACTTGGTTATGAAAAACCGTATAGACTACACAAGCGGTTTGTCAAACAAGACAGAAATTTACGTTTGCGAAAGCTCGTTATGTGATAAACAGAGGAGTTTTCATTATTCACAATGGTCTGAAGAAAAAATTTCGATTTTTTAAACGTCATATAAAATGTTTAGCAAGCCGTATACGTAGTCTAGTCTATTATTAAATTGTTTCATTTGCAATAAAATTTTCGTAAAAATATTTTTGTAGAAAATTTTAATTTTCTACACAAAACGACTTTTCATCACAATGGCTGATGAAAAGTCGTTTTTGTCACAATAATATCATTTAGTCAAGCAACGTCATTAGTTAAAAAAAAGTGAATTTAGGAAAGACGACTTCAAAGTTTTTTAACTGTGTATATTACACTACTCAATGGAAAAATAAATATAACAATAGCCTTCCTGCAAGTAGTTAGTTAACAAAATATTTATCTTAATTTTTTAAACAACTTTATGCTTTAAGTTCTTTTTCTTTTCTCTATTTTGTTATTTTCTTTGCAAGTGCACTTGCCGCGGCATAATTGTCCCCTAAGCTGATTCCAAGCCAGAAGTATGTAAATATATGAGAAATCAAGGTTGTGCAAGTTATTATTGTGTAGTGTATGTGAAAAAAAGAAATGTATGTTTCACAAGTCGCTTGGCTTCTTATATTAATACGATGTAAGATTAATTAAAAAAAGTTTTGTTATAAAATGTTTTATTTTAATTGGTTCTATTCGCTCGAAAAATAATTAAATTTTTTTATGGGCTATCAAAAGATCCTTTGAAAATTTTGTCTAATAATTAAATATCCATTTTTACGTAGTATGTTAAAAATTACGACGGCCATATACCATAGTTTAGGTCGTGGATTCAAATAATTTACTTGTTCTCTGTTTTTCAACTTTTTTTAAATTGAAAATATTATAAAAAATTATTTTTATAATATTATTTTTATGTGTAATATCAAGGCAGCAATGACCAATGTGGTATACATGATTATTATGGCCATTCTGTCCTAAAATATTATTTAAAAATTATTTCCTGAAGACGATACTCAAAGAGAATCGAAATATCGATATATAATTATAAATAAAATTAAAACTTTTTGACTGCTTGATAAGAAGACCTTGTGCGTAATTAATATACAAACTAGAATTAAATAAGTGGCAAAATAATTTCAAATAAAATATGATGCGGCATTTCTCGCAATAAAGACTAAAAGGTTTATATTAAGGAAACAAACCCAATAGTTTAAAGTTTTTTCAACACCTTGGACACTGTACTGTTCTTCTGGCTGTATTACATAAATCAAAGGCAATATATGAATTGAGTCACTTACAATATAACAATTATATAAGATAGTGCAAGCAGCTGCTCAAAAAACGCTAGAAAACACATTTTTCGTAACACTTTCAAGGAGCACAAAATAATGGCATAAAGGATAACAAAACTATACATCACATGAAGAAAAATCAATATTTGGATAATGAGTAAATAATAAATCAGATGGAACCTCAAATAAGGTCACTTAAAAAAAAAACACTGACATTCAGTGAGCAATCAAGGATTTATACTCTATAAAATTTAATGAATAATTAATATGTGAACATGGGAGCGTTTGTGAATTAAAACATCTGTTTATTGAGCTTTGAGGAAAAAAATCTTTATTAAGTAAAAAGTTAGCATGTCAAAAATCATTTATAGAGGTCGATGATCTCTTAAATATTTTATAAAAAATTTCACTAATTTTACCTTTGAAAACTTGCAACATATTTAAGGCTGCAATGCTCTTACTTCCTTAATTTTTGGGGTTAATATGCTTTTTAATAAAAAATGCGTATGGAACTAAAATTTATAAAAATATTTTCATTCGAGTTGACAACGTAAATATATTTCAATTACCTTGATGGCACGACGGAAATAATATTATATATGAACTACAACACAATTTACTTAATTGTTTTATTTTTTTTTTAATTCGGCAGGAAGAACTCATCATTTCTTCAAAGAATTTTCAGAGTAAATTGCTTCAATCTATTTCAATTTATATTTTAAATTATATTATAGATTTAAAGGTTTATATGCAGCATATCAATAATTTCAAATAAGTTTTCAAATTCAATTCTCTGAAATAAGCTATAGTATTTATACATAAACTTCGTGTTTTATGTGTTTTAATTATAGTATGAATCCATCTTTCTTCTCCACTAACTACGGTACAGTGCCGAAAAGAAATTTTCCCCAACCACAATTGTGTTCAAACAATATTAGAACAATAAATCAAAAAAAAAATTGTTATAAAACCAGATTGTAATGCTTCGTATTACACATGACTTTCGCGTAATCTGTTTTCAAATTCCGAATTCCTAAAGGTGGAGGTATGTACATAACACGCGTTACACGCGTTCGCGCGTTGTGAACTTTTTAGGCGTTATGCGCGTCAAGTTACACAACACGCTTCATATTTGTTCATACCCAATCAGCTGGTAACAATGTTTGTTTCATAATATGAGCTGAGTAGCCGCCATTTTTAAACATGACGCGTGAAAAGTTGAAAGTTGCCGAACTTCACGCGTCAGACGCGTTGCCGACTTTTTTATGTACCTTGTTATATGAAAATACTCTAGTTCAACTTTTTTACAGAAGTATACAACGCGCTGACGCGTGTAACGCGTGTTATGTATCTTCACCATAAGATAGCGTGCACTTACTGCAGAAAGTGTACGTTATTTTTTGCCCTTTCAAAAAAATAATAACCGCAAGTTTATTAGGAAATATCACGCAATAATGTAAGGAAATTGAGGTAAATTTTTAAAATTGGAGCGATAAATATTTTTTAAAATTGATTAAGGAAATTCTTAGTTTTTTCAGAAACTAAAACGTTATAAGTGATATTTAAAATAAAATTTGCGTGAAGGACCCTCCCTAGATTTATTGAAAAAATAAATAATTGATTTGTTACATGTGCTTAGGTACTACATTGCAATATATAAATATATACTTACATGTATATTTTATCAATTAACTGATTCTAAACCATAGAATTTAGATAATCAATGAAAGTATACTATATTACGAATATTTTGATTGGATTAAATGCATTTCTTCAATCTAGCGTTTCTTCAATAATAGTGAAATAATAGAGAAAATTATGAAAATATATTTATAGTGGAGTTCTGTTATAACGTGAGTTAATGTTTATATTTTTGTTTCTAATAAACTAAAATGGACTACATATTTTATCTTATTTTTCTATAAGTATTAAAGACGTGTACCCCCATACATTTATCTATTCACAAGTTTCATTTATATTATATTTTTTCGTTATAAGCGTAAAAATTCATTTTTTTTATTAGTGCTTAAAAAATAGTTCGTTCTAAGAGAATGCCCACTGTAATCATTGTTCGTTATAACCATAAACTACCTAGACGCGACAACTTTGAAAACGTGCATAAAGTTTGTGTAAAAGAGATAGCAAAGCTATTTGTTTTTATATAGATATCTCTTCACACAAACTTTATACAAAGTTTATGCAAAATATGATTCGGACCCTTTTTATACGTCAAAGTTGGGTATTCTGTGTATATTCTGTGGTTATAATACCTATAATACCTTGTATTAAATATTCATATACTCATAAAACGGTTGGGACCGGAAAAGTTGTTCGCTATTCGAGTTTAGACGAACTTTTTTTTTAATAAATTTTTTATTTTTGCTTATATGTATTTTTCCGTGTTTGACCGCAAGAATTTTTATATTCGCTTAAACGTACGTAAATGTTCTGTTGATAAGTGTGCGAAATCTCAAAGATATGAAAAAATAATCATAATTGTGATATTTTTCTTCAAAAGCGTGCTTGACGTGAGCCAATATACACGCGCACATATCTCTACTTCGAAAGCAAATAGCAAGTCGTACTACTTCTTTACATTTTTAGAAAAGTCTTTTTGCCAAATATGATCAAGATATATGATAGTGTTTAGTTTATTATTATTAAAAGTAACGAAACTTTCACTTCAAACTTTTTTTCCACTCTAATATTTATTTATTGTATCTTCAAAACTGATCTAACAATAATTATAATTATTAGGCCGAACCATTGTCGGACATAAACTTAGTCATAGTAATTAATACATAAATGTCGTGTTAAGCACAAAAATATTTTCAAAAAATTTCATACTTCAAACTAACAAATATTTTGTTCCTTCATACGTCAGGCGCAGTAATCAAACTGTTTGTTATTTTTCATTTAATAAAGCATATAAAAAATGAAAAGATTTGACAGCGAAAATCATCTATTGCAATGCTTCCCAATTATCTGTGATTTTACACATTATCAAGGTATAGTGGTTCTACAAAAAATACGCTCCACTTAAAGAAAATTCGACTGACCTTCGTAGACTAGTAGGTAGTGTACTAGACTCGTAGTGCGAAGGTCCCAGGTTCGAATCCAGCCGCAGAACTCTGGCAGTTTCTGTCTGATAATTAAAAGGGAGCGCACAACAAGCCTTCACTGGCTTAAGTGTATGTCGTATGACATGGGCTATCACACCCCTCCAATCAACCTAACCTAACCTAACCTAAAGAAAATTCAGATTCAGCTTAAAAAAAGAAATGTGGAATTACTTAAAGTTAAAAAAAAAAAAATGCTGAAAAATAAAATCCAGGCTTTTATGATTTGAATAGGTCTTATATGGGTGTATGTATGTATGTGATTTAAATATTACTACCAAATTCTAATTAATTTTTTTATTTTCCTAAACACGCACCTAAATTGGATCTTAATTTCCCTCCTCAAAACTATTCAAATTGTTCTGTAGAGCTTAAGACCACAACATACTCATATTAGGCTTAGAATTCCAAAATGTATTTTGTAATATTCATATACGATAGAGAATTCTCATATTGTATTTGATTGTTTTAGCAAGTTATATCGTTTATATATAAAATAAAAAGTAGTGACCCTAATATCAATTCCTGTGGCACTCTGTATTCATTAGCCATTGATTCAGATTTCTCATTATTAATTTTCACCGTTTATTTTCTATCTGATAAATATGATTTAAACCATTTTAACTCAGTTACTTGTGTTTCATACATAAAAAGTTTTCAAAGTAAAATATCTCTGCTATAGGTCTCGAATGCTCTTTTAAAGCATAAAAAATGCCATAATTTTTTTACATTTTATTTTACGAGTGTTAATAACATAATTGGGTGTTGTTTGAAACGAAATTTTTTAGTATTTTTATAATATATTGTAGTTCTCTAGTTGTTATTTTATCACCTTTTTCAAGCGTATTTATGGGACCAAACTCTTTACATTTTGTATTTTTTTACTACTTTATCGGTTTTCTTCTTCGACCGATTTGCTTATAATACTCATCATTATTCTGCCCTCTCACCTCCTAATTGTCAATTAATGTTTTAATCGATACATTGTTATAATCAGGTTTATTTTTATCACTTTAAGCTCCAGTAAATTAATTGTCTGAAACTTAAATTTTGTATATATGACATTTATTTGGTTTACATTTTGCGCTCTTTCTACCGAATGTTTAATTGTCTTTATGCTGTCAACAAAAGTCTGTTTATACACGCCACTGCAAGAGCTCAGGTGACAGTTTTTGTTTACATTTTATAGATGTAAAAGTGTTTTTACCTTTTTCTTTTTCTGTTTACATTTTTGGTGGCCACTGCTGTTTTCTTTTGTATTATACAGCCGCTTTTTACAGTAGAAAAATGTATTACACAATATTTTTTGTTATATTGTGTTTGTTTTAGAACTGCAAATACCTGCACAGATAGATTTTTCTGTGTTTGTTAAATTGTTTAACTATTTGATAATTTTCCTTAAACTCGACTCTTGATCAAATTTATTTCCGTTACCCCTCTTGTGAGCATTTGGCTTCCACAAAGCATCACCATCTTTTACGAGTTGTTGCAGTTGTTTTCGCATTGTTTTTTTTTTGCCTTGCATCAGTTTCATTAATCGGTTTTTGTTCCAGCTAAGTACATGATTGGTCCTATGTAGCAGGTCCTATTATAATGGGGCTGACATCTGTCGTTGCTTAGAAATAATGCCCTCTATATATTTGGTGTAGTGGTGGTGAGGAGCCTTGCTAATCTTTGATTCCTACCTTTTTTTCCAGGGAGTGGAGGCTGCCTGAAATTTGTTATGATGTTATCCTCTTTCCAGGGAGATGGGAGGTCAGAGGGCTTCTTGGATGGATTTAAGCCACTTAATTTTAAATCTCGAAAAATCATGGTGAATTCTTTTTTTGTACCAGGAACGAACCTGGGGTACTTGGTTTTTTAGCCAAGCACTTCAACCATTACACCACGCCACCACCTCTCTTGATCAAATATCAAATTTTATATTAAAATCACTAAACTTTTAGTTTTCTTCCACATGTGTTCTTTTATCCTGGATCCTTTGGTTTTCTTATATTCCGTATTTGACTATACCCAGTCTTACTTGTGCTAAATATTCTTGCAATATTATATTAATAATATATTTAATATATGTTTGTTTTTTTTTTACATTAATTTTTTATTGTATTTGCAATATGAGATTGAATGTCTTCAAACTGCTTAAAGGTCACTAACGATTTGATTTAACGGCCAATGAAATGTCATCATATGAACAGCTAAAGCCACAATAAACACATTCACATATTCACCCGTCGTACACTATGACAACTCAGCTGTGCTACATTTGCTCACCTCGCATGAATTTTACTTAAAAGCAGTTTGGTTGCTGGTAACCGAGTAGTCGTACTAGTCGGCTAAAAATACAACCCCGTGTTCGGCAACAATTACAAATGTCAAATCAAAACAGAAAAATCAACAAGAATTGTCAAATTCGTTTTTTCCCATTGTGGGAGGTATTAAACAAATTTTAGGCCAATTCAATTAAATTGGATTTAAATCGTAAAACTTGAATTTTAATCAATTAAAATGTGACAAAAACGAGCAACAGCTGTAAATAAAATTAGTCTTTATACGTGTGTATTCAATCAAACTAAAGAACCAATTGAAGTGGAAAAAGAGAAGAAAAATACTTGTGTGTGTGTGTGTACGTACGAAAGAAACAGGAACAACTGCAGCTCATAGAAGAAAACGTAAGAAGAAATGACCCCAAATTAGAGGAAGGAATAACAACAGTTTCCATAGAGATTGAGAGAAAAAATTCTGAATTTTTTTCTCAGTGGAGACGAGGAATTCTTGAACACAGAAGACATTCCCATGGAATTTGTGGTCAAAGCACATTAAAACTATCGCTAGAAAGCAATTATTTCAAAAGGCCGACAGCAGTGGAAATCGCAAACATGTCTTCTGCAGTCGATATACAAATAGTGTCAGCTCCCAATTTGGCTAAAATTGAAAACTTTCTAAAGGATGCCTCCTATAGGGAAACCATCGAATATAGCGCGAATTTCAACACACGTTTGTGTATTGAAAGACGTCTTCGGTTGCCTTTCCTAGATCCTCAAACTGGCGTGGCACAAAATCATTCCCATTTGTTTTTGGATAAGAAACAACGTATGCCTGGCTTTAGGCAGGGTCAAATCTATACGTACCCGGCTACAAGATGGCGCAAAAGTAGACGTCAATATTTAAACAAAATGTACAAGTGAGCAAAAAAGAAAATATTTCAATTTTCAATTTACTTTTAAAACCAGTGGACGTGCAAAAAGCCGATATGAAAATTAGGAAATTACTATAAAATGTAGTGTTATTGTTCAAGGCTAGAATATGTTAAAAATCCATCAGTTGTCAATTGTCAGTTTCCTTTCCTGCAATTGAAAATGCAGAGCATTCAAATTGTTGAAGAACTGAGATTTCTTTAATTATTAACCAAGAAATATTTTTTTCGCTCCATAATATTGTTTGAATTAAT
This sequence comes from Germaria angustata, assembly GCA_963681545.1. NCBI lineage: Eukaryota > Metazoa > Arthropoda > Insecta > Diptera > Tachinidae > Germaria > Germaria angustata. Next base: position 49,894,595 of record OY813001.1, on the reverse strand, counting down.
GATTCTTATTAATACCATAAACTAGAGTACTCTGTGATTAATACTTATACTGCCAATAATTGTAGTTCATGTAATTATATACAATATTGAAACCAAAAGAATGCAAATACGTATTTGCATACGTATACAATTTTACGGCAATGAGAACAGTATTAGAATATTGAGCATTTTAGAAATTTTTGATTTTACAGGTACTTGAACATATCGCTCCTTAAATCCTTATGGAAAATACCAAATATTACTTGTGTGTAAAAAATTCGGAAATTTTTACATGTAAATATGTAATTCAATGCCAGTCGAAGTCATAGCCAATTACAGGGTAATATACACCCTAAATAAGTATATCAATAGAGAAATCTTTTGGTCCCATTCTATTTAGTAGCATCTTTTGACTGAATTTAAAAAATGAAGGTCATACATATGTCCGAGGGCGGGTCAATAAGTCCGTGACTTTCTGAATGAAACGGAGATTTTTGGGTAAAAAATTGTTTTATTTTCCAACACAGTATCCTTTGAGCTTTTTTATAGCTTTCAAAAAACAAAACATTTCTTAAAGTTGAAAGAAGAACTATTCGTTCGAGACTAAATTTAGAGAATAGGGGGATGAGGAAGGAATTCATAGAGTAATTCATGGAATTCTGCTGAACGTGTATGCACCCTTTCATTGTTTTGGTGGAAATGAACTTTTTGCCTGGCCAAATGCGGTCGTTTTTTTCAAATCCCCATTGTCGCCAATAGGTTCCCATATTATTCGCCATTGATTGTTGTTCCCTTTTGAAAATAGTCACTGTAGATTGTAACGCGTGCATTTCAAAAAACAATCGCCATGACTTTATTGGCTGAAAACCCCATCTTGGCCTTCTTTAGCTACGATTTCTCTCAAGAAACCTACTGTTTTAAATGATGTTTGGTCTGTGGAGTGTTGTGGTTTATCGACATTTCGTCTACAAAATTTTTCCATATTGGGGTCACACGATTACATATATGATAGATTGCGAGCAAACGCGGCAGCCATGTTGATTAAAACTTTTTCATAACCAATTGATCATTCAAAATTTAAAACAATAAGCCTTGTAATATTTCTATAGCTTCCACAATATTCGGCCAATTCCATATCCTCAATTTTTTGAATTGTTTCAGGTGTAGAGAAGTCAACTGGGCATCCAGTGGTGCAGAATCCTCGAAAAATTTATCAAGCTTATATTGAGTTTAAGTGATGCTTTCTTTTCGCAAAAGAGTACACAAAGTTCACTTCTTTCTCATTTTCTATTCAAATCAATGGCTGTCAAACATTAAATGACGGAACTTGTTCGTATTTTGACAGAAGTCAACTGTCAGATGCCTGTTAACAGGAGCAGTTTTTCTCTTTTAGTTAAGAAACGGTAAATTAAAAGTGACATAATTATTGACCCGCCCTCATAATATCCACCGTATATCTATGAATACTGAAAACTTTTCATCTTGTTTTATTTAGTATGATCTTTTGACTGATTGTAAAAAAGAAGTAATATTCGCCTGCAAGTCTGGGTTCAGTTTCACCAACATGTGGTAGGAGAAGAGAAAGGAAACCTTCAACAGAAAGAAATACTGTACTATCATATATCTAGTTGACTATGCTAGTGAGAGTCTTGGCTGCTATCTGGCAGCCAATTTAATGAGTCAAATTAAAAAGTGACTGAATAGGAGCACACGTAGTCATAGTTCCTGCTATTATTTATATCATATCAATGAAATTATGTGAGTAAAAATCTTTCCTGTCTAACATGATTTACCTGGAACAAAGTGTGTTTAGTATACCCTAAAACTAAGGGGACTGGATTGGGTAATCGGCTGGGGACAGCCGTTAGACTTGGTCGGAATAAATATATTGTGGAAAGAATTCAGTCTTGATATGAATAACTAGGAGCCATCATGTGTAGGTGGGTAGAGAGTGGATTTCTCTACAGGAGGAGTAAAAATTATTTATCATTATCTTCTGATGCTTTTTTCTGAAAACATTTAACATTTTATAGATGAATTTATAAAAAATAAATCCACTTATCGCTGTAATTGAAAATATTTCTTAACCTTATAGGGTTGTAAGCTCTTTTGAATTCGGAATGATTTTCCGTCATTCCACGTTAAAACTTATTTGTAAACAGAGCGGCTTCAGTTGCGTGCTCTTTCTTCACTTATTACACAAAACAAAATTCCTTTTTTTCTCTTTAACACTGGAAAAGATTTTACACTTTTTGTAGAAAATAAAACGCAATTAAATATTATAATACCGAAACATAATAATATTATAATACCGAAACATAATAACAATCTACAAAATGTATAAAAGGTGGCGCAAATATGATGTCATAATTTGAATTGGCTGCCAGTTTTGCAGATGGCGCCAAATGTCACTGTGCTTTGACATCATTGATGTACTTATTTCTATAGAGAATTAGCTGTCAACAAGCCACACCTCAGGAATGGTGCAAGAAGAGAATGATTTCGTATCACAATGAGCGACGAAGCCCATTCCACTTAAATGGTTGCGTTAAAAAACAAAATTTCCGTTTCTGGGGCGCAGAGAATCCACATGAAATGCATGAAGGAGGATGACATCACCTCAAAGTGGCTGTTTGGTGCGGTATTTGCAGTGAAAATGTAATTAGCTCTTATTTGTGTCAAGATGCCAATGTAACACTGTAAATGATTAGAATTTCGAGCATATACTAAATGAGTTTTTTGCGGCAAGTTGTTGCATTGGGTGTCGATCATTGTTGGTTTCAGTAGACCACAGCGACCGCTCACATTGCTCGGACAATGATGGTGGTTTTTAGACATTAATTTCCAGGTCGAGTGATCAACCGTTTTTTTTTTTATTTGAACTGACCGTTCAGATCGCCAGATCTAGCAGCAGCAGATTTCTTCTTTTGGGGCTTTTAAAACCTCGAACCTTGCAAGTCGATGAAGGTTAACATTGAAGTAGAAATCGCCAATTTGGTGCCAAATGTTTTGCGAGCAACAATTCGAAACACCGCAAAACGAACACAATTATGCATCAAATCGATAGGTGGGCTGTTTGAGCATAAAATTTATTCCAATTAAAGTTAAAAATTTTACACTTTCAAATAAACTTGTTATAAAAACGGAGCTCTTTTTCATTTATAACGAAATGGCAGCCAGTTCAAATAATGACATTACTTTAGCGCCACCTCGTATAAGTACAAAAAGTGAATATTAGAATTAATAAATTAAAAGTTTAAGGTACAATATTAAAAACGATTAAAGCGACTTCGAAAAGAGAACCAACAAAGTTTGAAATAACAGAAAATTATTGTGTGCGTTACCTGCTGAGCTCTTTGAGTCAGGCGCAGTATTCAAAGATCTTAGTAGCGAATGCATATAATAATATTTTATTTATTTTTTTAACTTTATAGTGACCAATTTTTAAGATGGCTGTAACTATTTTTAAGTCTTGCTTTTCAAATATGGCTTGACTACGTTGCAATAAGGGAGCGATATGTATTTTTTAAATTAGATTAATATTTCCACTTGTGATAGAACCATAGAATTTATGAAAATCTAGTACATTCCTTAAAACCAAGTGCACAATTTTTATTTATTTCCTTAACCTGTTTGCAAATTATTGATATTAACTGAATAATACAAAAATTGAAAAAATAAATAAAAAAAAGAAGAATAAAACCGAGTTTGAGAAATTTTCATATCGGCTGTAGTTTGAAAGTAGAGCAGACCGTTTAAAAACGACAAAATTGTATGGAATGACAGAATCAGAAAGTGCTTAATATAGTCAGTTTTCCTTCATTTGCAATGTACCTGTACTTGCATGTTCCAGTTCAGTTAACGTCAACAGAAATATTCTGCAATTTATTACAGATTTCCAGATCGTCCGTTTCAGGCTCTTCGTAAAGACCATGAGGCTTTGGTTGCTAGCACGACGGGAACGGGTGCTGCTGGCACTGCATCACCTACCGTTTCAGCTACCCTTCAGCAAGATCCCGAATTAAATAGTTCGCTAATGGAAGAATCCTCCTCTTTGGGAGCGGCTGGTGGTGATACATCCGACAGTAAGGACAGCCAACAGCAGCCGCAGCAACCCCAACAGCAATCAGCAACTCAACATCATCAATTAAAAGAAGACCTGCCTAAGGAATGGTTCTACGATGATATTGATATTAACGACAATGATTCATTAGAAGAACCAAAGTCACCTGCCGATGATGAATACGACTATGATCCACGTTATGGCACTAAGAAGCGAAGAAAGCGAGGACGTGGCAAAAAGGCTACCCTTACACCAGGCGAAGGTGCTGGTCCAGGGCCAGGGCGTCGCCGTTCTGGTGCTGGACGAGGTCGTTCCTCTGCAAGCGCTGTAGCAGCAGCTATACATGCTGATACTTCTCTATCGGGGTTAGATTCCGTTGATGGTGGCATTACAGGCCCACCTGCGGATGCTACTGCTACACCTACCACAACCGCTACTACGGGTAGACGAGCTCGTGGCACCGGCACCCGTGGTAGACGCCGTACTAAGGCGGGCGCTTCAGGCCATTGTGATCCTCCAAGTCCTGGCAATGCAGAACCTCCCTCCTTTGAATCAGCTGCCGCTGCTGTCGGTGTCATGGATAATCTTCAACCTGTAGTTGAAGATCACAGTGCAGATTTACGTAATTATCGTAAATATTTGTAAGTTTTAAACTTCTTTTTGAATTTAAAGAAATTTTTTTATTGAGTTTTACTCTAGTTTTTTTTTTAATAAACATTTTGTTTTCCATTTCTCAATTGTTAATATTTAATAAAAAATAATTTTAAATGGTTAATTATTATACTCTTAAACAAATAATAGTTAAAAATAGTTATGCACATTTTTAATTTTATTTTTTTATAAACCAAAAATTTTAGGAATTTAAAAAAAAAAATAAAATTGTATTTAAAATAATTGTATGCAATTTTTGGAATTGCTATTGAAATATAAACAATTTCAAACTTAAAAAAATGAAGTTAGCCCAGTTTGAAATATATTTGCAGAACATATTTTTTTACTATAGAAATGTATAACAATGAATTGGAATCTATTCCACTCGCCACAAGAAACCAATACTGGCAAATAAATTTTGAAGAAATGTTACCACTAAGTACGTAATTAAAGAATATGGCTGTGGCAATGTATAACGATCTAATTGGAACACAATTCCGAATAAATTTAAACGATTTCTTTAAAGCTGTTCTAATCTTTATAATGGGTGTTTTTTTTATAGAGGTGTAGAACTTTAAGTTGCAATAAAACAACGATGGATTATTCGATTGACATGAATTTTATTTATCCGAAAGATAATCTTGTGGCATTACATTTTAAGTATGATTTCTGGCATACGACCGCCACGGCTGGCGCGGATGTAATCCAATCTGGAGTCCAATTTTCGATGACTTTCCAACATTTGTGGCCGTATATTGGCAACAACACGGCGAATGTTGTCTTCCAAATGGTCAAGCGTTTGTGACTTATCCGCATAGACCAATGACTTTACATAGCCCCACAGAAAGTAGTCTATCGGTGTTAAATCACAAGATCTTGAAGGCCAATTCACAGGTCCAAAATGTGAAATTAGGCGGTCACCAAACGTGTCTTCAATAAATCTATTGTGGCACGAGCTGTGTGCAAGCGCTGTTCAGGCATGAGTCTAGTAATGCCAGCTTAAAGTTCTATACCTCTATAAAAAACACCCTTTACAATTTTAATAATTTCAGTCCTCTCTAAATGTTGAGCATTGAGTTCGGAGTGTGACAATATTTTTATAAACAGCAGGATTGTTACAATGTCTTTTTTGCGTTGATACCAACTTTCTGATGTTTAAAAAAATTCTGGGACTTGCTTCCCTTTATCAAGGATCTTTGTAGCCAGAACGGCTCACAACGTGTTTAACTTAAAGTTGACACTCCATATTAAAATTCAAATTATTAACAAATCTGTCACAAAATTTATATCACGATTTCAAATATTAAATGTTGCAATCTAAGATGTTGCTGCACTACGTAATTGTAATTCAAATTTGGTAACATGTTTAGAACCATGCAGTTGAAAAAATATTTTTTTTTTTGTTTGGCAAACTTGCTGTTTTTTTGACTCAGAAATCTGTCTGGCTAAATACCTTTTTGAAAAAATTATTTCCTTATTATAGTTATAAACTATTGAATTTGCCTGTAAACCAAAACAAGCAAATATTATTGCACATTTGAATCCCTTAATGTAGTTTTTATTTTAACCAAAAAAATATCCCAAATAGGTTTTATATTTTATGTTATTTCTTTAAATAAAAATCTCAAGATGAGCATATTCGTTCCTCTCTTTAAAACACAATAGACAAATTTATCATAATTATTATTTAATGAAACGTAAAGACGTTATTTTATTACTCTAAATGTACATAAATATTAAAGGTTTCATTAAAACTATTATCACAATATTTTTTTAATATAATTTAAAGAGCATATATATACATATACATATATGTATATACATACATATATAATAATTAATTTATCCTGGGGTTTTTGCAAATCATACATATTAGTTGTACGTTTATAAATCAAACTTTATTGAATATTTTTTATGTTACTTAAAATTTTATGAAAATTAAATCTATGAAAACAAGAAACTTTTATTAAAGATTTTTTAAAAATAAATCATATCTATGTATATTTCAAATATTTTTAACTCATTTTCATTTTTAAGGTGAGTTAGTTAATTTTCTGCCGGAACCGTTAATTAATAAGTTCTCATAAGTAAAAATTAATTTTTTTTTTAATTTCAAAATCTTTGAAATTTTATAGTGGATTTTCCTCTCCTAGTGCAATCAGAAAAAATTTGATTTGTAACAAATGAGTGAAGATATTAAATATGCTGAACAAAATATGTTTCGACGTAACTCTTTACGTCGTCTTTTTCGTATATGTGACATATTTGCCAAAACACGTTTTTATGTTTGGGACATATTTAATATAAATGTTTCTTCCTACTTGGGAAATATAAATACGTTCGTATTTCGGAAAAAGTAAGAGACATGGCTCAATTTTAAAGGTAATTCATCCTACATTTGTGTTTTTTAAATACTTTTATTTACTGGTTTATACAAAAAAATTATTTCAATTTTTTGGTGCAACACGGCTCTTTCTCAGAGGAATTTTTGAACTCATGAAAAATCTATGATTTATTACGGGATGAGACATGCCTCATTTTAAAGGTAACTCATTCCACATTTTTTTTTTCCTCAAAGCCATTTACCAAAAGCGATTTGGTTTATAGAAAAAAATTATTTTTAATTTTTTTTGTGCAACAGTAGTGTCATAGTTTTTTCACGAGTTCAAAAATCCCTCAGAGAAACGGTAGGAAGACACATTTGTAATAAATATGTCCAAATTGAAAAACTATTTGACAAATTTGTCACAAGTACGAAAAAGATATTTATAAATATTTAATGACGTAAAGAGTTACGTCGAAACAAATTTTGTTCGGCACTCAATGATATCGATCATCTTTTCGAAAAAGTGCTGATATGGTTTCCCTATCAATTCATAAAGAAACTGGTTGACAAACTGCACTTTAGAAACTGGATAACAAAACTGCAAATGGTTCAAGTTGTGCCAGTGCTGGAATGTAGTTTGGCCCCTGGGTACTTGTTAATACAGTGGAGTATGGTTATAACGAACTCCACGGTACCACAAAATTTTAAAAGCAAGCACATTGAAATAGATCACAATTATATCTTATTTTTTGATAAATTTGAATAACATACTCGTAAAAGTAATATGTATTCGCTTTGAAAATGAGCGGACAAATTTTGGGGTATTGTTTTGTTCGTTATAAGCGTTTAAGTTTGAGTTTGAGTTTATTTTTACACCGACTTCAAAAAGGTAGGAGGAGATTATCAATTCGTATGTATTTTTTTACTTTTTTTATTTCTAATGTTTATATACCCATAACTTTGTCATTGCGTACCGACCTTTATTTTTTTATTTTTTTTTTTTTTTTGTTTCAGAGTTTGTTTGCAGGTTGATCCCATTATTTTTTTCGAAAATCCAACGGGCAATTCGCCTGCCCGAAAAATTGAGTATCGCATAATTTCTGCATTTATGGACTGATTTTCAAAATCATTTTTTTGTTTGAAAGGGTCTGCTTGTAGTTTGGGCCCATAATTTTTTTTTTTAATCGGACGGGCAATTTGCCTGCCCGAAAAATTGAGTATCGCAAAACTTTTCCATTTATGGCCCGATTTTCAAAATTATCATTTGTGAACCGACCTTCAAATTCTTTCTGTTTGAAAGTGTCTGTTTGTAGTTTGGCCCTATAATTCTTTTTTCCAAAATCGATTAATCAATACCCCTCCTACTCCTCGAAATATTTATTATGTACCGATTAGGAGACAACTTTTTTTTTAAGTGTAATTTGAAGTTTTTTATGAAGGTATTTCTTGTGAGTAAAATGGAAGCTAGAAATGGATGACATCGGGTTTCAACTTTCCCATAATTGCTTCGGTTTTGTAATCCGTTCGATGGGCTCTTTGTATTGAAGTCGATTTTTTTTGCTAGAATTTATATATAAACAGATTTTATCAGTTGCATATAATACGATCAAAATGAGCCAGCACTGTGTGGTGTTTCTCTGGTGGTAAAAGAATAATTTTTTCTGTTCAGCGATGTTTGTTTCTCAATTTTCCTTCAAGCGAATTGAAGTGCTTCGAAATTTCAATATTAAGTACGAACATTTGAAAGAAAAATTTTATGTTTCGTTTTGTTTAATAAATACAATCATTGGCACCCAAAGGGCTTTTAAAGGTATATACCATATGTTGCAAGAAAAATAAAATGACTCATGTTCAGTATAATTTCTTGTTTTATTGTCTGTATAGAAGCATTCTAAGTCTATTATGATTATGTATTTTGTAATATTAATATACGGAAGAGAATTCTCATATTGTATATGATTGTTTTGGTATAATTACATGAGGTTAAATGAATATTTTCAAACCCTTTAAAGTTCACTGAGGATCATTAAAGGTTCATTAACAGATTTTGCATGGAAATTTATTTTATAAACTCGTGTCTACGACAAAACTTTTCTTTCTGCATGTTGACAATATAAAAAAAAAAAATTATGCAAATTTTGGGTTTATTGATGTAGTTTTTTTCCACACTCATTAAAATTAAAATTTTTATGTACAATAACAAAATTATTTAATTTATATGACTGTTTATCCGTTTGTATTACTTACATATACTTATACATTTTTGGCTCATGCCACATAAATTGTGGTTTCGTTTGTCTGCGGTGCGGCAGTCATTCTGCCGTTCGTTTGTTCGACCGAAATTTAAGATGTAAATAAATCATAAATAACAACCCGTTCGTTCGCTGTAGGTGTGATCTTAAATGATTGCGCTTTATACAGGATAATGTTAATGTATAAATATTAAATGCGAATATCAAAGCAAACAGATCATTAAAGAGTTTAGGAGAAAATGGCGAAATTGTAAATACCCTTCAGCAAAACGTTTAGAGGTTTCTTTCCTGTTTCTTTAATAATAACGAATTTTGTGTAGGTGCTTGTATATTTTAAGCCCTAAGGTAGGGTACTCCTTAAAAAAGAACAAGTCACGCAATAAGGAAATGCACATTAACTGATGAGAATTAAAAAGCATAAAGAATTTTATTGCAGCAAATGATATAAAATATATTTTGTTCATTTAGTTATCATGTTTTTGACACTATTCAACTGCTATCGTCATTAATATTTTATGTTAAATGTCTTCATTTTTGTTGCAAATTGTATGTGATTCAACAGTGCATTTAGAAAAAAGGTTTCGGGGTGTAATATGGAATAAGTATAATGATACGAGAGGAGGTTGAACACACATTATTTTGGGTGACCCATTTTTATTCTTAAAAAAATCAAATTCTTGTCCGATTTACATTGATAAAGTTAAAAAGTAATTTGTTTCAGGGGTGAAAGACTGTATTTTTTTGTTTCAAATTATAGAAAACAATAAAATGCGATTTAATAAAAAGTGAGATGTCTTTGGAAAAAATATGTCTGTAATTTGCAGAAAATGCTAGTAAACAATTCAAAAGAAATTTTCGTGCATTAAAGAACATAAGTTTTAAAGAAAGATGGGCAAAAATCCCACAATCTTTTTATAGTTTTGTGCATAAAGTACAAAATTGGAAGGTAAAATATTTCAGCTATTAATAGTCTTTTAAGCCAGGCTTATTCAAATTGAGTGACTTGTCTAAAATAAAACCGCCGTTTAAAAATAGGCCGCATACGGAAGGGCCCAAAGCAGTTCAAATTGATGAAATACCTATATATACAAGGTGGCGCAAAAGTAATGCTATAGTCGCCAATTCATAACCAGACGTTTTGCGAGCAACAGTTCAATTTGAGCGATATATTTTTTTTTCAAATTAATGTCGTCAATTTTACACTTTCAAAGAAAACAGAGCCTTTTTCTATTTATAACAAAAAGGCAGTCAGATCAAATCATGACATTACTTTGCGCAAGCTTTATCACTTTCTTCGATAATTAAGTATGTCTATATATGCATCTCTTATATTTTTTTTGAAAAAAAAAACTAAAATTTTCATCAATTTGTAAAAAGAAACTTACGAGTATTTATCGCTATAATTTAAGAAATTTAATTTCCTTACAAGACTGCATGATATTTTTTAATAATTTTGCGCCTGTTAAAGAACACTAAATTGCTTCTGTTTTCTTTTTTAAAGTGTAAGAAATTTTACATATTTTTTTTAGAAACGAAAACGAAGTAGTCAAATATAAATTTTGAAAAAAATATATATTTTATGGATTAAACTGGTCGTTAAACTAATGTCAACTCAAGTGTACTATCACGTTTAAAATACCTTCAACATACGACGTTCATAATTCTCATTTATTATGTGAAAGTTCTTATATAACCATTCGGTGTTGAGGTCTGTTCAAACATTATGGTTGAAAGTGTACTAAGAGTTGGATTAGCATCAACGAAATACAGGCACCCACATTAAATAATAAATACAATGAGCTGGGAAAATTTCTCAATTAATTTGGAAAAATTTTATAAATATTTTTGTATATATTTTCATAGACAATTTAAAGCTTTTCAGTTTTCAACTTAGAAATTGTATATTTAGCACCTCATAATAATGCCATCAATAATTTTGAAAATATGTATGTCTATTTTAACGACAGGTATTTTTAATTTAAAAGACTTGCTGCTAAAATAAACTTATTTTCATAAATGAAAAGGATCGAAACAAATTGAAATATGTGATCAATTATATTTTAAACGCTTTCAACTTTCCGTGCCATCTCGAAACAGTCGCTTGTAAATGGCTGGTTTATTTTGAAAAAAATATTTTAATTCTATCCCATTGTGCAAAGTTACTTGTATTGAACCTGAAGAAATAACTACATCGGTTTGCCAAGAAATTTTTTTCTTTTTGAAAGCGCGATGTTAGTGTGATATTGAATTTGCTTTTTGTTGGACAATTTTATAATATAATAAAAAAAACTATCCTTTAATATAAGAAAAAAGTGCTTCTATAAAAGAAATTTTTAACCTACATATTTCTAATAATAAATATTTAAACAAACAAACAAATCAAAAAATTCCTTTTCTTTTAACCTAAAAATTATCGGTGTGACAAATATAAAGTGGATTTTCAAATATTTATCTATTTATATTTAGTTTTATGGTAACTTAAAAAAATATTTGATGCAAAATGTAAACTTAGCACTAACAAAGAATGCACTTATGCACCTCAATAGATTTGTCATCAATGGTTGGCAAAAAAATTATATTTTAAATTTTGTCTTTTTTTCAAATGAAATGGTATAATTATTAGTGGTGCACCACTAAACGAACGAAATTTATTGACGATCAATTCAAGAAAACAATTTGTTTTAAATTTTTACATGAACCTGTTTATGCCTTCCGGTTTTGATCCCACATATATGTATATAGTATTTTCAGTTCCAAAGCAAAATGAATCGCCTATGAAAAGAACATTGTAAAGTTGTTTAATTTACACCAACCTTAAATTCAACGTTGGTATTTATATGAACACCGTTTCGCGTAATTTGAACACAGTTCATGTCCTGACTATCAGATGCCTAAGAAGAATAGTCAAAATTTTCTAACCACCAACAGCAATCTAAATCTCATGCCAGGTCATTTCTTTCACAGCTTAAGAAATCCTCAGGCTTAAGTGGCAGTGAGTCTTTCAGACACCTCGAAACCTCCAGGAAAACCTAGCTCGACGCTTAGAAATATATATCTACGAGTATTTATGTATGTATGTAAGAAGATAATTTTAAGTTTTCATTAACAAATATAAATTTTTATGAATAAATATCAAAAGAAATATTGGTGGTTTGTAGAGACAGAAAGTATACGTTTCCTTCTGCTTCCTGTCGAGGGCATATAAAATTGTGCGTTTAGTTTCACCAAGCATTTATTGTTTTTGTTTAAAATTTTGCTCATCATTATACATTATCATAATATTATCATTATGATCATAAAAATAACTTTGATTTTATTTAGATAATTTGAGCTCTATTTTCTTTTAAGATTTTGAAATATTTTTTTGTAATGCATGTGAAGACAAACTTAAATTTAAGTAGCAGAGACAAAAACCAATTTCTTTAACAGTAGAGCTGTGCCAAATCGTTCGTTTTAGTGACCGCTCCTTTTCGTTCAATGATTAAAAAAGATCCGTTCGTTCATCTTCGTTCAATCGGTCATTTCTTAAATGTTCCAGTTAGAACCAATGAACGAACGATTGAATTGAACGAAAAGTACATATACTTAGCAAATCAAAATAAAATGTAAACAATTTCAGACTGTGTCTTTTAATTAAATGACATCTAATTCTTATTTTCATTTTATATAAAAGATTAATTCAAGAATGTGTCAATGTTTTTATATTTATTTTTAAGCGCTCGGGCTGGGCAATGAGTTCGTCATTCATTGAGGGTTTAATTTCCTGATCTTTTGTTACCATGAAGTTGATCGGAATAGAAATATTAGCCTACGAATTTAGAGCACAAAAAAGATATTAAAAAAAACAAAATTTTTTCTACTAAACAAAAAATTTTTATTTATCAAATACTAGGAAAAATTTACATACATATTTACATATCATTTAAGCCTGAAAAAAATGTACTCAAACAACCCTGAAAAGACATAAAAATACAGCACTAAACATGACAGAAGCAAAGAACATGAACGACAAGACTTCTGAAAACGAACGAACGACAAAGTGATAAGAAAAAGAGCGGATCATTTCGTTCAGTTGAGAGATTCGTTCAATTTGATCCGTTCGTTCGTGACCGACACAGGTCTATTTAACAGTGCTCGTTTTTCGGTTAACAGAGCACTGTTAACCAGTTAACACAATCCAACACAATATAACACAATACATGGAACAGGTGCTCCAGAGTATAGGTGTTAGACGCAAAATAAAAGGAAATGTAAAAAACTTTCAAAACAATACAAAAAGCAATAATAACACTAAACATCTTCTCGGAGAGATAAGTGATCTTTATGGAAAAATAGGGAGTTATAGGTATATCCCACTATATAGAAATGGCGCTTCAGACGGGGCCTCCAAGGAGTATTTTCAAAATCGAAATCGGATATTTATAGAGTTAGGCTAGGTTTTTAGTAAAAATTATCTCAACTTGACATCCCAGGATGTCGAAAAAACTCGCTAATTCGCAATGAATGAAAATGTCAATAAAAATTACCTCCATCTTTTTCAGTGGATGGAAGTTTTTTGAAATTTAAGTAGTCTATACATACATTGTTGGCGCTAGACCGCAGTTTGGGTTGGCCAGAACGAACTTGTGTTTGATTCCTTTTCGGAAGCCAAGAAGTTGAAAAAATTATACAATAGATGTTTGAAACTAATGAAAATGTCAATCCTTTAGCATGTCTTTAATATTTTTCCCTAAAAACTCTCGTATGCTTTTTCTCTACATGTTTTGTATAAGTAGCTTGAATTTTCATACAATCATCGCCACGTATCAAGTGAAATGCACATGAATATTATAATGTCTTGCCGTGTAGCTTCGAATCAACTGAATTTTCCAGCTTCATATTCTGTCATTTTTAATTTTTTTCTTAATTATAAAGTATTAGTAACATTATCCTATTAAAATTACTCAATCGGAATAGTCATTAAATTCGATACCAAATCATATAAAAATAAGAATATTTAATTTCAAAAATAATCGAATAAAAATTATACGAAAAATGCTAGAAAAAAATTATTAAAATTTTATTACCTTTTAAATTAACATTATTCGAACATAAGTTATTCAAATAAACATTATTCGAATAAAAGTGATTCAAATAAGAATACAGTGTAATACCTAATAATTCGAATAGATAAATAGTTGGTGATTTGTTATCTCTCACACAGTGAAGATGAATTTTTATGGGGTTTAGAGGCCTGCCTGCAAGGATCACAATTCTGAAGCGCTTTCACAAAAAATGTAAATTTTGCACAACTGTAAATAATAATTTTCCTACCGCATATTACTGTACCTTTGATTGAGCCTGATGCTGCAGGCCAGGAAGAGACGCAGCAGTGGCATGGTTGCATTAAACAAAATGTTGGCTATATATAATCGCAAGAAGGCGGTCAATCATTATTATTTTTATTTTACTATGATATTATGGTTATATTTCATGATATTATTATTAAAAAATTAAGCGGGCAACACTTAATTTGACGCTAATATAACTTGACTTTAACAATATAATTTAATCATAATATGTGTGTAAGTCAACCATGTTTTTTTTTCATTGTGTATACCTTGGGCGCAAAGAATAACATTTTTTCTTTCTTCACAAATTAATATAGAGATTATGATTGAGAACAGATATACTCATGCATATTTATTTTCCTAATTTAGCTCAAAAATGTAAAAAAACCAAAGGCGTCATTATATTCACTTGTAATTCATACAAAATAAAGAGTGAGTGACTTGTTCTGAATTCCTCAATGTTCACATACCGCAATCAAGCAAGCAGCATTGAAACAAAATAAATCTCTACTATTTATTTCAATATTTGTTTTTTTTTACAAAAAGTGAATAGACTTTATATTTAAAAATATATATAGCATTCGTACGCACAGGAATCTGGTGTGTTAAAAATAAATTGTAAAAACAAATCTATTAGAACGAAGATTCTATTTAGAACAGGGAAAAAAATTAAAGAAATTTAAGTATATCCACTAAAAACCATCCGTTCTCATTTTGAGAAAGATGAATTGGTTGAAAATCGCACAAAGCAACGAGCGGTATTTGTATGCAACACAAACACGTTGCATTAGAATACCGGTGCGTTGCATTGCTGTTGGAATGATGATGGCGGCGGCGGCGGCGTCTTTACCAACGCCATTCGCATTTTTATTTCCATTTTTTTTTCATATATCCATCAACAAAAATTTGGTTGGTTAAAATGATTTCATCAAAGTGTTTGATACACAAGATATTTGTATTCATTGCAATTGCACTGTATTACACTGTATATACGTTTTTCGATACACAAAACTTTCGCTACAAATCAAGGATCTGATAAAATTTCGGTTATTAAATAAAAATTTCTTAAAACTAAATACATTTGCATGAACATTATGATTATTTCAATATCTTTATTAAGAAGTTGATCTGATTTCCTAGTGCTGAGCATACACGAGGCAATTCTTAAAGCTATAGGCCATGCTTACGTATGAATATAGGGGCAGCAGCCGTTACACAGTGCTTTCGCTACCAAGAAACTCAAACAAAACTGGAAGATGATATTAATTACCTAGAATTTATGTAGTGTTATGTGTAATATTGCTTGGGAAATTTTCAGTTTCCTCATTCACACTTTTATGAAAAATTATGATTTCAACTAAAATAGCCGCTTTCAGAAAACGAAAAGTCTAAGAAAAATCCTTATAGATCGTATAAGAGATTTATTTATAATTGAATTGATTAGCAAATCACACTTAAATGTTTCCTTAAATGAAAACTATAACCATATTATACGTCCAAAAGCAATAAAAATTTGGTTACCTATTCTATATATGAAGGTTTGAATTCAATAAATTTGTTATTTATAACATTATTGAGCATGACTCCAGCTAACGGAATTTATACACGTTACGAAAATTGAAGCTTCAACGATTGCCTCGTGTGTTTATAGCAGAAAGGACTTAGGGCTTCTCTGGCTTTATCATTATGATGGTGGTCATTCAAAATTCGTCTCAACTAATTCAGTTCTCAAATGCCTTTCTGCATTTTATTATCAAGTGTTGTTTTGAAAGCAGCTTTTAGGATCCTAATGTCTTTTTATAAAAACATGTATAATTTTGTCGTTTTGTTAATTCCATTTAATATTGCTGATGTTGTTATTACAATTGTTGTAAAGATGAGCTGTTTCAAAGTCATTCACACTTTAGAAATTCTTGTGTTGATCAGCAACATCATCATCATTAAAAAAATATTTGTGGCAAAATATTTTTGAAAATGATTTTCTGCTTAGAGTGTCGAGATTAAATTGAGTAATTTACAAATTTATTTGCTTGTTTTGCATATTTTTCTTAAATTTATATGTCTCTTTATATAAATTAATCATTTTAATGGGTATTTTGACATACATTTTTAATTGTTTATTAAATGTTTTACATAAAACTAATGATTTACAAGTTTTAATGGCGACCAAAAATGTTAGTGATCATTAGACATTAACAACTGATTAAGAGATCATAAGAGCTCATAGAATTTCAGATTTTGTTAAAATATTTAATTAAATGGCATTAGGAAATGTGGCGGCATAATATATTCATGGCGTTCCCTTAATAAAAGTATATTTTTTCATAAATTTATCAACAAAATGTTACACTTTTTTCAGAATAGAAAATGCCATTATAAATGGTTTAAGAATTTATTTTATGAAAGAAAAATTTTTAGACTAACTGGCATTCACTGCTAACCAAACTTCAGACCGTATCCAATGTAATAATAAGTATAGGGTTATCCATTTTTTGGTTTCAAAAGTAAACCTGTATAAAGCACACATCAAGTTATGAATTCGATAAAGCTTTTATTCCATTATCCATTTTCGTAAATGGCAAAATTTTCACTAAATAAATGACATTTTAGACGACAAATATTTAACAGCTGGCAGTTAGACCGGCGGTTTTGAAACCACCAAGTGGATAACCCGATGCATATAGTATTTAGTTTAATTATTCGCGAGTTTTAATATATTGCCATGTCCCCCCGGGGGCACGGTCAATACATCTTGTCTTGGTGGCTTGGTGTTGTGCTGTTCCTGGGGTATAGGGTTATAAGGTTTCCGGACCTAGGCCTTTTTGCTGATAACCCCTAAAAACTTGTATGTTGCTACCCAATCCCTGAATCAACAGGGCAACGGGCGCGCATGCAAGTAAATTGAAGGTAAAAGTGGGTTCGCCCGCTCGTCCGGGTGGGTAATATGGTCTTTCCAGACCTTGACCTTTGGCCAGTTACCCATAGAACTTAATATGTTACTGCCCAATCCCTGGAATAACACGGCAACGGGTGTGCATATAAGAAATATAAGGAAGTAGCTCTGCCTATGCTTGTCTGGGTAGAGGTGCTACCGATACCTCAGGTTTGCACGGGACGTAAAATCGGAGGTGTTTTTAACACAAGGCCGACCAGAGATCCCATCTGGTACCACGGGAACCACTAGCCCCTAGGACTTGTCCTAGACTGGTTATTGGTTAGGCCTTTTCGGGGAATACGTGGTGGCTGTGGTTAAAACCTAAAGATACGCGGGAAGAGTTATGGGTCGGATGAGTGTGTCTGCAATACGGTGCTAGTGACCGGTTGTAGAAGCTCTATTCAGGCCATATATCTCTATGTGCTGTTGCTATTCGACAGAGCTGCACTGGTGGTTGCGGTTGGTGAGTGCCTATTAGGATAGGGGGCATCGTTATTCGTTTTCACATTATAGTAGTATAGTTCTGACAAACATCACAATATATTTATGACGACATTTTACATGGTTATGATGACCATAAAATATATTTGATATAATTATTTGGGCAGACATTAATAATAGTTTGCAATTATGATTGTATCAACCATGATTTTTGCTTGCGTGTATAAAAATAAGTAACCCACAATGCCAACGTAGCCCAGTACAATGGGCCGGTCTACACATATAAAAAAACAATGCAATGTATACCAATCTTTCCACGTACAACCATGTCATTGACCTTAACGACATTAATTTTTTAGGTCGTGGTAGAAACAATTTTCTCGCTTTTACAAAGTCGCTAATGAAATATCTTTCATCATAGAACTTTACGGGCTTAATAATTTTCAGCTCATGCTATTTACAATAAAAACTCAATATAAACAAACATTTTTTTCAAGAAATTTTTTCAAACGTGCAATTTTACTTTTTTAAGAAATAATCCCAAAATAAAAGAAATTCCTCTCGCTATTGTGCGTCTAACGTTTTTCCCAGATCAAAAGTTCATTTCAGATTAAACTTGAAACGCAAATTAGAAAACAAAACCGAACAAAAATTATCTAAGTTCAGGGCCAATAATTTGTTTGCAGTAAATTAGCCAAGAAAAAAAAATTACAAGAAATAGCAGCCATTAACTTGACATTTAAAAAGTATTAGAAATTTTGCTAAATTATTTAAAATAAAAGCGAAAACAAAAAGCAAACTATTTGCAATACAAGTTGAACAACCTACAAAACGCGATTCTGATTTTATTTGCAAACAAACGAATTTTACAAAAATCCTAAAGGAATTTCTACGCAAAACAATCGCGCATCAAAAAAAAAAAAAAAAAAACAAAAACAAAAAAGTCTGAACAATGAATTCACTCGCTGCTAATTAGAGGAAACACAAGTAGATTTCTTTTCCAACAATTCCACTCTACACACACTTCATGGCTAAAACCATAATGAAAAGTTGTATTATTTTAAAATCTTTGTGGCATTTTAAGAATTTCATATAAAAATAAATAAGATTTTGCTCATGGCTTCGAATTTACTACAAGCACACATTCTTACGCACATATTTGTTTATTTGTTTTAGTCTCGTATCTCTATTTGAAATCCTTCATACTTCACTCAACACAGAGTCTTCAGAGAGTGAAATCTTTATAAATTTCATTGGTTTACTTTAATCATACCATCAGATCGCTCATACAATACAAAACCAAAAAACAGGGAACTAAGTTTAACTACATTTACGAGGTGGTGCCACGGCCATTGTAGAACTTAGTCCCTCTACTCTTCTAGGTAGTCTTGACTTAACAAAGATAGCGTTTTCTTAAAAAAAAGTGTAAATTTTATTTAGACTTACAAAAGCAGTCAAAGATGTGCAGACTATATAAATTAAAACTAAGTAAAGCATTATTGTTTTTGAAAAAGGCGTTGTTTGTTGTGGCTTTAGCTCTTCATAGGCCGACATTTCATTGGTCGTTAAACCAAATCATATGCAGTCGCGTATGGGAGTTAAAGTTTTAAAATAAGATTTTTTAAATAAGTTTATCAATTAAATGATAGACTTTTTCAGAAAAGAAATCGCCATAAAATTTCGTTTAGAAATGAAATAGTTGTCTGCCAGCTTATGCGAAAAAAGATGATCGCAGTGACTTGAACTCATTATGGAGGCGAAATTTGATATACACAGTACAAGTAATATAAAAGATCTATATAATTTTTTTGTTGTGTTTTTGATGAAAACTGTCACAAGGAACTGGGTACCCCCGCACATCCGTAGTTAAAAATTTTAGCTACAATTATAATCAGAATAAAGCAAAACTGTTTCCGAAACAAAAATATGGCGAATTTCATTTTGTTCAGTTCATGGATATTCCCACATTCTAGTGTAAAATATCCGATCAGAATACGGCAAAAAATTTGCAGATATTTCTAAAATAATGCTGCTAAAATCTGTTTCCAATCGAATTAGTCAGTCTTAAAGCCATAGATGCCTCCCATATAGTCTTAATATCAAAAATAAAATTTTTGACCAAAACAGCATAAAACTAGTTCATATGATCTGTTTCAAAAATCATTATATATCGTCTATCTTCCACATATATCATTAATTTAATATTTGATTAAATTGCACCAGAAGATGGTAAAATTTCCAAAGGATATGTTTTCAGCCTTCTTGCATATTTGGTTCAACTTTCTGCCTGTGTCTACCTGGCATATAATCTTGATTTTAAAAATTATAATTTTTAGTACATATTAAATTTTTTTTATTATAATTATATTTTTGCTACGTTTGTGATCAGAAAATTAAAATAAATCAAATATTTCGAAATTATGCTGTCCAAAAAATTTCGTTTCATTCCATGCAAGGACATTCTCATCTCCCATAGACTTAGATATATTTTCAAAATTTTTCCTGCACTTATGATCAGAATACAGGACGAACTGACAAGTGTGCCTAAGTTTTAAGCTCAGTAGTAAATTTTCTTTTGTTGCAAGGATATGCCTACCCTTCCCATATATCCTTTATTAAAAAACTAAATATGAACTAAAACTAAATGTTTGCATTTTCTTGATAAAGCAGCGAAAATCAGATCTCTTATTTAAAAATTTCAGCTCAAGCACTTTCTGACTTTAAGTTCCCTCTATTTTTAACAAAAAAAGATGATATAAAAAATCCTTAAACGTATTTATTTAAGGTATAATTATAATTATATATAACCGTCTATTTTAAGAATTTTCTCGGCGTTTTATTTTCCTTATATTTTGCCTGCGGAACAAGTCTTTCTGCTATAGAGGACTTTGTAATCTTTTCGTCTACTTTTTTATACGAAGCGCTTGCCAAAGAAAACACTCTTCTAAAGCTCTGCATATTTATGAAGTGCATAAATTATTTGTTTCTCATTTTTATTTTTTTATTTTATGAATCGATTGTAGTGTTAAGTATCTTGTTCCGGTTGTTGACTGTAATAAAGTGTAAAGGCGGTTCGTAATTACGTGTGTTGATGGGTCTGTAAAATATCTTGATTCTTTTCGAACAGACTTACGTTGTTCTTTCTTTCATTTGCTATTTTCCATTTTTATTTTATTTTCTCTTGTAAACGACAGCCAACAATTTAAATAGCGGAATTTAAGATTTTACCATGTATTGTTTTTTTTTGCAAAAATTTTAATAAGAGGGGGATTATATTTTGTGGCATTTGATTGGAATGGCATTTTGTTTTAGGGTAGAGAAACTATTTTATTTTTTGTCTAGCCGGACAAGCTGTCAACACTTTTTAATAAGAAGGCGCCATTTCAAACGCATGATGTTGAATTATTTGACTTCATTAACTTTTTTGGCGATATATTCTCTATTACTTTGATTTTTATAAAGTGAAGTACCTAAAAAGTAAATAAGTTATCGATTGTTTTGTTTGATGAAAAGCTGCACAGTGGGAAATTGAAAATGCTTTCGCACTTACAGTGACCGTCTGCGTTGTGTAATGTTTCCGCTTTCTGGGAGATTGCCTTCTCGGTACCGCTCTCTGCAATACTTCGGGAAGGCCCAGAAAACCTCGTCCTAGAAAGGACTCTTCTCTATTCGCCCACTTCTGGGTCTGTCATATTTGTAACCAGCGTCATGCTGATGGCTCTTTAGTCTCGGTAGGTGGAGGCTCATTTTGTTGTGGTGCTTCGAGGTTTCTTTTCTTATTACGTAGAACATACTCGATGTAGTTTCCCACAGCTCTACATGTGCTTTCTCATTTGAGCATTCTGTCAACTATGTTGGCAGGAGTGAAATCGCCAATCTTCCCCCTTAATACATTTCTCCCAGTATTCCATCTGATGCAGTCAAATATTGCAATCATTTGTTTTACCCATATGGTACAGATACATCCGGAAGTATCCATGACCTGAGAGGAACTCGATCGACCTTTCTATGTTTGGGATGAGCCTAGCAGTCCATCTGCTGAACGTTTCTGCTTTCCATCTGTTTTGCTATCGCTGGATGGTTACAGATCTTCGCTCTGGAACACTAGCACTATTTTCCATCCTCTTATTTTGCAAATCTTCATCAATTTTAGATAAAAAAGCCGATGAACGAAAAGTTGTAAAATATAAGAGTTCAGAAACTTTTTGGTACTTTTCTGTATAAGAAAAAATGTCTTTGCTGTCGGAAAAGTTGTAGTATTTTTCAAAATTTTTAGAAAATCCTAGACAAGGAAATAAATTAGCAAGAAATTTTGCATTGTCTTTGGTTTGTAATATAGTTTTTTTAACAAAAGTTTTTACCACAACATCAAAGTAAATATATTGTGTTAAAGCAGGTGCCAAAAATTTGGCGGTATTTTAGTCTATTCAAAGTAACATGTCTTGTAAACGATAATCTTCGATGGATCTTACTTAATTTTCTAATCAGTTGTCGTTATTAGAATATTTTGTAAGCAAGTGTGAAAAATTTTAATTTCATACTTTGTGACAATTAGAACTTCTCATCACTGTTGTATCATAAAAAAGCTTCGAAGTAAGACTTTTTTTATTGATTATGATGCACCGTATCAAAATAAATGTTGCTGCAAAATTTAACACTCCTGCAATTAAAAATAACGTTCTTATCACAAAGTTTTAAAAGCCCACAGTGCAAGCGCAAAAATTCCTAAAACAAAAATCTAACTTAAGCCTTTCGATAAAAAAAGAAAATAAATAATAAACACAAAAGAAGACAGTAACGTATTTTATATTTTTGTTTGTAAATAGTTAGTTTTCCTTTGTTGTGTTTCCATAAAAGTAAAACTGGTTCCCGAAATAAACGTAAATTTCACTATTTGTGATATTAAATATTACTCATGAATCTGACAATTACATACGCGATGAAAATGAAGGGAATCTTGTAGCGTCTACTTTCAGCCCATGTATTATATAATTTATACTCAGTCACGAGATATTCACCATAATATATTCTTACGGCTGTTTTTATTAAAATCGCAATTGAATATTGTCAGACGCATTCTTATCTTTATGCATTGAAAAAAATATAGAACAAAAATATATTATAGAAAAAAATTTAATAGTTGGATACCAAGTGGAATGGGCT
Organism: Germaria angustata; assembly: GCA_963681545.1. Classification (NCBI taxonomy): domain Eukaryota; kingdom Metazoa; phylum Arthropoda; class Insecta; order Diptera; family Tachinidae; genus Germaria; species Germaria angustata. Next base: position 49,871,455 of record OY813001.1, on the reverse strand, counting down.
TCAACACATTCGGATATACAGAAAAATTATCAAAAAATTTGTCTTCTTTCTAAATTGGTTCAATTCGGGAAAATCTCCATATCCACTTAACATCCATCAGCCATTCGTTTTTTTTGTGATTACGACTCTCTTCCTAAGCTTTGCTGCCGTCTCTCTTTCGTCCTAGTAAAATTATTAATATAAGAATTATCGACCTGTTCATGCAACTACAAATATAGCAGGAGATCGATCCCACCGTTAAAAAATTCGAGCCTTAGAGTATGATCCCTCTAGAACTATTTATTTTAAAACAAACATCAAAGAAGAATATTTAGTTATTCCACACGGAAGTGCAAAAAATAATCATAACACCGAATCGCTTCCATTACATACTGAGAGATTAAAAATTTCGAAAAAGAAGTGGGATCATATAAATGATCTCAAGGTGTTCATATCAGAAGATTATCATAATTTTTATACTAATTTCCCTATTATATGTGATTAATTAATTAAAAAACAAGGTAGCATATCCTCCCTTTTAGATTTTCGAATATCAGGATGATATCAGTATCTAGTAACTTTTCGTGTTTTGATGCTGGAACCTAAAAGAACACAATAAAGCTACACGCTTTAAAACTTTATGGAATAAAGCGTTGTGTGCAGTGTAAACAAGTTTACCTACGAGTATTACTCGTTGACACAGTTAAAAAGCAATTTCTATTGGAATATGTATTAATATTTCAAGTTCTGTAAATAATGTTTCTACCCACAAAAAAAATATATATATAGTATATATATATATATATATATATATATATATATATATATATATATATATATATATATATATATATATATATATATATATGTATATATATATATATATATATATATATACATAAGTACATACACATATTGTGTATATAAAATAAATCCACATGTATTTGCATTTTCAACAGACCGTTATTTAGAACGTACATTATTTTAGAAATATTTTGTAGTTGGCAATATCATTAAAAACCCGCTTCAAGTGTAATAAAACTATTCACAATAAGAAAACAAAGCCACAAAGTCTATTGTAACTTTTGAATATAACTGGGCAATGCTAAAGCAAAATGCTTATGTATGGTAATGTTATTCATACAGGTTTTCACAATATAAAAATCAAGTTAATTATTTTCCCATATCAACAGTTGTATTCAATATATTTATATATATACTTATATTTATATATAGTATATACGTATTCGTTAAAAAAGAAAATAACTAAGTAAATACTCTGACTTGTGAAGGAAAAAGCACAGTTGGCAGTGCTGTACTGCTGTCTCATATTCAGCGTACGCTTGGAGCTCAATCAACGACGGCTTAAAGTCGTTTGGTATTGCATATATTCCTCATATAAAAAACTTTATTGAATATATAAATATAAATCGCTCAATACACAATTGTACTGATGCTTCGTGTAGTCTTGTGTCGTGCTGTGTTCTCTCTTGTGGATGACATAAAATATACATTTTCCTTGTTGTAATACTGTACGCGCCTTAACGGCGTTGGTATAATTGGGCATATATTTTAGCGGCGTAGCATTAAATAGCAAATATAGACTTGGTACTATTGCCCTGTTGCTTTGTATTCAAACACCAGTCAATTTTTAAAAGTCGAGTAGCGAAGTTTTGCGAGCGGGTATATGTTGTTTTTTTTTAAGTGCCCAAATGAGTTTTCATTCTCTGTGTGTGTTTTGAGTAGGTAAAACGGATAAATGAAATATTGTGTTAAATGTTGTTCTTTAATTTAAAACTTCCAAAGCTTGTGCATACAAACTTTTAACGTTGCAAGAAGTTAAATAAGAGAATATTAAACGCTTAATATGTCTATTGTTAAACCCTGGTGGTGAAATAAAAGAATCTAATAGGGCATGTAATAAAACTCGTAAGAGAATAACATAAAAATTGTTGGAAATTCAGGAATAACAAGGAATACGCAAACAAACCTAAAGAAAAAAAAAACTAAGTTATAAAGGAAAACCAGGAGAGATTACCCACAAAAAATTTTGTGCATAAAAAATTTCAAAGTGGATATAAGCGTGTGTGTGGCTTAGTTAAAGAAAAAAATTAACGAAAATGTTGAAGAAAAACTCGTTTCACAATTACAACAAGATGCAATAAAAACAAGCTGCTGAAAGTGAAAATATTTCTTCCAACATACATATTTTTTAAAATACGAATTTTTCTAAAAGTTATCCATGTCCAACGACAATTAAGAAAATTAAATTTAAAAGAAGCAATTATTCTTAAACAGTGTTTAATTTCTTATTGTGTATTTTGTGGAAAAAATCCCACTTCTTGTTCAAGTTTGGATTTTTGCTGTTTTTTTCAAAAATTTTACTACGAGGCCCTTTCATGATTGCTGTCTCTTTCTAACACACAGCGACAAAATACGTTTACCAACAAACAAACGTTTGAAAATAAAGTGTAAAAATATATAAGCAGCCGTGTGTGCTGTTATTGTTGTTACTGTTGCTGTTAAAGTAACTAGAAGAACAAGCAAGAAGAAACAGAATAAAATAACACCAGGCAAATGTCAAACGTGAAAAAATATATGCATTTCCTCTGCTTGTGTTTTTGTGTATTGTTATTGTTGTTGTAGCTAATAATATTTGTTGCTGGTACTAGTGTGCTTGTGTGTAACAATCGGAGTAACAAAAACCAAATTAATACAATTCCAAAAAAAAAGAAGAAACATCACACATTCACACACACTTATTTCCTCTCCTGCATGGATTTTTGTTTCAAATCAAATCAAAAATAAAAATCATGTTTTTTTAGTTTAATGTTTCTTTTTTAAATATATTTTATAGTGATTTTGTGTGGTTGATTTGGTAGAGAATTAAAGAAAAAAGTGTTTTAAAGAAAATAGTAAGAAAAAGTCCTTTAAACGAAAAACCAATCCCCCAAAAATAAAACTTCTTCCTCAAAGGATAAACTCTAAAGAAAAAACAAAAAACAAAATTTTGCCTCTCCTTTTTCACTTTCTCATAAAACTCGAAAGAAAAAAAACAACACAACGAACATGTTTGCTGAAGGAATTTTTCCAATTGGAGACGGTTTGCTGGACATCGATGAGGAACGTCTTAAGGGTCTTCTTGTTCCTCATGATATCAACGAAATTTATGAAGTCGAACAAACACCATTTGCCAGGTGAGTGAATTTAGGGAAAGTAAAACTCTGTATGTTCTATATATGTACATAAATTTCAGATATCCTGTAGGTACACAAAAGTGTCCTAGTTTTTCGCAATATATTTAGGTTTTGTTTTTTTTTATTTTTTTATTGGGAATGAGTGCATGTGTGTATTTTGTATGTTTTTCTATCTTTTATTATACACACATCAGATTGTATTTTCTGGCAAAATTTTAGAATCTTGTTGCATTTTATTTACGCTCATTGTTGGACAGGTGTTTTCATTAAGAATCTTGTTAAGAAGTGACTATACATACATATGTATTTCTGTGGAGTTTTAAAGCAACAAAATTAGTCCGGAAACTAAAGAAAATCCACCACAATTTTTTTTAAATTAAATAAAGATTTCAGATCTTTACAAACCAAAATTTAATATTGTAACGTTTTATTTTCTAGAAAAAATATTTTTTTTTATTTCCAATCCAAAAAAAAAAAAAATATCCAAGATGATAGAAAATCAAAAAGAAAAAAATACAAAAAATGCGGAAACCTTATGTAGATGGGAGTAGTGTACTAAATACTGATTGAAATAAGCATTTCAGTTATATAATTTTTTTAGTAATACATAAACACATTAGAACCTTCAATGTTAGTACAAGTTGGGGCAAAATTAATGTCATAATTTGAACTGGCTGCCATTTTGTTAAAAATGAAAACAAGAGCTCTGTTTTCATAAAAAGTTTGTTTGGAAGTGTAAAATTAAAGACATTAATTGGAAAAAATTATATCGCCCAAACGTCTATCTCCCGAGTTTATGCATATTTGTGTTCGTTTTATGACAAATTGGTGATTATTACAATACTTTAGCCCCACCTTGTACATAGGATGTCATGCATATTTGATGTTTAGTCTCGGTTGTGTTATCCTTTTAAATATTCACTACTTAAGCAAACGTTTCTTTTAATTTAAGCCATCTCTGCCTTTTTCTGCTTTAGTAGAGCTTTTGTTTTCATTTAGCTGTATAGTAGACGGTCCGCGAAGAAATGGAGTGAATTTTTGTTTTCAATACTTTTATTTTTTATTGAAATATTTAATTTAAAATATTTTATTTCAAAAACTAAATTTTTTTAAGCCTTATCTTCCTTTATTTAATGTAAAAACAAAAATGATGTACATGATCAATGCGGTATTTTTTTTCTTAATATTAAACATATCAGCATGATTGGGGAGGAAACCATCGATTTGAAAGTATTTATTAAAAAAATATAACAATTTTTACATACACAAAATTACAATCGCCCAATCATCGCAATTCAATAGCAATTAATTTGTTTTCTCTAAAATTCATGTTAATGACCTGCGAAGTAACATTTTTTACCCAACGAACATCACGTAATACGTAACGTGTAATCTATGCCTAATTTTATTTTGCTTATAAGAATAAAAGCTTCTAACAGCTTTCAGAATAAAAAAATTAAATTGGCAATGTTATTTTTAACTCTAATTACATATGTACATTTATATACTTAGAGGCAAATTAAAAGGCCACCGCGTACTAGGAGAAGGGTTGACGCCATAAGGGGCTGACTAGTGAGAGGGTATCAAGAATGAGCCCCTAACATAATTTCCCTGCTTTTAATATTTTATATATAATAAAAAAGGAAATGTAGTAAGACATTTACTTAGAAAATTATTCTTTTGAGGTAATTTTTCCATTGTGATTTAAAAAAAATTTATTTTCAAAAACTTATTTTTAGATTTTTAGTTTTTAAAAAAGTATTACATTTTTTAACTTGCATACAATATTATTATTTTTGCTTTACAAAAAGTTTTCTTAATAAATGTCCAGTTGCAACATAATAACTAAGTTACGTTGATTAATACATTAATGTGGTTCTTGACCAGGAAAATACAGTTTTTAAATTATTTATAATTCGAGGTATATAAAAGATAAAGCTGGTCGAGATATACCATTCTGTTTGATTGCATTAAGCGATATATATGTATATATAAATTTATACCCCAAGTTGGTCTCATATCATGTTTATTTTTCTTTTAATTTTCTAATGGAACAGAAACTTTTGACGAAAAAATTTAAAAAAACTTAAAATTTAAAGAGCTTTCATATAGTATGTCGTAACCCTAAGCTGATCTTTTAGAAGTTTCCCATTTAGAGCATTTTAATATCACTATATTAAATTTCTATACTAGACAATTCTTCCACCCACTATAGCGTGATTTTTGAAAAATCATCAAATAAATACTCGTATATGTATAAGTATATGTATATTTAATTTCTACTACTCTAGAGCTTTCATTTGTTATGTCGCAACCAGGTTTTATATTAATTGCAATATGTGAATGTTATGTGCTCCACCTCCATTCCACCCTCTATAACATGTTCCCTAAGAAACAGTTAAGTATACTGAACACATTTTTATTTCTACTTCTTTATAGCTTTTGCGTGCTATTTCGCAACCCCATGTGTGCCTATTCCGAAGAACTCACCGTGCACATTTTAGTGTAATGTTCGTTCACTCTTAATCCATGCTCTGTGACTTATTCCTCGAAAAACAATCGAATATTTACTATACAGAGTACAGTTATGTTCCCTTAAAACTTTCGTTCGATGTAGCGCGAGCTCAAAAGAGGTCTCTTCGAAATACTCCAATATTGTTTGACCATTGTTACATACCCGTGGAATTTTTCCCAAAACTCCACCCGATGTAGCTACTCTCCTGAGAGAATGATGAAAACATCGTTAACAGTTTTAGAACCTTCTTTCAAGGCCCCTTTGATTTTTGTTCAACAATTTTCTTTTTGGCTATCCTAAATGGCCGTTTTATGGCTCCGAACACACTAGTATTTGTACGTATGAGAATTTATCCCGCAATTAACCTGCTACAGCACATTCTTTACGAAACAACTGCATACGCCAATAATACTTTTAGAATGGTCTGCCTTTCAGCTGTCACGAAATGTATAGCAAGTGCTTGCAGGACCTCTAGAAATGGTTCGTATCCTGTACCCAAACTGATGCAATATTTTAATAGTGTTGTTGAAAAATTGCAACATTGAATGAAGTATTTTCTTTTAAATTGTATAAAATATTAATTTTTTTTAGTTTGAAAAATATATATTTTTAAAATTGAGTTTTTCTAAATGGTGGTGTGGAATGTAGTTAACAAAAATTCGGGACATATTTAACTTCACACTCTCATATCCATTTACTCGTGTGTTAACAATAAAATCAACCCTAATTCTCCAATTATATAACGTCACCTCCTTGTAAATCCATCGGAACTACACATGTTTATGAATGGATTTTGAAAAAAAAGAAACATATTTACATAATTTCTTGAAGGTTACAAATTTAGCACATCTGTGTTCTCTTTCATTGTGAAACCCCCCACTGAGGAGGATCTTAAAACAAAATTTTTTCTTCCCATAAAAATCTCTAACAGGTAGTTAGACAAAAATTATGCAGCATCTAATTGACAATCCCATGTTTTTAGTTTTTGTCAGGTAGACTTGAAATATTTCCTATTACCATGAGTTTAAAACAAAAGATCAAGGCTGGCAAGAGTTTGTCTTTTAAATAAATAAAGAAATTTGTTATGTTTCTTTGTTACACTTGCATCAATCATATTTGACAAATTTTGCTAAATTTTTGGTGTACAAAAAATTAAAAAAATTATACATATTTATTTTGTCTGGAAGGCTGTATAAATCCCTTTTTAGTCCCTGGCACATTCTTAAAGTAAAGCATTGATTACTAATGAGTAAAAAATTCCACTAAAGAGCAAAAACTCCTCGGAGAAAGGCCGAAAATTATTCTCCTGTTTTTTTTGCTATAGTCTTGCTAATAGTATGCTAAACATTTGCTAATGAGCTGCCAACTACATATATACTTGTTTTAATTTCTTTTTTTTTTGTAGTTTCTCAAACTGCTTTAAAGTTTAAAAATATGAAGCAAATTATTTTCTAAAACTGTTGTAAAATATACAATTAAAATTTATTTAATTTTAAAGATTTTTAATTTTTTTTTTTTTGCTTTTTTGAGGTTTGTTTTATGTTTTGCAGACTTTTAAAATATACAATTAAAATTTATTTAATTTTAAAGATTTTTAAAATTTTTTGTGCTTTTTTGAGGTTTGTTTTATGTTTTGCAGACTTTTAAAGCCGCAAGTAACAAAATTTATGAGTATCTGGCCTTACAATTTTAATTAAACATTTTCTTTTGTATTTGAAGAAGAAAAAAAACAAGTTTATTTTTATTCTTTACATGAACACGAATGGCTTTTTTTTAATCTAATGGACAAATGATAAACGAACCAAATAATAATAAAAAAGTGTATAAAAAATACACAAATATTTTTCAGTTTTATTTCTTTTTTCCTACTCTAGACACTAAATACAAGTTTATGACTGTGGCATTAAAAAACAGTCATTTCAACAGTTTAATTTCAAGTTTTATTTCGTTTTATAAAAAACTAAAAATAGTGTCTGTTTCTGTTGGTTTGTATACGTGTATGTAAGTATGTACTTTTTTGAAATGATGGACCTTAGAAACTTAAAATTATTTTCAACATGATAGTTTTGACGTTTAAGTTCTTATTTTTAACGCGTTTTTTATTTCAACGTAAAAACTTGAGGACTTGAAACTCTTGTTTTAAATAAAACAAAATGTCTTCAGTTTTGTGACTGTTCTTTTTGCTTCTTTTTTCTATTTTTTTGCTATTAAGTTTTATAATTTTATGTAGGTTTATTTTATTTTATTAATTTCTTGTCTGGGGTACCCAAACAACCTAATAATTAACTTTTTTAATATTATCTAAAAAAAATCCAATAAATTTATTAAAATAAATCATGAAATCTTGCTAAAAAAAGACAATTAATATTTACTTATTTTGTTACTAACATGATCATTAACAGTTGGTGGCATTTCAGTATTAGATTTTATAATAAAATCAAACCCACATCCATTTTGTAGAATTTATATTTAATATAATCTTTTTTCTTCTTAGACTATACAACATGATGTTAAATTTCTAACCACTTCCCTAATTTGTTTGAATTTAAAATTGAGAATTTTATTTAAATGTTGAATTAATTTGTATCAAGTTGGTTATTTTATTTTTTTAAAGCCGATTTGTGTAAAATATGAAATTAGATCATAATTATTTTTGAATTCTAGCTTTTTAATTCAAAAGAAGGTGGGCAGGTGCATTAGATTTTATAGAAATAAAATAAATTTACTACTCATAATCATTTTTAGTAAATGTCTAAACACGCAGTGGCTCCATGGTAAATGAGATAAAATTCCTTAAATGTGTAACAAAAAACTTGACGAGATTAATCTTAGTTATAATTATATCTTATCGCTTTTGTTTAATTACACCAATAGACAAATAAATGTTGTTGTGAAAACGTCTTATTTCTCAATTATGGATGGCAACCGTACATCGTGGGGTGGCACAAATTTGTAGTTGTCAGAAGCCCTCTGCATTATGATTTGAATACTGCTCTATCAAATTTTTATGATCTGCTTTATCATGTTGTGCTCTACATTATACTTTTTTTTAGGAAAAATTTCAGCTCTTGCAATTAAAAACTGTTTCAACTGTTGCAGTTGGGACCTAGTAAAAATACTTGCAATTTTTTAAAATTCTGCGGCTTTCGATTTTAATCATAATATCTATTTAAGTTGTCTCGAATTGATCTTCTTTATTTATTTATTTAAGGGAAAAATAATTTTCTAAATTTGGTTCTGGAAAGTTACTGATATTATGATAATCATTTCTTTATTAGTGTTGAAAAATAAACACTGTCATTAGATTGAAAAATAAGTACTTTCCTACTATATAAATAGCGAACGATCGTGAACTTATAATTTTTAATTTTTAATCTCGATTGCGATTCAACAAATCGTCATCAGATGATCTCGAAATTTTTAAGAAAATATTGCATTTAAAAATATAATTAAAATCATAATTATAATGAAAAATAATCTAGATTTAAACAATAACCTTAAAATTTATTATTCATAATATAAAAATATGTTTACTCTGGCAAAGACCTGCTGCTAGAATAAATATATTTACAAAAACAAAAATGGTCGAAGGAAATTGATATACATATAATAGCAAATGTGTCTCTGCTAATGTCTTTGCTAAAAAATAATGAAAGGAGAGGGATAGCGAAATTTTTTAAGAAAAAAAGGTTTCTTTGGATTTGATGTACTTATATGTACCATATATAGTATATATCAAACGGGACGTGGCAACCGTTCATATAGCTCGGGCAACGATGAAGATTTTGAGACACTAATTTTCAAGTTTTGGACATTTGAACTGGCCGCCCGATATAACAGCACCAGACTTCTTCCTTTGGCATATTTTAAAATCTCTTACAACAAGAAACTACGAACCTTGCAAATCTTAAAAGATGTTTTGCGAGCAACAATTGAAAATGCCGTGAAAAGAGCGCAATTATGCATCAAGTCGGGAGGTGGTCATAGCGATATAATTTTTTCCAATTAAGGTCATTAATTTTACGCTTTGAAATAAACTTTTTATAAAAACAGATTTCTTTCTTTTCAATTGTAACAAAATGGCAGCCAGTTCATTTTATGAAGTTACTTTTGCACCACCTTGTATTAAGTTTCGAATTCCATCTCGATTTTCTAATCCAAATTGTCAGAATTGTGCCTCTCTGTCGATCTATCAAGCTGCTCATTGCGTAGTCTCGATCTAAAACTCGCTCTGTACTATGAAATTTTTAATGCAATTTGTTGGTTAATTTTTTTTTGTTGTAAAGTTGCATAAACAAAATTGTCGAAAAATCATCTGGATTTTTATTTCCTGCTATTTTTACTATCGATTATTAAGGTTTTTATAGCCCTTCTAAAAATTAAATGCAACAAATTTCATGATAAAAAAAAATAAATTAATAAGCAAAATAGTATAAATACATATAGTCTTGCTTAAAATTCTCAGATATGGATCCTCTGAATTATATGACAACTCCGGCCAAATTCTTTCAACTCTACGAATCAAAACTAATTTCAAAAAGAACAGATGGAACTATTATTCCTCAGGGACCCATATGTGAGATTTTCAACGCAATTTATAAAAAAATTAAAAAATTTCACAAATTAAATTCATGCAAACTTTAGCTGTTTAGCGAAGGTTGTGTTCAATTTTATTTGAATCAGAAACTCTTTGGTTTTAACATTTTCTGTTCCCATTTTAATATTGTCAAATGTTGCTTTTTGTTATCAACTTCGCTGAAATTTATTGTAACATAAAAATATCGCAGTTGTGTTTTATAACAAATTTGTTCTTCTTATCTCTCATATTTTATGGATTTTCGATGTACTTATTTTCATTTTGCGTATAATTTGTAGTTTTGCTTTTATCAATAGTCAATAAATATTGATAGATAATTATTATCATACTCGTACGTACACACACTCATATTTTCTCTACTTTCAATTGCATTTTACTTTTTTATATTTTTGCTATCTTGACGATTCTCGTCTTTTTTTGCTTAGAAAGAAAGCAAAAATTCATTTACTTGTGTATCATGTTTTTTTTTTACTTTATATTATTTTCTGTTGCTTTGTTTTCTTTATATATCAGCTCGTTTTTTTCTTTAAATCTACAAATATAAAAAAAAACTTGTTGCATTTAGTAATATTTGTTAAAAGCAGGTTTATATGACTTAGGAAATTAATAAGAAAGCTTGGCGAGCAAACAGTTCTTTCAGAGAATACTTCCTTTAAATAGGGTTTCGTCGTCATATTAAACGAAATATCATTATGCCAAACTTACAGATATACCACTAGGCAGACTGATAGACAGACAGAGTTCTGTTAGCATTGCGTTCGTATCCTTTGTATACGTTACGGGCCCCTCAGACTACACAAACGGATTGTCAAACATACTTTTTTATTGTCCACTAGATTACGCAAAAATTTCTCCCTTAATTTTTTTTTTAAATTAAAACATCTATTTTAAAAAAATTCCATTCTTTTAACTTTATTTTCTATAGCCATGGCAAGAATTTTTAAATTTCGACAAATTCCATTGATTTTTTTAATTTTTCATTTCGCGACACGACGTCTTTTTATGAAACAATTTGCCCCAAATATCAAAAATTTTTTGGTTTTCGACAAGAATGCTTAAACGGTTGTCCAAACACAAAAAAATATACCATAAGCTACGCAAATCGGTAGTGCAAATGTAAAATTTAGTTCTGCTTGACAAGCTGTTTGTGTGGTTTATTTGGCCCTTTAGCTATAAAATACTTTTTATACGTACATCACTGCGTCATTTCGACTATATTTAGTAAAGCTTTTTGAAAAGTGCAATATACTGAATTATCCAACTCTGTCGCATGTGTTTATTTTTGCTTTGTTACATATATGTAGTTTGTTAATTGTTAAACTGAATTGAAAAAACTCCAGTATATGCTTAAAAGGTTGATAATTAAAATTAAATAAAACAAAAATTAAGAATTTTACTCTATGACCTGCACAAAGTTTTGTATAAAAATCAAATTCAACTTTTCGAAAGTTGTAGACTTTTAAAGAAAATGATTTCCTCAAATATTCCCTTTCTATTCAAATCTGTGCTCTTGGTAAAATCTTAAATTTTTCCATAATTTTTATATTTTCTCAACTCTGCGTGTTTTCCAGATATTAGATCTAGTTTAATGACAGCCGCGGAATGTTAAAAATTTAAAAAAAAAAAATAAAATTTCGATTTTGATTTTTAAAATTGATTAATGGAGCCTCTAAATCGATTTTATTTTAGAGTTGGCTTAAATTTCTTGCAAAAATTCAAAGATTTGGAACCGTTTGCAAAAACAAAAATTTAAGTCGATTTTTCTAGAAAGAGAACATTTTAAAGAAAAGATCTTTGGTGCGTTGTAATGGAAGGAACTTTATATGTACGGGACTTGAAAAGTTTCGAAAAAATTTTAAAATCTTCCCTTTTTTTCTGGACTTAGGAATGACATTGAAAACGACTATCATATGAAACAGTATATCATTTATTTGATGAAAACTTTTTATTTTATCATTTATATACAATTATCGTAGGTACATATGTATATTATATGTTTTTAATATGTATTTAATTGAAGATATACTTACTGGAGAAGGCTGCAGCATTTTGAAATGGTTTTACAATATCATTTTCATTTACCAGATCATCGGCTTGACAGTCACTTGGCTGAAGAATTTAATGCAGTTTTCATTATCCGATACTTCTGGGGTTACTGGCTCTGGCTGGTATTTTTAAACTTTATTTTGTTACAAATTTAGTATTGAACTTCTTTGCCCTTTGGGATCTTTTAAAATATTGTAAAATTTGGCTTGGAAGCATTATTTGTTTACTTTTTTGTTGCCAGTAAGTGGTCTTTTCTTTACTGGCCTTCGTAGACTAGTAGGTAGTGTACTGTGTAATTAAAGGGAGCGCACAACAAGCCTTGTCGTACGACATGGGCTTTCACACCCCTCCAATCAACCTAACCTAATATATAACCTAAGTGGTCTTTTCTGCTGCATTTATCTTTTGTGCATTAGACCTTTCAAGAATGATAGCAAATTTATGAAATTCGGCATTATTGCTAATATTAAAAAAAATTGTTTAGGCACAATCAATTTGGAAGGCTTTAAATTCAATTTCAGCATAAGAACGATTGCTCACGCTGAATCAATTGCAAAAAATCGATTATATTTTTTACACAAAATGGATTTTTGAATGAAATCGAAATCGATTTGCCATTCCCTAATATAAAGTTTAACAATCTAATGACTCGTTTGGGTGACGTTTAGCTGTCAAACTTTATTCAAAAAATTACTACTCGTAAAACGCTTCCATCTCTCGTATGGAATACACAGCCTGCATGTGCCTCTAATGCAGTCTTTATAACAAATTCATATCATTATTAAGTGTATTTTATTAATTATATTTATTGAATGCTACTTTGTGTTTACATATCATTTCTCAATTGCTTTTAATTTCTTTTCATAAACTTTTTCCTAAAAATATTATTATTACCTTTTTTTATCACCAAATGCTTTTCTGCGTTTGAGGGTCGATTCTTATCTAATTTTAATTAATTTATTTTCTTATTTCATTTTTCGTTCTTTGTAAATTTATAATTTCATTAACAAATAAAAAACACAAAACAAAGAGACATCATACGTTTAATGAATTTTAAATTAGACGAAAAAAAAAACAACAAATCAGTTACTAACAACTACAAACTAATATTCAAATCTGTTTTTTTTTAATATGACGCATTTTGTACTATAATTTGAAAAATATTACTCGTACTTCATACTCTGTTTTAACCTTTTTCCGTTTATATGTTATTCTTATATAAATAAATTCTTTATTTGCTTGTCTTACTTGACAGTTATTTTATCTTTTTCAAGTTGTTTTTCTTTTTAAAATCTAGAAAGTAGGATTTTTTAAGTATAAAGTTTTCAGAATTGTTTTTTTTTGTTATTTTATTTTATTCAAATTGGGTTACAGCTGGTAATTATTTTTTAATTAAATAAATCAAGTGCAGTAAAATATAACGTGTGTATGTATGTACTTATGTATAGTTAATGTGTTATCGGTGGGCCCAAATAATATTGAATAGCCGGGGGAAAAAAAGAAAATATTTAATTACTTTTTTTTTTACAAAAGTTGTTTTTCAAATTTCTATATGTACATTTTAATTGACTACACCACTATTCCCTTAATAGATCGGTATAAAAACTTTTTTATTTATAAATATTATATGCCTCGATTATGGTTTACAACAGTTGTAACTTTAATGTTGTATTTTTTAAAATGCGATTATGGTTTACAACTGTTGTCAGTATTTGTTGTTCGTACGAAGAAAGCTGCTATTTGGATATAACAAAATACAGCTCATGGACAAATGGAATCATTTTACTGAACAATTAAATGGCTTGGGACACACAATTAGAAATATTAAAGAATGGCAAAGAGTTAGTTTTTTGAAAAGTGCGTAGTTTTTGTATCAAAAGCAAGAAACCATCCTTGTTTATGCGGAAAATTTTTATAAAACTATAAAGTATGTTACTGTAATTAAGACATTGTAATAACTTTTGGTTTTATAGAAATTATACGTTCTTATTCTATATATTCTAGTATTTTTACGGAAATGTATATGTACTACAAATAAAATGCAACACTGTGACAAACAACACCTAGATGTTGTAAACCATAATCAAAAAATAAATTAATGTTGTGTTGTAGGCGAAACAACACAACATTTAAGTGTTGTAAACCATAATCGGGGCAATAATCTCTTTCTGCATTGTTTTACATTTTTTTGTTTAGTCTCTGCTTATACTTTAAAGTTTTAGCACATAGACGACTACGGCTACACAACTACACGACTACAAATGCCGTTGGCTACAATCGTCGGCGTGCAGTCAACTATTCAACTACAGTGTTTTGAGTAAAAAGTTTTCCAAATATTTAAAATAATTCTTTGCAATTATATGACGAACCGATTAAAAGTATGCAATTTTTTATAATATGTAATAGGAAAATTAAATTTAAATGTAAACTATTTTAATTTTGCTTTATTTATTGGAAGAAATAAATATTTACACCCGTTATTACGAACTCCGCCTATACCGGTCTGAGTTGCTTATTCCCACGGAGTTCATTACAACCGAACCTTAGTTTACAATGAAAATGACAGCAACATCATAAACAGCTGATATTAAAATTCTTAATATATGTATGTGTTGTAAAAATAATGACTACTACCAAATTAATCAGTACCATTAAATGTAACAACGTAGTTAATGCGTTTATAATATTTTGATATTCATGTACTTTTTTTAATAAAATAAAATACTTCGACTAGTTGTAGCGTAAAAAGATCCAAGTTGGCATCACTGTATGTTTATTAATGCTTTGTCTCGTTTCTCATACCTTAAGTAGGTCTTTGCATTTTTAACTTCCTGATAACAAAGGCAACGACAATGATAATGATGAAGATGCGTATACAACCTCATATATTCACATTCATACAGGAATACAGTGGTGGACATCAATCCAGTACATTTGATATAACTTAATTAGTAGTAATCATCCAAGGCGTCTGCGTGAAGAGCCGAAAAGCAATGTTTTTTAAAAATAATACAAGTTTTTATTTTGCGCTGCAGTGTGACGAAACAACATATGTTTTTTACTCAAGCCAGCTTTTAAGGGGGTGAACTAGAATTTGGCGGGAAGCCGTGATCTAGACTAATGAGTCAAACATAGATCTTGCAGAAACCATGTCCTTAAAGGATATTTATTTCATATGGGCACGGCACAGCCTACTTTAAAAAAAATTAACAGTTGGAACAATCTGGAAGTGTTTGTGTTCTTAGAATCTCTTCAAATAAAAGTCAGTCGTAATACTATCAATATGCTTTAAAAATTTTTAAACAATTGTTAGTATATGTTTTTAATTATACTGTAATTTAAATTGGTGTAGTAAGTACAAGTCATTGCTCACTTTTTTATTGTTGTATTGTTATGTAAATGTACGTAATTTCTATAGCATCCAAATGCAATTGAAAAGAATAACTGGCATACCTCTAGTTATTCCGTTGTTGAGTTTAGAGGGGCATGGCTATAGCCCCTTTAGAAAACACGAAATCTGGCAAAAATGTGAATTATGCATCTGGAAGCGAGCTAATGAATAAAAGCTTTTAGATGGTATATAGCTGTTACTGTGAGCCATGAACAATATCCAATTGAGTTTAGCGGGCTCGGAAATATGTTTAATAGCTTTTCAACTTGAATAGAAACATTTTTCATAATTTCCTTTGAACAATAAATCTAAATTATCTCCTTTTTTTAATTCAATTTCAATAAAAATGTACTAATTAATACTAAAATTTGAGCTGTCATTTCTTCAATATGTTTTGCTAAATCACCGTCAAGACGAGCAAATAATAAAATTGTTTTATTAAATTGGGCGTTCGGTTCGGGAAACGTTCCAAGTCCTCGTCCATTTTACGGTCGCCATAATCGTCCTCCATATGTGGATGAATGGGTACGTCAACAAAACTAATTTTTCGAATTTGGAACGATACAAGTCCACATGAAATCCAAGATACCCGATGCATCTAGAAAAATTCACTGTTCAATGTGGATTTTGGACGGGGTCATCGGTCTACATTTCTTTGAGATCAACGTTGGCAAGGCCATTAACGTCAACGGTGAAGGCTATAGGTCGATAGTTACCAACTTCTTTTGCCCTGAATTGGATGATATGGACACTAACGTCATGTGGTTTAAACAGAACAGCGGCAAGTGTCATATAGCTCATGTCACATTGGACAATCTGCAGGAGAGATTTTAGGATATGGTAATTTCACGTTTAGTTGATGCAAACTGGCCATCGAGATCGCACGATTTGACCTCGTTAAACTTTTTCTTGTGCGGTTTTCTAAAATCGCAAGCCTATGCGAATAAACCATAGTAGCGCTGCTAAATTAGTCTTAATTTCTGAGTCATGGAAAATTGGACATATCCGATATGCGCCACCCAGCGAAGACACAGCGCTCACTTGTGGCGCATTATATTCCATACATAATGGTATTGATAGACCATGAATCTCAATGAGTCTCGCACATATTTTGTCTTACTTAAATTTGAAGATAAGAAGTGCATAATGAAAGACCCGTTATTTGTTTAGAATTACACTATGGTAAAGAATTATGGCTTTGAAAAAGACCACATGGGAAATGTGCTAATCATGTGATCATCACTGTACATTCATGCTAACAACATAAATATGCCGTACGTTGTTGCCTTCTGGGTAAATTGAACTTTAATTAAATAAAGCAACTACATCTTTTTCTCTACTTAATATGCAACAACATCTTACAATTGCAATGGCAGTTAAAAACAATGACAACAAACTAACAATGAGTAATAAACTATAACAGCAACAATGTAAATATAGGGGAAAGAAAAAAACTGTCATATGTACATTCATTGTACTCGTATATGTACATGTGTGTATGTTTAGTACATACATAAATGCAAACATAAAGAAGATAGAAATACTTATAGTAAAAGAGAAAATATCAGAAGAATTTCTTGCTTTTCATACAATTCAAATATTTAAAAGAAACTAGCAACAGCATAACAAGCAAACGACCTTCACAGTCATTGTACCCAACCAAGTTCTTGTTTTTTTTGCAATGCTACAGCAGCTGTAGCAGCAACAGCAACAATATAAAGAATAAAACAACTTCAGCTAATAAAGTAGTGTAGCCTATAAAGCTTAACCAGTGAAAAAAATGAGATGATCATCTTCAAGAAACAAGAAAAATGAAATTTTATGTAGAGAAAAGAAGTCAATGGAGATTCAAAGCTACAACAATAATAAAAATAACAACGGCAACAACACTAACACCACCACCCATAGAAAAGGGGTCTTGTTTAGCAACGAACCACATCAAGATCTCTTAGAAGCAGCAACAATTTGAGCAAATAACAATAACAACTGCGGCACAGACGAACAAGAAACATTGTGAACAAAATGTGTCTACCTCGGATTGTCTTTGGGAACACAAAAATGCACACCAAAAACAAATATGTGTATGTAGATGATGATAATGATGATGGTGCAAGGAAAAAGAAAACTATGGTGGTAAGCAGTTGTTATTTCTTTAAAAGCTCGAAAAGAAAAGATTTTTTGTTTTTGTTAAGATATCAAAATTTTTATTAAAAAAGCCAACAGCATGCATTTTAACTGACGTTGATGATGATAAATTCTATTTTTTTCCTCTGCTTGTTATTTTATTATTCTCTTTTATATATGTATATATTTGCCACATTTAAAATAAAACGAAAACGTCGTATTTTAAAGGTTGACTGCCTTAATGCGAAAATATAACCGAAAAAATTAACAGTGATGTCAATGTGTGATATTGTCACGACTCACGAGTGTTTTTCATAATCCCGATGTTTTTCGTTATTAATACTAGCAATTCTATTTATTTTTAGTTTTAGCTTTTATTAATCAAATTATAGTGTTCCGAACTTCACAGTGATGCTTAAATCTGCTTCACCATAAAAGTGTCCTTGCTACAACTTTTCTTGTTCTGCTTTGAACTTGCATTTGCATTGCATTGTTTTAATGTAAACATACATATGTCACTAAGTAGAGTCTAAGACAAAAACAGTATAAATAAATCGTCTAGTTTTGGCTGCCAAAAGTTCATCGCGTTAAACTCAGTTTGGTGTGGATTTCGCGCTAGCGGCGTCATCATTCCATATTTCTTCGAGAAATCTATAGTCCAAATAGGGTGTTTTTTCTATCCTGAATTGGACACCAACGACAAGAACACAGCGCTGCGTGCCACACAGCTAATGACACATTGGACAATCTGCACGAGCGATTTAAGGGCATGGTCATCGCACGATGATATTATGTGAATTGGCAATATAGATGATGCGATTTGGCTATGTGAAGCATTTTCATAGGGGTTTTCTTAAGCAGCAGGTCTATGCGAATAAGCTTGAGACTACAGCGACCCTCAAAGGCAACAAAAAACCAATGCCATCTTTCAAATTCAGCCTGATTTATGGGCCAGGGTCATGAAAAATTTGCCATTTCGTGTGCTGTGTCACCCAGCGAATTTGTGTTATATGTCATATAAAATAGCAACGATAGACCCGTTAAATTAATAAAAATTTCAATGATATTCCCAAACACTTTGTTTTATTGAAATTTAAAGTTAGGAAGCGCTTAATAAAAGACACATTAGTTGGTTAAAATACGCATCACTTGAGCAACTACTCATTACTTTTTCAACTAAGATTCACTGCAAGAAGAATATGAGAAGTTTCTATTCTTCATCAGTCATGAAATGGTAGAAATATGACACAATTTATTTTCTTTACGAGAAAGTAATCGTATTAATTATTAATTTAAGGAAACTAAGGTTTTTATATAAATTCTTCAGTTTTTCACACGTGAGAGCAGAATTTCACTGACTTGTAATAGTGATGAAGATTTTTCATCAAAAGTTTGTCAATTTTAATTCTTAGGAAGTTGAAAAATGCGTTAGTGAATTTTTTTGAGCAATAAAATTGCTATTCCTTGATAATCACCTTTATTTGATTTCGTAAATGTCAGCGCTACCGATTCCAACATATTGTTTTAGCGGGACGTAAGTACGTGCCACAAATTGGTGAAAAATGTCTACCAACAAATGAAGGATATGAAAACAATTAGCGATTTAATACCGCTAGATTTCGTTTTTGGTTTCAAGTCTATGCTTTAGGTCTAAGCGCTTCAAGTGTTGATGAGCCACATCATCGTTAAAATTGAACTGCATCTATGCGACAGAATTATAGAAAATTTTCTATATTCTACCCGGGACATCCCGCTAATTCACTTCTTGCAAATATTCTATACCGAATGGCATATATTTTTAACCTTTTAAGCAAAGAATTAAAATTTGCTTGAGACTTATTATTAATTTTCAGTATCGATCCACCTTTAATTGGGTTTAACTAAAAGTTCATAATTTATTTTATAAAGAATTGATAACCCACACGCTAGAGTCCTGGTCGTTTAATTACGGGTTCAATTTCTTTTTATTTCTTATTTGCACACACTTGAGCATTTTTTCCATAGATAGATACGAGAAATTCATCTTATAATGTTTTATCGGTCTCAATTACGTTTTCAAATCACCATAAATTAAAGAATTGAAAGTAGAAATATTTTGTCTGGAAAGCAAAACAGACTTTGTTGTTTCTCCAACATTCCTTTGAGTTTAATAGTTGTTGCAGGCATGTTTCGTTTTCTGTTTCCTTTCTCTTTCAAGAACATTATTTATAGATATATATATTTTTTCATTATATATTCTCATTCTGTGGCGTTTCGATTCTTTCTTCTAGCCAACATTTATATACATTTAACCAATCCCAGTTTTGTGCTTTAGATGCCGGCTTGTTGTGGTCTTTACCAGTCTACCACAAGCTGCAGACATAGAAAATTATATGGACAATATTAGAAATTTTCTAAGTAAATAAAAAAGAAAACCATTTCAAACAAGGTCTCTTATGAAAGACAAACTTTCTTGAGTTTTAAAGTTTGTTTGTTTTTTTCTGCATTTAAAATGAAAACTTGTAATAAATTTTCTATTGCTTAAAGAAATTTACATAGATGATGAATTAAATTCATCTGTGTTATTTAATCAAACAGCAGTGCTAAAGATAGAAAGAAATTTAATTGAAATGTATATTTTCAAAGAACTTTTCTAATAAATTGTCAAGATTAAAAAAAGTATGTATGTAAAAGATTCAAATAAAATAGGCAAAATGTCAATTTGAATGTTTATTTGGGGGCACTATATTTAAATTGGACGTTAATTTGGTAGTACTCGGTTTGACTTTAGCGCAAGTCTTCTTCCCCTTTGGAATTGCATTAGATTCCTTTTGAAATTGCGTTCGAGTCCACACAGTGAAATTCTGTTTTTGCAATTATAATTATTTTCGCATGAAAATTTCAATGTTTGTAAAGTACGAATTGGCAAATAAGGGGCTGGTCTCACCGAAAGCGAACGAATATTTGGTTCGAGCATACAACATGACAACAAAAACAAAAAATTGGATTTTGAATTGTGTTTTTTTTTGCAATAGTTATAAATGTTCGAACGAAATCTTCGTTCGCTTTTAGTGGTACAGGCTTTAAAAGTAAACGCTAGTTTATATGTATGTCCTTCCATTCTTCTATCCTCTCTGAACTACCAACGTACTTAACGACCGGAAAAAATGAATTTGTCCTTCCATTCTTCTATCCTCTCTGAACTACCAACGTACTTAACGACTGGAAAAAATGAATTTGAAGCACCGAAAATAAAAACATTATTACAAAAGAGCTTTCCGTTTCGCCCCACAACACCTTGAAACTTAAAAATATTTATTTCAACGCAACGGCTCGTATGTGGAACGAGCTCCCTATAGATATCTTTCCTACCATACCCAGCGTTAAGAGATTCAAATCGAATGTCCACAAGCACTACTCCCGCTATCATCCTCACCCTATCCTATTTTGCTAGTTCCAGCACAATGCACTGCATAAATAGGGGTCATCCCCTGAGTACTGGTCCAATTGCAAAAAAATAAAAATAAAATAAATTAAAATTAAAATATTAAAAGTTGAAAAGTCAAGAACTTCAAATTTTCCTTCGTTTTAATTAACGTTCGCTGGAGGTTAAGAATTAAAATCTAATTAACACGGATTTCGGACTGAGTTACGAGGGCAGGTCAAATTTATTACACATTTTTAAAAACCAAATATCCTTTATATAACAGACACTGTCTGCCACATAATGAAATATTTAACAGTTGCTGTGTTATTTTTTTACTCAAACGTTTGATAAATGTCATTTCAATTAGTTTTGCGTGTCAAAATGTAATTATTTTAAGACAATATTTTCTTAACGAAAAAAAAGACAGACAAATATTTTTACTTCAATGACGTCTGTCAATGTCAAGTGTAAATAGAGTACGAACAAAAGATACAAACAATGAAACTTAAAATATTAAAAGATATAGAATATTTTTGAGGAATTGAAACATTTTCATTTTTCCATAAAAGGTCAAAGAACTGTAAAATATGAAACATTCATATGTAAAAGAAGAAGAAAAAGTTCAAGTGCATCCATTTTTTATGTAAAAAAAATTAAGAAATAAATTTAGAGAATTTAAAACATTGTTGGTTAAAAGTACAAACCTTATTTTTTATTAAATTTGAAATACAACCAAATTAATAGTTGCACATTCTAACGGGTGGCCCGAATACAAGTAGCTTTTTTTAAATTAAATAAAATGAACTAAATTTAATTTTTTAATTACTTATGGAAAACGCTTCGCAGTAATTTTTTGACGCTTTCTGGCTCTATCTCACGAATGGATCGGACGTTGCTGGCCTTAAGGACTAGGAAAATTTTTAAATTATTTCCATATTATCGTTGCTTAAGTGCAGCCTACAAAAATAATATCTAAAACGGTCAAATCGCAGTTGCAAAGAAGCCAATTGAATCGAATGTTTGATGAGCTGTGTAAGATGGTACGCCATCCTGCTAAAACAATAATTATACAAGTTCATATACTTAATTTCAGGCCATAATAAATTCGTAGCCATGGCTCTGTAAGGCTCACCGTTGACTTAAATGGCGTTTCCAGCAGCATTTTGGAGGAAAAATTGCCACTACACCAAACTCACTCTCTGTGCCACCACTACTAAATTGGCGTTTCCAGAATTTTCGAAAAAAAAATTGCCACCACTCCAAACTCACTCTTGTCGATGACATGCGGGCTTTCTGTTCCCTAGATGCTGACATTTTGTTTGTTGACAACATAGCCGCCGAGATAAAAATGCGTCTCTTCAGAAAATATGATTATTTCGGCCAAATTCGATGTCCGATTGGAGCTGCCATAGAGCCCATATTGAGAAGCCGGGATAAAATCTTCATTTGCTCAGTCATTTGGATCTTATAAGCGAATATAATCCGACATATTTGTGCAAAATTTTTATCATGTTGGTGCGCGATATGTCGAGTTGTTCAGACCAATGGCGAGTAGACATTCCTAAATTGAATTGCACACTCTGTCATAACAGCCACATTCTCCTCATTACACACAGCACGATGACGGGGACTATGAGCGCGTCATCTAATTATATTTATATTTTTTATATTTTCCAACGTTGTGGAAGCGTAAAAGGACTTGTTTTGGTTTGCTGAAGCCTTGTACGGACAAGGAAAAAAATCTATCAGTGTCAAAATAATATATGATTTTAAAATAATACATGTATTTGGACCACCCGTTGGAAATAATAAATAACACAGAATTTGAATTGATGATTCTGTTCTTTAACTTATTTTTGAATAATTGCCACTTTAAAAAAAAGACACAGGGCGCAACCAAACGAGTGGCTGGATAGTCTTTAATTAAGTATATAAGAATGAGATTAATTATACATTTAAATGTTCTCGGTTCAGCTTTCTAAGAAATTACGCAAATTCCAGCAGACACATTCCTTAAGGGCGTTTGTCTTAAGTAACAATTTTGTTTGTAGTTTTCCCAAGAAAAAATATTACAAAAAAAAAAAAACCTCGAACTTTTGTAACATGGCTTCCATTTCAATTATCTTCCAGCTGCAGGCCAATGAAACTCAAACAAACGTACCACCAAAAGTAAAAATAATTAAAAACACCGAAAATTATATGTACGAGTGTTGCGTCTTGTTCATTTATAAAAAGTTATAATTGCGAAACGCACTTGTATTAAATTACTTTTGTTAAATGCAAGAAAAAAATATATAATAACAATAATTTAAGAGAAAGTAACGTGATTATTTTTCATTAAGGCTTTGTTGTCATTGGCTGTAACCAAATAAATAAAAAATCTACTTAAAAGTGTTAGAAAATCGTTAGGACGTTTTACTCATATGTATTTTTAGTTTGTGAAACAAGAGATGCACATTTATCAATTTTAAAATTTCTTTTTTTCAATTCAAAGTTTTTTCTTTTGCGAAACTAAAAGAATTTAACAAGTTTTAATGAATTTATTTTGAATGCTGATCGATATGATTTTTTTTATCTGATCGACATGTGATTGGCAACTATTTGGAATTTATTGTTTTTACTCAAGTATATACATTTTTCATTATATTTTCTACTCTATCAAAAATGAGCCCTGAACTTTCGCCATCTCCTTGACTTAGAAAAAATATAAAAAAATGAATAAACAACCATACGAATCGCTACAGAAGCATAAATTGAAAAATCAATTGATTTTTTTTTATTAATATTAAAATGTGACTTGATTTTTGTTTTGGTCAACACAACAACTGATCAAATTTAAACTAAACATTATATTTTTATTACTATGATGACAGCAAATCATTTTGACATGAACAACTTACTGAAGGCGGCGATATGATAAATGTGTATTTGAAATGAAAATAATTGAAAATTTAAATGACACAGTTGCCTAACAAAATCATGGAAAGCATATGTATGTTAGAAGGAGAGAAGTTCGATTTTAACATTTTGGTATGAAATCTATATCGAAATCTTTTATTTTGCAAATAATATAAGAAAACGAAACGAAAATGAAACTTTTCGCATTCCTTGTTGAAAATGGAGAATTTAAGCATTTGTCTTTCATTTAAGCGATATTTTTGTTTAAAAAGGACTTTGAATAAAAGAAAACCGTTTGGTTTAAACGAAAATAGTAAATAAAGGGTGGTCCAACCATAATGCACCATATTTACATGTAAATAAAACAAAGAGTTTTCAGAGAAGCATCCTAATATTTTTAAATATGATAGAAGTATTAATGACAATTATGTATAAATATCGGCCAAATGCTCGCCATGGCTTCGGTGGCATACCTCTATGCGATGGTCCATATTTTTAATGACTCTGAGACATAACTGACGTTCAATGTCGGTAATGTGCCGAATTAGCTCATCCTTTAGCTCTTGAACTGTTCTTGGCTTATTGACGTACACTTTTTCTTTTAAATATCCCCAAAGAAAGAAGTCCAACGGTGTCAAACCACATGATCGAGGCGGTCAATTAACATCGCCACGACGTGAGATAACACGGCCATTGAATTTCTCGCGCAAAAGAGCCATTGTTTCGTTGGCTGTGTGGCAAGTGACATCAAACCTATTGGAACCACGTATCGTTCAGGTTCATGTCCTCAATTTCTGGCCACAAGAAGTCCGTTATCATCGCGCGATAACGAACAACATTAACGGTAACTGCTTGGCCGACCTCATTTTCGAAGAAATACGGCCCGATTACGCCACCAGCCCATAAACTGCACCAAGTAGTTGTGGATGTATAGGCTTTACAATATTTTCTACACATCTGGTCGATTATGCTGAGCAAAAAAGTCACGAAGTGCATTTTGATTTGAACGCCCATTTTCGTAAAAGGATTCAACAATCTTAACGTGCTGTTTAATTGTATACCTTTCCTTGGTTGAATTCGACAAACATTGGAAAAAATGTCAAATTACATTGGGCAAAAAACTTGACGTTAAGATGTGACTCACAATTAATAACGTTCATTATGTTTGGACCACCCTTTATGATACATACTGAAGGTAAAATAGTATTTCAGTTCTTAATTAAGATTCACTTTGCAAACTAAAATTTTATTGGTTGCTGCACATGAGACGATTAAAATGGGAAATTAATAAAAAAAACTTAAGAATTTCGATATTATAAGCGATTTTTTAAACGAATTCGACTGGATACGAGTATACTTATATATCGCTTCGGCTTAGCTTTAGATTTAATTCAGATTTTTTTTATATATAAAGAGGATAATGGGGAAAACTTTTTCCTGGGCAATCTAAAAATTTTGAATTTGTTTTATTTAAAAATATCTTAATTTAAAGTACATATCGACTTTTTTTTAGTATATCTTTGGCTTAGCGTCAGATATGATTCTGATTTCTTCCTACATATAAATTTAATGTTGAGTAATACTTTTTCCTCAAAAATTCAAAAACTTAAATTTTTGACATGTGTCGTTATTGCGTTAAAGGAGCGATGTGTATACTCTTAGATTGTTGTCAAATTGTATAAGATTTTTTAACTTTTATAAATGCTTTTTAATCTTTCGTTGTTACGTTCCTTCATCACAGTCATTTATATCCCTGCCGTTGCCTTCTCTACAAAAACAATTTATAAATAAATTTAGAGATTTAATTCCAAAAAATTTATGTTTTTATAATATTTTAATATTTATTATTAAATCATTCAATTTCACTTTGAATGGGCAAAAAGGTTTACACTTTTTTTACAAAAGAAAACGCCAATGAACTATGGCCGGTGTAAATATAATGATCGAGTTGAATATATAGTTTTTGCTACCAAACTTTTTATTTTTATATAATACATGTCGCATTTTTTTTTTAATTTTCAAAACGCTTTTTATCTTCGAGTCATTTAAAAGTGTTTTCAAAAGAAATATTTTTAATTTTTTGTTTTTGTTTTGATTAATTTCTTTGTAATTTGGTTTTAATAATGAGAAGCAACTTGTAAATCGTAACGAAAACATTGTAAACATTTACAACTTTCTAAAATAATTTTGAATATATTAATTTGGTTCATTGTGTTTACCGAGATGTTAATTGTTATACACTATTTGCTGATTTAATGATTAATTTTTATGTCCTCCTTTGAAAGCATTGAACTAGAAAATGTATACAATTTTCGTAGGAACATAAATACTCGTACTTGTATGTACGAATGTTACATCTTTCTTTTTAAATATTTTTTGCGTTTCTTTAAAATATAAATATAAAATGAAATCAACCATATGCACTTGTAGTTTAGTTTTTGAAAAGCTTTCCAACCAATCATTCTTTTTTATTAAAAGAAAATTAAATAATCCATTAAATGCTTTAAGGTTCTTAAATGGAATGTCTCCACTCAAACAGAGGAACACATTACACGTTTTATCTACATATATAGATTCGAATGTTACAATTTTAGTGTAAAATGATTGCATGAATATGAATGTAAATCTATCAATGAAATCTAAACGCCTGAAATATGTATCACCAGAAAGCGACAACAAGAATTTTGATTTCGATCCTTCGAACTGACTTTTGCCTGGTTACTGTGCAATAGATGCCGCTTATTGTTTTGTTTCTAGAGGGGAAAAATTCAATGAAAAAACCTTAATTCGATGTTTATGTAGTATGTATTTTCCTATTTTTTCGACGCCAAAGTACTTTCCGTTGCAGATCTTATAGTTGAAATAATTCACAAAGACCATTTTGCCCTTTCACCTTTATTGCAGGGTTGGATATACCCTTTCTTTTAATTTTTTCGTTTAAATATTTCTTGTTGCAACTACATACGGGTAATTTTATGTTGTATGTTGCAATTCACTTGAACAGGGTAATACTGCTAATAATACATTTACAGCTGACCGAAAATTAATAGATTTGAATTGAAATCTTTATCAAAATCTTTTTTGTTTACACTGTTGTTTTTTTGACAAGATTTTTTTTTAGCAAGATTTCATTTTCATAAACGGACGTGCGGTAGTATTTTCACTATTGCAATCGGTGCTCCATGGTTGATTTAAATGGACTCCATGACTACATTAATCCGATGTAATGCGAAGCAATGACATCCTGATCTAGGACATTTTAATGTTAGATGGACTATACATTTTTTTAATACATTAGAGTAGTTTTGGAGTATTCCTCCTATTTAGTATTTAGCGATTGTTTCTCACTCATTCGTGTTTGGCTACATTAAAAAAATGTTGTCATTCTTTTACATACACCCTTGCAACGGTACAGTTTTTGTCTAGATGCAGTGTTGCCATTCTAAAAAAGTGCCGAATTAGTATTAATGTTGCCATTTCAAAGATTTTAATAAAAACATTATTTACTTCCTATATTTTTGTTAAAATATGACCTTATTTTAACAACAATGTTGTGTAGATATGTGTAAATTTGATAATTAAAATTTAAGCGAAATCAATTAAAACCATATATGGCAGCTAACGGCCATAACAAAACACACATTAAAATAAAAAAAAGCAACATAAAAAACATTTTTTATGGAATAATTTTGTGAATGCAAACCAAAGGAACATTTTGACCAACCAACGAACCGCAAAATCAACATTTACTACCAAACATAAAATAAGTCAACAATGCCACCAACGCGTTTTGTTTAAAATACACATTTTATCTGACTTGCTTTGTATACGTAAATGATTTTTGGCAAAAGTATTTTTTAAATCGTAATAAAATTTGAAATCAAATTATGAAATCATAGAAAATGTAATAAAACTATGGAATTATACAATTAAAACATCAATCATATTAGACCTTAGGAGAAAGAAAACTAAAATATCGAATTTAACTAAGAACCAGTAACATTTAAAATTATGTATGTATTTCGAATACGTTTTTCTTTTCGATTTGTGGCAAGAAGAAAAAAACAATACTTTAAATCTTTTAGAGGGGAATTATGGCCCAATTAAGGTAGTAAATGTACAGAGTTGATTGTTTGCATTAAAGTTGGCAGGCAAATAATATTTAAAACTAATACTGGCATTTGATTTATATAAAAATAAATTACGTCTAAACAAAAAAAAATTAAGTGTTTTTTACGTACTTGCCGCCTTTAGCTGGCTGGGCTTTACGTGTTTTTTTTTTAATTAATGGCTGACCAACATTTAAAAAATATACACAGTTAACTGGATTACATAATGCTTTATCATAAATAATGTAAACAAATTCAATTAAATTTAGCAACGAGCAAATAAAATCCAACTTAAGCCAAACTTTTAAATGTAACAATTTGAATTGAATGTATTTGATCACTTGAGTTTTTTTTTCTGGGTGGGAAAATATGTGCGGTGTTTTATGTTATTTAGATACAATCTTATTAAAATTTATTAGCTTTAAGTTTAATCTTGTAACTATTATTTAATAAATTGTTTTAAAATATCTATTTAACATTTTATCGTTTGCATTGTATCGTTTTAGGTAAGAAAATTAATGGCCTATAATATCAAATTGGAAACGAAAAGGTTTGATATATTTCATTTTACGAGTGCATTAAATCTTAAAAAATATTTTTATGAATGAGCAAATTTGTATATTAAATATGACTTTTTTAAATCATACATTGATAATATAACTATAAGCCTGTTGGCTTTTCAATTTTCCGGAATATGCAACAAAACGTTTAGTTTTTCGCAGCAAAAATTAATTCTTAAAATTTATAGAATTGTGAAAAAGGTCACTCACTTCCTTTCCTCGGTGGGGGGTCGAGTTCTAGTAGTCAAAATGCTGTCTTTTCTAATCTTGATAAAACAATAATAAAAACTAAACATCATACTCTAATGCAGTCTTATGAGATTTGAACTCCAGCCCACCAAGAAAATTATGACCTCTTGAAGTATTTATTTATTTACTTTTTTATTATTTGTTTAATGTTATTAATATAATTATAAATCTGTGGTAAAAAGGAATAAGTGATTAAGTCAAGCTAAAATTGAGCTAATAAGACCGTTAGGACTTCCCAATTTTTTTTTTTTTTTTTTTGCAATTGGACCAGTACTCAGGGGATGACCCCTATTTATGCAGTGCATTGTGCTGGAACTAGGAAAATAGGATAGGGTGAGGAGGATAGCGGGAGTAGTGCTTATGGATATTCGACTTGAATTTCTCCACGCTGGGTATGGCAGGAAAGACATCTGCAGGGAGCTCGTTCCACATACGAGCTGTTCGATCAAAGAACGAATTATTTCTGAAATGCGTAGTGCGATTCGCTGTTATAACGACCACAAATGGATGTGCTCTTAATGAAGAACGTGTTGCTCGTAAGTAGGAGCGGATCTCGGGAATATGTTCCCTTACCTCATCAGAGCACAGTCCATTGAAGTAAAGATAAAACAGCGTAACACAACCCACGTTGCGTCGATGCTCCAGTGAGTCAATAGAGTTGGCTACACTATGAGTCTTTTCGCCCTCTCCTGAACTCGGTCCAGTAGCTTCAAAATAGACTTTGAAGCACCGGCCCATACATGAGAGTTGTATTCCATTTTCGGCCGGATGTAGGTGGTATAAATAGTGAGGATATCAGAAGGGGTGAAGTATCTCTTACACCGTCTTAAAAAACCGAGGCACTTGAATGCTTCTTTGGCGATATGAAAAATGTGCTCAGACCATCGAACATCGCACTCAATTTTCATGCCCAGAACATCAAGAGCTTTTGATTTCTCAATATTTATATCACCCATAATTACAGATGGAGCAGCATTTACGGTCATACGTTTATGCGTAAGCATACAGCACTGAGTCTTCCGGGCATTGAAATCGACCCGATTTGCATGGCCCCATGCGGAGATTGTTGCAAGATCTTGATTTAATGATTCGACTATATTTTTTGCCTCATAGCCCTAATCTCCAACGGACTTGGCCTATGGTCAAATGAGTAAGAATGGCTAATGCTGCTGTCATCTGCAAATGAGTAGATAGGGTTGGAAGTTTTACAAAGTAAGTCATTAAGAAAAATGAGAAACAGGGTAGGAGAGAGAACGGAGCCTTGTGAAAATTTGGAATATGTTGCTTTTAAGGAGAGAATATAGAAAATTGTTTAGCCTCAAAGGATTAGAAGTAGTTTTGGTATGGAATCCATGAATTAGCCAAAAGATGAAAAAGAATCGTACCTTTAAACGGAAAGTGCATTGAAAAAAGTACATTGTCCTCTATCTTAAAATAATCTTTAAATTTTTGCTGAAAAGAAAATGGGAACTAATGCATACACCCTATATTTAAAGCTCCCTTGTTGCTGTATATGTTTAGCAAATTAAATAAATATTTTCTTGTTTTTTCTAATTTCTCTAATTACTTCTTCCCCCTTTTGCCTTTAAACACCTTGTGTCTAAATTTATTTTTTATCCGATTGTTAATTATTAAGATGCAAACACTACCAGTCGAGTAACTTTTTTTGTGCCACCACATATTGTCAGTATAAACGAGAAAAATTACGATTAAGGGTGTTTGGTAAATCATTAAATATTTATTGGTTGGTATATTTGGTAATACCACAATGCATTGTAGTTAGAAAAAAATTAAGATTAGGATTAAGAGCGAATTTTTTTTCCGTTTATGCTCATGTTTGTCTCCATCGACCGGATGTTTTCGCCTTATGTGAGACTCAGGTGTCTGAAAATGCTGATCCACAGGATTTTCACCTACCTGGGTATCACCTCCTATCCCTTTTTAATCTTCACAGGGGTCTTGTGGTTTATATACGCAATAATGTTGTGTACCAGTGCCAGCAATCCCTAGGCTCATTTGATCCAGAATTCAACTGTCTCTGGGTTAAATTCATGATCAGGTCACATATTTTGCACTTCGGATTTCTTTACAGAAGCCCAAACACAGAAAGGGAAAAAACTATATATAACTTCGACGCCCTATCTGACTCCATATCAAAGATCCTCGAGAGTTGTCCGAACAGTGAAATCGTTGTTGCTGGTGATTTTAATGTTCACAACATATCGTGGCTTCGCCATTCAGGTCAAACAACTCCAGAAGGCCGTTATGTTGAGTTGTTCGCCGCGCACAACCACCTCGTGCAATTAGTTAATGAACCAACACATATCTCATGTGTTGAAGGGCACCAAAACAATACTCTCGATCTTTTCCTCACTTCGCACCCTCAAAAGTATGAAGTAAGCGTAAATGCACCTCTCGGCAACTCGGATCATTGTACCATATCTGCCTCCTTTTCGTTCTCAGCAATTCATAACGCCTCACGACCGGCTACGAGACGATTAAAATATATCTACGAAAAGGCTAATTGGGCAGAGCTCAACAATTTCTTTCGGCATTTCAATTGGAAACTATGCTTCCAAGACAGTGACGTAAATGCCATGGCAAAAATGGTAGAAAATATAATTTTGCTAGGAATGAAAGCTTTCATTCCAAAAAAGCAAATAGTGATTAAACAGAGATCCAAATCTTGGTTTAATCAGACGTGCAAAGATGCAGTCAGATCCAGAGAGGAAGCTTTCAATATCTGGCGGAAAAATAAGAACCCAGATACTGACTCGCTGCGCAAAAAGGCGAGATCTTCGTGTGCCAGAGTACTAAGACGCGAAAAAGCTCACTACGAGCAGCGCCTTCGTGCTTTAGCTCTTGCTGCTAGGGGCAGCAAGAGCTTCTGGTCACTCGTTAAAAGAATCAAGGATAATGCTAGTTCTACAATTCCAACTCTTTTAAAGGATGACCAAATATTCACTGACCCGGTTGATAAAGCTAACCTACTGGCCGAATTATTTGCAAGTAACTCCAACTTGCCGGAAAGCAATCAACCACTGCCCGACCTCGAAAGAGTATCTGTAACTATGCCAAAAATATTCTTTCGAGCACGTGCAGTTAAAAAGGTATTGTCTGAGCTCAATGTAAATAAATCTGCTGGACCGGATGGAATCCCAGCACTGGTCTTGAAGCAGTGCTGTTCGACGCTAGCTCGTCCGTTAGCAAACCTTTTCAGTACATTGTACCATGCTGGAGAATTTCCATTGTGCTGGAAGGTTGCTAATGTAACGCCAATCCCCAAAAAAGGAGAGGCTAGTAACCCTGAAAATTACCGCCCAATAGCGATATGTTCCGCACTTTCCAAAGTGATGGAAAGTATGATTAACTTTCATCTTGTGAGGTATTTAGAGTCCAACAATTTACTAAATGACCGACAGTATGGTTTTCGTAGGGGACGCTCTACTGGTGACCTACTAGCACTCCTCTCGGAGAAATGGTGTCATTCCATTCACCATTTTGGCGAAAGTAAGGTGGTGGCTCTGGATATCTCCAAGGCGTTTGACAGAGTCTGGCATGGGGCACTTCTGGCAAAACTAATTGCTTTTGGTGTTGGTAATGGCCTCACTCGGTTTATATCGAGCTTCCTCAGTGATCGCACTATACGAGTTGTTATAGATGGGATCACATCAGACGAGTTCAAGATAAATTCAGGGGTACCACAAGGCTCTGTTCTATCTCCTACCCTGTTTCTCATTTTTCTTAATGACTTACTTTGCAAAACTTCCAACCCTATCTACTCATTTGCAGATGACAGCAGCATTAGCCATTCTTACTCATTTGACCATAGGCCAAGTCCGTTGGAGATTAGGGCTATGAGGCAAAATATGGTCGAATCATTAAATCAAGATCTTACAACAATCTCCGAATGGGGTCATGCGAATCGGGTCGATTTCAATGCCCGGAAGACTCAGTGCTGTATGCTTACGCATAAACGTATGACCGTAAATGCTGCTCCATCTGTAATTATGGGTGATATAAATATTGAGGAATCAAAAGCTCTTGATGTTCTGGGCATGAAAATTCAGTGCGATGTTCGATGGTCTGAGCACATTTTTCATATCGCCAAAGAAGCATTCAAGTGCCTCGGTTTTTTAAGACGGTGTAAGAGATACTTCACCCCTTCTGATATCCTCACTATTTATACCACCTACATCCGGCCGAAAATGGAATACAACTCTCATGTATGGGCCGGTGCTTCAAAGTCTATTTTGAAGCTACTGGACCGAGTTCAGGAGAGGGCGAAAAGACTCATAGGTGACAATAGTGTAGCCAACTCTATTGACTCACTGGAGCATCGTCGCAACGTGGGTTGTGTTACGCTGTTTTATCGTTACTTCAATGGACTGTGCTCTGATGAGGTAAGGGAACATATTCCCGAGATCCGCTCCTACTTACGAGCAACACGTTCCTCATTAAGAGCACATCCATTTGTGGTCGATATAACAGCGAATCGCACTACGCATTTCAGAAATAATTCGTTCTTTGATCGAACAGCTCGTATGTGGAACGAGCTCCCTGCAGATGTCTTTCCTGCCATACCCAGCGTGGAGAGATTCAAGTCGAATATCCATAAGCACTACTCCCGCTATCCTCCTCACCCTATCCTATTTTCCTAGTTCCAGCACAATGCACTGCATAAATAGGGGTCATCCCCTGAGTACTGGTCCAATTGCAAAAAAAAAAAAAAAAAAAAAAAATTAAGAAATAAGCAAGGGTCGTATTGGTTGCAATATTAGTCCAGTGTAAACATATTTGTCTAAGGGTAGAAGAAGTTTTATTATGTCTAAACGAACACAATGGGTCTGATTGAAAAAAAAATCTTAGGAAATAAGTTTTTCATTAAAAAAAAAAAATTTATAGAATAGAAATAATGAGGAGAATTTTAGATCTACATCAATTTAATTTTTCAGTCTCGGATAAAATATTGTACTTGTACTTCCTGGCAATAAATAATTCGTCGTATTAAGTACCTACGTTCGTTCCCTGGCAGAGGACAAAAATTGTCCACCATGATTTTTTGAGTTTTAAACTTAAGTGGCTTTAAGCTCCTTCAAAAAATCCATCCAAGAAGCTCCACCCTTCTCCGTAGAAAAGAGAATAACATCATGAGAAAGGTCAGGCAACCACCACCCCCTGGAGAAAAAGGTAGGAATCAAAGATTAGCAAGGTTCCTCACCAGTACACCAAAATACACAGAGGTTGTTGTTTCTAGGCAACGACAGACGGCAGCCCCATTAACTTATACCTGCTACAGCAGACCAATCATCTATTTGGCTAGAACAACAACCGATCAACGAAACTGGTACAAAGCAAAAAATAACAATGCGAAAACAACTGCAACAACTCGTGTAAGATGGAGATGCTTTGTAGAAGCCAAATGCTTCCAGGAAGGGTAATGGAGAAAAAAACATTAAGTCAATTCTCATTTTGATCTCCCTTTCGTCCCACTGTCAAAGTGACTGTTAGTGTTTGTTAGTGCTGGCTGCAGCTTTTAACACCGAAATCGATTTTGTGAACCACCAAATAAATCTATTTGTTTTGTTTGTTTGTTAATGCAAACAACCATCACGCAAAACATACTGATGGCAACATAAGGAACATTACGGGATTAATTTTCTTAGACCAATAGACTTCAATTAAATATTCACCGAGCGTGCGAATTGTTACTTCTTCATTTGACCAACTCAGCAGAGCAACCGCCCAAACATATAAATTTTTAAAAACTTTCTTAAGGCTTTTGTATACTAAGTTTTTTCTTTCTTTTCGTTTATTTCAAGTTGATGATAAAATTCTATTTTTTTATTGTCCATTTTTAGTGTTAGAATTGTATACTTTGAAATTATTTGCTTTATTTAGCATGTGCGTGTTGTTTGGTAATTTCAACTAAAAATACAAGGAAATGGAATCTTTAGTTAAAGTTCAATATTGCAAACCTTTGTTTTTAATCAATTTTAAAAAATCAATTCAATGTTGCAGTCATGGGAAGTTTTAGGGTGAAAAAATTAGCTTTTCATTTAATAGCAATAAACTTTTATAGCAGCTGTGCTGAAAAATTTAAGAATAATGAAATATTTGTCTTCTGTATACATAAGAATACCATTACATCCTCAATACAAATGCTACTTCAACTATTTATCATAAGAAATCACGTAGGGCATGTATACGACAAAATATGCTTCACCGGAATGAAATAAGTACTTTCTGTGCTGCAAAACACCTCGTGTCTTTGTCCTTTTTCATTTGGATGTTGTTGAAACTTGAACCCATCTTGTATTGGTACAATTTTGATAAGGCACTAAAAGAATTTAGTCTCGTTAATACTTCGGTTGTGGTTGTAGGTTGTTGAATGCCAGCGGTGACTGCAGCGTCGCTAATGAAAAACTCGTAGAATCGTTAAGACCATTATATGTCCTTAAAATTACATATTCCTTGTATAAATTTGTGCACTTGTTACTCTAACACAGGCCTTAGGACACAACAGTCTAGGCCATTTTCTGGCTAAATATAGCCCTAGTTACATCGGACAAACGGGACGGAAAATCAAAACAAGATTTTGGGATCACATAAGGTACTACAATAGGAAACTAAGGGGAACCACCAATTTCGCGAACTACATACATATTTAACAAGAAATATACACCACAGTATACATTAGAAAAATGCTTAAACTGCTGTTTGACGGAATATATATACATATGTTCCCATCGATCCTATAAGCAACATAGGGCCTCTTGAGGTTTCGTTAATCATTCTATCTCGGATGAGCAAATGATTAGTATACTGCATCCTAGTCTGATAATGAAGCAGCCATCTAAGCCAACAGACTGGCTGAGTGTAAAACACATTTTATAGCAAACAGCTTAGTATAAGAAAAGACGCCCGCTTGCAGCCGCCCCAGCTAGGAGAACAGACGCTGCAGACGCCTTGCACAATTCGCCGATGTTTGACAGAATAGCGTTCAGATTTAGTCTGTAAGAGATAGTTTTGTGTGTTTGATCATTTTTTGGTGTAGAAGTTTTACGATTGATAATAATTTTTGGAGATTGTAATCTGTGAACAAACAATGCGATTTGAATTTTTCGGCTTTAAATAAACAGAAATCAAATAAATGAGGAAAGCGATAGAGGAAGAAAAACACTGAAGATGGCACTTAGCAGATACGAGGTCTGTTTAACGACCAAATTTATATAATTGCTATTTGGTCAGAACTTTTTGAGTGGAAATAAGAAAATTTATGATTTTACATGAAAGCTGTTCTCAAAAACAGAAGTAGAGAGGGCTTACATTGAAATTAATCTTGTTGTTATGTGTAAAATAAGAAGCAAACTTCATCCAATAATAGTTAATTCGATTTTATCAACAATCTGAAAACCATTTATAAATTTTGTTGTACTGCATATTTTAGTAATATATTATTTTTATAGGTTCACATTGAAAAGACCCGGTAGTAGTTGCTTCGATTCGAAATTATTTAAAGTTGTTTAAAACCTATAGATACAAGCAACACCTACGCACATTAGAAAAGCAACAATGCTGTTGTTGTTGATGATGATGATCTGAATTTTTGAAATAAAAAAAATACATAAGGGTATTTACATATGTATCTATATTTACAAAAGTTTTTGTTGTTGTTTACTTTTGAATAACTAAAGCCAAATAATTTACTTAAAAATCTTGTCAATTTGTAGTAAAAAATAATATATGAACTACTTCTTTTATTTTTTTAATACTCGTGATTTTAGCATTCAATGTCGTTTAGCTAATTTTTAAGCTAGTTTTCAGCGATGTTTTTCTTCTGGTATTTAGCCATTAATGGTGAAGAAATTCTGGCAACACTGGTAGATAGCGAAATAGCCCGAAGGACCCTTTGTTTAGAAGACACAATTAACGTGGTTCGAAGGATGAATTGAACATCGGTGCACAACAGCAAAATTATTAGAATCATCCCATCAGAATATTACACTGAGGGGAGCGAATGGAATAAGAATTTTTTAATAAAAATCGTGAATTTATACAAGGGGAACTTCAAAAATATGCTTTATATTATTATCAAATCACGCAATTTGAAAATCGCTCAAAATCTAGCCGGGTATCCGTGACTTTTTGAATGAAACACAGGTTTTTGGATAACAAATCATTTACTATTCAACATAATGTCCTTTGAGCTTTGAGTACACGTTGTCCTACGTTTCTCCAATTTCGTATCCCTTCCAAAAAAATAAGATTTGTCCAATTCATCAAAATAGGTGTCTGATTGTGCTTCACTTTCGATTGAGAGCGAATTGTTACTAAATATTGATAATGTTTTTTGAAGCAACTGTTTCAACGGGACATCCTGAGTGATATTCATATCATCTTTTTTGCATCTTGGTCTCAAACGCAATTGCAGATGGAACATCAGTGAACATCAGTTAACTTTACACATATGTATGTTCCTCTTAAACCTCTGGGGACCATAGGACCGCTCATTTAACTTTAGTCTTTTATAAAATCAATAGTTGTAATAATTTTACAAATTTTTAAAGATGCAAGGATAATTCACACGTAATTAAAATATTTTCATCGAATACGTCATTAGTTCGTTTATTAAGAAATGAATTTTTTAGCATATAAAAACTTTTTAAGGAATAAATGAATGAGGGTTAATTCCATTCTTAAAAGCAGATATTTTTTTTTTTTTTTTGAAGAATCTTGCATATGCTCATTAGAGTTCATGTATTTTATTCCACTGCTTTTGTCTTTTTATATTAATTGTTAATGAAAATTTAATACGAGAATATTTGGTGCCCGATTGACATTTACCGTCACTTATTATATATTATTTTCTTTTTTTTATATTTCTTATTGATGTTGTCGAGTAATTTTTTTCCTAAATAGTAATTTTTAATTACAAGTGTAGGGTAAATTATCATCCCGTAATCTATCCTATTTTTTCTAGTAGTTCAAAAATCCCTCAGAGAAGTGGTACTGCTGTAACAAAAAATGCAAATGATCAAATAATTTTCTTGTTTTTTATTACAAATGTAGTATGAATTACCCTTGAAATGAGATAAAGAGGTATGCCTTATCCCGTAATGGATAATAAACGTAAACGTATATAAATATACACAATTCCAAAGTAGGTACTAGTAGTAGCCCAAAAAAGTTTTTATAGAATTCTTATATTTGTAACACTCAAGCTCGAAAATCGTTAGTTAGAAGACCAATCGCGAATGTTTGCTTGGTGCATTATGTTTGCCATAAAAGCTCATAAGTCGCAAGCGTTTTTAACAAAACATACATTCTATACCACAAGATCATTAATGGATTGATGAACAGAGAAAATTAAATTATAACATTAATTTTGCCCCACCTTGTATAAATATTTAAAAAGGCGCATAGTGTTCCATCGAAACAGACATATTTAGTGCAGCGTATTAACTTTTCTTCAGTCACTTCATATTTTTAAAATCGAAACCGATCGGTTTTCATAATTTTAAAACCGAAATCGCGTTTTATTTGTGGCTTGTATTAAATTCTAGCCTTTGCCGATCTTCCTTTCCTCTTTTAATATTTAGAAAATTTTTCAGTATTAGATTAATAAACTATTATGAATTATATAAAAAATGGGAACCAGAAATCTTACAATAACAACGAAAAAAGCCTAAATTAGTAAATTTAACAAAAACAACAAAAAAGTTAGATTGTTAGCTTTTCTCGCTCTCTGTATTATCTTACCAACCGATTGCTATCAAAGTGAAAGAACCAGTCACTACAATAAAGTTAACAAATCTAACAAGTATGGTATAATTACTTGTGGCAACAACTGAAGCAATAACCTAAACAAAAACATCGCAATAATAGAGGATAAATTTCCCCTTTAGTAACTGATGTTTTGACTGCAACAAAGCAACGTTATAAAAAGGCGTATACAAATTTCAAGCAGCAATAAATGTTTTTATGTACAAAAAAAAATTACAGAAACGTAAGTTAAAGAGTTTTTAAAAAAAGAGGAATTACATACTCGTTTTTATATAAGACATGCATAAAAGTACTCTTAGAGCATACACATGTACTGTACATGGATACGAGTGCTTCAATCCATAACATACATACATATTTAAATATATTTATATGCATATTTCTTGCGTATTTAATTGTGGATGTTTACTCCATAGTGAATATTATATTTGGTTTGAATATAAATGACATTTATTGGTATAACCACCGTCGTCATCACTATAGATATTTTCCGTAATAAAAAAATACAGTAGAATCTCGAAACAGTTAACTTACGTTTACTTCTCAGTTAACTTTTCTCAGCGTATGAATTTTTTTAAACCAAAGCAACCTTCTTTTGAAGTGTCAATTTGGCCACCTTTTCTAAGTGATAACGCTGAGCTCTAATTTTGTTTATTATTATTCCCCGAATTCCTTTACTGTTTTGATCTGCAGAAACCTATAATCATCAGTCAGTCGCGAGAGCGTTTGAATGTGTGAGTTGTGCATCTAAAAAAAAGTCTACAAAATCGAAAAAATTCAACGCAAATCAGATATTTACAGCAGAAAGTAAAAGAACTCTTGGCTGGCTTGTGGTGTATCTTAAGTAGTCACCTCAAAAATCAAGAAATATATCTTCATAAAATTCTGGAGGCACTACATAAACCGATATATCCAGAAGCGTGGAATAAGATCAAAAAAGATGGCATGATATTCAATGAGATAGTGTAGACGACATCCGTTGTCTAAATTGATTAAGTGAAAAAGTGCTTGCTACATTGCACTTCGAAGCTGGGTGCAAATGTTGACAAGAGGGGATTTACTCTCTATTGCGATGCGTAAGCTAGTTCGATGCGTTTGATGTTTTGGTAGCGCAAGATATTTGGTTTTAGCGAACGATTTTGACATACGTTTTCGTATTACAGAGTGCACTGATGCCAGATTTGCGAAAGTTCAAAAAATAGATGCGAAAAGAACATGACTAGGTAACATTTTTTTTACGCATCGCAATAGAGAGTAACCCCCAGCTCTTGTTCATGTTTGTCTACCTGCCATCGTTGTCTCTTGTTCGAACAGCCATGTTCGCCAGCAAATGTCATTTTCTCTTTGATCTTTTCCATCTCATTTGACAATTACAGAGTGCATTGATGCCGGATTTGCGAAAGTGAAAAAATCAGATGCACGTAAACTCAATAAAGGGTACCAATTATCCGATTATGTACCATTTTCCTTACGCATCGCAATAGAGAGTAATCCCCCAGGCATTGATGATCTTGAAAATGATACAGACGGGTCAATTATGCAGCAAGATATTCAATAACAAAAGTTGAGCTTCCCGAAAGCTAGTGAAAGCGTCACTACCTTTATAAAGTGGTTTGAAAATAATAACGATGCAAATCAGATGGCAAACCTTGTTAATATGCACATGAAAATTGTCAAGAGATTTAAAAAAAAAATTAATTAAAAATAAAATAAAATAAACCTGCTGCTTCTGACTGTGAACTTTAAACCAGCCAGTAAAAATTAAATCCAAGTTTCTTTTTTCTAATGATGGAAAGTCATTAAAACTCATTTTGCATGCTATTCCCACAAAATTTACATTTATTAATGATTTATTAATCATTTTTGAAAAGCGCTTAGAAAAGTTAATAGCATGAAAAAAATTAATTACCCTTGGGACATTTCGGTTAACTATTTCGAGATTCTACTGTAATAGAAAAAATATCAACATAAAAATTCAAGGCCAATATATGCAGTTTTTTTATATTAACAGAAAATAAAAACAAATGACAACGAAAAGAAGTGGCATGTAAATAAAAACCATAGAGGTAGAGGGCATACAGAAGGTTGTTTATTGTAATTGTATTCAAACATAAAAGGTGATTTTCTAAGAGCTTTCGGATTTGAAATGTATGAAATCTTTATTTGACTCGATAGAACGATCTACATAATTCAATGTTCAAAGATGATTTCATATAAATGTTGACCGGGGCTTTGCCTTAAATGGTTTATACGATGGGTCCAACTTTGGCATACTCTCTCCAATATACCGGCCGGTATCTCACAAATAAATATTTCAATATTGGCTTCCAGTGCGTCAACCGTTGCCCGCTTGTCCCTATAGCCATGAGCCTTAACATAATCCCACAAGAAATATAGTCTAAAGGCGTTAAATCGCACGATCTATGTGGCCAATTGACCGGCCCCAAACGTGAAATAAACTGTTTACCGAACTCGCCTCACAATTGAACCATTGTTTAACGTGCTGTGTGGCATGTGGCACCGTCTTGTTGAAACCACATGTTAGCCAAGTCCAGCTCTTCTATTTTGGGCAAAAAAATTGTTTAATCATCGCACGGTATTGCTCGCACTTCACAGTAACGTGCCTTCGTCGTCTTTGAAAATGAACGGTTCAATGATGCCACCGGCCCGTAATGCAATGCTTCTGACTGCTCTTTCCACCAAATGCAACAATTTTGTCCATTCACCAAAATTTAGCCGTTGTGGTAGGTCGTGTGGCTTCAATTCTTGCACCACTTGCTCATTTTAAGTGGGTGAAGATAAATATGCCGAGTTAAATATGTTTCCACGTAACTCTTTGTCATTAAATATTTATAAATATCTTTTTAGCATTTGTGACATTTTTGACAAATTTATATAAATGTGTGGACATATGTACGTATTATAAATGTGTCTTCCTACTTAGTGCACAGTACTGTTTCTCTGAGGGACTTTTCACCTCATGGGAAAACTATAATTTATTACGGCACTACACATACCTCATTTTAAATTTGATTTATTCTTATTTTTTTACCAAAAACATAGGTATGTCGTGTACCGTAATAAATCATAGTTTTATCAATATTTTCTCACAAATTTGTCCCAAATAC
This sequence comes from Germaria angustata, assembly GCA_963681545.1. Lineage (NCBI taxonomy): Eukaryota > Metazoa > Arthropoda > Insecta > Diptera > Tachinidae > Germaria > Germaria angustata. The sequence continues at coordinate 49,829,470 of OY813001.1, read as the reverse complement.
GAAACAATATTTATATTGCCCGAGTAGGAAGACAAATTTATGACAAATATGTCCCAAACAAGAAAATTTATTTGTCAAAAATGTCACAACTTCTAAAAAGATATGTATAAATATTTGATGACGTAAAACGTTACGTCGAAACATATTTAACTCGGCATATTTATCTTCACTCGCTTGCTGATTTTTAATAATCATTTGGTTTTGAACTTCAGAATATATGAAGTCTTTCTTATTATTTGTTTTTGTAATAATATTATGCCTTTTACACAAACTAAACGTAAAATTTTTAAAGACATCCCTCCTTTTGCCTTTTGATGTGTGTGTTTTTTTTTTAACACATCTGCGGTTACCAGAGTCACGAAAGATTAGAGTCATGTATTAGTCATGTGACTAATTTATTTAGTTCAACTCATAATTTAAAACAAAAGGTATGTGTAGAAAATTTCAAATTGGCCAATAATTTTTTAGAAAATTTTTTTTGACACAAATGCATAAAATGGCAACATCAATAAGTACCTAATTGTGGCAACCTCATTTCCATTTTTGCATAATTGTAAACAAAACATATCAGATGCTTACTCTTGATTTGAAGCAGAAAGGAAAAGGACTCCGAAAAGTTTTAAAGCGGAGATTTGCAAAACACCATTAAGTCATCAACTTGACTTTTGAAACCAGCGTAACTTTTGAAACCAGCGTGGATTCAGAACAGGCCTTTGTATAGGGATATACATTTAGGAAAAGCTATGGCTCCCTTTTACCCCCAAACTACGGACTTGTTTTATGCCACATACATACTCGTATATGTATGTTTCAAAATATACTTATTTCTTTATAGAAGTGGATAATGTGGGTTTTATTAAAATTTATGATTAGTTTAACGTGCAAGAATTTGTTGAACTTTGGCCGCTGGGCTATTTGTTGTTTTGAAATGAGAAGGTATTTTATGCTTATCGGTTTTGTTAGAACTAAGAACAATTGTGATAAGCATACATATAAAAAAATAGCTCAACGGAAGTTTTTTGCTGTTATTTGAAAAATGTGTGTATGTAAATAAAGGGGATTTTTCAATCCTTCGGGTTCTGAAAATTTAACAAAAACAGAAAATTTCCAAGAGTAAATAAAATATTTGTTTAAGGCGATAAATTAATTTTACTTTTTAAAGATTATTTCATTTTTATATTGGCCACGGCTACACCATAGGGCAACATTGGAGCTCATCCGTGAGCTCGAATTTCGGGATACTTTTTCCAGCATTTCGGCCGGTATCTCACCAATGGCAGCTGCAATCTAGTTTTCGAGGACTGAAATTGCGGCTGGCTTGTTCCTGTAAACGAGAGACTTCAGTTATCCGTGGTCGAAACGAACGATCTTGGCGTACAATGGACTACTGCAAAATGTGAGATTAATTTCTCTGCTTTAAATTATTTGATAAAAAAATCGATTTGTTGCACAGAAACAGTGTTGCCGGCTGCTGATCACCAAAAAATTCTAGTTTTTATTGAAAAAAATTTAAAAATATGCGACAAAAAAATACTAACAAAACATAATGCAAAACGCTTTCAATTGGCCTAAAAATACGATATAAGTATCTTTTGTCCTTTTAGAACTATATTTTACAATTAAAGAATCTTTCTTGCATATTTAGTTCAGCTTCTAACGAAAAATTAATAAAAAAAGGGGGGGGGGGTTTTAAATAAATTATAAAATAATTGAAATTCATTATTTGAGACATTCTCCTAAATAATTATAAAATTGTTTCGTATTATTTGTTGTTCACTTAGCTGAGTATATGGCTCCATTCCACTGGCGATAGCCAAATCATAATGTTTGCAAGGAATTCAAACTCATACAAAAATCAACAAATACTCGTGGATTACAAAAAAATATAAAACTTTTATGCAAAAAAAAAACCTTTTTTAATAAAAAAAAAAAAAAAAAACAAATTAAAAACAGTGAATGAATAAAATTTTATTTAACACAATTCAGCGCATCATGCGTTAAGTTTTTTGCTTAAAAACTTTACATCTCAAACTTCACGTATTTATGTAAAAATTCTTGCAGTCTTTGTAAATATTTCTGCAAAATCACGCAAACCAAATGATGCCACTAATACAACAACATTGATAATGATATCAAAGTGCATATCATGCATTGAAACTGCATAAAATCCCTTATTTATCAAGGAATTATATCTACAGACGCCCTCTCAATGTACATATATATACTTACGAGTAAATCCACAACAACTTACACATTTACACTATAAACAAACAAAAAATTACCCTTTGACTTACAATATGTATGATGTACATATAGTATTTGCAGGCACATGACAACAGATGCCATTACCTTTTGTTGTTAGTAATTTTTGACTTACTAATGATGTGTCAAAACTAAATGACATTTTCACGCACACATGCAAAACGAAATATGTATGCTTTATTACGGCCTGTTTGTTATCACAAAGTCAATAGCAAGTCATTTACTTTTCAAGCAAATTAAAAGCAAATTAATAAAAAGGATTTTACTCTATTCCCTTCATTCATATTTATTTATGCCATGATAGGGTTCCTTTAATTTTATTAAGTACATCGGAGTCTATCGCATGTGGGTATTTTTTTTTAAATTCTTGTCTGTGCGTGTTTAAGTGTTAATGCAGTTGTTTTTGTCTTAGACTTGATCTAAGTATACTTTGCTTTTGTTCGCCTTTGGCTTTAAAACAAGTCAATTGTTTAAGAATTCAAGTTAAGACACCCTGTTGTTTATTTGTGTTGTTGTATATTAACTTCGTTATGGCTTTATTCTTGGCTATAAAATGTATATCAAGTTTTAACCGTTAAATTATTTATAAGTTTTGCAATATTCTTTTGAGAATTTTTTTTGTGTTATCTGTACCTACTTCGTTTTAAAAAATAACAACAAAAAAGTAAACTGCTCTGGTTTTATTTAATTTTTCTCTTTTTTTGTTGTCAAATTGTTTTGAACTTAACCGTCTTTTGTGGCTTTTATTTTAAAGTTTAAATTAATTATGCAAGAATTTACAATATATAAATGTGTTCACTTGTATGTGTGCGCGCATGTACATACAGGCATATGCATTTGCTAATATACGAGTGCAATGTAAAGTAAAAACAGTGGGGCAAATAGGAGAATAATATGCCATTAAAACGTTTGCAAAAAGCAAGAACAAAGTTTTTTTTGCACGCTTATATTTATTTATTGTATCTTCACATCTGAACTAACAATAAGTATTCAAATCTTAAATATATAAATAATTATTAGGCCCAACCAGTGTGAGACATAAACTTAGTGATAATAATTAATAACACATTAGAATCGTATTTAGCATAAATATATTTTTAAAAAGTTTCATCTGGAGTGTTGCGTACTAAACACGTAGTATCCCTCTTTTTTAAGCGGATGTGTCCAGGAAAGTTCAAGATGTTAAGAACAAAGTTGAAAAAATTTATGATAATTATTAATTTTATGTGATACTTAACTTTGTACTCGTATATTGTAGCGCTTCTCATCATTCAATTCAAATAAAACATAGTGTGTGTGAGATATTTGATTTTTTTTATTCATTTAAAATACCTTTTGTTGCCATTATGTATGAAATATAACATTTCGCAAATGTTCGCTTCGGCTTTGCTTAGTGACTCGCATGCGAAGTAATCAATTTTCCATGACTGCGGGCTAAATCAGGCTGAATTCGATCCAATACATGGGTTATATTGGGGCTTTGAGTACCGCTCTGGCGGCTTATTCGCATAGAACTGCGACTTAAGGAAACCCCAAAAGAAAAAGTCAATATGGTCAAATGACCATGCCCTCCAATCTCTCATGCAGAATATCCAGCTGTGAGCTGTGTGTCTCATAGCGCCATCCTGTTGAAACCCCAAGTCGTTGGTGTTCTTATCATCCAATTCATACCAAATGAAGTCGATATTAATCGATCGTGCTTGCCGTTGACGGTGCACAGTGTAAGATTTTGCCAATCTAGGGGGACTTAATCAAAAATAAAAAGTGCTTCATATTTGATCATATGTTCCTAGATGTTAGAAAACTATCCTATTGTTACGAAAATAAACACAAAACGTAATACAAAAATGTTGTTAATATGATAACGGCTTTCACACAGGTGTTATTGAAATTCATTCAAATGCAAGTTGGACAGCTGGCAAAAGTCATTAAATTAAAAGTGGTTAGAATTAAATCGTGTGTGCTTTTTTTAGTCAAATTTTTTCTTTTTCTCATACCTCAATAGTTCAACTATAAAAATGTGAATAAATTGTTTAAAAAATTTCAAGTGGTGTATGTAAATAATTGTGCTTCATAAAAAGCTAAAAGGTAAGTAAGTGTTAAAAAATCTCAAACTTTTCATAGAGCAAAACTTTCATATTCTATCAGATTCTACTTTTCCACCATAAGGGGTATCATCGGAAAGATATCCGAAACTGATTCCAAGAATAAAATCTTGCCCATATTTTGCCCAAAGGTATCGTTTCTTAATATGTGTGAAATATCGCGCCAGGAACTTTTTCATATTTGGTTAAATAACACCAAACCAGAAAAGTTCGAAGCGATTTTAAAATTCGTTTTAACAATTTAACAATTTTTGGAAGAGATGTGGACTATGAAAAGTTAAAAGCACTTTTACGAAAACTATTTTCAAGTGAGATTTGATAAATCTCGCCGAGTTAAGCCCAGATTTATGCATGATAATGCTTTATGGCTTAAAACAATAATTCAAGCTGCAGAGTTTATTCTTGATGTTGAGTCATCAACTTCAAAAAAAATGTCTCAATGTCGGAAGACAAGAAAAAGAATTCTCAGAGTGTTGTGTTAAAACTAAACAACGAAAATGTAAGGAGCTTACATCTAATATATCTACAGATCACTTGATAATGGCAACTGAACTGAAAATTCGATCTTGCAGATTCGATCATTGCAGCCCTAAAATTTATCCGTGCTATGACCTTGTAAAGCAATCAAAACTGTTGTGTTATCCAAATAATATTACTGTGACGGAAACATGTGCCGAAATTAATTTGCAGTCGTTAATAGATCACACAGTAAAACGATTGATAAGTGCACAAGAAGAGGTTTTCAAGTCGTTACCTGATCTTAGAGATGAAGTATGCATAATAATAAAATGGGGATGCGATGGTGCTGAACAGAATCAGTATAAGCAAAAATTTACGGATGAAAATTTGTCAGACGCAAGTTTATTTTCAATATCTATGGTACCTCTCCAACTTCTTTCAATGATTAGAGGAGAAAAGAGAATTTTGTGGCAAAACCCTGCTCCATCCTCGACCAGCTATTTTCGGCCTATCAAATTTATTTTTACAAAAGAAAAACGTGAGGTAATTATAAAGGAAGTGAATCAAATTCAGGACCAAATTTCAGTTTTGATTCCTACTATCATCAAAACTGATAATTTTAATTTCAAAGTTAGAGCCTCTCTCGTTCTATGTATGATTGACGGAAAAGTCTGCAACGCGCTATCATCGTACACGTCATCACAAGTATGCTATTTGTGTGGTGCTACACCAAAAACCATGAACAATATTAGCGCCTTAGCAGAGCGCAAAATCGACGAACATATGCTTGCTTTAGGCCTTTCGCCTCTACATGCGTATATTAGATTTATGGAATGCTTGCTGCACATCTCGTACAGAATCGAAATTAAAAAATGGTATGTGTCAGGTGAGGACAATAAAGCTAAAGTAGCTGAAAAAAAGAAAAAAAATTCAAGACAGATTTAAAAAAGAAATGGGTCTTTTAGTGGAAATGCCGAAGCAAAAAACCGGCAACACTAATGATGGCAATACTGCCATCATTTAAAGACGCAGAAGAAACATCGAACACAACAGGCATAAATATCGATCTTATAAAAAGGTTTCGCACAATACTTATTTGTATAGGAAGTGGTTACCCCATTAATATACACGCATTTCAGCGCTACACGACAGAAACTATAGAACTTTATCTGTCGGAATATTAATGGTTCAACATGCCAGTTACTGTGCACAAAATTTTGTACCATGGAAAAGACATAATCTCTTCCTGCATTCTCCCCATTGGCAATTTTTCCGAAGAAGCGCAAGAGTCTAGAAATAAAGATTCAAGAAATTACCGCGAATTGTTTACCAGAAAAACATCAAGAGTGGACACGAACACAGATTTATTGCACAGACTGCTAATTTCATCGGACCCATACATTGCTAGTTTGCGTTTAACTCCATAAACCCAGCATGAAACTTTGTCTGCAAAAGTGCTTGCGTTATTGCTGGATCATCAAGAATTTGAAGAAAGCTCTGATTGAGATTAAATACATTAAATACAATTTTTGCATACATATTATTACATACATATTAATACAATAACTAAATACATCCTGAAAACAACAACAAAGAAATTTTTTTATTTATTTTCTTATATATTTTTGTAGTAAACAAAAACTTACTTTAATAACTTTTAGGATACTCTACCTATAGTGTATCAAAAAGCATTTTTTTTTACTTGATTGTGGGGGTAATATGGGAGGGGGGAGTAATTTTTGTCCTCATTTTACATCTGAGCCTGCACATTAGAAATAAAAACTTATGTTCCAAATTTCATGTCTATATCTCTTAAACTTTGGCTGCAATTGAATTAAGTCCCCCTAGGTTTGCAAAATCTTACACTGTGCGGTGATGGCCTGGTCAACCTTGTTCTCAAAGAAATATGGAACGATCACGCCGCCAACCCAAAATCCACACCGAAAATTGAGTTTCAGGATGAATCTCATGTGCCAAACTCGACAATTTTGTTTGTTGACGTACGTATTCATCCAGAAACTAAGGGCGATTATGGTGACCGTAAATTGGGAAAAGCACGCATAAATTTTGATAAAACAATTTTTATCATTTAAACGTGTTGATGAACGCTATATCCGTTCATCGTGATTTTTGCAAAACTAATTGAATAAATGACAGTCAGTTAGACAGATTTAGTTTCAACAATATGGCCGCGATCAACTTTCAAAGTTGGAAAGACCCTATTAAAAGACTCATCATATAAAATGCTTCTGCATTTTGATTTTATAATAATTATAACCCACTGTACCCCTTCATTTCTGCTGCTTTTTCATGTTCTCTTTCACTCACTCCCTCTCGCTTTTTGAGGCAAAACCTAACAAATATTTGCTCTATATTCGCAAACAATATAAATGTTGTGCCGTTATTTATACGATAAAACTAACGTTGACAATTCTTATGTCACTCCTTGGTTGTTGTAGTAGTTGTTTTAGTTCATTCCATTAAAAAAATTGTTGGCACGTTTTGCAATGAAATGTAATAATGGCACAAATGAAAAAACACACACATGCATATTTAGGTACTCGTAAGTATGTGTGTGTGTGCCTGCACAAACTGCTTAGTACATACTTGCAAACATTTTCAAGCAGGTGGATGTATCGATGTGTGTGTGTGTGTATGTAGTCCATAGATATCAAAGTTTATAGCCCCGGCAAAGGGAGTGTTACCAACCTTAAGTCATAAATTATACTTTGCGAACCAACTAGTTGAAATCGGCAGGTGCGCTGCGCTGTTGTAAAGCGCAATGATGTTGAAACGATTGTAGATTTTATCAATTAAACCCTTTACATGCACGAGTATGGGTAAAAAAATTGATATATGTAGTATATGCAACAAAAATATATTTTAAAAAGCTTTTCTTATAACGTTTTTTTTTCTTCCAAAGGAATAGAATGCACTTTAAATGCAAACTGGGAACGTGTTTGTTATTTATTGGCAAAAACAAGAAAGATAAATGGGAAATTTATGTAAAATTTTAAAAGCTTATATAATAAATAGTATTACAAAGTATTAGTTTTAAAAATTTATAAATAATTTTTTTTGTGTAAGATATACAATTTTAAAACTCTCTTAATCCAGCCTAAATCTCATGTCAACTTTGATAATTGTTTATTTTTCATTTCTTACACTATATGGCCACGACCTTTATGAAAAGTTCCTTTTATAAAATTTTTTCTCCAAATTTTATTCATGCATTCCTGCATGTACTTAATATTCCGGGAAACAAGCGAATTATTTGCGATCGCGTGTTGGCTTTTAATATAAATTTGCGAAAATATTTCTCTGTATGACTTGCAAATATTTATTCATCTTTTTCGTTTACGTTTGTTATTAATTTATTGCAAAATTTATTATACCCAAGATCAACAACTCAATGGCCGTTTAATAATTTATACTTTTGTGTTATGAAAATTCTAATGCATCCATATGAGTGTGTTCCATAGCAAGGCGCCCATAAAGCAGCTGTTTAGAAAGAGCTGCAGCCTAGTACTTAATGTAACAATAACAACAACAAAAACGGAGAAAGCTAGTCAGGAATTTTAATTGTATTTAATGACAGCTAAAAGAATATTTTAAATAGGCTTATTTATGACTTAATAAATACTATTTTGAACAATTTCATTTCGCTCAGTAAATAGTTTTATTATTGGAAGAGATTTTTTTCTTCCTTTGATCTTTAGAGAGCAACGTATAATATTTCTTGGTTGTTTATAACTTTTAATTGAACAACTTGCGCAATTTGTTACTATTATGTAATTAATGTTGTTGGATATATAGAAAATAAATCATAATTAAAACGTTAATTACTATAATAATATAAATATCACGATTATGAATGTAAATAAACTGGCGATAAAATTTTATCAATGTCGATTTTGTTTTTAAAAAAGTATTTTTTTTAATAAAATAATTTTTTCGCATTACAAAAACTTAAAAATATTTCTTGGTAAACACGTCGTCGTGATTAATCACTTAATTATGATTTTTTTGTTGCTGATATATTTCTATGACTCATTTCGTATATGCTGCATTTATTTCGAATTTTTCAAACACTTCACTCAAAAAGCTTTTTTTTGTGTAGAATACAATGCACATAAACGTACGTACGTACATACATATGTACATACTCGTTGTACATAAATACATACACGTGTGCAAAATATTAAAAATAAGTATAATCAATCATTTTATGTTAAAATTCTTTCAGAAATTCGTTAACAAGTTTTTCTACACTTACATAAATATTTTAATTTAATATATCAAATTATTTCAAATAACCAATCAATTTATTATGGCATTAATGCAGCGTTGCCACCAGTTAAATAAAAAGTTCTATACATCATCAATTCAAAATGATCGGCCCTAACGTTTAGTTTCCTGCAAGGAATATATAAAAATTTCATACTCTCTCCTAGTAGCTGTGGCAATTTTTTTTAAAGAAAAGAAACTCCATTAATTTGCACTTTTTCTGAATAAAGATCTCCGCATTTTTATATATTCTTTGGAATTCATTTTACGAAATCTCTTTCAAACACAAAAACAGCTTAAAGTTATTTTGTATTTATGTACCTCGACTTCTTTGCCGTTGCTGTTTAAGAATGTGCTGTGCCTACTCTTAAACACGATTATTATTAAATATATCAATATGAATTAACAGCCTGTAATTCGATGTCGATCGAAAACTTAAGCAAACGAAAAATGGTCACTCGTTTTCGTTCCATAAAGCGTCCCACTATCGTTCGAGTGATTGTTCGTTTGGTCTTACGTTTGTAACTTACGTGTAAAACTTTTAAAAATTTTCAAATTACAATGATGCCATATCGAAATTTTTTACAAATAGTTAATGAAAGTGATAAATCACAGAAATGATACTGAAATGGTACACATTGCACCAGGAAAATTCAACTTTGTGTTGTTTTTACTTGCAACCAATGGCAGCAAAATGTAAGCAATTAACTAAAGTAGTGCACACCGTGAGTGTGTGTATGTTTTTGATGTTTAATTTTTTAATTTGTTATTTTCATCGTAATGATATGTCTTTTCCCAGAATTTGTTAAAAAAAAATGCATTTGATAAAATAAGACAAAACAATTTGAAGTAAATCAAAACAAAGTGCAAAAACAGCAACTTTATTGTTATTATTATTATTATTATTATTTTTTTTTGGAGATACTGGTATGCTGGTGAATTATTGTTTCCCAAGGGCAAGATATTCACTTATGGTTGTACAAAATGAAATGTATCCTCTGCAAATTCAGGACTTTCTTCCATATAACTGAGTACTTGGGTCACTAATGCCTACAATTAATTTAATGTTAATTTTCTTATGCTAAAAGAATATACTTTCTTGCTATTTTTATTATAATTTAAAAAAATATTTTTTCCATTATTTCATTGGAACTTCAACTGGCATCATGAAGAAAATTTCTATTTTCATTGACAATATAGAAAATTATTTGCTTAGCAGTTTCAGAGTTTTCTTTTTTTGTTGATTTATTTCCATAAATATTTTTTGTTATTATTAATTTTAGCTCAACGAACGCTCATTGGGACACAAATTTGTAAGATTTGCTTACGTTTTCGTTCTATAACTCGGTTGTTTTTCGCTTAAGGTACTCATGTATTTGTAATATTATAATAATTGATATTGTAATCCAAAATTGTCTGTTTAACAAAATCAAAAGTGTTTTAATTTATATTATGCAAAAACATATTGTACAATAATAACTTTCCGCAATTGAGTACAACATAATTTCTGCATTTTTTAAATTATTTAATATCAAACTGTTTAATATGTTAAATTTCTTAAATATTACCAAAAATTAAGGCGCATAGTAGTGCGTCGAGATTTATTTTACAATTTATTTGAGCGTCTGTATGTATGCATGTGTGTAGATTTTGTTTACTTTTACATATAACGTAAGAAATATTTCGCGACAATAATAAACGCTGTAAAATACTCAATAATATTGTGCAATCTATTTTTATCTTTAGAAGGGCTGCAACAAAAAAAAAACGTTTTAGATCTCGATGCAGCCTGTAAAATTCACTAACTACAGCTTTTTATGTGCCAAATAGACTAAAATATAAATCCAAAAATTAAATTTAAATTAAGTACCAATAAAAATTAAATATAAATACGGATGCTTTTCATACAAATGGAAATCGTAGAATAACATTTGAAGTAACTCCAAAAAATCGTTGTTTCTTAACATTGCGAACATGACTTCAAAAATCCAACGAATGAATAGGAATTACACTGTAGGATATCTTGCAGTAAGAAATAAGTTATTTTGAAATCGTTAGAATTAATATCACATCTCAAGTTCTGGATGTAATTAACTTCTTTGGAAGTTCATTTTCTACAGAGAAATTTTATGGAAGCATTTTTAATGCAAGCGATAATTTCAAATATGTTGTATAAAATTTCCATTCTATTCCTGAACAAGTATAATAGATCAAAATATACAAAGTGGCATGTTTTGAAAATTATTTACAGGTGCAACGTGCAGTTTTTTAAAATAATTATTCAGAAAATGGCAACGCTTCATATAATGTCCACATGAAATTACGTTCATAATCATTATTTGCATGCGCAGATGCATACAAAAAACGCCGCCATAATACACACACACACATACGTATGTACATTCACACCCGCCAATGCCTAAATATCTTCTTTGTTTGCTTAAATTTTAACCAATAAAGAGCAAAGAAATCAAAACAGTTGAAATTGTAATGACGTGTTGGGAATTTATAACGGTTTGATTGATACAAATCGAATAAAACATGGTTAAGTGAATTGCAAAAAAACGTAGATCATAAGTTTTGGGTTTTAATACTGTTAATAAAAACAATCCCGTCTATTTTTGCAACTTCATTCTATCCATGAAATGAACGTTAAAAACCAGGGTAACGAGCGAAGGTACGGGCGAATACTTTTGATTAGAATATATCAGACGATACTCAAAGCGAACACCAATAACCATGGCATCGGTCAAATTCAGACTGATTTATGCGCTAGAGTCATGGAAAATTTGACATTTCGGATGCGTTGCCCCCCGAGTATTTCATAATGACATCGATAGGACTTTCAAATGAATAAAAAATTTAATGATATCTTAAAATTTTTTTTATAATAATTAACGTTAACCTAGAGGAATAAAGTTCTTGATGACGAAAAAACTATTACCGTAGCTGATGAAGGAAATTTAGAAAAGAAAGCTAAAAAAAATTCTAAAAAGGTGGTCTAACAAATTAAGTAAAAAATTTTACACCAGCAAAAGTATTTGGAATACATATATAATTTGTGAAAGAACAAATTAAATCAACTCTTAAGAGACTAATACCACCTCTACGAGGTCTGTCCAATGGAAAAAGTGATCTTGGAAAGTTCTCGGGTTACATGCATTCAATTACCGATTTTTTATGTTATCTCGAACATATGTTCTTAGTTCAGCCTTTGTGTGTTGAATTTAGTTTGTTTGTGAGAGGCATAGCAGTTAGACGTGTTTTGCTTGTTCGGCGATTTCCGTTGTGGAAGAAATGGTTCAAAGAATTTGCATAAAATTTTGTGTAAAAAATGTAATCGAAATGTTAAAAGTGGAATATGATGATTGTACTCTGAGTTAGCAAAATGTTTACAAGCTTTTCAAATTAGGTTGAGAAGATGTGAATGACGACGCTCGTCCTGGAAGTTCCATCACATCAAAAACCGATGAAAATGTTGAGAAAGTGAATAAAACTATTATGGAGAATCGTCGAAGTTGCAGAGGATGTCGCCCTATCGATTGGCTCATGCCATAAAATTTTTTCGCAAATTTTGTGCTTGAAGCGTTTGGCAGCAAAGTTCGTTCCAAAATTGATGAGTTTTTAACAAAAAACCGTCACGTGGGAATCGCTCCAGAATTGTGGGAAAATAGTTCATGGCTTTTGCCAGTTTTGGCCGAAAAGAATACCGTAATCATGCCTCATCCACTGTATTGAGCAGATTTTGTCCCCTGTCCCCAAAATTGAAGAGACCCATGAAAGGACGGCGTTTTGTGACGATTGAGGAGATAAAAACCGAATCGCTGAGAGAGCTCAAGGCCATACCAAAAAGTGAATATCAGAAATGCTTCGAGAATTGAAAAAAAACGCAGAAACAAGTGTATTTTAACTAAGGGGAAATACTTTGAAGGGTACAAAATAGAAATTGATGAATAAATAAACATTTTTTAAGAAAAAATGAAAATTCACTTTTTTATTGAACAGATCTCGTACTAGTTAACTATTGGGATTGTTTTTTCTTTTTCTTTTTTTCTGGTATCTCTTACCGTTTTTGTGACTTTTTGTGTCTCCACATTTTTAATTTTGGAAATTTTTAAATAAATTACAAACATATTAGCAACAGCACAAGTGACCAGGACCTATTTAGAGGAGCTTTCCCTGAAAATATAGCTACGAATATAGATACGAGTATTTAAATTTAGAAATAAGAAACATATTTATACCCTTCAATATCCACTTTCCATTGCAAAATATGTATGAATAATTATTCTTTATTTTTTATTGCAGGTATGTATGTGTAAAACACGTGTTGGTTCTAATATATCCAAGTAAGTTTTCCTCATTTCATTTCATGTTTATTTAACCCAAAAATTAAAATTACATTGTTTTTCATAAAGCTTCAATTCTTATTCTAGTTTTTCTTAACGTACCTACTAATTACTTAGCTAAATCTTAACCTTTAATGTTTAAGAGTATTTACAGACGTACACATCTTACAATATTTTAAACTTATTATCAGTTGTAAATTTCCCGAAAGAAGGATCAAAAACGATGAAGCATCTCTTACAAACTAATTCTTAAATCTAGTCTTACTAAAAGAAAAAAACTTAAACTTATACACGACTAAGAAATACATAAACAAAACACAATAAAATATAATTCGGGCAAGAACAATCGAACGGACTACGAAACCAAAGCAACTATGAGAAGGTTTAAAACGCGATATAAAACCATTTCTAGTTTTAAATACATTCTTAAATAAATATTTCCGAAAATAGGTCCGGAAATCATTTCGGTCGGGCACTTTGACCATCCGATTTCTATTTAAATTTCTTTGGAACCAAATTGTTACACTTTCAAATAAAAAAAGTTGTTTCAAAATTGGTTAAAAATCAATATTTCGGCAGCAAATTGCACGTCCGATTTTCGAAAAAAAATTAAGGGACCAAACTACAAGCAAAGCTTTTGAAACACAAAAATAATTTTGAAAATCGGTCCAGAAATGCATATTGATATACGATAATCAATATTTCGGGCGGACAAACTTCCCGTCCCATTTTTGAAAATATCTTGGAACCAAACTACAATCAAACCCTTTCAAACAAGAAAACTATTTTGAGAATCGGTCCATAAATACAGGTATCATGCGATAGTTAATATAAAGAGAGCAGGGGGTGGCGAATTGCCAGTCAGTTTAAAAAAAATATAAGATCAACCTGCAAGCAAACCCTTTCAAACAGAAAAGAATTTTGAAAATCGGTTCACCTCCTTCTCTTTTGACGTCGAATAAAAATAAAGATAAACCATTATGAGTTAAAATTTTACTCTTTTCAGTATGTAATTTACATGTCGGGGGATAATGATTGATACAATTATGTGGGCTCGTTATGTCGTTATGTCGATACTATTGGCAAGCTCCCGGATTCATAATATATTCCCAGTGGCAAATAAGCAATTGATATTTTACATAAAACTAATTTCTTTGCAGAAGAGCTTTAAAATATTGTTTCTCTCAATACATTGACGATAGCATCCAAATCGGTGAAAGAGCATCATAAAGTAGCACATCAACAATAACAAGTCTATCATCGTTCGTTTGGCAGTCCTTTTTTGACGATTATGTATGTGAAACAAGAACTTACTTCGTCTTAACAACATACCCATTTTAAAGGGTTAATACACAAAAGTTCTATTTTCTCATTTTCATTCTTCGTAATTGTTGTTGTATATATGTATCAATGCAGTGACTAATCAAAAGAATATTTCGAAAAGCTTAAAGATAAATTTTCAAACCAAGTAGAGAACAATTTTTTTTCTTTGCATTTGTCTGTTATTGTTTAAAATGCCAGGCCAGAGATAAAAAAGCAACAAACACAAACAGTTGTCAAAAGCGTAAGAAAGAGAGCGATTAAGGCAAAAAAATTAAAAATTATAATAACAGAAACTGCAACTCTGTGGGAAATGAGGGAATTTAACACATCGATGGGAATAGAAAGACCCTACCAAGTGGCATATCCAGGAAGAGGCATGTAAGGGAATGTGGGGGAACAACTTAACAAAAACCTTTTTCCTCTATTTTTTTCTGTCGTAATTTTTTTTTTTTTTTTAATTAGTCTGCATTGTGGCAAATTGCAACAGGAGTTGTGGAGCACATTAAAGTTTTTGCATGTTTTTTTTTTGTTGCTTTTTTGCACAGAAAGCGGAAATATTAAAAATTCCTATTACAAACAGGGCATAAGCTAGACACATTATTTATAAGTACAAATGTTTTAAGGTAATAAAAGGAAAATATGTTAATCATTGTTCTGGAGTATATGGTAGAAGTAAGTGTTTCTTTCCCGTCTTTAACACTAATAATAATATGTTTTTAAGATCTAAAGAAAAAAAAAAAAAAAAATAACAAATGAACAGCATTTTTATTTTGTATAAACTTTAATGGTTGAGTGCTTTAATTTATGTTTCTTTCAAAGAAAAGGGGATCTAGTTTTAAACAAAACGAATAACAACAAACCATAATGAACTTATAATGGATCATTAGATTAAGGGAATTTATAATTTCCTTTTAAAAGCGCTTTAAGCATCAAATTCAACAAATTCTTTTACAATTTTATCATCATCTTGTTATTCATTTTATAGTTCCAATGTACGAGAGTGGTTTGAAAATTATATAATATACGATTAGCAAGAACTATATACAAATAGATGAGTGTTTAGTTCGAAACATATTTTCATAATTTTTTCCCCATCATATTCTCAGTTCTTTAATATTTTGTCATTTTAGGCGGATGTACGATCGATCGTATGTCGCAAACTCTTCTCCATTGTAGTAGGCACTGCTGCCAAGAAGATTCAAGTCAAGCCAACAACCACGTATCCCAAAGAGCGCAGTTTTTTTATAATCTAGCTCTGCGAAAAGCTCTCAGTGGTTCGCTGGAGCTATAATTTCTAGAACATCGTTAGAAAGTTTGTGATAGAGTGCTGTTATCTGAGCATCACAATGATTATAGTAGCCTTCAAGTCTTCACTTCACTATGCCTTTGTCTAAGGCAATGGAATGAGACTTCAATAAAGATATCCTTTAAGGTGGTCGGAATCAAAGTATACTTTGGAGTATTTTACTATTATTATTATTATTATTATTATTATAATTATTATTATAATTATTATTATTATTTTTTTTATTATTATTATTTCAACACAATAAAAAGATGGATCAGACCAGAGTCTTAGGTGCGAATCGAAACCACAATCTCCAAACTGATAGGGGGCAGTACACCATCCGAGGCACCCGTTGCTTTGGTTGTTTATTTAGTTTAAAGCTTTTGGTGGTCATTGAGATTTTTTTAAACTTTATATCGAATGCTCAGGATCTTATGTGTTGCATTTTTGAATTAAACAAAAAAAAATTAAAATATGAATCAAAATCTTATCAACTGTTGACATGAGAAAACGACGGCAAATGCCTTAAATTTCATTAAAATCGATGAATTCGTTTGAAAAGTGTCGCTGTAGAAAATTGTGAAAACTCGAAAAACTGTCACAAATTTGATTTTAATCGCTTAATTGGCTCGAAGGATAGTACGAAGCCAGTAATTTTTAATTAAATTGAAAAATCTTCTCAAATGGTGCTTTATATTAACGGCAAATTTAAGTGTGATGGCCTACAAAGTCAACCATATTCTTTCTTGTTAATTTTTTTTTTTCGGTGAGATCGAGCTTAAATATCATCAAACTTAATAGGGAACGAGTAAATTAAAAAGACAGTAAAATTCAATGTGTCTTCTAGCTGGGGGAACAAGCGCACGTTTTTGGCGCTGCCCTACACCTCGATTGGTACCTGAGTATAAATACTTGGGCAGATTTTGCTCAAACTTCATTGCCATTCTCCATCAGCCATATTTAATGAAGTTTGTATACTCAGCCAAAGCTTCATCCATTTATTCAATTTTTTTATATTTTTCATATATTATAATATTTTTAGGGATGTATTTTAGGATTGTTTTTATTGTTTTAATATTTTTGTAAATACATAATTATAGTGATTTTGTCAGCGATATATTTTGGATTGATTGATTTAGTTATGGAAATTTAGATTTTACGAATGCTGCTCAAAATAATCTCGTACCTCCATCGTATATTCATCTCCATGTATTTACAAAAAATTTTTACTTCCACTTATTAATCATTAAGATTGAAAATTCTTTATTTTTTATACACATGTACTGCACATATTTATAAGACGTCACGTTTTTGTTTACGAAATAAAAGTATCACTAAAAAAAACTTAAACTAAAAAAAGTTTATTTACCTTTTAAGTAATTTTATTTTTTCCTTTACCTGTTAAAAACAACAGTTACATTTTGTTCAATAATTTTTACTTTTGCATTCAACCATGTCGTTGGCATATTTTCTTTTTTTGTGTAATGTTTGTTTTATTTATTTATTGAAAGATTTTTCGTAAATAATGTCCCATTCAATATTGGTAAATAAATCATATCAACAAAAAGTTTGGCTTTTGCAAGGAAATTTGTTTTACAGATAAAGTTGGACTTAATCTGGTAATAGGGATATTCACAGATTTTATTGTACATACGATTTTGTTGATTAAAGAAATTAAATTAATTTTTTTATGCCTTGTCAAAAAAAAAAAAATATTTAATATCTGGTTTCTAATGGGTCGATTAGAAAGCAGATTTGCCGGAAGCCTTCTGCGTTCTCATTTTAAAGACTGCTTTATCAATTTCTCATAGTCCGCATTATCATTCTGTGGTCGATATTCTCATTTTTAGCAGCAGCATTAGCAGAGACATACATACATGTTGGGCAAGCCGCAACTGAACTAAAATTCTTTTTCTATATTCAATCACGCCATAATATTTCTAATACGGCATTTTCTTGAAATTGTGGACTTTTTAAATATTTGATACATATTTCTTCTAAATGTGATTTTTTTTCAGAATCGCATTTAAATATGGAATTGGTAGACTTCATCAGATTGAGAAATTATTCTTAATTTTTTTAATATTTTTTATACCGTGTAATTCCAGTTCCAATAATATTTTTCATATAAATTATGGTTATAACGAATTTTCACTTGGAACTATTTTTCTTAAAAATTTTCTAAACCGTTAAATTAATTAGTATTTGACAAAGTGATGTGATTCGTGCGTTCGATGTGGCATTTGCATTGGAACAATGATTGGCCTTTTTATAAGACGCCGATGGTGAGCGTTACAGGCATGAGTTAAACAACTGCCTGTCCCACGATGCCACTCGACATCGCTCTCTCGCATAAATACATTCAAACCGAAAACTACATTTTAAAATTTGTTGCTGTTTCAAACGTATTTATGCGAGCGATCGATGTCGAATGACATCGTGGGACAAGCAGCAAGTTTTTTTTTTGCCGCATGTTGCTACATTGGGTCTCGGTCCTTATTGGTTTCAACAGGACAGAACAACTGCTCACACAGCTCGCACAACGGTGGAGATTTTCGGACACCAATTTCCAGGTCAAACGATCTCCGGCTTTAGAGATTTGAACTGTCATGCTTCTTCCTTTGGATTTTTTTTAAATCGCGCGTATTGTATGTCTTGAAAGCTCAAATTGAAGGAGAATTCGCCAATTCGTAGCCAGATGTTTTGCTTGCATTCATCTGCAAATGTGAAAAGAATCTTCTCTTAAGAAAATATATATAAAATGAAGGAGGGAAACAGCCTGCAAACTTGTGTGGCTCAACACAAATAAAGAACCACCAATTGTAATTGGTTTAATAGCAATGTGTCAAACAATAATTATTAATTCTGATCTTAAAATAGAAGTATTTACGAATGCGCAACTTTTTGTTTATAAATAACTTATATATAATAACATATATAAATAAACTTAATGTAATTTTCTTTGTGTTTTAGTAGAGTTAAACCAATTGGTATGATTTTCAAACTTCCAGTACCATCCCTGCAGTGCGATTTAGTAACTTAAAGATTTGCCAGCAGCTAAATTTATCAAAAACTGCCGTAGTTTGAACTAACGATTGTGTGATTTATAAACTTCTCGTTATCAACTTTGTTAATATTTGATACCAAGTTCACATATCTGTTGAAATAAAAGAAAAACACCAAAAGGAACGAAAATTGTATACCAATATTTTTTTATGAATTTCTTTAATTATGATCAATAAAATTATAATTATATAACAAACTAATAAAAGTAATATGTTAAGGGCTGTTCTATGAATCACACAACTTCAAATCGTGCGATTTTTATAGGACTAATCTAATTACAAGTGACTTATGAACCATTTTTTTAAATTAAATTTTCAAAGTTTTCATTTCGTTAATTTTTTTTATTCGAGCTTAAATCTGAATTTTAAATTCTGTACAACAATTTATTTTTCTCAAAATCATACGATTTAAAATCGCGCGATTTACAGAGCAGGGTCATATATACATACATATATGTGACAGCGCTTAGAGAAAGGGACCTAAGGGTAAAAAAATCAATTTTCACTTTTTTTGACGTGGACTACATCTGAGCATCGAATGAGACCGATCCCATGCCTTAAAAGTGTTCCCTCCCAGAGACATGCGCGTTTTATGAAAGTGATGGTACACCAAAGATACACGAACAAAACACATAGGTCCCCTTCTATTTTTCGCGTCACATATGCTTTTTGGAATATTGTTGCAAAACAACAACTTGAACTATTGGATGATGCAAAAGTTGACGTGCTTCCACCGAACAGCTGATTGTAATCGTTTCAGTAGCACCTTACAAATTATTGGCTTTAAGATAGCGCCAGTTCAAATCTTTGAAAATGTTACTGAATAGCAAAATCGTTAATTTTGTTGTTAAATTTTTTTTAATAATCTCGGTAGTTTTTAAATAAAATCAGGGAATCGCACTACTCGTATACAATATACTAACAGCTGTTTCCGTACTGAATGCTCGTTCAGTTTGGCTCTGAGCGTAAGTAGATGATATTATGTATGTGTTGGGACAGTTGCTAAAGCTGGCTTAAGTCAGTCCATGCACGTAGTATTTAGGCCTTTGGGCTTAAATAATTTACTTATGAACTGAGTATATTTTGAACTCCTCATTTGAATGATTGAATTCTTTATCTGAAATATTTAAATGGAAGAGATGCCATTGTGTTTTCTACAATTCTTAAGTTCATAATGCTAGAAAATAAGAAATCTTCGATTATATGCAACACAAAGAAAAATATTGAAAAGATTAATTGAAAATTGTGCCATTATTTTGATGAGATAGATGGTCCGATAGGCGGACAGACACATAATTACGAGTACATATACCTGAGTGAAGAAAAGAAAAATAAACAATAAAACTGAAAAGTATTCATACTCGTATGTACATATACGTATACATGCATATGTACATAAATAAGATATTGGGTGTGAAAATTTGTTTAGGCTGCTGCTGCGATTTTTCGCAGTTCGTGGCCTATAAAAATGAAGAAAATATTTTATGCCTTCAACCGTGTTTGTGTTGTTATTTAGTCTGATGTATGATCTATTTATGATCGCTTTATTTTGATCACTACTGTTTGCTTCAACAATCTTAAAGAACGTTAATGTAAAGAAAGGCTTTACACCTAATAAATATAATTTTATAATTTTTTTTTTTGCTGTACAACCATAAACAACAACTTATTTAAAATGCATTCTTGTGTTTAAATAAACTTAATGTCTGTATCTGTCTTTTAACTTCTTTCATAATGTTCGTTTCTGTGGTCCATGCCGCAGACAATGGGTGTCATGCAGGCCAATGATGGTTGGTTAGAATGTATAACTTTTTAATGTCATGTCTGCTTGCTGTGGTTGCTTACCCACTGGCTGGCCCTTTGTCAGTCTTTAAAAAGAAAAGCAAAACAACAGACAGGCTGACTGACTTGTCAGTTTATAGAATTTGAAATGCTCTTAACTAATTTACCTTACACCTTTAGCAGAAACTCTTTTACATAAATATTTGTTAAGGCTACGCTTTTTTTTTTTTTTTTGCTACATCTTTATGGTACACAGTTCCGCTCCACTCTGCTGGGTTTATTTAAAAAGTTTTTTTTTATTGCCTTTTCCTACCAAAGATGATCTGTTAAGATAAAATTGCTCGCAACTTTAAGACAAAATGATGTTTTAAATTTTGTTTTGTTTTTGGTTGAATAAAAATAAAACTTGGCACAAAACGACCTTGAATTGTTGGTCTACAAACGTACTCGTATGCATGCAACATCATATATTTTTGTTGCTGTTTTATTTTTATGAAAAAATCAAGATTAATGGAAATGAGAAAAATTAAATACAAATCACTGAAACCTTAACATATAGTATCCATCCGCACAACATTTAAATGGCCTCCTCAAAGATCTTTTTTTGTTGCATTTTATTTTTTTGTTTTGCTAGATACAGAGAATTCTTTATTTTTCTTAAAAACATATTTTTTTTTGCTTCAATATTCTTAAGCGTACATTAGTTTTATTTGGCCTAGAGCGTCTTTTTTTAACAATAGAATACCATACACCATGACTAACCCACGAGGATTAAAGCAAAAAAAAAAAAGTTAAATAAAACACTTCAACGCGCTTTGTGTTGCGTAGTATAATTTGCAAATTAATAATGATAATAATTAAATAAGTTTAATTTGACATCCATAAGCTTCTCACCATATCAAAATGTAAAACATTAGATTCGGTTGGTTTTTTTTGTCCTTGATGTTTAGGAAGCTGATGACAGCCTTGAACTGGCATTTGTCTCATAGATCTAGGCTGTAAATCAAGTAATTTCGAAATAAGAATGTTAAATTTACTCATCTTTAAAAAAAATCGGCTTTAAGAATATTATGTTTTAAAATTCACTCCAAAATATTACGGATAGATGTTTCTATTAATTATTTTGTCATGTGTTTTCATGAAGTAAAAAAGTAAGCCGGGAATTGTGCGGCATTTACAATGAAAAAAGATCGGACCTTATTTTTTGTTTGTTTTACGGCTTTAGTACCACCGTAATCGTAAATAGTAAGAGTTACGAACAAATAATAAACGATTTTTATGCCGCAAGTTGCTGCATTGGGTCTCGCTTATTGTTGGTTTCAGAAGGACAGAGCAACCGCTTTCACAGCTGGGACTAATTTCTAGGTCGTGTTTTTTTCCCCCGATTTTGGAGATTTGAACTGGCCGACCAGATCGCCAAAATAAACAGCATCAGACTTTTTCCTTTATTTTTTTTTAATATCGCGTTTACCATAACAAACTACGAACTTTGCAAAGCTTTAAAAGCTCGGAAGATTATTAAGCGATATAATTTTTTTTTGAATTGATGTCATCAAATTTACACTTGCAAATAAACGTTCTATGAATACAGAACTCTTAATTTTCATTTATAACCAAATGACGACTGACCTTCGTAGACTAGTAAGTAGTGTACTAGACTCGTAGTGCGAAGGTCCCAGGTTCGAATCCTGCCGCAGAACTCTGGCAGTTGTGTTTGATAGTTAAAGGGAGCGCGCAACAAGCCTTCACTGGCTTAAGTGTGTCGTATGACATGGGCTATCACACCCCTCCAATCAACCTAACCTAACCTAACCTATAACCTATATATATATAAATGACAGGCAGTTCAAATTGTCTTACTTTTGCGCCACCTTGTATTTAAAGTTTACTTTTTTTATGGATTTAAAGTTTACTTTTTTTTGTTCATATAAACTTTGTTCCAATGAATTTCTACACATAAAATTATTTTTCCTTGTAGAAATAAATGCAAAATTTCCAAAAATGAAATTAAGCAGAATTCATAGGATCGCTTTAGGTTAAACAATATGACAACTTTTCACATCTGTCAATTATTTTCATTGATCGTTCGCATAAATTTGGCCACTTCTTAATTTTTATTATTTATTTGTTGTCAATGCTTCATTTCTTTTTCTAAACGCTTCAAAACGTGAAACAAAACAAAAAATATTTTTTTACAAATTAAATAGACCGCTGCTTTTTTATTGGCAACACTCAGGGCTGGGCAGTATTTGAAATACATGTATTTGAAATACGTATTTAAAATACAAATACGTATTTTGTATTTTGTATTTTAAATACATACAGATTTGTAAGTATTTTGTATTTTGTATTTTAAATACATATCCTGAAAGTATTTTGTATTTTGTATTTTAAATACATGATCAGCAAGTATTTTGTATTTTGTATTTCAAACACCGCAACCCATGTATTTTGCCCAACACTGGCAACACTTATACATGATGCGCCATTTATCTTGTTAACAATTATTTTGTAAATAATGGTAATTTTAATGGTTGTTTTCTAATTGAGCTTTGAACTAGTGAATCCAATTAAACAGTCTAATCAAAAAGCCTAATAAGTGTCAAATATTGTTAAATAATGAACAGCAGAAGGCTGCGTTAATTTTTTGCGGTTAAATTTCAAGGCTTTTCACAAGATTTAGATTTTTTATTTTAATTTTAAATAGATGTTTTTTGTTAATAATTTATTTGTTAATTTGTATTTGCTTATTGCTGATTGTTAAATGATTTTTCTCACATGTGTTTGATAATAATTATTTAATACATATATTATAAAACCATGAATTAGAAGTTCAATGTTAAATAGTGTGCAGGCGTTTTTAAAAAAAAACAATCAGATTATTTAAGGAGAAATAAATATTAAACATAATACACACGAAACGAAAAAAGTGCATATACAAGATGGCGCCATAGTAATGTCATAATTTGAATTGGTTGTCATTTTTGCTGGGAGCAACAATTCAAAATGTAGTAAAACAAGTGCCATTAAATATGGAGGTGGCGATTTGAATGATATATATTTTTTAAGTTATAAAATTTATAATAAAATGGAAGCCAGTTGAAGTTATGAGATTACTTTTGTGCTACCTTTTATGTTTAAATAATTTATAGTATAATAATAATTTAGTAATATAATAAGAATTGAGTGCCTTCGTAGACTAGCAGCTAGTGGACTAGCCTGGTAGTCCGAAGGTCGCAGGTTCGACTCCTGCCGCAGACTGCGGGTGTGTCTGCAGATATACCAAGTAGCTTCGCAGTTTGTGTTTGTTAATTAATTAATAAAAAAATATAATAATTTTTTTGGTAAAGTTTATAAAGCACGAGCAATCATTTGATTAGCATTTCTATAGCAGTTAATAAATTGGCAACACCACTAACTTGGTGGTGTGTTCTTTTGTAAAAATAAAAATTCAGAATTTTTTGCCTGAAAGGCCAAACAAACGAATTTCGTGTCTTTTAATAACCATAAAAGAACTAGAAAAGATCACGCGATATTATAAGGGAGTTATAAGCTTTTAAATTAGAGCGATAACTAATTTTTTTTAATAAATTTTGTCAATAAAATGTAACATTTTTTGCGTGTCGACCCTTTCTATTTCAGAATATTTTCATACTATGTATTACAATTGTTTTAAAGAAATATTTAAAAGTGCATAAAGTTGCAAATTACAATTAAAATGCCATAACAAATAATATATTAAAAAAAATAGTCCGGTTTAATTTTTTTTATTTAAATCCAAAGGCATCTTTAATTTATTTGATCAATACGAGTATGTGTACATACACTTTATAAATATTTGTTTGCTCTTTGAACTTGTTTAATCTACAATTTTGAAAAATAATTTCAAATCCTTTAAATCTGCCGCAATCTATTAAAATTTAATCATAACGACCATTGTAACGCAAATATTATCAGTTTTTTTATTTTTTTAAATTAATTTTAATAAACAAATATTTTAATTGAATAATTTTAATTGTTTAAAAAAAATTTTTTACGTTATAAATTTTTTACAAAAAAAAAACCTTAATAATTTAAAGTAAAGTTTCAAATAGTTTTCAAGTTCATGAACTTTTTGTTTAGAGATAAAGACGGAAACATGAAGAAGTGTTTTATCATTTACAAAAATCTGTTATTAATTATTATTCACATTCCTTTTATGGGGTCAATGGTTAATGGCCCGCCAGATATTTTATGTACGAGTATGTAGTTCATAATAAATTTAATCATTTATATATTTGTGATATCTGTTTCTATATAAATACATAATTATTCAAATGTTTGTTTACATCAATATTTATTTATTTATTGTGTGTAAAATATGAATTTTGCTTTCGGTATTTTTGAAGTTTTTATGCCGATCTTTTATTTATTACTGCCTCAATACAATAAAAACAATGTGGCTCTACACGTTTGCTTGATCGAGTTGCATGGAAAGCGTAAATTATGTTATCTCGTTCTGCGACGACCAATTGACCTGAAAATTGGTATTTGCAATGGCGATTTTCATATATGTATCATTCTTCATTCTCTTTTAGCCAACCACCGTTCGGAGTTTTGTTTTTGCCAATTTGCAAAGTATGATAAAGTGCATGGCAATAAACAGAAATTAGTTTCAGTAAATTGAAATTAAAAATGTTTTGGGCTTCGTCTATTACTGAATGAATATAGATGGCAAATGTTACTGTCATCTGCAAAAGAGTAGACGGGGTTGGAAGATAGATAGAAGAGGTCAGGAGAAAGACCGAGACAACTGGTATATTACGATCTCTTAACAAGTTGAATGTAAATCGACAGAAGACATCATCGACACCAAAAGCAATAGATTTTCAAACAATTGCACCATGCCACACTCAGTCAAGCGTCTTAGAAATATATCGAGCCACCACCGTACTCTCGCCAAAATGATTAATGGAATGACACCATATCTCCGACAGGAGTGCTTACAAGTATGCAAACCACACTGGATGTCATTAAGTAAAAACCATTTTAACTGCATGTGCTAGAAAGAACATTTTTTCCATAAATGCAGATATTTTTCCAAGATCGAGCAGTTGTTGATTGTTTTCCGTCAAGCTTAATCTATTGCAACATAAAATAAAATATTGCGCTTGTTGTAAAAAATTTTAGAAATGTGGCAGTTTTACTGCATTTATGAATGGACTGTATCTTTCTTTTCTCTCTTCACAAAAAAAAAGTTAATACTATAATCCTTTCTTAATACTTTCAAAATCTATATAAATAATTATCTTTAATTCCTGCATATACTTCACTTACATACTGTAATCAGTAAAATCACTGCATTCCAGATCACTTTTTTCATTTCATTTACAAACTGTTAATGATGCTTTTTATTAATGCAATTTTTGTTTTTCTGTTTGAACTAAAAAGTGTTTGTTTATTTATTTATTTATTTATTTATTTTTTTTTTTTTTTTTTTTGTAAAAAAAGCCAAGTAAAAAATCTTAAACTGAATTGTCAAGTTCAATGTCTTTTTGCAGTTTTTTAACTTAAAATTATTTATTAAGAGATGCGTAATATTTTTGTTTATTTCATTTTTTCAATGTTGAAATCAACATTAATCTTATTTTAAATTAAGACCTGCAAAAAAGCGTTTAAGGAAATATATATTTTTGTTGTCGTTGTTGTAATAATTATATCACGGAGAAAAGACAGACGACTCAACCGAGTTTAGCATGTAATTTTTTGTATCTGTGGGGAGATATAGATAGAATGATGAATGAGATAACTTTAATTAAGTGTCTAGAACTGCAATAAATTATTTAACAAAAATAAGCTTCACATATAAATTTTATTTTATAATAGTAGTGTAGGAAGTGTTATAATTCTTTGTGTCAAAACTAGTGTAAAAAATATAAATTAGTAATGAATAAATGGTCGGAAGGACTTTAAAAGGTTATTCACAGAGTCAGACGGATCAGCTGACTGATAATCTGTATACATATGAGTACATTTGATTTGAGATCATAAATACAGATGTTGGGGTGGTTTTCTAAATTATAAATTTTCACTTGTTCTTGAATTTATTATTAATTAAATTCAGTTACTTGTTTACAATTGTTATATTATTGATATCGTTAACAAATCTGTGATACAAATTCCAATTATTTCTTGTTTTTGGCGTCTATAAATTTCGTTATTGCCTCTTTTTAAATAGTCCAATTGATGGTAAATAATTTAAGTAAAATGTATTGTGGAAGTAACGTAATTAAATATTGGCTTGAACTCAAAAGAAGATAAATTTTTGTTTAAAAAACACTGAATAAAGATTAATTAATTAACATTATTGTTTAGCATTTTAATTAAATTCAATAATTTGAATCAATCAATTATTTACAAATGGAATCGATAATGCAAAAAACCAGCGTAAACAAAAGCAAAATTAAATATTGAAAATTAAATTTAAGCACAAAGGGAAATCATATTAGAAGAACGCATTAACAAATTTTGTTGTAAGAAAGTAAAATTATATTATTTTTTTAATGAAACACATTTCAGAATCGGCGTACAAATGTGGGAGAGAGCGGTGTACGTACATAAGTACGCAGATCGTCTCGATTAAATATGCGTAATAAAAAATTCGTGGTTGTAGGCAAGTAAAATTATTCAAAGTGGTGCTATACGAAGACATGGCGTAATTGGTATATAATAGCATTGGCGTAGTTGAATATATTTTGTCAGGGAGGGCGAGATGGGACTTTGTGGCTTAAATCATAGAAAACATTATAAAGTACTGGGAGTCTTCAAAGGATAATAAATATTCTAAGGCGTGTGATGCACCCCTCACAATAGTGTCTCTATGCTATACAGTGGCGCAAAGGTCATAGTTACTCATTACGATTGACGGGAGTTCAATTTTTGCTTGACTTTATGAGAAAAAAAACGAGATACTCATATCAAGCGATAATAATCTAAAAGCAAAACCAGTTTTTAATTTTTTGCAAAAAAATGAAAAACTATCCTATAAAAATCTTATCGCCATCTTGCACTTAAATTAGAAATATCGAATTCTTTTTTGTTTACCTGCCCGCTTTACATGGAGTGACCCATACGGTAATTAGGCATTGATAACAATAGTTCTTGCTAGCGCGTTAGCTCCCAGATAATTTAAGAAATGAGTGCAGCATATCAAAAAGTATTAGAATTTATTAAAGAATTTATTAAATTCTTTTTGTAATGGAGGCTACTCAGAATTTCAGAATATTCTAGGAGTCAGGCTTTAAACAAATTTGTTGCAGTGTTTTGAAAGAAATGCAACAATTGTTACCATAAATCAAATATATAAAAATTATTTATTTATTTATTTATTTATTTATTTACATAACATAGGAATAATTTTTACAAGTGATATTACAAATAGATAAGAGTTCAGGCAGTGAATAATATATAAAAATTAATGTTTGTTTTGTCGTATTCTATGTGCGGCCAAACCGTTTATTCGATCACAATAAAACTTTGAGAACCTGTTGCTTGCACCAAACCGGAAGTGTTATAAGCAATTTTTTCTTAAATATTTCAAGGAGATGTGACACATTGTTGCCGGAATTTATTCACTTATAATGGCTAAATACACAAAAAATTGCCGAACGATATTTAATGCAAAAATCCTGAGTTTTAAATAAAAATAAAAGAACACAAAAAATGTACAAGTTTTTTTTAAATAAATAAACATGAATAATTTGTAGTTTGAGTTACTCAAGATACAAAAAAACTGTGAATAAAATTACATGAGCATGTGTGTTTATTTATGTATGTGTATCTACGTACCACATTATTGATATTTTTATCACAAATTGAAATTGTCCATGCCCTTTTGCATTTGATCATGAAAGAAAGATCAGTTTAAAAACAAAATTATTTTTTTTAATTGTTTATTTCAGTCAGCCTCTCTGTAATTAAAAACTTCTATCATTTTATTTCTGTGTTATTTCATTGCATTACAATACTAGTAGTTAAATTTTCTTGTGGCTAAAAGGGAAGAAAAATGGCTAAATTTGTTCAGAATAGGGCTAAATTGGTCATACTAACACAGGCCAAATATTAGTAATCGAAAGCGGTTCCGCGAAATTAAGAAATCGATTTTAATGAATTCAGAAGCAAAAATATTTCTTAATCTGGAAGTAACAGGGTGGTTCCGAAATAATACTACGAAAATGTGATGGAACAAATCAACACACAAATTTTGATTACTAACACTCGATTCACACACGGCAACTTTTCTCGCGCAACTTTTAAATCAGCTGTGAGAAATTAGTTCATACATACGTTCTCTTTCTCACAGCTAAATTGAAAAGTGCGCTATAAAAGTTGTCGTGTGTGAACTGGGTGTAATGAGTATTCCGAGAGTTATGCTCGCTTAAGCACAAAAGAAAAATAATATAATAAATAATATATTTATGAACCTGCACGATCCCATCTCTGGTTTAATTTGTGTCTTGCATTTCGTTCGAAATAACAAAAAATAACAATTTTTTTTTTATAATTAAAACTTAAACCATGGCCAAGCTCATGTATACATTTTCATAAGTTAATTTTGCAAATGTCAGGAGAACTCTTGGTATTTAATAAATATTATTTGTATTAAAATTTTTTGTTATAATAAATTTATTCTATAAAATATTTAAGCTCCGTAAATCTTAGAAATTCAATTTGCATATAATATGTTGCTACTTCAGGATATTATTTTGTTATTATATTATAAGTATATAAATATACACAATGAAAATGAATCAAATTTGAAAGATCTAGAGCTGGAATATTGAATGTATTCAAGATCTATATTTAATTTTGAGAGATTTCATAAATTGATTTTCAAATTAGTTCTAAAATCTTAGATTATGGTTTCTATTCTTTATTTGCATATTAGCTCGTTATTTGTTTGTGTTGTTTTAACGCTCATGTGTTTGTTTAAGCCTTTCTAATAATGTCATTGGCTTCAGGTGCTAATAGATGATTTCTAGTTATCATTAATTAGCTTTTTATTTATATTTTGTATTTATATACATATGTATGTATGTACGACTGTTTAGTTTTTAAATTAGTTTTATTTGATAATGTTGGTATTTTGCCAATATGTTTATTATCAATATGTATTAGTTTTTAGATTATTGCTGCTTATATTGTCTTCAATATATTAATTATATCTAATTTTTTTATTTCTTTGCAGGTAAATTATTGATTCTTGGTGATTAATGGTAAATGAAAGTTTTAATTTTTCTTCTATTACAATACAAGTAATTTGCTCTACAGCTGCAATCTGTTAGAATTTTTTTAAGTATTTTTTCAATATAACGTCTCTGCACACATTTTGTTTGATAAATTTTATTTTTAACTCTTGTGAAGTTTTTAGAGAATTTTAATTCTATTTTTGAAGTATATTAATCACTCAAACTCCAATTAGTTGGCAAGAAATATCTGGCCAATATTTTAAATGGCGTTGATATTTATGTCTAAAAACGAAAAACATTTCTTATTTACGTTTAAATACGACTAAAAATGCTTAGAGGAAAATAATAAAAAAAATATATATAAAAACATTTATTTATTTTATTTCTTATAACTAATTTTTGTTGTTGTAATATAATCTTAAACCGCAAATGCAACATCTAACTACAACATCAAGTAAAATTGACTCTAGTATAAGTCAGTCAAGTTATAAATATACATACACACATACAACATACTTTAAATGATTTTGTGTCAAACGCTGCTGTTGGTGCTGGTCAATTTCATGGCGGCAGCAGTGAGTAACAACAGCATCATTGAAATTGTTGTGGTCTCGCTGAGGGTATGGTGGTGATGGCGGTTGTTGATTCTATATATCTATCCTCCCCTTCTGTGGTTTAATAGTATTGCAGCGATTTGGCGCCATTAAAAATAATGACGATCTCGTTGATGAGAATTATTAGAAAAAATTTTAAAGATTTGTTAAGGAGAGACACAATGAGACTTTAAATGTTTTAATAATAAAAATAGAAATAAAAAATTTAAAAATTTCTGTCTTTGACATCGAACCATATACCTTGATGTTGTTTGTTGATGATGTCGTTGTAAGCGGCAAAAGTAGTCTTTTACAAAAACATTGCGGCGAGATTATTTTAGTTGTAGTTGCCTTTAAGCGGCGGTTTTCATAAAACGTATGACAACTTTTGCACACATACATTTATGTATATATGTATGTATATTAAAATAAAAAAATACAAGAAAAATCCAAGTCTATTGTCGGCTGTAAAATTTGTTGCAAGTAGCATTTCTTGTAACAATATTTGATCAATGGAGAAATACCGCAAAAAGCCAAAAATTATATACAATTTAGTTCATGTTTGAGCTTAGAAATTTATACAATTCAAAAAACCAAATAGAATAAATCATTATTAAATTAAAAAAAATCAATTTTCCCAAATTGATTTGTTGCATTTACGAAATATTGGTGCAGAATTTCAATTCTAATACCATGTTTCCATTGTATTGTTATTGAGTCATTATAGTTAAGTCCGGTTCGAATGTTAAATGTTTGTAATAGAAATATTTCGTTATTAATAAAAAAAAAATAGTTCGGACAATGACCTCTTAAAAAAAGAAACTGAGGAGATTTTGGATTGATTTCATACAATGCGCTAATATGATAATATGATATAGGATAGTTTAAATCCTTTTTTTACCTCTTAATAAAAAAATTTAAGTATATGTGTCATCGGCCTCTGCCTTGGTTTATTTGCTACATGGTCCCAGGCTACATGAACCCAATTTTTTACCAGGTAGCTCCAACTACCTTCACTCTCGCCGGGTGAGAGGGTCCGTTATGTAGCACTTAGAAAGGCCAGTGGATTTGCAAACATTTTGCCACTAACGCCAGTAGTATTTCGAGTATTTCGAGTTTTCTCAGTGACCGTACTATA
This sequence comes from Germaria angustata, assembly GCA_963681545.1. Lineage (NCBI taxonomy): Eukaryota > Metazoa > Arthropoda > Insecta > Diptera > Tachinidae > Germaria > Germaria angustata. Next base: position 49,797,592 of record OY813001.1, on the reverse strand, counting down.
CGAGTTGTTATAAATGGAGTTTCATCAGAAGAGGAACATCGTTGATTTGAGGGTTTCGTTATTTCCTTTACTATCTTTTTTATTGTAAGACTTGCAACCGCATATGACAGCAACATTAGCCAATAGTGCAAGCCGGTTAGCCATTGGGGCAATGAAGCGGATACGATCAATTATGATCTATTAAGAATCCCAAATTAGGATCAAGTGTATGAGGCCGATTTTAATGCACATAAGACTCAGTGCTGTATAGTATGCATATGCATGAACGTATGACCGAACATGCTGCTCCATCTTTCATCATGAGTGACATTTATATTGACGATACGGAAGCACTCAATATTCTTGTCATAAAAATCTATAGATAATGTTTGATGGACTGATCACATTTTTCATGTCGACAAAAAAATTATTCAAACGCCTCCGTCTTGTAATACGGTATAACCGGTACTTTATTCATGATCTCGTTACCATTTAGACCATCTACATCCGTCGCAAAATGAAATAGAACACTCGTGTATGGGCTGCTGCTTCAAAGTCTATTTTGAAGAAGGCGACAGTAGTGTAGCCAAATTTATTCACTCAATGCAGCATCTATGCAACGTATGAGATACTTAAATACTTACGGAAATGGATTAGCCACATCAATCTATAGGGTTGATTTCTTTATAGAATCTTTTCAGCGATTTTTAGTGTTGGGTGTGTTTCACATCGGTACTACAATGTAATGGGTTCTAATGAAATCAAGGAACTTTTTCCAACAACCCGATCTTTTTTTAATTTATTTTTTATATTCTTAGAACAACACATGCTTCATGGGGAGTATTTGAAGGAGATAGACCAGAGAATCGCATTATATATTACCGAGAAAATTTATACCTCAGCCGTATAGCTGTTATGTGGAATAAACTCCCCGCACAAATCATTCGTTCTTTCAGTAGCAACGTGAAGGGCTTCAAGTCGAATGTCATGTCTGCTTTTTTCTGCTTATTTTTAAAATTTTTAAACATTTACCACAACTATGATACAAACGCCAATATTTAAATTGTAGCTCTAGTGTAAACCATTTATATTGAACTCCTAAAAAAAATTCAACTCGGAACAATTGTCTCAAAAACGTGCCACTGTGCACAGGGCACGTTTAAACCTTTTGCCCCTGTCAATGGTAAAAAATAATTACCTTAACAATTATACAAATTAAAATGCTGCACGAATTAAGACTATTGGAAATCATTGATCCTAAAATCTTAAAAAATATTAAAAATGTGGCCAATTGCATTAAAACGTACCACTGTGCATTTGAATGCTCATAGGCTTAAAAGTTGATTCATTGCCAAAAAAAAAAAAATTTATACAATTTTTTTTATTAAATACTTTCTTGCAATAACCGCTTTAAAATTATTGGCAACCACTTTTGCCATTTATTGTTGCAGCAACATTGTTGCATTTTAGTGGTTTTAGCAATTCCACTTCAGAGACATTACAAATGTTTAGTCAAGAAACAAACGCATGCGAAACTAATGGCTCGAAGAATCTCTAGGTTATATGTGGTTAGTGCGGCACTGTCGCACTGTCGCAGCTCCAACTTATTCGTATCATAAATTTCATATGTCTTGTCTAAAATGTTGGCTGCTGCATTTCAAGTTGTCTTGTTATTGTTGTTGCAACTTATATACATTGTATGGTATATGCTGGTGCTGTCATTGTTTGTCATAAGTTATTGACCGACCGACATTTAACGAACAAATATGTACATATACACACATATTTATATACATATATCTTTTCTCCACTTCGCTTTAAAAAGGACAGACAATCGGTCTTTTAGTAACACTTAAATTTCTTGAAAACAAAAACAAACAACCAAGAAAAAAAAACTTTTGCAAGTTGCCATGACTTTGTTGGACTGTCGAGATGGGAAAATAAAATAGTGATAAAATTTTTTCTAATTCTGTCTGTGTGTATGTGTGTGTGTATGACTGCATTTGTGCATAAATTTTCTCTTTTTTCTATTTTCTTTTATTATGCATTTTCCAAAAGTAAAGTTTTCCCTAAACATTTAAAGTCTAAAAGCAAATATGAATTTTCTTTTCTTCCAAACACAAACCATTAATATTTATTTGTTGTCTTTCTTGTTAATGCTGCTAATATACGAGTATTTTTTCTATGACCAATAGAAATGTTTATGTTTGTATGACCGTGATTTTTGTGTTAAAGGAAAAGTTTATTGGCTGTTGGCGGTTAAATTAAAAAAAATAAAAATTAAAATTTTAAATAATGATAAATAAAAACAAAATAAGATAAAAATAAAATGAAATCCATTTTAAAGAAATTTGTTGAAGCTCATTGTTAGCAGCTCTAGTCTTGACTTGCTTAGACTGATGGCTTTTAAAGAGAAATCTCTTTTGACATAAATTCATATTAAGCAGTTACTAAATGCAATGTACTTTTAATCCATTTGTTTGTTAGTACAAAATGAGATTTAATGAAGAAAAATATGTGGTTCATATAAATTTTCGTATAGAGGAAATGTATCGAAATAGTTCGTATTTAAATTCTTGGAATTGAAACGTATATTTAAACTGTTTTACCCAAGGGGAAGATAGTAAAATATTTAAAAACTCGTATGTACTAAAGTGTTGTAAAAGGGTGGTCCAATCAAAACGCACGATGTTTATTGTAAATAAAACAAAAAGTTTTCAGAAAATTATATTAGTATTTTTATTATGATAGAAGGATTAATGATAATTATGTGAAAAAAAATATCGGCCAATGCTGGCTACAGCTTTATTATTTTTATTTTCAATGAATCTTGAGACATAATTGATGTTCAATGTCGTTAATATGCCGAATTAGCTCATCATTTAGCTCCTTGAATTGTTCTCGGCTTATTGACGTGCACTTTTTCTTTTTAATATCCCCAAAGAAAGAAGTCCAACGGTGTCAAATCACATGATCTTGGCGGCCAATTAACATCGATAACACGGCCATTGAATTTCTCGCGCAAAAGAGCCACTGTTTCGGTGGCTGTGGCGCAAGTGGCATCATCCTGTTGGAACCACATATCGTCCAGGTTTATATCCTCAATTTCTGGCTGGAAGATGTTCGTTATCATCTCGCGATAGCGAAAACCATTCACGGTAACTGCTTGGCCGACCTCATTTTTGGAGAAGTACGGCCCGATGACGCTAACAGCCCATAAACCATTCCAAACCGTCACTCTTTGTGAATGCATCGGCTTTTCAACATTTTCTACTCATTTGGACGATTATGCTGACCAAAAAAATCACGAAGTGCACGACTTCAACAATCTTAACGCGCTGCTCAATTGTGTACCTCTCCATGGTTAAATTTGTCAAACGCTGAAACAAACAAAAATCATGGCAAAAAACTTGACGTTAAGGTGTGGCTCACAATCAATATCGTGCATTATGATTGGACCACCCTTTATAAACTTTATTTTAAATTGTTATGCAGTTGGGAAAAATGTAATAAAATTCAATGTAATACTAAAACTTTTTAAACTTTAACACTAAACATAAGAAAATTAAAAAAGAAGTCAATATCATCAAGAATTCATGATCTGGAAGTAGTGAATATGCTCATTATAATGATTAATGATTTTAATATGAGATTGTCGTTGCTTTTTCTGGGTTTGAAAACATATTTAAGGTTTTAAGAGCAAATGACTTCTTGTTAGTATTTTAAATCTTATTCGTTCTATATTATCTGATACATAGCAATGTATATGAAAAGCATACTCATTACATATAATTTTTATTCAAATAATTTTTTTGCTGAACTTGTGAAACGTGTCATGTCAGTACTTCCCCACCTCAGCCGCAACTGATTAGTAAAATAGTAAAGGCACTCTCTTGATATGTATATATTTAATAACTTTTTAGGCTGGCTGTGAGAGGAAACGTTTTTGGGAGCGACTCAGTGAAAAACAACTTCCAAAGAAGTCATGAAAATGTAGATATTTTTTAATGCAGAAAAAAATGCAAACTAAGATCCCTTTCAACGACTTTGACCATCATAAAATTTTCTTGTTAATCGTTTTCACTGATTGCAGAGACCATTATGATCTCTGCGACAATATTTGCTTCGCAAATATACATAAAGTCAAACATAATTTTAGTCAGATTATTGTTATCCATAAAAACTTTAATTTTGCAGGAAACAAACTTTTTTTACACAGTAAACTAGCATAAAAAAAATTAAAATACTTATTTCTGTTTTGAAAACTTTAATATGAGCAAATTGTGTCTAATAGAACACAGTTAGAAAATTTTTTTAATTCCTTTTGCATATAAATATAATTAAATATTCAATAACTTTACGAAGCCAATAAAATATAAATGTTTAATGAATTTATATATTTTTTAAACCCATTTTGTATTACAGAATGAAGCTTTTCTTTAAATTTATATTACGTATCATAATCTCTTTGCCAGACAATGCTTGTACTAGTAAAATATGTATTATATTTTCTAATGCGCAAATAATTGTTTTCTAGTTGTGATAAAAAAATAAATACAAAAAAATATTTACTAACGATATGCAATATTTCAAAAACTAGTGCTATTTGTTTTAATCATACACTAAGACTTGTAAAGACATTTATTTATTTGTTGCAAATAGATAAATAATGAAAACTAAGTCATGAGAAGTGTTGATAAATTGTAAGTTCAATAAATAAATAAAAAAAAAAATAAAAAAAATGAATACAGAATCTTAAGTAATAAATTAAAAAGAATTATTGTAATTCTTAATCTTCAGCTTATATCAGTCTATAAATTTTATATAAATTTTCAAGTAACGGCTGCATTTTTAGTAAGAACGTAAACAAAATACGAGTGTAATTATGAAACAGTATTTCCAGATGACAGGCTTTTATAATATCGCCACATGACAATTATTTATACAGTCGAGCTCGATTGAGAGAAAATGAAAGATTAGTCGAATTATTTTCCGCTTAATACTGCTTTTGCTTAAACGATTTTGCTTAGCGATCATAGGAAGCATGACATACATTGTGAAAATTGTATTGTTTGTTGTTGTCTGAGCTGTGTTTTCTTCAGTACACTTCAGACGAATAATGTCTGAAAATCTCTTATATAAGTAGGTACTTATGCAGGAGCTCACTAATACTATATGAGAATTCCATGAAATTCTTTTCTAACTTGATTCGAAATTGGTGACGCTTTTAATAATTACGAATATTTGTTGGGGAGGTGCCACACCCTCCTCAAGAAATATATAGCGCCCATAACTTTCCTGTAGGTGCAGTCAATAGGTTCACAAAGTTATATCTCAATCAGATAAGCGGTTTGGCATAAGAGCAAACAAATCAATATTATTTTGATATATACGATTTTATTCGATGTGATAGAACACTGTACTGTTTTTTAATATATTTTCTTAAGAATTTATCATTCACTTTTGATTCATATCATGTGAACCATTACGTCTAGAGTGATTGTCACGAACATGTCACGAACATTATTAAATACACGTATTCTGCGAAAAGAATTTCTAAAAAAAATACGAATTTATTGTCGAAATTTATCGGAACTATTTGTAAATGTTGCTCTGGTATGAGACTTTATATGATGAATTGTCAAAACATAAAATAGCGTTTGCCGAAAGAGTTCCCTGTGTCCAAAAAAACATAACCATTTTCTATGAAATGCTATTTAAAATTATTTTTTAAATATTTTCTTATTTAATTTAAAACTTTATTTATATTCTTCCTCTATTTGCTGTTGCTAACAAACGTTTTGCATTCACTGGCAATACATGCGAATATTTGATTTGTGTTCATGCCACATTGTGCCATTTTACGATAATTTTTAAAAATTTTTAAAAGCTGGTTGTTTATAGTATTTCCGATTTTAATTGTCCATCTTTGACTTTACCTCCTTCTCTATCATGTGTCATTTACATGGAGTGGAAGGGTCATTCGCATGAACATTATTTTTGCTTTCAAAATAAAAGATGACTGACTTTTGGAGAATCTTCATAATAATAATACATAAAAAAAATAATAATGAAGGAAAAACGAAAGATAATAAAGTGTTTTTTGTTTCTTTAAGGCCGCTTAAAGTTTTTAGACATTGTTACTAGAGCACTTTGAAACTAAAAGAAAAAAACATAAACAGCAACATCAACTGTTAAAAGTTTCAACAAAAACAACTAGCGCAATGTACTAAATAAACCAGCAACAACAACGGTTCAACAGACTTTATAGAGCTTCATCGTCATCATCATCGCCATCACTATACGTACGTACATTTAAAACATTTAAGAGATGCTGCCCGCCTGGTTTTGTAGCCTTAAACCTGCAACGCATACATATGCAACATATGGATAGATTTGTTGTATGTTATAATAAATCCTTCGCTGACTTGCACGCTCACTTACATACTAACAACTCATTCACTCGCTCACTCAACTCACTTGAAACGACCTTTGAAAATATGTGAAGTTGGCAACGTCAATCTTCTTTCTGCCATTTCTCCTCCTCTCCTTTGGACCACTTTTTTTCTTCAAATATTTCAACGCAATGAATGCATTTGAGAAGAAAAGAAAAAACAAACCATGTAGTCTTTAGTGATATTTTTTTCTGGTGAAACCAGCAGCTGCTGTGGATTGTTGAGGTCTCATCTTCTGGCCGTTTAATTTCTTATTTCTATTTTAACTTACATTTGAAATGTAACGTGTACATAGTAAGTACCACATGTGTCGTATGTCGAGAGTGTGTTCGTTTGAGACGCTTTTAAAACATCTTATATTGGAGGAGTTGGAGTGGCAGCTACATAAGTTGTAGCATAAACTGGTAACACTTATGTAAAGTACTTAAAAAATTTGTTTTTTCTTAAATATACGAGAGTTTTGAAACATTTTTTTTCGCTTTTTAATAATTGCTGTTCCTCATATTTGTTCCCGTTGTTGTCCGATTTTATACTAATATTATTTCTTCCAATACTTTAAGGCAGGGGCAGGAGAACTGATACAAAACTATCGAGCAAAAAATATTGGATGGAAATAATATTTCTATGAATCATTGATTTAAAATGATAAATTTTAAACTCCTAAAAACCACATTCAGTTCTGTCTACTAACTTATGGTGGGTTTCTTTCTGAAAAAGTGTAACATTTTGTTGATAAAATATGGGCTGTATTCATAAAAAAGTCTTGCTATTGAACATTTTCCGTCTTATGAAAAACATCTTTGCATTCAACAACAGATTTTTAGCTATTGACCGTTTTATATTTGTGTATGGGAATTTTTTTAGTTTTTCCTTTTAATATTTTTTGTTAGTGATGCTCAAAACCTGTAATCGATTAATCGGATAGTCAAGTAAAAATAAATGTTAACAACAATTTTACACCCGAAAAGTATGTATGTATTTTAATGTATATATATTTTATAAATTATCGAAAAGAAAATTAAACAGAAATTGTGTTGTGTATTTATTAACTTGGATTGTAATGGATAAGTGAAATATTTTTTACAGATTTTTGCTCTGTTTTAGGTAGTCACGAATGGTATGAGTCACTTGATAATTTTCAAATGTTGTTGCCCAAGTCAATCGATACTATTTACTTACAATGCTCTGTGATAAATTAAGATTTCTGGCCTTATTCAATGTCCAGTGCTGGTTGCTATAAATCCAACCCTGGGAAATTTTAAAATATGTTGAAGCTTCTGCCTTGCATGCGCCACAACTTTTTATAGCAGTGTTGTTTTCATATTCCATTAAGCGAACACGTTTAATAATTTTTCTATTCTACTTCTACTTTCTTGCAGGATAATGTAAATGTTTATTTCTAAATAAAAAATGTGCATTTCTTGAATGTGTCCCAAGAGAGTGAAATTCACGAAATTCATGAAATTCCCAGTAAAAAATGCCTCTCAAAAATGTCATGAAAATGCTGAGATTGTGATTTTAAATTAGTTTAAGTTCGCATGATTTTAGCCTAAGTTTGTAAAGGGCAGATTTTCCCCTCTTCGATGCCTACTCATTTATAGGCTGTCTTTTTTAATATTTTCAACAACGACAATAAAGAAAGCCACTGTTTGGACTGCTGTTTGATCTCTGGTGTGTTGTGGTGGATCCACGTTTCGTCCACGGTTACGTAACGACGCAAAAACTCGTCCATATTGTGCTTGAACACCGCCAAACACGCCCGCGAAGTTCTCACACGATAGCGTTTGTGATATACCTATGGCTTTTACAATTATATCGTAAAATTGATTGATTGTAAACACAGACCGCAACTGATCATCCAGAACGTTCAACATCTTTCTTGCTTGTAGGCCACAACGACATTCACTAAACTACTATTTGACCATTGAAATTGATGGTGCGGAGTTCCCATAGTATTTAGAGAGGTTATCTTTGGTATGAGTGATGATTTTTTTCCGCAAAAAATAATGCTTAATGAGTGCAAGAAATTCACCTTTTCCATTTTCTCCTCAAATCACGCTGTTTTCTGCAAATACAAACTAAATGACGCAACTTCTTCAAATGTTAACAGAAGTAAACTGACAGATGCCTGTGTTTTCCCGAAAATGCAAAAAGTCCGTATCAATACGTCGGGATTATAAAATTGGTGGAGTTTTTTATTCACGGCTGACCAGAGTCCTGTTTGGCACCATGGCAATCAATGGCCCTAAGGACTTGTCTTGTAATGTTCTTGATGAGGATGATTCCGAGCTCGGGTGCAGCTTTGGTTAAAACCCTAATGGTGAGAAGAAAAGTGCTCGGGGCCAGTATATATATTTTTTTGCAGTGGATGCCAGATGCTTCCATGTAAAAGGCAAAGGTTACATGCATGGCTTCAGGTCCTTAGTATAAAAAAAAACATGGCAATGAATTATGCAGCCAACCTGTATGTCAATGCTGGACAGACTTGGTGCTCCCATTGATAGGGTCGCCATGATCTTAATCACAATTCGCAATGTATGCAAAGATTCGGTAAAATCTAAATGTTTCATAAGGGTTTTTATTGTAAAGTTAAAAATACGTTTAATTAACATCAACTTCTGAAGTTAATAAAGCTTGTTTTAGACAAATATATCTTACTACATACACACACACACGCATAAATGCATACGTAGACAGGCGCGCAAAATTTCATGCTGCAAATGCAACATTTTCCAATTGTGCGAATACAATAAAATTTATGCTTGAAAATGAGTGTTATGGGTGAAAATATTAAGAGTTTTTTCTTAAAATTTTCCTTGTCATAATGATGATTTGATCATGGTTGGTAGCCACAGCATCGCTATCAGCCAACCCAGCCATCCATTGGCATTCTCTTTGCGTCTTTAATGTCTTGTTCATAATTTTCTTAAATACCAAAGCGGCTCATACGTACACATCTCTTCTCTACTTCATGCCAAAAGCATCCGCTTTGATCATGGCTGAAATATCAGTTGGTTGACAGCATAAAGTACGATTGGAAACAGCACAAAGAAAGATGGAAACAAATGTGAACGTGTGATTTTAAACCATAATTTTTCTACTTTTGTGCGTTTTTGAGAAAGTATTTCACATTTTAATTTTAATAGTTTTGTGTAAATTGTATGCGAAAGTTTTGCTGCCATTGCCAATTGCTTTTGTTGCACCGAGTTTTGTGTGATATTTTATAAATTGTTTTTCTTTTGTTTTTAATTTTTTTTATTTTAATTTTTGTGTAAGTTGGGGCATTTTATTCAATATTGTTTTTCCAATTGTTTCTGAATAATTGCATCCGTGATTGAGGTCTTATGTTAGAGTTACATTAGGGAAAACTATATGCTTTTCGTTTGCGTAGATTTCTTTACGTTTGGATTATCTTATCATCGTTTGCCTATAGATGGCATCGTTTGCCTATAGAGTGGTAAATAATGGTCGAAATAAATGGATCATGAATGTCATGAAACTAATTTGTGCATGTGCCAATATGTTTATAATTTCAAATATAAATTTGCGCACCAAACTCAATACATTTGCTGGAGTTTCGTTTAATACTTGCAAAAATTTCATTTGCCATGACCGTCATTGTTGCAGTGAAAAGGCGATAGTTTTTGACGCAGAGTAACGAAAGTTTATTTGATGAAAAATTGTTTCAAGGTTAGAGAAATGGAAAGGAGAATTGCATGTGTCTCCCAAAGTGGTTTCAAAATGCGTTTTAAATAAATGCAGGGAAAAGGCATGATTGCGGCATGTTTGCGACAACTGTGTTATGATCCCTGCAATAGTGTACGGCTGTGACAAATAGTTTAAGATTGTTATAAATATTTTAGACATAAAGGGATTTGCTTTATTACTATTGTTAGGCCATTGACATCTTAATTGGAATGATTCCTATACAGATCTTTAATAAAACCTGTTCAGCAATGGCTGCTCACATGATGCGTTTTGGGAGATTTTTATGGCAACTATTGACATTCTTTGATTTTTAATACAATAACCTATAGGAAACTAATGGGTATTCTTAAGGATAGAATAAATTACGAATGCAGGTTTGGAAGCAGATTCAACAGGTTTTTTTCTCACTCAATCCCTGGCTCTAATAGTAGTGGCCAATTTTTTTTAGAATTTTTTCATTTCTTTGTAATTTTAATTTTGGAATTAAGTATTAAATTTATATCCCGACATGTATTAACTGAAAGAAACATCATTCATTTAGGCAATGAAACGTTTTCATCACATGTTCTACTTCATATGAATGAAACTTTTCATTAATACAATGAGCAATTACATTACACACGAGTGCATTGAGTATTGCGTCGTTTTTTCTCACGAGTTCGTCATAGTTTATTGCTGCAATGAAAATCATCATTTCATTGTTTAAACGAATTTATAACACATTTTGTGGAAAAATATAATTGAAAAATTCAAATTAGGTAAATCAATATTTATTTGGTTTTAAATTGTTTTGTTTTTCTTATTTTCTAATCTTTTGGAAAAACAAGACAATATGATCACAAATTTAATGAATATATTTTATTTATATAATCAATACGACATATTGTCCAGGTCACACTCTCCATCAAAATATTCGTTTATAAGTATATTTTTTGAGAGTTTTGTATATTCACCCTTATTCTACTTGGCAACGGCAATAGAAGACAACGCCGTTTTTATTTTTTGTTGCAAATCGGTATTCTAGTTGGCAATATAGCCATTTATCAATTTTTTTTAACATATGTTTGGTATTTTGGAAGCAAAATTGTCGTCGATGTTGTCCCTAATTGCCTTTGATTTTGTTGTCGACATTTTTGGTGTAGTTTTGCGTTGCTGTTATGTTAAATTGATGTTGTCTTAAAATTGCCGACGCCAAATAGAATAAGGGTAATTGTTGTTTGTTTCTGACATTAATTATCTATGAATCAGAAGGAAAACAGATCTAGAATGTGGTGTAAGTCACCTACTCTTTTTGTAAACTGGCACGTGGTCAGTATTTTTTTTTTTTTTTTCAGTAGATTGCTGCGGTAGACAAGTGGGTAGAGTATTAAACTATTAAGCAGAAGTTTGCTGTTTCGAGTCCACTATCGGATAAGTTGTGAATTTTATAATTCCTTATCGCATTGTGGATTTAAAAACAATTATTCAAGTGATGCATTCTTTCTCCAATGCAAATGTAGTTCATTTGGGAAAATAAGTTAAGGAAATTCAAGATTTATATAATTTTTTTTTTTAATTATTTATTTAATAAATGAAACTTTTTCAGAAATGTCATGAAACTTTCTTCGTTGTTTCAATGAAGATTTACATTAACTAACTTTCAGTAATAAATTTCATTATAGCAATGAAGAAATTCATTGTCTGAAACAAGGATTGCCTTTCATTTTTTAGCAATTCTGTTAACTGGTAGTTACCCCCATCTTTTTTAAACTGTATTTAAAAAAGTCTCAAATCTGAATTGAATTGAATTGGTTGCTAAGCTCTTTTACATTGTAGGACAAGATATGTACTTCGTACGTACTCATACGTAAAAATAGGATTTTTCGCTTCTGATTTATTGGCAACATTCTTGCAATTAACATTGATATTATCGAAATCTAATATCTCTTCTTTGTTGCTAATTCATATTTGAATAAAAAAAGAATTAGAAAACCGTTAATTACTATAATTTATTCATTGTTGTTCAACTTAACCTTCAAATGAATATTAAATTAAGCCAAAAACAACAATGTACTCGTTCGTGGATAAAGTTAGTGGTTCGTTGGCTGGCGTTTATCTATTATAATTTGCCCGCAATGGGTGTTAATTAAAGTGTGAGTGTTTGTCGTTTATTTCTAATGTATATTTTTTTTAATAATTAATATAAAGCCAACAACAAATATCTATATGGCACTTAAGAAATATTTGACGTTAAGAAATAATGTATAACTCGATCTGAGAATAGCAAAATATCACTCTGTATGTTTTGTTCACATACTTTTGTTGTTTGTGTCTCGAGTTCTGTGTGCTGCTTGTTGATTCAGCTTCTATTGAAAAAGCTGCAGCACGATGAATGGATACATGATCTTGACTTGGTTTTTAATTTCATTGTATGTAGCTCAAATATCTAAAATACTCACATACATACATACAACATTTTTTCAATGCTAGTTTTTCTTTAAATTGTTCCATTGAGATGAGTTCTTTATTTGAACTCTTCTTCGTTTGTAGATTTTGTGGAGCTGTTTGATGTGGTTTTTAATTTTTTGGCTATTATCATCAATCATTTTGAAGGTGTTTTTTGTTTGTTGCTGTTGTTGTATTTCAGACAATTGATTCAGTTACAGTTTTGTTTTTTGTTTTGCACAATTTAGTTTCGAAAAAAATTTTCTTCAACGTTGTCATCATTTTCAAAATTTGAACTTAAATACAAATAAGCTTTTAAATTGTCTTCTGGCATAATTTATTATTTGTATTTAGTGATTTTCAATGAGTTTTTCTTTCAAATCAATTTCCCGCCTTTTGAATTGATGACAAAAGAAGTTTCTTTAAACATGATTTGCCTTTTGTCAATTCTGCCGGAATTTAAATTAAAAAACTACTCCGATATATTTCGTTTCTCATTATAGGAGTATTAATTGTTTGGACTATGTTGTGTATTTTATGCAATGTGCCGTAGATGGGATGTTTGAACATTATAATTTGTTAATTTTTATTCTCCATTACCCCTTTTGGGACTATTTGGCTTCCACAACGCATTTCCATCTTTTACAAGTTGTTGCAGTTGTTTTCTCATTGTTATTTTTGCCTTGTAGCAGTTGCGTTATCTTGATTAGTGCAAGATAACTTGCCCGATCAGCATATGGTCAGTCCAATTACCGCCAAAAATGATGTCTATTTTAGTCTCATCAGCTGCGCCGTCTGATGCTGTAGTAGCAGTTGCAACTAGTAGGGAACCGATGTTATTACTTAATAGTTCCTTATTCATCGTATAATAATTATGAAAGAATTTCCTCTTCTTCCGATTTGGGCGTATCTCTATTCCTAGATTCTTCTGCCTTCCTTGGCTTAAGACGGATCTCTGAAAAGAATTAAGTTCAAGCTTCTCTAATTTTACCCTCTTGTCAGGTTACAATAGCGTTAAAGAGTCAGCAATTACCAAAGTGACATGCTGCAGGTGGATGAGTTACGTATTCAGCAACATTCCGGACTAGTTGATGATCTTTAACGGCCAAATTACGGCATTCGATATCGATTAAAATTCGATACATTTTGAATAAAAAATTTCAATCGATATTATATGTGGTGGTGATTTGTCTCAAGACTCCTAAACTTTTACCAGGAATCTCTGGGACGAAGCAACTAACAATAATTATTGGGTTGTATGCACATAAAAATCTATTAGAAGTCTAGGATAAACTGTGATAAAAATTAGAGAAGAGAGCAGATTTATTTGTGATTTGAAAGAACATTCAAGATGAATCAATTAGATTTAAGGTGTTTCGCTCTCTGAAAATTGTATAGCGAAGCAGGTTGTATTATTTATGATTGCGATGCGAAGCATGAATGATCGAGGAAAGCACTCATTTACGCATGCGCATTACAAACAATTTTAAAACCTAACGAAATCGAACTTATGCTTAAATAAATACGAGTAAATTGCGTTTACACATTATTTAAACGTTATAATTCCTAAAAAAAATTAAATTGAGAAACTGTGACGACTTGGCCTTATATTGTTTTTGTATATACATGTGTAAAGTAAATACATATATGTATATAAAACAAAACCAATACAAAAAAAAAAATTATTGTAATCAAGTCTGAAGGGCTTTGTTGTGTCATTTCGTTCTGGTTGAAATAGATCAAAGTATGAGTATTTACGCGTTTGTTACTTGTAAAGTTAAAAAACTACGTCGTTTTATGCTTCTGCTAATGATTTTATTTATTTAATGAAAACAGTTAGAAGAGATCTTTAAGCTTGATACACACGATAATTAAATCAATTAAAAAATAATTGTTTATTTCTTTACACATTTTGTGTTGAACTGCAATGTCAATAAATCTTTATTTAGAAACTTTGTTGGGTAGATGTACTCGCATATTTGAAACCAAATGCTCTGCTTGTTTGGTTTTGTTAGAATATAAAATACATTTATCTTCTGATCAAAATTAGATCGTGAGTCTTATTCATTTCAACGTGAGGGTGCTCAAGTTGTAGTCATGGCCATGTTTGAAGGCTGCTAATGAGCATGCGTAACCATTAGAATTGTCATGCGTGAAAAAAGACTTATGCCCAACACAACTCTAACTTGATCTTAAATAAAGAACAATTGAGTTTCTTTAAGCACACAATTACTACAGTCATTGACTAGAACAGAAGACAGGCAACAACAATTCTTAAAATTTTCCATTTAAGCAGACTTAAATGCATTTAACAAAAAGTTCAAAGTTCCATTGTTTAACCACTCACCCTGACGTGATGATCATTTTATCCAAATAAATGATCTTTGCGATCGCTTTGTTAGTGTAAAAAGCGTTACAAATTTATGACACTTTTAATTTTATATAAGTACATACATACTTCTTATTCTTGAACTAGAATAGTAAAAGAATTATTTTTACTACTCATCACCGGCCTGATTCTACTCGTAGACGCTGATTTTCAATTGAATTTTTTAAATATTCCTACATCTTTTATGAACTATTTGTGTCTAAAAATAAAACTATTAGACTAATTTTGTTTCCTCTGGTTCAAAATTTATATTTTCTTTTAGTTTTTCTATGCAAATATGATTTCTTTCAGTCTACGTCTTGTGTTTGTTTGTTCATTGCAAAATTTATTAGAATCTTAAGATCAAGTACGAGTATTTCCCCTCTGCAAAAAATGGATATTTATTGCCTTTTGCATGACAGCCAGCTCAAATCGCTTTTAGTTTCACTTAACATTCTTAAATAAAAGTGACATTAAAATGTTTAAGATTAAGAAAGATTTAAAAACATATAAAAGTTTCCTCAGCTACAATACGAGGTGTGTTTGAAATGCCAGGTGAATTTTTGTGTTTCAACTCTCTTTTTTTCTTTCTTGTTATGGGCCAAGAAGTGTTTATTAGTACATTCGGCATTTTTCTGCTGTTGAGCGGATAAAGATAAAAACGAACTACTTTATTTGCATATAATTTTGTATACAAAATGAAATTATATGCTCCAAAACACTAGAAATGTTGAAAGTGGTAAATGATACATCTGCTATGAATTAAAAAATTATGGGCGGTACTAACATTTCTCAGGCGGCCGAGTAGATGCCAATCACGAAATTCGCCTTGGACACCCCTGGAATAAAACGTTACAG
This sequence comes from Germaria angustata, assembly GCA_963681545.1. Lineage (NCBI taxonomy): Eukaryota > Metazoa > Arthropoda > Insecta > Diptera > Tachinidae > Germaria > Germaria angustata. The sequence goes on along the minus strand of OY813001.1, from coordinate 49,781,800 downwards.
GAGTGAAGAAAATGGTATCGGTGAGCAATTGTAAAATAATCATTACAGAAGTTGTTGATGACGTTAGCATTTCATTTGGTTCGTGCCATTCAAATTTTTGGAATAATTTTTTTGTCATCAATCGTCATCAATCAGCAAACTTTGTTCCGAAACTGGTTAATATTTATTTATTTATTTATTTGTATGATGATTCTGATTCGCTCAAAAATGTGCAGCCTATTTCACCACCCTCCTCCGGGATTCACGTACATCTTGTTTTGGTATCTTGGTGCCTTGTCTTCTGGTGTACGTCCGGAGCTTTGATTATTGCTGATAACCCCTAAAAGCTTTTGTGCTACCAATACCTCGGGCTGCACGCGTCGTAAAAATTGTGGGAGTGGAACGCCCCCATTTTTTATTTTGTATTTTAAATCACGGCTGATCAGAGACTTTACTGGTGCCACGGGAACTAGTCGTCCCTAGGATTGTCCTAGACTAGTTATTGGTTATTCAGAGATTGCGTGGTGGCTGGGTTGAAACAGAAATCGCGGAAAGAAGTTTTTTTAGTTACATGTCGGAGTTTGATTCAGCGCTAGTGAATCAGTTAGACCTCTACGTGATTTTGCAAAACAACAGTAGACGCTGCTCAAAGCGATGGCGGTTAGATAGCTCCATTTTCTTAGCAAAGGAATTGTTCACGGTCTGTGTTGTCATGTAAAAAAATTACAATCTGTGCGCAATCACGACCGTATACGGGAACGTGGTGGACGTATTGAGTGGATTAGTTCGAAAGGCAGGTTTCCAAGTAAATCTGGTGCATCCACCTCTTTTTTCTGGCATCAACGAGCTCAAAGCTAGACCCAAAATATTTTATCAGCAGTGTTTGAATTATTGGTTAAAAGGCCTGAGGGTAAATATTTTGAAGGAAACAACATGAATTTGAATTAATAAATAAAGCTGTTTTTGGTGATAATGCCAACTTATCAGTAGACTTCAATCATTAGGCTTCAAAAGCTTACAATCTTGTATGCGGAGATAATCCTAAATAATTTTGATAAATTTTTAATTTCACACCTCGTATATATCTCTTTGGAGGGCATTTTCATAAAAGTTCCTTTTGGAAGGTCCTTTTTTTGAAAGTATTTCAATAAAAACACTTCTTAGGTGAACTTCAGTGTTCCATTGAAACTTAATTCCATAAAGAACTTATAAAAGCTACTTTTCTTAAATGAACTTTTTTGAATTGTACTTTTTTAAAATGCATTTATTTAATACGAGTATATACTTCCTTAAAAAGTACTCTTTTAAAATCTACTTTTAAAGGTATTTTATAAGATGTGCTTTTGTGACAGGTACCTCTATCGAAGGCACTTTCATAAAAGTACTTTTTCGGAAGGCACTTAAAAAAACGTATAAAAGTTGCCTTATTTATTGGTAAAAGTTACTTTTCTTAAATTAACTCGTTTAAACGTTGCTATCATAAAAGGTACTTATTTAACATCTACTTTTTTTAAGGGTAATTTATAAATGGTGCTTCTTTAAAAATGCTTTATAAAAAGTACTTCGTTAAGCGGTACTTTTTTCAGCTACCTTTTAAAGCTGTACTTTTTTACAGGTATCTTTTTAAGCGGTACTTTTTACATATAACTTTTTACAGGTACCTTTTTTAAGCGGTACTTTTTACAGATAGTTTTTTACAGGTACCTTTTTAAGCGATACTTTTTACAGGTACTTTTTTAAGCGGTACTTTTTACATATAACTTTTTACAGGTACCTTTTTTAAGTTTTACTTTTTACAGATGGTTTTTTACAGGTACCTTTTTAAGCGATACTTTTTACAGGTACCTTTTTAAGCGGTACCTTTTACATATAACTTTTTTCAGGTACCCTTTTTAAGCGGTACTTTTTACAGATGGTTTTTTACAGGTACTTTTTTAAGCGATACTTTTTACAGGTACCTTTTTAAGCGGTACTTTTTATATGTACCTTTTTAAGCGGTACTTTTTACAGGTACCTTTTTAATCGGTACTTTTTACAGGTAAATTTTTAAGCGCTACTTTTTTACAGGTACCTTTTTAAACGGTACTCTTTTTACAAGCACCTTTTTAAGACGTTAACAAGTTTTCATTTGGGGCTAGTTTAAACCCATGTACCGACTAGGGCACTTTTACAAATTTCGCTCAATTTAGGCTGAGCTTAGGTTTTGTTTTCTTTTCTATTCAAATCTCTGATTAAAATTATTCGTTGTAATATTATAAATATTATTGATATCTATTGCATTTATTTTATTTAAATATTTTATTGTTGGAACGAAATATGAAGAGAAAGTTATTTTTATCTCCTTAAATTTCATATACTCGTTCTCTGTGTTTTGGTTTGGAGAAGAAATAATTTATGATATTTTCCTGCTTTTTTAATAAAAACTTAATAAATATAAGTATAACTGAAAGCTTTTAAATAAAATAATAGACATGAAGACGGACGGGCGCATAAACAATTGTTGTTTACTTTCATTGAGCCAGTCATAACATTTAATGGTCACTTTTTGATAGTCACTGTCAAGTTTAATGGTGTTCCACTATAGTGGACAACTCTTTGCTATCTTTTATGGCTGCCTGAGTGATTATTTTTATGAAAAAAAAAATTGGAGTTTTGTCATTTATATTTTATTGTTCTAGGAAGTTATTAAAATTGTTAAATCAAATGAAATTGTTTCAACACATTTTAATAAAAATTTAAATTTTTTGCGTGTTCTGATCTCAATTATTTTCTAGGGAAAAGTTTTTTTTTTATTAAAATTACATTTTATATAGAATAAGAATTTCCCAATCAAATAATAAAAAAGGTCTTTCTAAAGAAAACTTCCTTTCCTTTTGTTATAGTCTTGAATAAATATTTGAAAATAATGGGAAAAAACGTTTCTTGGATATTTAAACAACAACATTTCGCAACCAATTTAGTTAAAATAATAGACGTCAATAGATAAACGACAGCCTGATGATGCATATTCCAGCAGTCGGCATACATTTTGGTCATGAACTAATTTTCAGAGAACTAGAAATAAAGATTAACAGCTGTTAAAAAAAAAAATAAACAAACGACACAAGACAGCAACAATAATATGTAACATCGTGGCATAAGTGTCACAGTATCATTTACGCGGCTGTCGCTTAAATCTAATAGTGTCGAATTTTAGCTTTCAAATGCGCAATTTTTCTTGTATTTTTCGACGTCTTCATACGAGCTTGAAATTGATCATAATAAATAAAGTATTGATGAAATTGCACAAACAATTCCATTTCTCGACTATTTCTTTTAATTGAAACCAAATGAGTATCCGCAATAATAATTGTTTCTAATTGTGGCACTAGAAAATCTTAGTAGTCGCATTTTCGTAATGTAGATTATGATAAAAAAGTTTTACTGCTCATAATTATATTTCGGTAATGGATTGCGGACTATCATCCTTATAAACCCATAGGAGCGCATATTCTTAATATTAGCATTGTCATTGTATCATTAAATTATGGCTAATTTCTAGAATTGAATGCTTCTAATAAATGTATGTATATTTCCATAATATTCCAATTAATTTAATTCTCTTTCGTAACTTATTAAACTGTAAAATGCCTTTTTTGCAGTTTTTTTTCATGATATTCTCTAAATCCGTTGTTCAAAACAAAAATTCTCATTTAGTTTTTGATAATAATTATATAAGTTCAAGTTATGTCTATCGAAACTTTTACTTATTTTGAATATACAGCTCTGAAACCTCTAATGTTATCACTTTCGCCCAATTGCAATGCATATACTAATTTTTATTTATTTTTTTTATTATCAAATAATTTTCACATGCAAAATTTAAATATTAATAAAAAATATATCACCACACCTGTACTGATTAAAAATTTTCAGGCAGTTCTTAAATCAGGGGCGTTTTAGATTTCAAACGGCTTTGTCTGCTTAAAACTAGCACTAGTTCGATTTTGAAGATTTTCTGCTGTTTTTAAAATGTCTTTAATGTCAATTATTACCTTTTAAAACGAAATAGTTTTATGTAGATTTATATTTATATATATTTTTTTTAAATATTTAATAGCTGACGCAAAAGTAAAGTCATAATTTGAACTGGCTGCCATTTTGTTATAAAGAAAAAGAAGTTCCCTATATATCTCCATTATAAATGTCAAATTTGAACTTTACTTTTTGCGCCAGGCTGTATTTATTTATTTATATGTTTGCTGGAAATAATATCTACATGGATTTATAATAAAAATTAATTTTATGAAAACTGCGGGATGTTGCCCCAATAATTATTCAAGTCATATTTTTCTGAATAATATTTAAGAGTTTGATTTAAGTCCTCCATAAAAATTCGAAACAGTGTATAATCAAGTCAGATTTTTTCAAAAGAACAATTTTCAACGGCTGATCCTTGCAGAAGGATCAACCAAGGAAACAAATGCTATCGCCATTTAATTTTCCCTCTTCCCGCTGTTGCGAAATGCTATAGTGAATCGGCATAGAAAATCTGGAAAGCGAAGAACTACGAAAAAAAATTTTAGTGCCACATTTTAACCCTCTAACTCTTCGAGATATGGGTCATTTTGTGTCCTCTCTTAAAAAGGGGAAAAATGTGCTTAAACAACGATGAAGCGGGCAAAAATGCTACATAAAATTATTGCAAAATTCTACATCATTGAACGCTGGAAATTAACTTGGATGCCAGAAATAAGTTGAAACTTAACGCCTGTTATTCTGTTTAAAATTCCATGCGAAATGTTGTCGGAATCCACATGAAAAACTTTTCGTCTGAAATACGAGTAGTTACAAAATAATGTTTCGGCGGCTATAATCCGTTCATATTTAAAACACAATACTCAATATATTTCATTCGAAATTAAAATTTTTAAAAATTTTCTTTTATACGTAAAACAATGTTGCATACTCAACTTCTCATATACTAAATCGCCAAACGGATATTACATGTTGCATGTAAAATTTTTCAATTGAAATAAATATGGTTGAACATTTTTCATAAATTTCAACATAGTACTAGGCTTAAGCGTTAATTTCATACTTCACAAAAAAATTACTGATTATAATAATTATAAGAGATCTTAAAAATAATAATCTTTGGGAAGCATTATAGAAGACCAGAATATAAATAGAAAAAAATTTAATGATTATCAAAAATACTTGTCACTTATAAATCTATTTGGAAAGCATTTTTTTTTTGCTTAATTATAATATTTTTCAACAGCTATTTCACTGTTTAGCACGAAGGAATTTTTAATAAAGAAAATATTGGTGCCTCCATAATCTAATGGATAGTGTAGTACTGTATACCATATTTGCGGAGGTTGTGGGTTCAATTCTTATCTAAGAATAATATCTGCTTCACTATAAACGAACAAATGTCTTTACTATAATGATCGTTGACCCAAAGTAATAAATAAATATGTGTGTGTTCATAGGTTTGTATGTAATTACCGGACACGTCTATGTTTCGTCCATCACACATTTCGTCGTGCAATGAAAGTATTAAAAACAAAAATCTTTTCAACGCTAAACTTTACGAATCAGCAAGACATTTATTTCGTGCGACTTGAAATATTTTATGTATTTTTTTTAAACAAATATATATTTTTCCGTTCATTACATACTGACCAATCAGATAAGCTTTGTTTTAACATACATATGTACATATATACAAGGTGGCGCAAGGTATTTCCGTAATTAGAATTGGCTGTCATTTTTGCATAGATATAAACACGTTTATTGATGATAAACACGCTGTATTGGGATTCGATCATTGTTGGTTTTAATAGGACGGAGCAACCGCTCACACAGCTCAAGCAACAATGGAGACTTTGGGACATCAATTTCAGTAATCTCCCATTTTGAAGATCTCAGTTGGCCATCCAGATCATCAGATCTAACAGCATCAGACTTCTTTTGCCGCTTTTTAAAATCTAGTTTTGAACACAACAAAACACGAACCTTGCAAGTCTTGAAAGATAATATTGAAGAAGAAATCGCCAATTTGTAGCCAGCAGCAATTCAAAATATCGTAAAACAAGCGCAATTGTGCATCAAGTCGGAAGGTAGCCATTTGACTATTTACTCTTTCAAATAAATTTTTTTATGAAAACAGCTCTTTCTTTTCATTTATAGCAAAATGGCAGTTACTTTTGCACCACCTTGTATATATTCTAAAGAAGTCATTGATTCTCCAATACTTTTGCAAAGAAGGTACTTTTTCACACTCTGTTTTCGCCATTCTTTTCTAGTGTATTTCAACCGGTCTTTTTTTTACTATAAAAATCGCCTTTTGAAAATGTTGCCAATTTGTAGCCATTCATTAATTGAGAATCTTTATTGGCTTGTTTCCCCAGTCGGCGGTACATTATTGTGCAGCAAAGTGTCATTTATTGCATTCCTTGGCAAACAATGTTGCTAATTAGATTTGAACATTAAGCAACCAGCCATTAATGGACTTCAGTTGCCATATGAGAGCAACATACGTGTATAATGCTAAAGGTAGGAATTTTTTAGGGAAACATTCTTGAAGATAATCATCATTATGTTCATTGATAAAGAGTTTTTGCAACATTGTACTCGTGGAGAAATAAAAATTCTTAATAGATTTATTTCTTTCATAGGCAAGCTTGAAAAAATACGAAATTTTTTAAATAATTCTTTTTAAATTACCGTGGGTTAAAATGTGTCAACAATTTAAATTAACCCTTAATATGTTTTTGTCTCTATTTAAAAATGTAATGATTTCAATTGCTTATTAAGGGTCAGTTTTTTGGTTTAAGATCAGAGATTAATTTAACTTTAATCCACGTATTTACCGTTACTTTCTATTTGTAAGCGGCCATTGTTAGAGGTTTAATTTTAAATCGAAACTGTCACATACATACACGTGCATATTTATGAACAGCTGTTGAAATAATGTAATTTTCTGATCACATATTTCAACAGCTGTTCAAGAAAATGAAATAAATATTAATTGTTAGTTGAATAATGTTAGTGATGAAGAAGATTTTAGCGATTCTTTCCATTTTGGTAATCATTTATGGTTTTTCAGTACTTCTTTTCTTCTTCTGTAAAACAAAACTTCTAAAATAAAAAAAATTTGGAACATAAGTCCACAAATTTCGGAGTTATGTTATAATCATTATATAATTATATAATTAAATTGTTTAAAAAATAAAAGACCTTAAGCTTAAAAATTAAAAACAAAAACAAATTAATAAATATTTATGTTAGTTATATTATGTTTTTATGACAATAAAAATGGAAAGTTTTTGATTTCATATTTCCCGACGTTTCGTGAATGTTTTTTTTTCACTTTATCCAGGGACTCGTAATTAAGGGTTATAATGTTGAATTAGAAAGTTTTTTTATTTTCTTTATAAAACTAATAATTTCTCTTTTTTAACATAATTAAGATTAAACCTGGCCAAGAACAAAAACAACACACAAAAAAATAAAAAATAAAATTGAAAATCGGTTCACAAATTATAAAGTGCACAAACATTGAAAAATACGCAGGAATCGGTAACCTCCCCCTTTTTTTGAAGTCGGTTAAAATTTAACCAAATTAAAAATATTACAAAAAAGATCTTTAATCAGCTCTATTAAATAATAAATTAAATGGACGGTAATAACGTTGGTTACATTTGGTTAGTAAATTGTTCATATCGCTTCTTTAGTGGAAATTATAAACCCCAAATTTTTAAGTTGCTGAGGAAAAAGTGTTCCTCAATATCCTTTACATGTAGAAAAAAAAGCTCGGAATTATATCTGGAGTTATGACCCGAATTGTGGTAATGAAAACTAACATTTTGGAAACCTCTTAAAGGGGACATACAAAGTTACAGTGGGCTAATGCGAGTCTAATGAAAACAAAAGTATTTGTAATTTACTCTATAATTTTTTTTCCTATCTACGGCAATGAACTAATTTTTTTTTAAGAAATAGCATCATAAAACTTATGTATTAATAGAATCTAATCTTTTAATCGCAATCAATATTATTAATATACTTCTATTAAAAAATTTATTCATAAACTCTATTATAAAAACAATTATAGTCACAGAAAAAATTTAAATTAATAATTATTTTATTAATGCAATAGTACAAAAATTCCATGTTAAGCTGTCATAATAACAGCATTGTTTAAATATTATTTACTGCAGTTTTTGTCGGCATTTGAAAGGGGAAAATATCTAAACCCGACTTTATATGACTTTATATAGTTGGAGGAGCTTGCTTGGCATTATATTATTGAAATCAAAGCGGATAAATTGTGGGGGAGTTTCAGTTTGTTCTGAATCGTGAGCGCTTTAGATAAAAGTTTTCGAAAAAGTTTATCATGCGGTCGTTTTAAAATAAACGCTGTAATTGTTTCATCATGAAACTATTAATTTTGATTTCAATATTTATTATATAAAATTATTGTTAATAAATAAATCATTATGTTTGGCTATTTTATTTAGCAGTTTTTATTTCTAAATAAAAAATGTAAATGTTTAAATATTCTCATCATTTGATGGGCATTGCAAATTTATTGACAAAATGTTCCAGAAAAGTGGCGCCGTTACAATTGCAAAAAAAATATATATTTAAACGCCGACGCCTTTAATTTATTTTATTATTTTTGTTTTAAGTAACCCAGTGAAGTTTTCATAAGCTTAAATGTACATACATGAATGCCACAAGCCATTAGTAAGGAAATATGTTTCCCCATAAAATTTCCAAATATAGAGTGATTTTTTTTGTTGTTATTTGTTGTTCAGTGCACATTTTTTTTCAATTTAAAAAAAAACTCGTAATATGTGGCAAATCCAAAATTGCTCAGTAAGGTTTGCATTTCACCACAAAGAGATGAACAAACAAACAATACTTGAAAATCATTAAATTTTGCAAATTTTGTGTGAGAAATGTATTTCGCAAAATTGTTTTCTTTAGCGGTGAAGCTCATTTTTGGCTCAATGGGTACGTCAACAAACAGAATAACCGAATTTGGTGTAAAGATTAGCCAGAGGCAGTTACCAATGCAACTTGAAAGATGCACTATTTGCTGCGCTTTGTGGGCCGGCAACATCATTGGACCGTTCTTCTTCAAAAACAATGAAAAACGTAACGATACAGTCAATGGGGTCTGATGCCGTGCGATGCTTGCAGACTTGTTTTGCCCAAAATGGAAGAATTTTACTTGGTTGGCATGTGGTTTCAGCAAGATGGTGCCACATACCACACGGCACGCGATACCATACATCTATTGAGAAGCGAGTTTGGTGAGCAATTAATCTCACGTTTTACAGCAGTCCATTTGGCTGATTCAGCTCCTCTAGGCTATACGTGATACGCGAAGTCTTTCGTGAACAGAGACGAGCCAGCCGTAATTTCAGCCCGTATGCGAAAATTGGAGCTCAAGCATGGACTATCTACGGGGTAGCCATGGGCAACACTTACATAAATGAAATAATATTAAAAAAGTAAAATTCATTTATCGCCTTAAATAAATATTTTTATTCGCTTTTGGAAATTGTCTGTTTTTTTAATTTTAATAACCCGAACGATTAAAAAAATTACACTTTTGTTTATTTCAATATATCGAAGCAAATTGTATTGCAAAATATTCTACCGATTATTGGTGTAATTCAAACAAATTAATAGAACAGCAGAGTTACGACTAAAATTTAATTTTTAAAATTAAGCATATATGGTAGTTGGGCATATCCTTTAACATATTGAAATGAAATCGACATGAGAGCTCAACTACAAAGTTCTATAAATGCTCACTAACTTTTGTTCTATTCTGAATATTGTTGTAGCTTAAATAAAATTTTCTTAAATAAGAGGACATATGGTCCTACACCAAACGAAATAAAATTTACCACAGAGCTTAAGTCTGCAATTTTATATAATAATGTAATGCTTTCAAATCATTAATTTTAAAATCAAGGATATATGGGATAGACATTTTCTTCGAAGGATTGAAAAAAGATTAACTAGAGACCGTAACTGAGCGCTTCTAAAAATAGGCGAATGTTTTAGCTGCTTACTGACCATAATTAAGCTAAAAGCGAGATAGACATGTCCTTCTAACGAAAGAAATTTATCGTAAAATTTTGTAAATATAAATAAATTGCTGCATTTTGATCATAATTGCAGCTGAAATTTTTTCAAGTAAAGGATAGATACATTTCAAGCATGTCCTTGAAGTGACTGAATAGAAATTTTCTGTAGTGGTTAAATCTGCAGTTCAAGAAAAGGTTAAAATAATCTGACTTATGGGTAGAAGCAGGTATCCCTATCTTCCGATTTCTACGGTATCAGTGTAATGTACTACAGGCTGGGATATTGGCCATAAAAGTAGCAGTTTACTGGGTTATGCACCATAGGATCTACCGCAAGGATATCCGAATATATACTGACAGCAATATCAGTCTCTAAAAGAGGTGGCGACACGTTAATACTTGGAGCTAATCTGTGTACAACGGCACGGAAATGTGCGTCCAGCTATATTTTTGCGAATTAGCTGCCAAGACTGGAGCCCAATTAACGAATCCGTATATGAATAAACTAGTCGGCCTCCCGATTGTTACGAGGCCATATGCGCGATCTCTAATCTAATCTGGACTCGATATAACTGAAGAAGATATGCAGTCCTTGGAGAAGCTCAAGCATATAGTTGTCTTTGCTATGAGATTGAATTTCCATTTTACCGATTTTTATAGAAGTTGTTAAAAATGGCGAGGAGAACATGGAGCACCTATTCTGCCAATATCCTGCACTTTCGGAGGCAGCCCATTGCTAAAAAAATCCAGCTGAAATATGGAATTGCGGCATCAAAGAAATAAACTCGTCTATCGAACGAAGGAACTTAGACCAGAGTGAGTTTATTCTTCTTTATTTTATTCTCTTTCTCTTCAGGCGATGCAAAGGAACCGACTAGGGCCCAAGTCTTGATATCTGCCGAAGAAACTTAAAACAATGTAGTATTAAACTGTTTTCTACTGTTCTCTCTCTTGTCAGCCTACTGTTCAGATTTAAGATCTTACGAGCGAACGTGGTCAGACTGATTTATTCCTCATTTCTTTTATTCTCCCTTTCTTCAGGCAACATAAAGGTGCCAACTAGGGCCCATGTGGGCAAGTCAAGTCAAGTCTTAAGTTGTGACAATCTTTATGCAACTACTTCTTAGACAGCATCTTAGAAGTCAAATTTAAATATTCGTATGTGTATGTCTTATTGATTGGCGTGTTCAATAAAAGCTGTTTATTTTTGGCGTTTGATCATTTATTATTTGGGAAGGATTTTACGAAATACTCTCATGTCTGTTTAAAGATTTAAATCTAAATTTAATCTTTCATATTTTGCTGGGTTACCTGTTGGAAGACACACTCCTCATTTGATAAATACCAAAGACCTTCTTAACGTCATAAACATTGCTATTAATAGTAGTTGAACTAAAAATAAACTAGTCGAATGTGCAGGCTCAATTTACCCATGATTAGTACATAAATCCAGAACTTCAATAAATAAAAAAAGAAGAAATAAAGCCTTTAAGGCTTTTCTCTATTTTCTTATCTCTCCCCATTTCATTTACATGAATACATTTACATTTTGGAAGACATGAACAGAACGGGAAATAATTTTTCAATATAATCGTATTGTATGATTGACATGGGAATATTGTGGGGAAGATAAAAGTTTCATTTAAAATAGACAGTTTAAAATTAAGTGCATTAAACATGTGTATGCATTTTATTTCCTTACTTTAATTTAAAGCGAACCTTTTAAGTAATAAATAAAAATACTGCTTTTTGGTAATACAGTCTAATCTCTCATCTGATTTGTGGCTATAGCGGCGTGAATGAAGGTAATCGGCAAAGGCTATTGCAGTGAATAACTAAATAGCACATAGTAAAGAGGATAGTATATGTTATTATTATTAAGTCTAAACCACTACGACCTGTTCGACCCTATGGTTTACTAAGACGAATTTAGGTTACGAATAAAGTCACGTCTATCTGTGCTATCTATGCTATCTCATAGCATATACTACCCAGGGGTCCAGTGTATACTTTCTGAGGTGCCTGACTTTTTCTTTTTTATTTCATATGGAATATGCAGCCGTTTCACTCCCAGATTCGCTCTTTTCAATTTCATTTGGCTCAAAAAAGGCTAAACAATCAGTGTCTTAGCAACATAGCTTTGTGAGGTGCTAGCAAGGCTTTAATTTTATTAATGTGCCAAGTTCAATAAGGGAGGAATCAGAAGCTCTTGATGTTCTTGACATGAGAGTCTAGCGTGATGTTCGGTGGACTGAGCACATATTTATTCCATGACGCTAAATAAGCATTAAAGTACCGCAGTATAAGCAACAATTCACTAATTCAATCTCTTTGCTATTTATATCACCTATATCCGCCCGAAAATGAGCAACAACTCTCATGTGCCGTTGCTCCAAAGTCTATTTTGAAGTTACTGGAGTTGCAAAAGAAGGCGAGAGTCTCAGCGATCAGACACTATTGTAGACAACTCTATTGACTCACTGGACCATCGCGACAATGTGGGGCATGTGTTTCGTTGTTTTGTCTTTACTTCATTTGAATTTTGCTCTAATGAAATTAGATTGTTCTCGAAACCCAACCCGGTTCTTTTAACAAACTACACGTTCTTCAGTGATAGTGCATCCATTCATGATCGATGTGTCGCGATGAATCGCGCTACGCATTATAAAGAGAATTCGTTCTTTAGTTGGACTAATCTCCCTGCAGAGGTCTTTTCTGTAATTTTCAGCGTGCCGAGGTTCAATTGGAATGTACTTATACTTTATTCCATTTATCCCTCTCTTGTCATAACTCCTGATCCTATTTCAGACGAAAGTAGGTATAGCTCCTTGCAAAACACCTGTGTCAACAACTTCCTGATTGGTATCATCGTGTCATACTACTGATACATGGTTCGTCCAGTAGTTGTCTTCGAAAGACCAAATTCTCTACGGAGGTGCCTTGCATACTAACTGCACTCCTGTAGTCCTCTTGCCAAAAACTTTAATAATTTCATCATCTAATGTTTGCTAGACATATACTTGTGCTGTTATTTCTGACTGTAGCATGCTTCCAATATCGGTTCAATAAGTAACGAAAGTAAAATTTTTGGGAATTTTTAGTCGATATCTTTAAATAAATTGTGTTTAGTGGTGCAACATTTGCACAATTTTGGGGGATCTCAAAACTCACAAAACTCGGTAAGGACAACGTCTCTTGTATTTATGTATATACCAGTGCCTTGCAAACACGTTTTACTTATCAGAGATTTGTCAAATTTTTGCAGCATCCTTGCACTGGCCAAAGTTCTCTACGGGTGATATAAAACCTCTAGGAGCTCTGCTTGCTTCCCATATAAGTCTGCACGCTATATATGTATGTTAAATTCACTAACTCATGAACATATTTCCTAATTGTTTTTTTTTTTTTTTTTGTTAATTCACAAGGCTAACTTCACACACTAATTTTAACCTTTTCTTTTAACCTCAAAGCCAAGATCTTTACAATAAAATAAGTAATTTTTATTACTTGAAATAATTATACAGGAAATGTTTAAAGTTTAAGGTTTGCATGACTAATTATTAAATGATTTTAAGTTGAAACAATTAATCTCATTTTTAACATCTTGACTTGTTTTTGCAAATCCTCCTTTAGACAAATGAAACAAAAAAAAAATAATAAAACGTTTGTCTGTTACCACGCTAGACTTATTATTTTTTTATTTGATATTATTATTATTTTTTTAATAAAATGGCTTATCTAATTTAAGCAAATCTTTGCATTTTCCATGATACTCTAAAAGCTATTGCGTGTTTTTAATATGTTTCAATACCATTAATCATCATAATTTGCTTGAACAGTGACAATTTGCAATGAACAGCAATTATGGGTAAGAAGATCTCCCACGCCTTTAAATAAAAATAATTAATATTTTAAAATTATTACTTTGTTTTATTCCTAATAAAATGTTCTACCATTATTATTAAATTAATTAAAAATAAAGAAAATTATCTTGAACTTGGCATAACACAGCGAACGAATGGCAGAGTTCAGATGATGTATTCTTATCGATCTGTGACTTCGAAAAGCCACCACAAGAAAATATTTAGTGAAGTGTGATAAAAGTGTCTTTAAATTTTGCATGCAGAATGTAACCAATTGCAGAGCTTGAAATATTTTGTTTAAATGGGGAGCGGTTTCAAGATCAGATTTGTTGGTCTAAATTGAGGAACAACCAATAAAATAATGCGATTCTAGCCATTCTGGGGTTGTCAATACACTACTCCCAAATAGAATTCTTTTTTTTTATTATTTGAACACAAAATTATGTAAATCATATATTTTTTTTAAATTTATTTAAATCCTACAGAGACATTTGTAAATTTAAATGCAAGAATTCGTAATAATTTTTTTGTGAAAAAAATAAAATAAAATTTTTCAATAAATATATTTGGGTGTTTCACAAGGTATGCTATCAGTTACATTATTGTAATTTCATAGAAAATTTTCACGCTTAATATTGCAAAAAAATATTGAATCTTTTCAAACAGCTTAAATTACATTGACGATTTGGCTTAGATTAGTTTAGATTCAACACGTTGCCTTTCGCCCTCTTGGGTGCATAATTTGGTCCATTTGTGATACCCGAAAAAGAAAGGGAATGGAAAATTGGAAACAGGACTAGTAAAGAAAATAGAAAGCAGCAAATATCCAGAGTTTACACAGGGATCTAACCTGCAACCCTCCGACTACTTATCTAGTACTAGCCACTTGTCCAGGAGGGTATCCTGACGATTTGGCTAAGCGGCCAATGAAATATCATATAAACAGCTGAAGTCGCAACAAATTAAAAAAAATCCAAGCAACTATTTTTAAAAACAAAAACAAAAACAAAACAATAATTATTATTATGATTGTCGACGTCGACGTCAAACCAAGTCGACATCAATATATTGGCAAATGTGGGATCGTTATCGAGAACTATTAAATATTATTGATAGGATATTGCTACTACTATGGCTTATAAAATTACAATTGGCCATCAATATTACTTAATAATTGCCTACAAGGAGTTCAGAACTGCTTTCTTTTTTTTACTGATATCATACGTTGTGAATTCCCCATTATTTAATAAAATTTTCAGTAAACGTATCCATGTATCCATGTCCAATTATCTACACGAATCTGAGGAAGTTCAGCAACTTCCTTAAATTGCTTATACATGAGATGAATATTGTTTTAACTCATAATAATAAACAAAACCAAAATAATTTCGTTGAAATTTCTAATAAGAAAAGGCCAGAGAAGAGCTATGAAACTCAACACAAAAACGAATATTAATTAGAATATTTTATTGCTTTCGTAAATTTTCTAGCTTTTCGTCTAGTTATTTAGAGTAGTGCTTTAGACAGTCAGTCTAATGCACGGTTTACATAATCAAGGCAGTTAGAAGAAAAGCACTCAGTTTGTTGCATGATTCCTATAAAAATTTTAAGACGAGTTGACCGTCTGAGTTGTGAGAACAACTCTTTAATCATTCGATTTGAGTTTCCTGATTTTTGCGATTTTCTCAGTATTAGTTGTTTATTTATGTATTTTGCCTTTCAATAAATATTTGCCTTCGCTAGCAATTCCTTTTAATTCTCCAGCATGCAGCTGAGACTTTTAAAAAGCATCAATACGAGTATAAACATTTCATCACTTTTCATGATCTGTGGCAAATTTAAAAAAAGTCTAAAGAAAAAAACGCGTCAAATGAACTAGAGAAGAATACCCGTCACTACGCGAGTCGCCTTTCAACATAAAATGCATTCATATTCATAACTTTATACATTCATAAATTCATCATAATAATGCTAAAATGGGAATAGAAATCTTTACACACATTCAGCTGAAAGAAAATGGAATGAAAATGATCTTGCAAAGAACGAACGAAGAAGAATTAACATTTGTAACTTCTTACATTACATTAATTCTCTCGTAACTGTTTCTCGAGAATAAAAGGAAAAATAATTTTATAAATATTTTATGCTTTTTTTCTATTATTTTTCTTCTTTGATTTTTGAGAATAAAAACTTCAGGGTGTGTTAGACTTTGTTGTACTGTAATCAAATAGACGTAATTTTTAAATGTTTTAGTTGGAAATTGTCCTAAGATAAGCATGACCATCCAGTACGCCCTATAAAATGTTTGATTTTCTTCGTAGCAGATATCCTGGGGTGCCTTTTTCAGAAAATTCAAATTATTTGAAAAAATTTTTAATTTTTAAAATATTTTCTTTGCATTTGTTTGTATGTATTTAAATTTTTTAAATAATGTAATTTTTTAATGTTTTCTTTTTTTAAATGTTTTCTTTTTCATTATTTGTATTTAATTTTTTTTTAATGATTCGAATTTCCCCGCAGGTTGTAGAAATATCGCTAAAATTTAATATTTTTTTTTATTAAAAAAAGACCTCCAGTTTAATAAATAATTAAATAAGTAACTTTATAAAATTTCAATCAAACATGTTTATTATCGATCTTCTTAAAAAAAGAAAAAAAAAACGTCTAAATAAGAAAGGGAATCATTCTTCATCATTAAAGAAATCAAGATCAACGTGTCTTGTAAACAAACCAATAGAATCTAATAAAAATTATGAAACAAAAAAAACCTACAAATTACGATCGTGAGAATATCTCATTCGTTTTTTTTTTTCAAATAGTAGAAGTATTTTCTAAAATCATATTAATATTGCAAATTTATTTCCAAAGTGAGTGGGATATGAAGCACCCACCGCGAGTGGTGTACGCGACTTTATGCAAAAAAGCTGGTGAGACTGGCTTGATAGTGGGCAAAATTCATGGTGGCTGCTGTGGCCGAAAGTATCCCAAATTTATCCAAGAACATCGACTTCACCCACCATCATGATGATAATTTTGCACAAACATCTCATACTATTCGCTTACAAGGTCCAGTTATCTCAGCAGTTGAAATCAAGGGACCATCCACTTCGTCGCGTCTTTTCGAATTTGGACGAAAAATCAAATTTTCTAACGAGACATTTATGTATCCATTTACATAGGAACTGGAAACCCCTACATCTACAGACAGTGACAGTTTGGTGTAGATTTCGGAGTGATGGCATCCTTGGAAAATTTCTATTTTATATTTATTTTTGTATGGAAATGCTGCTGGAAACGTTATTTCAGTCACAGGATGGTGCATCATAACACACAGCTCATCAAACATTCGATATTTTCGCTTTTATTTCGCTATTCGTGTTATCAGCCGTCTTGACGATATAATTTGGAAATTTTTAGAAATTTCCTTTTGCGGTGTCGTTAAAGACCAATGGTATGTGAATAATCCTGAAATGAACATAATCCTTTAGGCTAATATATTCCGAGGCATTCTGGAGATAGAGCCAAAAATCTCAATAAATTTTTAGAATATTAGACTTACAGGATGGCTACTGCTGCGGAGTCAGTCGCGGATTTCAAAGGAATGAAATTGTGTTCCATACATAATGGGAATACATATTAAGTTTAAAAATTTTTATTTTTATGTAATTTCTAAAAAGGATAATTAAATAACTGGTGCAAAGGATGCGATATCCTTTGCTTAAGTGCATACTGGAAAGAAAATTTTTCAAATTTTTTTGAAAAGTAAAAATTTTGTCAAGAATGTATTTTCGTATTACGAGTATAAAAAGTGCCGTTTTAATTGTTTTAAACGATTTGAAAGAATTTTAATAAGATAAACATACTTTATGCCTTAAAGTGTATGAAAACTGTTAATAACTCTCATTAATGTGAAACTAGATTTTGATTAAAAAAAGTTTTCTTACCTTTTTCCAACAATTGCTTAAATCTCAATTACACCTGGCAATTTCACATCCAACTTTTCCAGCAGCCGCCTTTAGTGTTCCTTAGTTTCGTAGGGAACATACAATATTCGGATCTTTTTATTCTCTTTTGTAACTTCTTTATTAATTCAACATTTTATTAAGTATTTTTCGCTTGAATTGCTGTGTGGCATTAATATTTCCATCTTTAGAACAATAAGAACTACTCGTATGCAGCCTTTAGACAAGAGGTATTATTCTTTTTGTGTTCATAAATAAATTATTTTGAAGAAAGAAAAAAATATAGATGGTATAAATAAATAAATATAAACAAAAGACAGTTAATTGACACAGAATTCTTCTGATGAAGCTTATGATTATTCAGCTGACGTTTGGCTTGCTGGCTGTAATGCACAGGAGTCAGTCGCAAGAGCAAGATGATAAAAATTTGATGACAATGAATGGCATTTCCCAGTGTGTGGTAACTCATGTGTGACTTTTTCTATTTATATATATATATATTTTTAATTTTTTTGTTGTAGTGGCATTGACATGCTGGTGATAATGTTCTAAACTCATAATAATTTAAAATTGAATAGGTTGTTTTTCTTGTTGTTGCTTTTATTCATAAAATCCATCATCAGACACAATAGTGCGAGTATTTTGTTGTTAATTTCTTTTACATTTCTTTCATACCTTCGTTGTATTATGCAAATTCTTGTTTATACACGTATTTCTTCCCTTTGTCTTTCCTTTGGAATTTGTTGTTCTGAAAAGTTCAATACACTTAATTTTTTTTAGTTCAATATTGACCCCCTTTTTGGTTCGTACGACTGTGTTGCAGTAAAAGTCAAGTTTTGTTGGTGAGGAAAGTAATAAATTCCGTAAAAGTTTATTATGAATTATATTTGGTGGATAACATTTTAATATCTTCTTTAAATTATTCTTTTTAAATTTTAGCTTGTATTTACCATATAAATAAATATAAGAATAGTGACTGCACTTTGACAACTAACGAATCACTTTGGGGGGAGGCTGCAAAACTTAAGCGGTTGATTTTTATCCAGAATTTTATAAAATTGTCTTATATTTTTAATTGGCACTGTATTGCTTTTAAGCTGTGCCATACCACATGTTAAGAGTTTTTTACATTTTAGTCCAGAACTTAGCAGCTCGTTGGCATAAGTTTAGCTTTTCATTAGCAACCGTGTAAAATTACAAAAAAATTTGCTAGTAATTTAAGCTTTTAGAACTTTGCTGTAATTTATTCCAGCTGGGCTGCTTTTATTTTGTATGAAATTTTATTATAAATAGCAGCCATAAACTTCTTAAACTCTCTTCCTCTCTCTCTCTCTCTCTCTCTCTCCTTTCCCTCCCCTTAATTAAGGCTCAAATCCAAGAATGATAAAATACAGATTGCGCATTCAGAGTGTAAAAAATTTTTCGTTCTGCGCATCTACGTCACATCAGCCAATATTTTAACAAAAACAAAAACAAACAGTCAGATTTATATACACAAATGAAAGAAAAGTAAGAAAATTTTAAAAATAAAAGCAATTAGTGTTTTTATATTTATTAAATATACATTTATTTAAAAATCTAAATCATTTTTTTTATTTTTGTGTATATATATACATATGTATGTATGTCGTATCGCAATAAATAATTGTTTTATTAATTTTTCATTTTCTTTGTTTAGAAAACGCGTCAATTTCGATTTTTATAACTCTAATTCTAAAATACATACGAGCTCGAAAGAAGATTTTTTTTTTAATTTCATCGCTGCACATCATGTCTTCTGTTGGTTTTGATAAGCCTCCTTCACTCAGATGGTTGACCCATGTGTAAGGTTGAACGTTCATCTCATTGCTTGGTACAGAAATATTTAGCTGTTCATCTTTTAATCTGTGACATACATATGTATGTAGCCAGCCAAGTTTTCTAAACCATCATAAGCCATCATCACATATGAAGCTGGTGTTATTGTTGGAACTGATCCACGTTTTAAAATTCTCTTTTTAGCGAATCCTTGAAACAACACAGATTTTTATAAACATATTTTAAAGTTCATCAGGACAAAAATGCAACATGCACATATAAAAAGTATTTGGATTTATGTTATTTCCTCGTCCACAAAATTTCACCCATTGCTTCTGAATTTTAGCATTACTTGGAAATAGGAAAAAAATAATTTCAAAAGCCTTGGAATTGTTAGTATGTACTATTGCAATTAGCTACAGCGCACTTCTTTTTCGACTCTTTTGTTTTCCTTTATATATTATTATGTTTTATTTTGTTATTTTATATTAAATTCACTTTTCTTTTTTCAGTTTTAAACTCCTTTTATTCAAATACTTTCCTTAAACTATTCGCGCCAAGAAAATTTTTAAGCTGGTGTGACGTCACACTAACAACTCATTTTTGTTTACATTTGAAAAACATGCGCAATGCGCAATCTGTATTTTATCATTCTTGGCTCAAATCAATCTTGTATTTTTTTTATAAGTTCTATAGATAAATTAGTTGGAACATTTTTATTGAATATCAAGTTAAATAAATCAAATTTGTTTTATTTTTATCTTAAATACAAATGTCCCAAAGAAATTTTCTTTAAATATATTAACCCATTAAGGCCTGATGTTACAATCTGTAGTCCGATTCTGATTTAATTTGTGTTCAACAGCTCATTCCTTTCTAAAGTCCAAGGCTAATAGGACGGATACCCTTAGTACTTTCAGCAGCTCTATTGCACCTCTATCTGCTGGTGAACATGGATTTTCTATATTTTTCACCAAAATTTAAATAGAATTTTTTTTATATGAGATCCACCAAGTACACAGAGATGAAGATTTTCTTACATTGAAATTTTACATCGCCAGAAAATGAACATTAAAACGAAATAAAAAGATCGATGTCCACAGGAACGAGATGGGTAAACAACCCAATATATTCCGTATCGCAAGACCTTTGTTTACTTTGTGATCACATCTACCTTTGAGTATTATTCCAACTAATGGTTGTTAGTGGATTATAAAAGGCAGTAAACTTGGAAATTATTTCAGTTCTAACTAATGGAGTTTTGTATATTCAAAAAATTTTAAAAGTTTCATGATCAATTTGTTAAAATAAAAAATAATTTATCGCTCTAAGTTAAAAAATTTAACTCCCTTGCCGGATGACACGTCACTTCCTGTTATGTTTGCGCTTATCAAAAAACTTGAAATTCCCTCTGTTGGTCCCCATTGAAGGGGCAAAAAATGTTATACATAAGAAACGTGATAAGATTGCAATTACACTGCATATCTTTTTGACATGCAATTTCTTTTATTGGTTGAAAGGGGAGCTGTGAAAATGGCATCATATGAAATTTCATATGATTTTCGACATCTTTTCTATTTCACTGCACCTCATATTTGCCACAATTTCCATGAAAAAAAAAAATTCATATTTGGTATTTTTATTGATCAATATAGACGATCAAGGGCTTTTGCATATCGTTATCATGATCTTGGCTGCTCCTTAAGACGTTCCTTAGTAAGAGATTAGCAGTTTATTAGCAGGAAGTTATCATCTTGTTGGCAAAAATTTATAAATGGCCTTATCGATAAATTGAAATTTGATTAACATGAGCCTTAATCGCCTTTTACTCGAATGCTTTTAAAATATAATTATATTTAATATTTTTTAAGAGCAATTAGATTCGATTTTTTCCAGTTCATTATTAATAATCCCCTTTATCGTGTTTGCCAATTTTCGCTTGCCTATTCGACAGTTTAAACTACTTTAAAGAGAAAAAAGTTTTTTTTTTTAAATCTACTACACGGAAGTCGTAGACGTAATTCGGCAAACACGATGAAGCCTAATATTTTTATTAAATACTCTTTTTATTTCACTTCTTTTTATTTTAATTTCTTTTGCATAATTTTTTTCATAAAAATTATGATGCATGAACTTTTCAAATCCAAATGTCTTGACGAGATTTTATTATAGTGCACAAAAACTTGCAAGTGAATGAAATTAAAAAAAAAATAAGATATAAAAATAAAAACAAATAAAACTAAAAAATAAAATAAAAAAAGGAATTGATGTATAAAAAAATATATATTTTTTTTCAATCTGCTACTTAATTGATCGCAACTGTATTTTGATGTTGTGTATTTATTTGTTTGTTTTCTTTTTCTCATCACAGCCAATGACAACAATTTACTCCCACTAAATTATATTTCATTTGATCCCCTCGAGCAATTATTTATTGTGATGTAATAATTATCAAACATATCAACAGCTCATCTTTCACAAGTTCCATTCATATTGTAATGAAATTCCCAACAATTTTGCTACAAGCACGCGTCTGCCTTCATTTAATTAAACGTATATAATTAAATTATTTTGTTGCAAGTATTGTTTAATTTTAATATTTACTACAACAACAAAACAAAAAACCTTGTTAAAAATAGATAATTAAAAAATATTCCGCATTAACAAACAAACAAAAATCCTGTTTCGAATCTCTAAAGTTTGAAAGAAAATTACATCATTTCAAGTAATTTCAAGATTTTTATTTAAAATTATATGAAACGAAATTTGGCTAAATATAAAAGTTAATTTTTGCTTAATTTGAATAAAATTTAATAGATTTTTTATATATATTTTATTAAAATTATTATTATTTGTTTTTTTTTTTGTAGGTAAGCAACTTGTGTTTCTTTTGTCAATTTGTACGGAATATCAATAAAAATTTTATGGCCATAAAATGTGAGTAATTAATAAAAGTATTAAACAAATTGTTAACAAGGTAATTCAAGTTTTAAATTCAAAGGAAGAAAAAAATTAGAAATAAAACAAGAAGATTAGAACGTAATTTTTGGTAATTATAATAACAAGTCTGGAAAGATTATTTCTATTTTTTACCTGATTTCATTTGGTGAGAAATTCCTTAAATACCAGCCTAAACCTCTTAAAATTGTATAATTAAATCATATCAAATAGTTTATCGCTTTGATAAAGTGCGATCGAGTTTTTCGCAAGTACATGCCAATTCAGGTTGTCATCGTTACGATTGATCGTTTACATACACTTTGCTGATCAGTCTTTTTTAGTACCCCGGTCGGCCATTGTGGTAATCTATCAGTCTTGATCGATTTAGCGATTTTTTTATAGCTTTATTTCTTATTACAGCTTAAGGTCTTTAGAGAATTCTCATATTGTATTTGAATGTTTTGACATAAACATACGACGTTGACAGTTTTCTAAATGCTTAAAGTTCGCTGACGATTTGGTTCAGCGAATAATGAAATTTCGTCATATGAGCCTAAAGCCAAAACAAACAAAAATTTTTTTGAAATTGGTATATATAGTATAGATATACATATATTAGAATATATTTTGTAATCATGTTGCTTTAGCAACGTCAGCAATTCTTGTTTCAATGAGCTTATTTGCAAAAAAGTGCAATTACACAAAAATTAACGTGAAGAAATTATTGCTGCAAGAAACTAACGATATCAAATTATTTTAATATATTGTTAAATGGTTTCAGAAACATATTTCGATTGCATCCTATTTTGCCTTGTGTGTACTTTGTGCTCATATTTTAGCTAAACGGAAGATACAAGTATGCAACGATTTTCAAATTGAGGGGCGGTGTGGCTTTAGCTTTTGCATTGTGTGTACTTCGATAAGCAATTAAGATCGTAAATATAATGTTTGTTGAAGAATTATATGAACCCGATGTGATAAAAATTTTAATTGAAAATGCGATGAATAAATACATATATTTTTATTACAAAATTGATTGATAAAAAAAGTTATTAAGTTCTCCAATCGGCATAGAGGTACCTCATGGACATTGTTCTATCGTTTAAAATATTTGATACAAGTGCATTTTTATTATGTCATATTGAAAAGTAATTTTTAACAATTTATTTTAAAATTGAAAAAAAAAAAAAACGTTTTGGCGCTTATATTTTTCAACTATTAAAAAAATATTTGCTATAAAATTAATTGCTTACATATTTTTATTATTATAATGTTTTTCATCCACCAAGATTTTTATCGTTTTCGCATGATTAATTGTTTAAGAAAATTAAGAAAGAATAAGCATGAACATGAAAATGAAAAACTTAAAATACTTGTTCAAAGACTCAATTACCGCCTTCGAATAAAATTGAGAAGAACAACAAACAACTCAATAAAAAACACATGTGCTGCTGTTGGTCTTGGCAAAATCGCACAAAAATGGCAAATGCAAGTTTTACTATTTTTTTCATATGTAGTTTTTTTTTTTAGTTTAGTTTTATAACCATATCCAACACCAATTTGATGATTTTGACTTAATTTTAACAACAACTAAATAAAATAATAAAATGTTTATAACAAATATTTAATGGCGCCGGTGCAAAGTTATATTTTAAACTTTAAAACTACAGAGAAAAACTTGTATAAAGATCAAAAGTTACTGACAATTCAGTAGTGGTGATAAATAACCCAGCAAACTTTTCTTTAGAAGGCAAAGAAATATATTAAGGAATAGTGTGGCGATTCTTGATGAAGTAAAATAGTAGGTTAGGTTAGGTTAGGTTGATTGGAGGGGTGTGATAGCCCATGTCATACGACATACACTTAAGCCAGTGAAGGCTTGTTGTGCGCTCCCTTTTAATTATCAGACACAAACTGCCAGAGTTCTGCGGCAGGATTCGAACCTGGGACCTTCGCACTACGAGTCTAGTATACTACCTACTGGTCTACGAAGGTCAGTCAAGTAAAATAGTAAGAATTACATATTTACATACATACATATGTGTGTATATAGACCTTATTTACAACTAGCGTCAAACGCAGCGTTTGTTGGCAGGAACTATAAATGGGAAATGAAGACAGGAAAAGTTGCACGCCGATGCTAGAAATTTTTTTTGGCTTTTTCTCGATGTGTCAAAATGGCTTGTCTTTTCAATGCTGTTAACTTTTAAATAAAACGAAATATTGAAAAATATTTTGTCAAATATAAATAAATAGGAATTATAAGTATAAAAAATATGTTTAATGAAAATAATAAAAAAAAAATCAGGTTTAAAAATAAAATCAATAATTATTTGATATAGAAAGTCTTGTTTGGTTTTCATTTCAATTTCAAACATATATGAGACGTTGAAATTGCTGAATAAAATACACTGAAGTGTCGACAACACAACCTATTTATTGTAGAAAAATATTCTATAGCCAATATAAACATATTAGACCCATTAAAAAGCACAAACATGAATACGAGGGAAGTTTCAAAACAACCTTCAAAGAAGTCTGCCGCGAAAAAACGCAGTGATGTATATTGCAAGTAATAAATACGGTCTTGCAAACTTTTATTATTTTAAGGACATGATTCTAAAAATATTAGTACCACAATGTACTACATAAGAACTATATTCACTTTTAGCTGCAGCATTAATTTACCAAAAAAGAAACTATTGTTGCTCTATAATGATAATTATGAAAATTTAAACCATTGAATACCCACCCGTATACGAATACATTCTAAATGTGACGATAATGGAAATAAAAAGAGTTTTTTAGCGTCGATTTTCTCTCGGAAGTAAAAATCGCAGATAATTTAATTTGATATTTTCAAAATGTAATTTTTTTTCCTCAAATGTCCAGTAAAAAAATAGAGCTTCCAAAAAAGTAATGAAAATGCTGAACCTATGATCCAGTATTGTGTAAGCGTGTATAATTTCCAATGATTTTAAAATAGGCTTGTCATTGCAGGATGTTCTTTATCTCGATTCCTATTCACCGATTTGGAAGCTATCTTCACTATGTGGAAAGAACAACAAACTTGTTATGCTTTTTTGCATAGAAACTAATTTTATATGAAATTAGGATGAAATGTTTGCCACCATTGGCTTATAATCTCCAAATTTTGTAAGGCTTGGAAAAACGCTAGCAAAGGATATCAATATTTTAAATTAAAATTTTGTTAATTGGATCCTAGGAAGCCGAAAAAATGCACCAACGGATCCTTTGAAAGCCATGAAAATGTCATTCCTTAAGAACAAGTTCCATTTTTTTTTACTGGGTATGTATTAAGACAATCGAACCTTTTTACAATCATTTGAATTTTGCATTTAGTCCAGTTTAATGTTGAGACCGAAACTTGAGTTCACATTTTGTTTAAAATAATAATAAAAAGCAAAAACGAAAACTCTCGTATGTAAGATATTTTTATGAATAAATATGATACCGAAAAACCAGGCATTCTAAACGATTATTTTATGAATGAAGAAGAAACCAAAAAAATCGGATATCTTTACCGGTTTTCGAAATAAAAAACCGGCTATTTTAACCGGGTTTTTAATTTAAAAAAACCGATTTTTGTGTTACCATACAAAGTAAAATTATTCATTGCTACTATAAAAAATTTTCTTTTAATATCATCAAAAAATGTTTGCTGATTTTTATTTATAAACGAATTCAAAACAATAACTTTTTTGCAGTTGTTAAATGGCAAATACAAAATTTTGTTACGGTAGGAGGGCATACGAAATTCGTTTTTAACAAATAGCAGGCGTATTGGTACCTTTTTCTTAGTATAATAAAATTTTTCTTTTAACTTCCATGATTTTTTGAAATTCAATTCATTGGATTTGCCATCATCACACTACTCTGCTCTGTGCATTTGAGGACAGGGGGCGTTGTTAACCATGTAAAATTGCGCCCACATTCTATAGATGGTAGAGTAAAGAAACACAATTTGTTGCAGTGACATTTAGAAGAAATAATTTACATATGTGAATGTAATGATTTTTATGAAAAAAATATATATCGTGAGATTTTATTGCCACAAAAAAGTGCCAAAGTAGTGGCAAACAATGCGATTCTGATATGGAACAAACCATTAAAAATGGCGTGATAGATAAAGAGAAGTGACATGATGTTGAAATTAAAGTTAGTGTAACTTCTGGCAATTCAAATACCATGTGAAAATTTTGTCAATAATTTTATTAAATTATAAGACGAATGCGAATACTCTATTATTTTAAATAAAAAAAAAAAAAAAAAAATGATTTTAAAAATGCATTAAGAAAATCATTAGCCAAGTTGCATTGTCCAATTCGAACTGGGGCAGATTAATAGAAAAAAAATCAATTAATTTTTTTTAATACTCGCATATCCAATATAAATTTCATAATGGCTAGAAAATGCTTTTAAACCCATCGCAAAAGTAGCAGTCGTTCTTAAGGAATAATATTGTCATTACTTTCAAAGGACTCGTATGAACAAGTGCTTTTCTCTACTCCTTGTTAAATTAA
Organism: Germaria angustata; assembly: GCA_963681545.1. Classification (NCBI taxonomy): domain Eukaryota; kingdom Metazoa; phylum Arthropoda; class Insecta; order Diptera; family Tachinidae; genus Germaria; species Germaria angustata. The sequence continues at coordinate 49,754,618 of OY813001.1, read as the reverse complement.
GTTGACAAAACAATTATCAAACATTTGAAGAGAGTCAATAGATTCACCAAAGCGTATTGTACAAATTTGTTATATGGAAGCAGAGATTAGTTTCATCTGTATTAGGGTAATCGCCACAAGTTTAATTGCCTTTCACTATAACATTCTCTAATATTTTCAAATCCTTTGTCAAATTCTGATTCCTTGATATGTCTTAAGCTGAAAACATAACTATGGGACGAACGGCAAATTTTTCGATAACAATTTTATACGCAAGATTTTAATGTTATTGGGAATTTAATTTATTTGAACATGAATTCATTTACTAAATAGTATAAATAATTTGAAAAATCATTCGATGGCTCTCTCGTTAGAAACAAAAAAAAAAACAAAAAAAAAAAAAAAAAAAAAAATTTAAATAAAAAAATACGACGAAAATGGGCTACATTTTTTACACCCTCGCAAATTGATGCGTTTTACAAATGAACAATAGAACAAAGCTAGTTACTTAAAATAATTTATATTCATATACTATATATCAATTTAAACATTTTTATAAACTTTTCACATAAAAAAGAAAAAATGTGTTAATTAAATAAACTCCTTATTTGTATAACCAAACTTCTTAACATAATTGAGAACAGCCCTGAAATAAAATTTAGTGTAGACTAGGAGCTACTGTACTAGACTAATAGTCCGAAGGCTGCAGGTTCGTTTCATGCCAATGACTGGGCGTTTCTGCAGGCAAGCCAAGTAGCCAAATATCCACATGTTTTATGTGCAGCATATTTAGAAAAGAACATCGTCTACTGCATGTATGTAAAATATATATTAATCTATTACTCCGAAGAGCACCCTCGTTGTCACATAATTAAATTTAAAATGTCTTAAAGATCTCGTATTGACGCGCTTCAGGTCACAAAAGGCAGCTTTGATTCGGCTCAAAGGACTATAATTAGGACTACAATCTTGATTGTATTCAAAGTTATTAATTCTAATTTCGATCAATTTAAATTGACCTGGTAATACTAAATGTATTATAACTTCGTTATATTATTTCATTTAGAATAAGTGAAGGCGTTTAAGTGTCAATTACATCACTTGGTCGGTTTTTTTCCTCTCTCTCATATTCAAAAACAAATCATCAAAATTAAAGTCTTAAAAAAATATTAAAGAAGATACATATAAAATTAACCACCCACCCAAAAAATTAACTCAGCTTAAAATATTTTTACTACGGCTTTGAAACAGGCTCATCGAGAAAAAAAACCTTCAAACAATAACTTTCAAGCTAAACATAGCCATTAGCGTAGGTTTCAAATTCTTCTAGAGGGGCAGGGTGTAATAGTCTGTCGCAAAAGAACAGCTCAGCTTAGTACATCATCCTTAATATTAAATAAAGTTATTTTCTGTACTACATGTGGTTTATGGGGAACTTGGCCGACCTGTCTTTCTACGCCAATGGCCATCACAAGTTCAAAAATAGAAACTCTTATTTAAAACCATTTAACACGAAATCAACTCCAATTTATGTGTGTGAAACTAAAAGAAAAATCGTCGTCGTCGTCATCATCATCATTACATCATTATCATCATCGTCATCATGATGATGCTCATGTTTCACTGGCCAAAATGAGAAAACACCTGTTACCAACTCAATTGGTGTCGCATTATATGTGTGTACGAGTACATGGTTTTCAAGTAAAACCATAACAGACTTTTAATCGTATGAGTTTTACAATTTATAGATCTGTTTTGACCAAAAGTGCCAATGAAACAAAGTTTTTCATTAAATATTAAATGGAGTGTGTGCGTATCAATGAATATTAGTCACCTAAGAAATATATTTATATTTTTTTCTCAATCGTCATTTTGTGAGCAAGCAGCGGCAGCTTCTGCTGCATCTCAGTTGCCTCAAGGCCATTCAAGGCTGACTAGTCATCGGGCGAGCAAAAACTTTTTCATTTTTATTTTAATGTTTTCCAATGCACTTTTACACTGCAACGTTTCTTTTTATTGCATATAAATCGTTAAAGAGAGACTTTTAGTTTTCCTTTTTTTTTAAATTTAATTATAGTTTAAAAGTAAAAATATATGAATTTATACAAAATGTGGATCAGAAATTTGACTGTTGACCAATTCCATAAAAAACAAACGAAAAGTATGGTTAAAAAACGTTTTATTTATTTTACTAAAAATTCAAACACTCCATCAAAATAGCACTGGTTTTTACGGTTGTTTATTTGAAAATAATTTGCCTTGAGCCATACAACACTTGAGAGAAATATTAAAAAAATAATAAATATTAAGTCTATATCTAACAAGTCACTTAATATTGTAAAACCTTAGGAGAATTTCCATTATTTCTAACAATTTGAAATCAATTAATTACGTTACGAGAAGAATTACAAACTTATTAGTTTTATGAATTTTCCTTTAACCCCCAAAATATTGCTTATCAAAAAGAGTGGCTCCAAAAAAAAATTCTTACAAGTATTATTATAGCCACTAACATTTATATCAAATTTTTTTTCACTGCAATCGAATTAGGATCATCTCATCTTTTCTACGTTGGTTCTTGGCCCGAAAATTGGCCAGTTTTAAACCCTAAAAAGAATTTTTGGGACACCTTCAAGACATGTAACATGAAAAATATAAATTGGAATTAAAAAATTTTATTAATAATAGTTATTGCCATACCCTCAAAAAATTTAAAAACCGAAAGGATTGCAGCTGTAATAAAGGCTAGAGGCGGGCGCAGTTAATCGGACATTATTTTGTAATTTTTTTTAACTTTTATAGAAGTTTTTTTTTTATTTTAAATGACCTTAATATCTCTCATAAGGCAATATGGTAGCTTGTAATTATTTTCTGTGAATTTTTTTTTTGCAAAATTATCGAAAAATGTCCTTGGCAACGTTTGTCTGACCACTACCGTCCGTCCGTATTTCTCATAAGTGAACAGAAATTGTAAAAACACAAATAAAAATTCTGCTCGCATTTAAACAGGCGACAGCAGGTTTGCGATTTTCTTTATTCTACCCATATTCTGCGGCAGATCTAAATACTTGTGGTGCAATGTAAAGCCACCAAAACATATTAATTGTACTACCCAAAGCTCTGGGTTTTTTTAAGGCAAGCCAAGTAGCTTCTCAGTTCGTGTTTGTTGGCTTTGCTAAAATAGTACGTAAAACAAACTTCCACAATTTCTATCGAAAATCGACATTGGCAATATAATTTGCAAAAAATTTTAACAATTTCGGCGTGCCGGCGATTCACATAATACAAGTGAATATATAGCAAAAGTTATTGAATTTAAAATAATTATTTTACAGCTGTTCATTGTTGCAAGACATAGATATAAATACGTATACATGTACATACATACTTAAAGGTGTCCTTAAAAAAAGACAAACTACGACATACAGAGAAATAAATTCGAGTAAAAAACTTTCCTACAAATTAGTTCACAAATTTAATAATTTAAGTAAAATTTGCCTATAAGATGGGAAAGAGTATAATAAAAATTGGACTTAAAAATAGTTCATAGTTTTCCACAAGAATTTTTTCTAACATTTATCTAAAAATTAATTGACTTTAAAAACATATTACTATAGTACATATAGCCTTTAAAAAAACCCAGAGCTTTGGGTAGGAGTCGTTTTTTTAATGTAAAATTTGACAGAATTTGTCGTTTTGTGTTTTTCTGGTAACGTTTGAAAACTACATAGATAGAAAATGCAAAATTAAGTGATAAAATGGTAAAAATTAGTAATTATAATTTTGTTGATTATATAAAAAATTAACTGATCTTCGTAGACTAGTAGGTAGTGTACTAGACTCGTAGTGCGAAGGTCCCAGGTTCGAATCCTGCCGCAGAACTCTGGCAGTTTGTGTCTGATAATTAAAAGGGAGCGCACAACAAGCCTTCACTGGCTTAAGTGTATTTCGACATGTATTATGACATGGGCTATCACACCCCTTCAATCAATCTAACCTAACCTAACCTATAAAAAATTAAAGTGCATTTAAGTGCATGTATCGCTCCTTTAAAGCAAACAGCAAAGGTATCGCAAATTCAAAGCTTTCGAGTTATTAATTAAAAAATATTCCTCAATATAATCTTTATATTTATATAGAAAAAAATTCATAATCATATCAGAAAGCAAAACGAAGTTGTACCGAAATGTGTCGATATAATTTCATATTTGAAAAATACAAAATTTCTAAATTAACCAGGAAAAAATATTCCTCAGTATCCTCTTTATTTGTATAATAACAATTGGGTTTATAGCTAAAGCTAAACTGAAATTATAACAAAAAGTTTCAATGTGCAAACTAAAACTTTTAAAACTTTATTGGCATTTTGCCAAGTTTATTGTTTTATGATGCATTAAACGGGCGGAAATGTATGGGATAAAGAAGGCAACGCCAAAACAATTCAATATCCTTGTATATAAAATGACGTATAAATTATGTACAAAAGAAAGGCATAACAAATAAGCTACATAGGGCTAGTCGTCCCTGTAGTGAAACGGAAGGGACGAAATAAAGATCAGCGTAAAAAAAACTAACGAAAACAATAAGATTGAAAGTGGTGGAACTAATCGATGGCGGAAGTTTTAGGTAGAAAATTGTTATGTCTCTCCTTTTATGGACTCTCAAACATATTGACCAACAGAGGGATCGCGAATTAAATAAAGTCTCTAATTTTAACAAGGTTTACTCGTAATTATAAAAATATTATAATAAATTATGTATTGTGCTCTATTACAAAAACCAGGTTCGATTGCGACATTCTTCATATTCGACTGTGACGTACATAATATTGGTGATTATATGAAAGAGGGACAATTGACGATGATATTGCATGTTATAGGCATTTAATCGAATTTTAAATTTAATCGTTAAATATAAAATTTCAATTAAATAAAAAATTAATTAAAATTAAAAAATTTAACTAAAGCAAATTTAAGAGCGAAATGCAAATAAATATTTATTGCGTCTTAGTAATTTTTTATATATTTTTGTTAATCATTGCAACAGGTTCTCTTTTTAATTTTATGTCTTGCACAAAACTTTATTAAAATACGATTTTATTATTATTGTTGTTGATAAAAATAAAAATACAATAAAAATTTGAATATCTAATTAATTGAACAATTGTTATTTTGGTACAAAGTGCACTTGTGTTTCGTCAAAAAAATAAATAAATAAATATTGACTTGCACGATTTCTAAAGATATTTTTTATCACTTCACATGTGTTTTGATACGATTTGTAATTTTATTTTAAATACGAATGAGACAATACATCTATAATAATTATTTACTTATCTAATGATCACTTTGTTTGACATTTGCATAATTTTTATTATCGCTCATTTGAATAAGATACGAGTACGAGCATATGACAAAAATAGTCAACAATATGAATTTGGGCTGAAAGAAAATATTTATTTGTAACAGAACTTGCATATAAACAAAACAGAAAAAAATTTCAAAATATATAATCCTTTTTTAACCTATTTATCTTGTGTGGAAATAATAATAGTATGAATTGAATATCGCATCGAAATTTTATGTGCAATCAGTGTTGCGTTGTTTTCTTTTAGCAGTTTTCCTTGAAACTTCAATTTCAAAACGTATGATTGTATTAATACGAACTTTTCGTCTAATTTAAAATAAATTTTCCGACTATTTTTTTTTTTCAAATAATATAATTTTTATAAATTTTCTGGCTGACTTGGTCATGGTCATTTTCGGATTTTAGAAACGATTTTGCATTAACTTTTTCTTTAACAATAATTATGTTAACTGGTAATCAGTTGCGGAAATATAAATTTCAAAAACAAAAATCTAATTATTTAGTTGAATTTTCATTGCCAAAAAAGTAATCAAAAAAAGTGCAAATTAACCGCTTTTTATTCAAATTAATAAAATAAATACCTTTTAAAAAATGCTTAAAAAAGTTCCTTATATAAAATTGCATTTTAAAAAGAATGAGAAGGTTTTGAAAAAGAACCTTTTAAAAAATACCTTTAAAAAAATACCTTTTAAAAAAGTAATAAAAAAAATAACCTAAAGAAGTATCTCTTAAAAAGTACTTTTAAAAAGTACCTCCTGATGAAAGCACCTTTAAAAAGTACCTTTTAAAAAGTACCTTTAAAAATAAATCTTACAAAAGCAACTTCAAAAAAGGTACCTTCTAAAAAGTTCCTTTTAAGAAAAGTTCCATTTAAAAATGGTGCCTTTAAAAAAAGTAAGTCTTAAAACGGACCTCTAAAAAAGTACCTTTAAAAAAAAGGACCTTGGAAAAAAAATTTATAAAAAGAACCTTTTCAAAAAAATATCTTAAAAAAGAATCTTTTAAGAAGGAACTTTTTAAACGAATCGCCTTTTACAAAGAGCAACATATACAAATTTTGCTTTAAAAAAGTACCTCTGAAAAGTACTTTTTTAATTTACAAGAAGAATTATGAACAAAGTACCGGTGAAAAAGCTGATCTTATATTTTTTTAAAAGGTACATTTTAAAAAATTATCTAAAATAAGTATATTTGCAGAATTACAGATGGGCATCGATTATGCGGTATAGTCGGGACCTGAAGCATTTTATATAATCCATTTTCCAGTTAACTGGGGGCTCACTTTTGCGACTTTTCACATATATAATTTATCAGACAAAATCGGAAATGAAGGATCTTCTTTATCTTTTATTCTCAAATTATACGATAATATTCCGCACTGCTCGAAATTTCAAATGCAAAAATCATTGAGGATAATCATACCAACATGAGTACTCCAATACTTCACTTTACACTAGTATAAATTTTTTGCTGCAAGTTTAAAATAAATTTCAGCAAAATAAATGGATGCTTTTCATTTCGGGTCATCTAATGTAATCATAGTTAATCTATTAAAATCTATTATCGGTCCTGGATAATTTTTCCTCCCATTTTAAGCGATGCCCATCTATATGTTGAAAAACACACTTGAAAAAATATGTTGCTGAAAAGTCACATGAAACCATGAATTCTTGAACAACATCAATGACGCAACAATTGTTGTTGCATAAAAATCATGTAGCAGTGGAAGAGAATTATAATTTGTATGATTTTTAAATAGTTGTATCGCTTTTGTTGAACATTCATATTGATTTTTGATTTATAATTAATCTAAAACGTATAGAGGGCGTCATTGGAGCACGCGTGTGTCAAGTTTGATTGTTTCCAATACAAACTGCCACAATTGTAAATGCGCCGGTGATCAATAAAAATATTACTTATTGATTGGAAATGTATTTCTCTTTTAATAAATGCCGCCATTACAAGACAAAATAAAAGTTTGTCTTACTTACCTTTTTCCGCGTTAGATAGATAAACTTTTAACCGATTTTTGAAATCTTATTTCCATTTATAGACAAGCTTTATGGAGCGATTACAGTCACCATAAATTTTTACTATTCATTTATTTCTTTCTCATATTCACAATGCAAATCGTACGAGTATTTTTAATTACGAATCACCTGAAGAATTAGCACATGTCTCTTACATGGATTTAAACTTTAATCGTTTCAAATATGGCAATGATTTGCTTACATTTTCCATTTGAAGAAATTTCCAAGAAATTAAATACTAAATAAATAACAAACGCAAAACAAATCAATTTAATTGGTATTAACATCAAAGTGAATTAAATTATATGACTAATCGGAGTTTGATTTGTTTTTAATGGTTGATTTGCTTTTAAAATAATTACGTGAATAAACAAATACGGATTTGGTATTGGGAAAATGCTAAATAACAAAAGTATTCGCTATTGTGGAAGAATTAAGTTGGTATTCCCTTTAGAAGACAATACTCATACCTTGAAAGCCATTTGCATGTTTGCAATTTAAAGATTTCATTTTGCACTCTCTATATTCACGGCAAATACACACATGAGTATGTACGAGGTCTGTGCAATAGAAAAGCTGAATTTTCATTTATCTCCAAAAATATTTATTTATTTATCAATTTCTTCAATCCTCGAAGCAGTTCTGATATTCACTTTTTGGTATGTGCTTGAACTCTCTCAGCGATTTGGCTTTTATCTCCTCAATCGTCGCAGAACGCCGTCCTTTCATGGATCTCTTCAATTTTGGGAACAGGACAAAGTCGGAAAAGGCCAAATTTGATGAATACGGTGGCTAAGGCATGATTATGATATTCTCTTCGGCCAAAAAATTATGAACAAGTAATGACGAGCATTATCATTTCCGTAGGTTTTTTTTTCGTATTGCTTCTCGCAAGCGACGCATATCTCCAAGTTACTACTCCTTATTAATTTTACGAACTCATGATGCACTACGCCACGGTAATCGAAGATAACAGTGAGCAAAACTTTGACATTTGCTCGAACTTGGCATTGTTTTTGTTTTTTGATCTAGGCTCTTCCATTTGGACGATTGAACTTTGGTTCCAATGTCATAACCATATATGCATAATTCGTCTCCAGTTATAACTTTTTATGCCAATCTGGATCGTCGTTAACGTCATGCAACATATCCAGAGCGATTCCCATGCGACAGTTTTTTGTTTGTTCCCAATTCAACAAGTTTGGAACGACATTCGCTGCTTAAAATTTGCGGCAAAATTATATGGCATGAGTCAACCGATATGCCGACATCCTTTGCAACTTCTTTAATATTGACTCGACGATTTTCCATCACAAATTTCCTCACTTAACACTTTCATCGCTTTTTGATGGTCTGAGCTACCAGGACAAACACCTTCTTTGAAAAGCTTGTACCACTTTTGAACATTTTTCCGACTCAGAGTATGATCATCATATGATATTCCCAACATTTCAAGTGCTTTTGAGCACTTAAATCCATTTTTACATAAAATTTTATGCAAATTCTTTGATACATTTTTTCCCACGGCGGAAAATCGCCGAACAAGCAAAACACGTCTAACTGTTATGTTTCTAACTAAGAGAAACACAAAAAACTCTTAATATGTTCGAGAGAAGTATGCCAACATAAAAAAACGCTAATCGAATGCACGTAGCCAGAGAAATTTCAAAATTCATCTTTTCTATGGAACAGACCTCGTACATATACAAATAAATATATTTGTTGTCATTGTTAAAAAAGGAAAACATGATCTAACGTTGTCTACTTAATAAGTTTATTGAAAGCTAAGTTTTGTGCCATTTCTCAATTGTGTGTGTAAACTTTTCTACGAAAGTTTAGAAATGAAACTTACAAAACTTTTAATGGTTTGAGAGGGATTTTGGCGATATTTAGTTATTATTAATCCGTACCAAATTGAACATTAAGACAAGGATGTGCACCATCCCACAATGTAACACCAATGCCATCACAACTCGGCATATTTATCGTTGCTTACATCTTCTCTGAAAGGGTAATTTGTAAAAAGGTACTTTTGCAAAAGTACTTGTCTTGGAAGGCGCTTTTGTAAATAGAATTTATTTTGAAATTTGTATTTTAAATATACTTCTTTACATAGTACTTCCGTGAAAAGTGCTCTTGTGTGAAAATACTTTTGTTGCAAGCAATTTTGTGAAAAGTACTTTAAAACGTTGCCTTGTTTAGTCCCCATCTACAGGCACAATTTTCAAATTTTGGAAATTGCATTCGTATACTTTTCGTTTTGCAATTTAGACTTTTTTCTCATGGAATTTTCATTGAGAACTCTTTTTCTCTTTCTTTGGCGCTTAAAGGTACAGGTGGCATTTTCCTGCATTTTCATTAACCAACGCTCAATATCCTTTTTATGGACTCGAGTTCAAATACCATCCTCCGACCCCATTAAGAAAATTATGTTTATTAATTTTTTAATGTGTTTCATGAATAGAAATGAGAAGAAAAATAAATTTGACTACTGGCTGGGGGGAACATACTTTTTATAGTAAATTTTTTTGAAAATCAATTTTTATATGAACTTTCAAAATCTTGCGATGGCTTTCGTCTTCCGTTTAGATAATAAAGGAAACAAACTTTTGGAAAATCAAGAACGAACTTTTTTCGCTTATGTTTTGAAAGTAAGCAGACACATCAAAAGAGGCAAAATAAGATTAAAAAAAGGACCCACCTTGAGTCCTATCATAAGGAAAGGATATTTTATTTATTAATATTATGATTTAATTACATAATATAATTAATGTAACTAAAAAAAAGTATAAGGTACTAGCGCAATAAGGCCTTCGACCCGAGGGAAAGGGTATATTCACCAGTGATCTAATGATTTTCATGATAAAATACCACTAGTTAGAAAAAGTCCTTTTATAAAAAAATAAATCATGTATCGAAAAGCTGGCTTTTCTTTGTTGGATTATTATAAGCAACACTTTTCATTTTAAATAATGCAATCATTTTCCTTCTCGCTTCAGGTTCGACTTGGATAAAATAGCACTTAATTTTTTTATGATTTCACTAATAAACCTTAAACATCAAAACCATAAATCATCTTAAAACACACTTAACAAATACAACACTAGGAATAATTTTAACATTAAATTGCCTAAAATTATTGCACAGATTATTGGTTGTTCGAAAGTCTAGTTGGCTGTTGTTACGGTTGCGCTGGAGTAGGTAGGAAAAAAGAATTGAAAACAATGCGGTCAATTCGGTTTAAAAATTTTCTTTTTCACAAAAAAAAAAAAAAAATTTATTTATCTAAAATTTAAGTTGCCTCATAAATATTCAAAATTAAGGAAACTGTTTTCGTGGTTGTTGTACGAGTAAAATCTTGCAGAAATCGATCCGTAACATATCTTTCAGAGATTTTGGTCTTGTATAGCCAGTCAGCCGTTGGTTTTTGTACGTGTAAACTTTGGCCAAAAAAATGTTTGTAAGAAAGAAAAAGTATATTTTTCTGTTGCTAATGTTTGTTTGCCTTTTTTCTGTCTGTCTGTTTGGCCGTGTTTCCATCGGTATGAACTTTTGCTGTTTCCAACAATTCCGCACACAACAGCAACAAACTACTCGGCAATAAATGATTTCTCATGTTGCATTACGATAAACAGATGCAGCAACATATTTAAACAATATTTTATTTGATATTTGTGGAGAAAATCACTTAAAGGAAAATTTCCAGCTTATTTTTTTTTTAATTTGTTTTAAAATTAAGAAAATGTGTTTTAAAATGTCTATCTGTCTATCTGCGCTAGTGGCGTTGATTTTTTTCTTTAAAAAATGTTGCTAATGCATCTCGTGTATCCAAGCAATAAAATGCTTCAGCGAAGGCGTAAAGATTAGTGAAGATTTTTCTTTTTTCTGTCGTTAATAGTTCAACAAATCAGTTTCTTATTTATTTATTTATTTATAATTATCATTATAGTTTTTAATTTTTTTCTGGAATTTTTGTAAAGAAAACTATTTCAAATAATAAATGTACGTTATCCTTAATGAATGAGGACTTGTGCTCCTTAAAGGAGCGAGTCGAATATATATATATATATATATATATATATATATATATATATATATATATATATATATATATAATCCGTAATGAATGATGGCTATAAATCTCGAAGTACACAGGGTTGAAGCTTTTGACGTTAAAGAAATTAAAAACTCGGATTTGTTCGGTGTTGTTGCAGAAAGAGCTAGATTATGTCGATTAATTATACTTTTTGCTCTTCTTTCATCGCCAAATGATGAATATCAACACAAAATAAAAATATGGATGTTGTGCTTGAAAGAGATGGGTAAAAAAATACAATTGCCCTTATTATGATTGTCGAAGTCGACATCAATATATTGGCAATTGTGGGATGGTTATCGGGAACTATTAAATATTATTGATAGGATATTACTACTACTACGGATTATAAAATTGCAATTGGCCATCAATATTAGTTAATTATTGCCTACAACGAATTTAGAACTGCTGTCTTTTTTACTTGATGTGACGTCGACGCGACAATCATAATAAGAGGGAATATCTTCCGTCTTGTGACGCCTCAATCTATTTTGTGCTATAAATTTTCGGATTAGCCATTACTTTAGCGAGAGAGCGATTATCTTCACATATTTGTCTTGTGGCAAGATCCACTGAGCCCCTAATGTTGCTTTTTGGGAATTAATACAAATATAAATATTTTCTTTTCTTTAAACTCGTAAGTTTCCTTCTGATTTTCTTAAAAGCGTAGAGTTTTAAATAAAAAAAAATATTACTAGTGTCCATAGAATCTGTTGAGCGTAATTCGTTATCTAATATTCAAGTATCAGCAAAAATTGTGAAGATGATAGTCAATGAGTATTGAAATATTGATAATTTCAAATAAAATTTTTTAACCACTAAACAAGACCTTGAGCTTGAATAATATTTAAATCAAAATTGTTATAAAAAGCTCAAAAAATATAGAGAAAATTAAATAAACAAATTAAAAAATATATATATGCCTTATCTAATGCAATCGTGGAAATCTGTGCAAATAAGGTTGATATTTAAATGCTAAATTTAATTCAGCCATCTTGGCACCGACTTCAAAGATCTGTATAGCTAACGTATATAACAATATGCAGTTGAGTCCGGTTATGACGAACTCCGCGGAACCGGGAAATTTTGCTAATTATAGACGAAGTTCCTTATAACCGCGGCAATTATTATTTTGTTTCAATAAGCACTATTGAAATAGATTACAATTATTGCTTATTTTTTGATATGACTATGCGACATATTTCTCCCTATTATATTTGTCGTCATATACGTCACACGAAGTCAACACCAAAATTTGGCAACTGTGGGATCGTTATCGACAAGAATAAAATATGATTGAACGAAACTAAAGCTTATAAAAGGACGAAAGGTCGTCAATAATGCTCAAGTGCTGATAGCAATGAGCACAAAACTGTAAATTTTTTTTTAATGTCGACTTGATTTAACGACAATTGGAATAGTGGAGACTATATATCGATTTAAAATTTCTCGTATTTTCAATTATTTTGTTCACTTTTTCAAATAATGTTAAACGTGTATATTAACAAATCTTTGTTTTGTTTGTTATAAGCGTAAACATTTTCATTAAAAAAATTTTTTTTTGTGGATTTGTTACTTTAAACAGAGTTCGTTATAGGCGAAAATTCCCTATAACTGAAGTTCATTTTAATCATAATAATTTGTATGAAATATTTGTAAAAAATTTTTCGGGAGCGGAGAAGTTTATGAGATAAAGCGTTATAACCGAACTTCACTGTATTCATTCCGAACATTTTATATCCTATAAACAAATTAGATTTTTTATTTTAACTTGTATTAATTACCTTTACAAAAATATTGCTTCGTATCTCAATTGGGAAAGAAGATGATTGTCAAAAGCACAATTTTCTTTTATTACTTGTGAGTACATGATTTCCTTTGTATGCCCCAAATTCATTTTTTTGGATTTTAATAATCAACTTGCAACCATATTGTTGCCGGCATGATTACAATATCGTGTCCCTTGTTATTTGTAATGTACAATAATAGAAAATGTTGTTGTACATTATCATTATTATTTCTCCAAGCCTTTTCTTTTTATTTGAGATTTGTCATATATATTTTTGGCACAAATAATAATAACAATAAATATTACTTTTGACAGTTCTGGCACAATGCACAATTTGTGTGTCAGTAATACAAGTAAGACTCTATTAACCAGGACTCTATACTCCTTCTCAAATACATGCATATTCGTACACAATTTGTGCAACAGAAACCTTAAAACCTCAACTACAAAACAAAGATAAAAAATATACTCGTAAATTAAAAATGAAAGCTAAAGTATCGTGTAAGAAAATTTGAAATATTGAGAAAAAGATTAAACACAAATGAAATCGTTTGAGAATTGATTGGAATTAAAAAAAAAACAATGAATTTTTTTTATTACTAGTAGATTACAGAGTGTTAAGCAGGAAACAACGAACCTTTGAATGTGAATTCTATAAATCGACTTAATTTTCTAACTCCATAAATTTGTGGCAATTTCACTATTTTGTTGTAAATGATATGAGGAAATAACATTTAATTATTGTAGGTTTTTTATCTTAATAAAATTGTTACTTTTCATATAATTTCCCTTATAAGTTTTTGTTAAAAACGTGCTCTTTGTATTTTAATTTCTGCTGTATGACTGCAATTTTGTTATTATTACTTTTTTTCTGTAAATCCCAGACACTGTTAAGAAAACATTTCAATTTGTCTTTATAATAATAAAATAAATATGAAATGCAATAACACTTTGTCATATTTTTTTTTTTTGTACAAAATAGCAACAATTAACTTGTTGCAATTAAAACACGTAGTAGAAAAATTACTGTGATTGCGGTTTCGATTGCATACCGTTGAATCAAAATCAGCAAAATTGAATTTAAAAAATTTCTATATCACGTTATTAAAACTTGAGCTAAGATTTTCACATCACTGTTAATTACGGGTATTTATTATAACAACTGTATATATACTTACATACAATAATTATACCCAAAAGCCATTCGGTAGGATATTCAAAAGGATACTCGGACTCGCATATGGTCGAAATATAGTGTTATGAATAAATAGGAAATCGAAGCCTTGAATCCAAACATGAAACTCATAGCAGAGTGTATCCTGGTAGTTTTAGTGTCCATATTAATGTCAGCCAGATTTACATGGATAATTAGTTGGTAAAAAAACCGTGCAACTCGAAAAGTAATTTCCATAGTAAAACCGTTTAAAACGAAAACGATATTATAGAAATATTGAATTTGGAAATCATCTAAGATCGAAATTGTGTTGAACGAGTAGCTTGTTAAACGAAGGACAAGTGTTTTAATAGAGCTTAATAGAGTCTCAGTAGAACATCATCAGTCATCAGCAATGATGATTTAAAAAAAAAACTGTAATTAAAGGCTTCAAAATGTTTTAGTCTTAAAGTTTTTATACAAAACAATACTATTTTGAAAGCCATTTCTCAAAGGGTTACTTTTCGAAAAGGTACTTTTTTAAAAAAGTGCTTCTTAAAATGTATTGGGAAAGATTTTCCGTAATCTTATGTTAAATTTGATTTGTAAAAAGACCTGTTCCGATTATGTGCCGAAAGATGTAATCTTTCAAAAGGATGTCTTTTATGAGACACTTTTTTTTTAAACGTACTATTTTAAAAGGTACTTCTTAAAATGTAATATTTTAAAAAGTAGCTTTTGAAGAAAATTTATTCATGATGTTGTTTGTAGTCTTATATCTCATAGCGTTTAACATTAAGTGACTTCTGTAATAGACAAAAGTCACTAGTTCAAATGTGGCGATTATGTTTTGTTAAAAAAGAAGTTTTTAACAACAATAAAAAAACCCCACTACGAGGGAGTGCCCGAAAAAACTCCTGTTTACTGCACCGAAAAGTTAACAAATAAAAATTTTAAAACTGTTTTTTTCCACCAAATAAAAAATGAGCATGACAAACTTAAATTTTTTTTGCAATTAAGTTTAAAGTAAAAATACCATTAAAAACATTCATGTTGATAGCAGTGCATTCAGCGAACAACAACTGATAATATAAAAATCATCAAAATAGTTTTGGGTGATTGTGAAAATTTGTTTTTGTGATTATTTCATTTCGCAATATCTTTAACAATCTAGTGCTAAACGATCACTGACATAATCCATTTTTTATTCACATTTAAACCTTTTGATTATTAGTTTTTTTTAGGTGCCAGTAAAAGACATTAAACATGTAATTTTTATTAATTTTCTATGTGTTTTTAAGTCTTGGATTTCTTATAAAGAACGGGCCTTATTCATAGTCACACACTTGAAGTCGGTTTGTTTTAGAAACCGCTTTAAATTTATAACACATAGTATTATTTATTTTGTTAAATACATACTACGTTTATACGCACGTCTTATTTGCAAATAAAAAAGAAGAATGTTGCCGTATAACTTTTTTATTGTAACTTATTAACTCACTTAAACAAGTCGTGAATAACGACACTATTTGCAAATAAAAAGGAAGACGTTGCCACTTCATGAACGTTTTTTGTGTTTTACTTACCAAACAATCATATTTTCGTCACATGGCATCACTAATAATAACATAAGTTCTGTATGCAATTTCCCGTATAAACAGTGAATTAGTTATTTGCAAATAGTTCTATTTGCAAATAAGACGTGCGTATAAACGTAGTAACAGTAAAAAATTAACAATGTTTTAGTTCGAAACAGCTTTAAGTGGGTGAATAATCAAATGTAGCAAGCATTTACATATAATCCAGAACAAAATATATATGTATAATCAGGTGGCATGCATTCTTGAACAGCTGATTGCTTTCTCAGAAATAAGCAATCAGACAAATTTAAATAGCAATTTTTTTTTACAAATTTTCTTCAGTTAAAAATAAAATATTCGCCGAGGAAAGGATAGGAAATGTACTTCACAATAGTTTTCAAATTGTTGACGGGATAAACAGAAAGTAGTGCGGAAGGCAAACGAAAGCTCCACTGAGAGATAATTTTTAAACACATTTGTCAACATCATTAGTTATGATTATTTTTTCTGGACTTTGACGTAGACGCAACGCATTTTTTCACAAAACTTGTTGCATGAAACTTTATCTGTTTGTTAATACAATGTGGATTGAAACATTTGGTACAATAAATGTTGTAAGAAATCGTATGAAATTTCATATACTGTCGTTTTTTTTGGCCCGTTGGCGAGTAAAAGAAGTTCCATGCAGCAAAGTTCATGAAAAATTTAATAGAGTAAATCGAGCCTTTTTATCAAGTTCATCAAAATTATTATTTATTGTTTTTACAAAGTTCACATGATTTTTTTTAACTTGTAGAGCAAACAGTTGATCGATTTAAATTGGTGTTAAATTAATTAAAAACAACTTGAATTTTTTTAAATTTAACACAGACTTTTACACTTGAACTATACTTCCTCTTGTCTATAATGAACAAAAAGAACAATTTTCATTAAATGAATCTTAATGTAAACTCCTGTGATGACGACTATGATTATGGCCCTCTCTTCTAATTTCACAGACTGATATCTCTACCATATCCCTTTCACAAAGAAGTAGCACCTTTAGTATGTAGGAGGTATTAATTGCCTGAGTGGAACTTCTCTTAAAAAATAAAAATATAAAAAATAAAACTAAAAAACT
Organism: Germaria angustata; assembly: GCA_963681545.1. Taxonomy (NCBI): domain Eukaryota; kingdom Metazoa; phylum Arthropoda; class Insecta; order Diptera; family Tachinidae; genus Germaria; species Germaria angustata. The sequence continues at coordinate 49,737,504 of OY813001.1, read as the reverse complement.
AAATCGAAAGCTTTGCACAAAAACTAAGGGAAAGAAAACTGAAGATGACATATGCCGAAACCGTTCTTCTTACAAAATTGACGTGGTATGACAGAAAATCGTTCCTTATTCAAAATTGATTTCCAATGGAAGAACATTTTCAAAAAAATCTTTTCAAAAAGTACCTTTTAAAAATAGATTTAAAAAATACTTCTTCAGAAAGTACCCTTTGACAAAGTACCTTTTTAAAAAAGTACCTTTTAAAAAAGTATCTTTAAAAAGCACCTTTTGGAAAAGTACGTTTACAAAAAGTATCTTAAAAATTACTTTTTAAAAATGTACTTATTAAGAAAGTACCTCTTAAAAGTGTCTAATAAAAAATGCCGCTTTAAAAAATATATTTTAAAAAAGTACTTAAAAAAGTACCGCCAACCCGAAGTAGCGCAGGCCCATTTTTACAAAAAGAGGGCTTACTGTATCCTACATTTTTTGTACGAAACTCTGAAATCGGGACTCCCGAGAACCAATCACAAGTTTTCACAAACCTTTAGAGATCAGTTAGTGGAACTTCCCTGAGACGGTGAGAGTCCTAAAGTCGATATTGGGGAAATTTCTTTTACGTGGATCGTCAGCAAATACATAAAACTTTTAAGGAAACAAATCCTTTTCGAATACAAATTTAAATTGTTATTTTGATATTCGTTTTAAGAAAATAGAAATACAATCCGTTTGTCTAGCGCTGACCAATAAATAAGATTATATTTGAGCCTATTAAAATAGGTTTTGTGCATTAACATTTTTGGAATAATAAGAAAAAATGCGTTGCGTAAAATATTTAATAGTTAAAAAGAAAAAAAGAAATATCTTTAACATTTACAACCATAAATGGTAAATTAAATTTATTGGCAATAAAGTGCGAGTAAGTAATAGCCAGAAATTAACTAGAAACCCGTTAGTTGTCTTATGAATGCAAAATATTGGCCATTGAAAACCGTTAAGTCTACTCATAAACACCTACAAAAGTGCATAAATTGCATAGTTTTTCTTTTAATTGATTGACCATAAACATCAGGCTAAAAGGCGTTTGGGATTTATATTATTTTATTATTATTTTATTATTTTTTGTTTGTTTGTTATTTAGGCCATAAATAATATGGCCCAATGAAAAATGCATTTTCTAAAATAACTTTTTTATAACTTGACAATATGATTAGCAACCGAAATGCAAATGAAACTTGAATTAAACAAATATAAAATGCAATATTATCAGCAAATAAATGATTTTAAAACTTGTTAACTACTAACAATAAAAATTTTAGGAATATGGAAAATATTTTTTCGCTTAAAAAAATCAATAAGCAAATGCCGACAATTTGCATGAATTTATGGATTTGAAATGTTGTAGTGGTAAAAATGCATTAATTCTATTTTATAACAGCTTTAATATGTATTTTGTATGATTTCTGATTAAGAATTCAATTCGTTGTCTTTCCAATGGCGTTATAGAGAAATCCTTTATTATCATTCCCAACTCAATTCTAAGAGTTAATCCGACTTACACAGCATCAAATTTTTTTAATAGATATTGTGAAACACGACCGATCATTTTAAGTTTTTCTTCTGTCTGAAGGTTCTTCACAAATGTTGCATGGGGTAATTGACTCAATTAATAGTGTAATTAAATAATAAGAGCTCAATTTATTAATTATGTCCTTCTGTGGTCAATTGAGCTCAATTTAGGACTTAGTGCTTAAATTTCCTAATTGCGCAATTAAGGTGGATGTCTGAACATACTCGTAGTATAGTATAAGAAAATAAAATGCAATGAAAAATTGTTAAATGTTTTTTACCAGAAGGAAAATAATTTCAAATGGATACAGTTCGAAAAATATTCTATTTTCTTGTATTTTCTTTATAATATAGAGAATGATATATAATTTATTATGAAAAAAATCTTTCAATTTATATATATATATATATATATATATATATATATATATATATATATATATATATATATATATATATATATATATATATATATATATTTTTTTTTAATATTACATAGATACAATAAGTTTAACATTAACTTTTAGCATTGAAATTAATATTTTCGTTGAAGAAAATAAAGTAGCGATTTCACATACAAAAAATAAAGTTTGAATTTTCGGAAAATTGTTGTTTTCATCTATTACACTTTCTAAATATATCCTCTATTACCCATTGTTTAGACTTTAATTCACTGTTACCACATTGCAAGTAACTCAAAAATTTTCTTTGAGTACAAAAAATTGTTTTGCAGCTCTAAAAAGACGTGTCAATTTTTGTTCAGTGAAAACGTAACTTTTTTCTCTCTTTCTATGGTTTTTGTAATACACTTTTAATCGTGGATATTGTCAAAAATAGACAATAAGAAAAAACTGCTTGTATTCCATATAATAATCAATTTTATTATATCTTTAAAAATGTTCATTGGTGGAAATTTAAAAACTTGTAACAAGAGAGTGAAACAAAAATTAAAAAAATTACTCTCCTAAATTCTTAAAACAGAAAAAAGTAACTCAACGCTTTAATAGTAAGAATTTCCATCTAAACTAGTGTTCAGGTGCTTATTTTGTTTATAAAAATTTCCGCAGAAGTTTTTACCACTTGCAATTCCTCTGTTTAATAAAATTTTCAACAAGTACAATATTCTGGACACATTGATTCAAACTTGTTAGAACAAATTAGACATTAATCTTGCTATGTTTCCCCTAAGTTTAAGAATAAATTATTTTCTCATAAAATATTTTTCTAAGAATTTATAAATTTTTATAATTTCTTCATTATAAACTTATGATTTTTTTTAATTTTCTCATAAATATAAAACAAGTCACCAATTCTTTACAAGTAAAAGTTTTCTAATTAAAATTTTTTTAATTCGGTTTGTATTTAAAAAATAAAAAATTTAAATGTCGGTGCGGGATTTTATCAGAATTTCGCCATCGAGAAAACTATAGAAATGTATAGAACCCAAGGCGGTGTTAATTTTTATAAAATTGTTTGTTTGACGTCTCATGTTCAAGCGTTGTTTTGAAATTACCTCTCTGCCGCGTATATGAAAGGGCGAAGAAGCCCCATTGGTGACAATAGTGCAGTCAACTTTATTGAATAAGTAGAGCATAGCCGCAGTGTGGTCTTTCGTTTATTTTATACTTACTTCAATGGAGTGTTCTGTAATGAGATTTGAAAATTTGTTCCCGAAACTTGCTCTTTCTTACGAACCACACACTCTTCATTGAGAGCGCTTCCATTCGTGGTGAATGTGCCAGCCAATCGCTTTACTCATTACAAAGAGAATTCTTTTTTTTTTTTTTTTTGCTACACAATTCGTATGTGAACTAACCTGTCTGCAGAGGTTCAAGTCGAATGTCCACAGACACTATTCCCTCTATTCCTCAATAAACTATTTTTCTAGTTTCACCACAATGCATTGCTCGAGAAGGGTCCATTAAAAATAGATCGCGGTTTACTTTATCCTGGAGTCAGTATAAATACCATTTGTATGTTGACTTTCATTAAATGCACGGTCTATACGAGTGGCAAGTTAGTGAGCAACCCTTCCTAAAACCATGGTGATGACTTTTCTGAAAGCGAAAATCAACGTTATTGTGCTTAACGTTGCTATTGCCTCTATAGTTCATAACACTTGCTTTGCTTACACTTTTAAACAATGGAATGATGTAAGATTTGATTTGTGGAAAGTTTAGACAAATTGTAGGCACAGTTTATTTCAATATACTCGAAGAAATCCCATTAGCAGCTTTAAAGCTGTTGGTGAAGGCTGGAATTTGGAATTCTGTTAAGGGAGAAAATGATATTGACCAATGATCAACAAGTTGTAACGGCTGTAAAGCAAACAATTCTAAATGTAATTTACAAAAATCTGAATTAACAGAAAAATATGTTGAATATTTAATGTACATTCGCTCATGCAATTTTCTTTATTTAAGTTCAGCAGGCTGGCGAGATAAAATTACCTAGAATTTTAAATAATTATATAAATGCAAAAATTTCACAAACATTATAAGAACATTCAAGGTATAAAAACTATAATTAATTGCAACTAATAACAACTGATCATTAACACAATTTTATTTAATGGAAAAAAACTTGAGCTCCAGCTCTTGATAATTGTTTGAGTGGCACGTTTCTTTTCAAGAGTATAAATGAAGATAAATAAATAAAGAAATAAAAATTAAAAAAATAATAATAATAAAAATGGTGCTCGTGTCAAATAAACTGTTTATTTTGTTACGAGTACTTTAAATAAGTATTTGAATAATTTTAAAAGACATTTAAGGCAAGAAAAGACTGTAACAGCGTCATTTAATTGCTGTTCAAAACAACATTATGGCCATTGAGAAACCAAAAGTCATAAATCAAATGGCAGACTTTATAAATTGCATTTTTAATTTCGTAACCACACAAATACACTTCAAGATGATCAGTTGCATGGTAGAGATGAAAAAGTGACATCTACAGGTCTAGGAATGTAAATATATTGCAAAAAAAAAAAAAAATAGAAAATTGTTCACCCGCAATAATTAATTAGAAAATATATTAAACTAACTTGAGCGAGAAATTGAATTTCCTAATTATACAGAATTGAATATTGCAACAAGTTGAAACGAGTTTGTTATGAGTTGAGTTTTTTGTTTGTTTTTTTTTTAATTATTTAAAAATAAATAAAATAATAAATTAAATAATGTCTGAAAACTATAAAACTCGACTTACTTAACCTGTAATTTGTAATATAATATCGATATTTCTTTACGAGCGACACTAAGTCGATTGAGACACACACAAACGAAAGGATTATATAAAAACAACGAACAACAGGAACACGATTTAAGAAAAAAGGAACACTGACTGACGATGACGCATAGTCGAATCCGGTCTGTTTACAAACCAAATTTGACGTGAGATGACGGAAAATCATTCCAAATTCATTAGAAGTACTTAAAAAAGCACTATTCAACTTGTTAAATTGACCAGTAACACCATACTTCGCATTTCGATTTAGATGGTTAAAGAGTTAATAATTTATCATTTCTTGAGTATGAATATGGAAATATAATACAAGAAATTTATTATTCGCCAAAAAGGGCGTTTTATATTTCAACATAGTCGTCTTTAAGTTCGATACATTTAATTCAGCCAAGGAGGGTAAAAATAGACGTTTTTTTCAATTAAGAACCCAAATTTCTTTACACACGCACCTAAATATTCACATTTGGAAATAAGGCCCCTAATTCTGGAAAGTATGATGAATGGGATGGCAGTGCGTACCACAATTCATGAACTTTCGCCATAGTGACTACACACGTATGCACCCGTGCACCGTTTTGATGAAACGTCACTCTTTTTTGTGCTAAATGAGGTAATTATTGTTACAAATTAACATTGAATCTATCCAAAAGCTATAAATAATATTCGATGTGAATGTTAACGCGTGCTTTTCAAATAAGAAAGCGCCATGACCTTTTTAGCCGACCGACCACACTTCTTTGCACTTCTGTTTTTATTGTTCTTAAGTCTCTGGTGTGTTGTAATGGGGTCAATGTTTAATCTACAGTTACAAAACGGTGCTAAAATTCCTTCGGCTAAACACTTTAAAGTAGTCACAAGGCTCCTCTTGTGGTCGAGGGTAAGCAATTGCGGCAACCATCGCCCCTATAACTTTTTTATATCTAAATATTCATGGAAAATGTGATGTATACTGCCAACAGCCTCACCCACCTTACGCGTATTCATTCTTCGATCGTCCAATATTTTTCCGAGGATTTTATGGAATATCTCTGGCCTGACGACCTCCTTTGGGCAACCTGGACGTTTGATGTCATTTTTACTAGACGATCACAACGGAAATTAAGTGAAACACTTTTTAATCATTAAAATTGTTGGTGCAGAGGCTCCAGAGTATTTATCATTTTTTAGAGAACATATTGAGATGCCAGTAAATTTTTATAGTTTTTTAAGCTGGCGATTTTTTTCTAGAGAATATTTGGAACTTACGGTAAATATTTAGTCTAGTAATAGGTAACAGTTTACTGGAGTTTACTGAATTAAAAAAATTTTTGGAATTACCAAACCGCACGTACTGGACTTCTTTGTAAAAACTGATTTACTGGGTGTTTAAGTCCAAAAATTACTTTAAATTTAATAATGAAATTTTTACTATATAATCATTTTAAACTGAAACCGATTAACCGAATTTTAAATTTCTTTCTATTATCGGCAAAGTTTAAAAAAAATATATATATAATTTTTTAATATGTTCATTTAATTTGCAAATTTTGCAGAAAATCTAATGCAATAACAAATTGAATTTTATAATATGGACGTTTATAGTTTTTTTTTTTTTTTTTTTTTTTTTTTTTTTTTTTTTAATTTATATTCTTGTTCAAAATTACTGAGACAATTTAATTCTTCGCACTTTGTTTTTAATTGACAGTAAATTACAGCTCTTTGTTTAGGCCTTAAAACAAATTCAGAACACAGTTAACGATAATTTAAATATTCTTGCATCATAAGGCTTAATTAACTAACCTCGCCTTTAAGGCTTCAATAGAATAAATGATTTTGTTAACTTGGTAAGTGGCGTTGGATTAAATCATGCTAATTTGTTTTAATTATTTATTTAAATACATACAGCTTTCCTTGACTTCTTGCAAAACTTTAGCAAATTGTTATCGTTCGTTCGTTCGGCGTTGTTTTTCATGTCTCAACTAGACAGCACAGCGAAATATTCTTTTAGTTTCTTGTATTTCTGTCGTCTGTCTTTTAACTCTTTATGTATGTCTCTTGCGGTATTTAAATTCATTGATTTATAATCAATTACACTCTTTTGAATAAAATATTTCTATCTCTTCTCTCCCCTTGTGTTTCGTACTTCTTTTACCCAACCCCCCGCTAAAAGTTGTTTGTTTATTTAAAAATTTACGATGTGTGTTGTGTTGTATCGTCTAGTAGGAACAAGACACTTTTAAACTTTATGGAATACCATAATAAAAATAGCGACAACACTAATCAAGGCTTTGATGTTTTGCCGCCAATATTGTAATAATGACAAATACATTTACATGTATACGATTAGTGCGAGGGTGATCTCAGAATTATCTTACCTGATTTGCTAAAGTCCGAATAAACAGTATTATGCCACTAAGTTCTACTCAAAGCAAAGTATATTTATGTAACTAACGAAAACTATATTTATTTTCAAAAATATTCTGGTGCAAGTTTTAATTCAGCTGGGAGAAAATTACTTAATCCTGCTCCATTACAACTATAGATGCCCACATTACAACAAAAGCAATGGAAAATAATACTGTGCGGTAAAACCGGAACGAGTATACACACAGCACAAATTTTAATTCATCTGGAAGTTAAATCCAGAAAGGAATAAAAATGTTTATATATTTTGATTGCATACAAAATAAAAACTTGCGCGTAAAAAAATTTGCCTGTGTGTAAACTCAATTTATCTAGTCTTTCAATATGGAGCAACTTGTTGGAGAGAATTTAAACAAGTCGAAGTTTTTCTTTGTAAGTTTAAATTTAGCTGGAAGAAAGCCACAGAAAAGAGAACAAATTGTAATGATTTTTAGTTGCACAAGGAAAGTCGTTGTGTGTGAATCCAAGCCGTGATTCCCAAACTTGGAAAAAAATAAATCCTTTATCTCTAAGTAAACATTTACACATGTAAGTGCAAGCTTTTCGAATTTTTAATGTTGCTGTTTTTCTTTTGTACTTCCGAAGGATTTTATTTGGATCTGGAACGATCTTCCGTTCCGTACTGGTTTCACCCGTCTTCGGTATTGTGTTTCTTACTGTAAAAGAACATCTTAAAAAACTTGAGGTTCCAAAAGCACTTGCATTTTCTTTACTTGCAGCTCTACACGCAAGACATAGAACAAGACATGTATTTTTTGACACTCGCAGCAAGTGAAATGACAAATTAATAGACTGTATTGACCAGTAAAAAAACTTTACTTACTTCATTTTCAACTGACCTTCGTAGACTAGTAGGTAGTGTACTAGACTCGTAGTGCGAAGGTCCCAGGTTCGAATCCTGCCGCAGAACTCTGGCAGTTGTGTTTGATAATTAAATGGAGCGCACAACAAGCCTTCACTGGCTTAAGTGTATGTCGTATGACATGGGCTATCATACCCCTCCAATCAACCTAACCTAACCTAACCTAACCTACTTCATTTTCACTTTTTTTTTATTACTAAAATTAAAGTAATTTTCGCTGCAAAATTTTAAATGCAACAACACTTTGAAAATTATATTTTACTCAACTGTGCAAAAATTCAAACAACTTGCAAGACATTTGAATATTTTTTCAACATTTTCCCTGATAATATGTACATTCCACTTGCTGCGATTACTTGCATGTGTAAATGCAGGTTAAATCTCTTCATTCCTTAATATTACATTCATACTTCTCAAAATCGATATGTTGTCGAATATTCTTATCATCATGCTTCGAAATAGAAATTCTCAGATCTCCCTCGCAGGCAACTAATGCATGTAAATTTCATGTCAAAGTAGTCTTATTATACACACATCATGTTGTTCGTTTGTCGTTCTGCTGTTGGTGTTGCTGCTGTTTTTTATTTCGTATTTTTCCATTGACTTGATAGAGAATTTTGCATATAAGTAGTTTTCTTGCTTGTTTCTTTGTGTGTAGATTTGACATACAAATAAATGTATGAATTTAAAATAAATTGTTTACTACTAAAAAAAAAAAAAAATAACAATATATTTGTCTTTAATTTTTTTTCACTGTACTTCTGCTATTCGGATAAAAAAAGAACTAGAAGTTTTGTAAGTGATCAAGCCTTTAGTGTTTTTTTGTTTTGGTTTTTGTTTTTTGATGTAATTTTTATCGTTAACAGCAATGGACTGGTACGTACATCCAACAACTACTAGAGCTTAATATGTTTCATATCGGTCGTTATAGTGTTGAGTAATTGCTGCAAAATGTGACCAACTTAGAGGGCAACTTTAAGGAAATGTTTAATGGCAACTAGGTTCGATAATTCAAAAAAAAAAAATATGTTTGAACTCGGCAGACCGTTCTGGAAATTCTTTGCAAACTTACAAATCGATCTGAGAATAATTTTCGGAATAATCAAACCCCATTTTCGAAAGTTTTGAAGCGACGATATCTCTCGAACTAATTAATTAACCGCTTTAGAAAACAAAATTTGTTGCATTTTAAAAGTCCACACAAGTGACTGAATTTAGAAAACCGGTACCGGTCTGACGAAAATTGTTGGAACTATTAAAAAAAAATCTGTTTTCGATCATTTTCAACAACGATATCGCTCCAAGTAATAAACCTATTTTGATAAAAACTTAAGTCCTTCGAAATAATTTTCCAAGTTGGAAAACTGAATTGTCTAGAAATTTTTGAGTGAAAAAAAAAATCCAATGAATCATTAGATTCAATTACGGCAATTGAAGTTAATTTTTGTTTTTAGTTCAAGATCTGATTACGTTTTCGGTTAATTCGAAGCGGTGATTCAAAATTTATTTAAAAAATAGCCAATGAAATGTAGGCATTTACTTAGCTAAACCAACAACATACTTTTAAATAATGAATAATTTTTTACTCGATTGGAGTTGTAAACGCTTTTGTAAATCTTGAGTCTATGGTGAACACGATTGCGATGCCAATGAAATTCTTTAAATCATAAAAAAGTGTTTTGAATACAATTTCTTAAAAAACGCTTCTCGGCCTTTAAATGTTTTTAAACTATTTTGAAATTCAAACATAAAGTTGAATATGTTCTTGAATACGGCCCTAATAATTCATACATAATGTTTTCCCTTGCATACATTAAATATATGTATGTACGTATGAATTTTACATTGTTATTTACATTAATACGTGTATGTAGGACCTTTTCACTTTACAAGAAATATGTACATACAATTTATATTCCTCTTTCTTTTCTCCAGTTGAACTAAAACTTCCCCAATTGTACAGTTGTGAGTAGTTTCAGTCGTAACGTTCTTATGTAAGAACGTATTTACACACGGCATGTTTTCTTAAATACAGCTGGAAAAAATGCAATGAAATTAATACCAAACTGGTGGCCTTGGTAGCTAATGCTCCTTCTCTAACAATATAATTAATTTATTATTAAGTTACATAATAAATAAATAAATAATGTACATTAACTTGTGTTTAAATTCGCTCTAACTTAACACAAATTTCACATAATATTACAATTCAGCCAACTAAATTACGTCTATTATTTAATTTTCTATTTAAAATTTGGTCACTCTTTTCTTTGCCTTTAAAACTATTTTGCTTTCATTTACTTAATTTGCAAAATACAAGTACACCTCCGCTACTCGCAGTGTGCTTCCATAGTATTTTCGCAATTGAAATCAAGCGATAAGAATTCTTGTTTTTTTTTCACTAAATTTCGCGAACACGTACAAGATTTTGCACTTTTTGCATTTTTAAACACTGATGATGGTGATGCTGACAATGATGGTCATAATGTGGTTCGAGATGTTGTTGGTGGAGTGTGAATATGCATATACTATTTCCTAGCCTGCTGATATGCAAATATCAATTTGTGTTCATAGACCCACAAATAAACCTAGAGCAAAAGTATACGCCGCCACTAACCGTAGCCGCCGACTACAATTGACGCGTAATATATTCATTCTACTTGCAAAACGTATACAAGTTACTGAGTCAGTCAGTCAGTCAACTATTTTTTTTTACTTATTTGCAATAAAAAATAGAAAATACATAATGAAATATTTTCTTTAATTTCGTTCTCAGAAATATTGCTTTCAGAGCGAAAACAGTGATAAACCAAACTATTTGTTGCTGCTGCTGGTGACGATTTTCGTTTCATTTGTTGTTTTTCTGTTTTATTTTCAGTCGGACAGCTGCCAGTGTGTGTTTTACATAAGAAAATGAGCTAAACTTAATTTATGTCATGACATCTTGTGATAAAATTGTAATTATATCATTTTAATTAGTGGGTCTCACTCTTTGTAGTAAAGTACCTCATAGACCATGTTAATGTAGTAAATGTTGTTAAAGTATTATTATTTACAACACCGTATTGAAACATAATTTACGCCCGCCGTCCTCATATGAGGACGGTAGTTTAAGTACTCATAAAATTTACCTCCAATGTATTTTATTTCATTTATGTGCAAATATGTTTTGCCAATGAGTGCGAAATTATAATAAAATAATAGTTTTCTTGATTACATGATTAAAATTATTAAATTTAGTGGCCCAATTTACTCCATTGAAAAACGAAATTATAGACGAAAGCAGTCTTTATATTTTGTGTTCAAATTCTTGTTTTTTTACAGTTTTAGGTTTTTTTTTACTAAATGAACCTTTTATTATCAAATTATTATAAAACGGAAAATATATTTAGAAAATTTACAAAAAAATTCGATGTTTTAACATAGCGTCCCCAAATGGGTCCATTGGGCTATTTGCTATACTTTTTTATCAGCTTTTTGATATTACGATTTTACACTTACCAGCTTCCAATTATATTGCTCTAGGTTTCACGTAAGTAGGAAAGTTGAGTTTAGATGAAGACTGCAATGTTAGTATTATTTCAAAGGCAATGTCTAGGAACAGATTTATTGAAATAAAATTTTTTTTGCATTTCTGTGACAACGAAGCTGCTAGAAATTCCACCGATAAGATGTTCAAATTACGACCACTTGCTGATTTGCTTACCAAAAAATTTCTCCAATGGGGCGTAGTTCACGAAAATCTTTCCATTGATGAATTAATGGTTAAATATTTTGGACGTCATCCAGCGAAACAGTTCATAAGAGGCAAGCCAGTGCGCTTTGGATACAAAAACTGGATGATTGCAAGTGCAGATGGCTATTGTTATGGTTTCGACGTGTACTGTTGTAAATCAGCAGGAGCGGTGAGTAATGAGCCTTTGGGTTCGAAAGTAGTGAAGAGCTTGTTAGAAAATTCAAATATTGTTCCTCATGAGCATGTTATTTATTTCGATAACTACTGCTACGGGATCTGCGTAAGACTGGTTATCGTGCTACTGACACCGTGAGGGAAAATAGAACAAAGAAATGTCCACTTACCTCAGTCAAAGATATGAAAAAGAAAACGCGGGCAGAATTTGATTATCAATTTGATTCTGCCAATGAAATTTTATTTGTGCGTTGGATTGATAACAACGTGTGTACCATGGCTACAAATCACGACTTCGTCAAGCCTCTAGGCAAAGTGAAAAGATGGAGATCTGCAGAAGGAAGAAAAGTAGACGTTAACATTCCTTCTGTCTTCCAAAGCTACAACAAAGGCATGGGAGGAGTCGATCAAGCCGAGCAATCAGTTGCAGCGTACCGAGTAGCGATTCGCGGGAAAAAATGGTGGTGGGTTCTATTTACCTATATGTTAGATCTATCTGTCGCTAATGCCTGGCGTCTGCATATCTTGAGTACCAAGGATAAGATGGATCAGCTCCAATTTCGCCGGAGTATTGCACGATTTTATTTAAGATATTTAGGAACTGAAAGATGATAAACGCCGTAAACCTTCCTCAGTAGTTTCAGGTATGAATTTAGACAATATCAGACACTTTCCTCAAAAGCTGCCAAATCAATTAAGGTGTACAATATGCCATTTAAAAGCTCGTTGGCAATGTAAAAAATGCATCAAAACGCTATGTATAGAAAAGGAGTGTTTTGAAAAACACCACACATAAGCCCATTGACCCCATTTAAGGACGGCCATTTTTTCCCACCATGGATTTTATTTTTTTTTACTTTTTTATGCGAAATGTTTAATTACCTTTTAATAATTACTAAAATATAGTTGTTTTAAAAATTTTGCTTGTAGTTTGCATTTGGGTCCAAATGGGTTAAGAAACAATACAGGAAGCTGTAGTAAACCGCCAGGTTAGACTTATTATAGCATTTCAATCAGAGATGGAACTCAAAATTTTTGCAAACTAGGCTAAAACAGTTTTTTTTTTATTTATTAGAATAGCAAAAATGTATTTAAAAATTTGATTGAACTATAAATATACGTTAGTTTATTTTTTTTTATTAAGCTTAAGGTCTTAAATTTTTATTTTAAATTATTATCGATATTTCGGTACACATCGAGTACCATCTTTAGGATATTCATTATAATAATTAAAAATAAAAATTTAAGACCTTAAGCTTAATAAAAAAATAAAATAAAGTTTATTAATTAAACAAAAACGGTCAAAAATAGAACGTATATTAATATACGCAATAATCGTATGTACAGCTAAAAAATTTTATTCTGGGATCATAATTAAAATTTCAATAACGAATAACTATATGTTTCGTATTTGTATTAAAGCAACTGAAATTGTGTGCATTTCATATTTTCTTTGTTCATATCGACACCTCCATTCTATAACATTCTAAGTCGAAAATGTGAGTTTTAAGTTACGAGCTCTCAAAGTTTTCACGCGATATCTCACAAACTATAGTATACGCCATTTGTTCTTTCACTTTTTTAGTAGAATTTGAATAGAATTTTTATAGTATTTTCTGAATTTACAAACTTTAATTGGGTCATAGCTAAAAATGATATAAAATGTTTTAGCACGGTGAAAACATTGGCTATTGGTCGTCTAAGTGTACTTAGCATGTTTTTGATAGGTCTATTATTTTTAAGTTAATCACCTAAGTATACATATAATATTTTAGTTTGGACAAAAATTTTAGAACGTTACGAAATGTCCCTTCCATAACATACTAGGTTAGGTTAGGTTGATTGGAGGGGTGTGATAGCCCATGTCATACGACATACACTTAAGCCAGTGAAGGCTTGTCGTGCGCTCCTTTTAATTATCAGACACAAACTGCCAGAGTTCTGCGGCAGGATTCGAACCTGGGACCTTCGCACTACGAGTCTAGTACACTACCTACTAGTCTACGAAGGTCAGTCAACTTAGTTTTCAGGTCAATTTAAAATTTGGAACGATTTTCCGTCATCCCACGTCAAATTTGGTTTATGAACAGACCGGTTTCGACTTTGTGCCATCTTCAGTGTTCTCGAATACTAAATCGTTTTTCTCGCTGTACGTTGTCTTTTGTATGGTTCGTTTTTTCTTTCTTTGCCCCTTTGTGTTTCTCTCTCTCGTCCTTGTATGCCTATGTGTCTCTCATTCTCTCCCTCTCTCTACCTGCTACCTGTTCCTCTCATTTTTCTATATACCATGTCTGTGCTCCCTGTCTGCGATTATTTAATAGGTGTATTATCTGTATGCAGGTAGTAATCTATGATTGTGCGTTTTTGGATTGGCCTTTTGTCTTGTACATCTGTTGTTATATTGTTCGGTTCCGTTAAATTATTGTTCTCTTTTGTGTAAAAATATTTTAATGGTTCAAATATTATGTCCGAGGCAGTGTTTATTTGTTCATTTATTATTCTTCCGTCAAAAGTTTTCTGTTTGTATATTTCCATGTTTTCTAATACGTTCAACCGCCGTCCTTTATGCTGTATGTGTAACAGTTTAACCGTTTTTCTAATATGCGCTGGTGTACATTTTTTGTTGAATATGTGGTTCGCAAAGTTCGATTTTGGTGTTGTTCCTGGTTCTCTCATTTTTTTGTTGTAGTCTCTCATATGTTCCCGAAATCTGGTTTTTATCTTTCGTCCCGTTTGTCCGATGTAACTGTGTTGGCATGTGCAAGTTAATTTGTATACTCCTTGTTTATCCAGGCAGTCTGTCTCGTTTGTGCTGTCTTGGAGTATTCTACCCAAATTGTTATTTGTTCGGAATGCTGTGTTAATGTTGTGCTTTCTAAAAAATTTAGCAAGTTTGTATGTTGATGTGCCCATATATGTTAAAGTAGCCCAAGCTTTCTTCTCCTGCTCCTGTTCTTTGTTCCGTTCCCCACTTGTTTTGATATCTCTTCTGATTTTGTCTACCAATTTTTTCCTATACCCGTTGTTTTCCGCTATGCTATAAATTATTTTCAACTCCTTTCTATATGCCTCCCGCGTTAGTGGTATTCGTTCAAGTCTCGTTACTAATTGTCTAATTGCCGCGTTTTTGTGTTGTTGAGGATGGTTTGATGAATTGTGTATTATTGTGTCTGTAGCAGTTGGTTTCCTGTATATTTCGTATTCGATCCTATTTAAGCTCTTGTTTGCCCGAATTGTTAAGTCTAGATAATTTATGCTATTGCCTTCTTCCACTTCCATTGTGAATTTTATGTTTTTGTGTTGTTTGTTCAGTAGATCCAGAATTTGTTCCTCTTTATTTCCTTCCAGTATACATATAATATCATCTACGTATCTCGCATAGAATGTAACCCCGAAATTGGTTTTTGGGTTCTCGACATATTTCTCTTCTAAATTTTGCATAAATATTTCCATTAGGATTGCTGATGTTGGATTACCCATTCCTAGTCCATTGGTTTGTCTATATATGTTATTGTTGAATTTGAAATAATTTTGCTCCAATGTGGCTTTTAGCGTATTTGCGAGTTGCATTGAAAACTCTACGTCTTTGGTTTTGTTGAGCAGTGTTTTATGTACAATGTTTATTGTCTCTGTTGTTGGAATTGATGGATACAACTCTTTTATATCAAATGAGACTAGCCTAGTGTTTTCTGTTATAACCACGCTCTGTAGCCTATTAACTAATTCCGTGGTGTTGGCTATTGTGTGTTTGTTTTCTAGGTCCAAGTTGTCTTTCAGTATTGTTTTTAGGTATTTCGATAGTTTGTAGCTCGGGGCCGATTTGTAATTAATTATGGGTCTCATTGGTGTATTCGGCTTATGTATTTTCGGTAGAGCAATCATGGATGGAGCGCATGGGTTCATGAGTGTTAACGAGTACGATATGTTTGGTGTTATTATTTTGGTTGCCTTTTTGATTATTTCCCTGACTTTCGCCTGGTATTCGTCTGTAGGATCTTTCCTAATTTTCCGACATTTAGCGTCTTCTATCAACTGCTCCGTTTTGGTAATGTAATCATTTTTGCTGATTAATACCGTTGTGTTTCCTTTATCTGCTTTTGTTGTTACGACATTATTAGATTTAAGTTTTTGTCTTAAATTTCTAACAGCTTCGCATTCCCTGTTTTGACTCCTTTTAGATTTGATCTCCTTCTCTATTATGCGTTTGCAGGTATATCTGGCTTGATCCTGCTCCTCGTTTGGTAGCATCGATATTGCCACCTCTGTGTCCACAATGGTTTGCTCTATTTCCCTCCTTTTATTATTTTCTTGGATATTGTGCTTTAGCCCCTTTTTCAGTAACTGGGCTTCTTCATCATTGATTGCCATTTCAGTTAGGTTTATAAATCTAGTGTGGAAGTTGTGTTCTCTGTGTAGCTTGCAGTTTGCCGATCCTGTTAGTTTGTCGACAATTTAAAATTGTCCAAGCAAAAGTACTCTAAGTGTACTTAATACATTTTAGAATGGAAAATTTTTGCGACTATGTGTGTAGTCTAAGTATATTTATGCCTATAACTTTGGAACGGCTCGGCCCATCTTAACCAAATTTTTACAGTATTTAAATTAGAGAACGTAGGATTTAAAAATTCAACAACATTAAAAACGTTCTAAGTACACTTAGAACGTTATAGAATGGAGGCGTCGATATTCAGATCACATAAATTTGTTCTATCTTGCTTTTTGTTTAATTACGTTATGGTAAGAGAAAATTCTCACATTTTCTTATATTCGTCTTAAAGTTCTGAAAATATTTATTCATTTGTTTCACATTTTTTATTCCGAAAACGCTAATAAATACTTGAATTCTTGTTAAACTTTATTATTTTATTTAACCTTTGGAACAGTTCCTAATTTCAAATTTTCGTATATTATCAAAATTTTAATCACTTGGCGACGGCAATAGAAGACAACGCCGTCTTTTTATTTTTCGCTGCAAATCGTTGTTCCAATTGGCAATATTGCCATTTACCAATAACTTTTAACATACGTCTGGTATTCTGGAAGCAAAATTGACGTTGATGTTGCCTCTAATTGCCTTTGATTTTGTCGTTGGCATTATTAGTGTTGTCTTGCGTTACTGTTGTGTTATGTTGATATTGTCGACGCCAAACAGAATAAGGGTGAATGTTTGTGTTGCAACAAAAAAATAATTCTAGTATAAAAATTTACCCAACCCTGATTACAATCGATAAAAAGGTAAACAAAAGACAGCTGATTCTTTACGATATAAGAAACGCCACCGGTGCTTTGAGGTGAAAAATCGATGTAATTTTAATACAAATAGTGATTTCTGCTATTGATTATGTATTTGTAAATTTGATAAGAATTTGTCTGGTTCTTTCCAAAATATTGTTGTGTCTTCTTAATATTTTTATTATTATTATTATTTTTTTTTTTCTTTTTGATAAATTAATTTATGTTCCTTTAATATTTTATGAACAAGTTTACATATTTTTATATTAAAAATTTTACATATTTTAATGTCATTATTTTCCTTTCTCTTTATTTGCAGGTATGTGTCTTACAAATTTATAAAGGATGATAAATGGAGTAAGTTTAGTCAGAGAAAAACCTTAGAAAACTTTTCAGATAAAGCTTTATCCTCAGCTATTAAGTTTAGGAAATTAATTCTGTAATCGTATTTTAATTGATTATTTCTGCCATTTAATTTATTAAAGTCTTTCGGATTTATTGTATAAAAAATTCGTGAAAAATATGTAAAAACTAGTGAAAGTCGTAAAACATTCAGTGATTAGTGAATTTCATTCATAATATTAGGTGTAAGAGAAAGTTCTATCCTTTTTTTCAGTACTCCAAGAGATAAAGCTTCAATAAGAAATAAAGATGTTTCAAAATGATCTAGACCAAAAGATTAATGATTTCCAATTGAATGAATACCCCTTCTGTAGAAGTTACGGTGAGATCTTGTGTTGATGATAATGCATATATTTTCGTCATTAAAATCTAATGGCCTTATTGATCTGTTGCTCTACAGGGTCATGATTTCGGACTTTTCATATCCATGAAGATATGCACCTGTATAATCTGTGTTTTTTGCTAGATTTATCACAGCTCCTTAAATTTTTCAAAATGCACCTCATATTACTACATTCAAGTGTGTCTTATTGATCAATCTTTTCTAATTTTAAGAAAATTTATAAAAACATCATTATCTAATGAAGTATGAACTTGAAAATATTCAAGCATTAATTTTCAGGATCGATTCCAGTATATTTTGATCATTTTTATTTGCCGCCAACAAATTTTTTGTATGAACTAGTACAGTTACAGCGATTTTCAGAACCTTTTTGTTTTATAAAATATATTTATTTTTTTTGTTTTTGTTTTTACCATTTGTTGTCCTACTGTTTGTGAGTAAACAGAAGGAGTTAATTTATGTTGGCAACCTGTAGACACCACAAATTTGCCACCGGAAATTGTAAAAAGAGTATGTAAATCAATAAAAACCACAAAAATTTTATTTTAAATTGAAAACAAGATTTGAAAGCAAAAAATTATACGAGTGCATATTGATTTGGCAACAAAGTGTGGAAGCTCAGCGGTCCATAAATATTTCATTGAAACTTGTTTGAGTTAAACAAAATGACAGTAAGATGATTGGAAATACAGTTCATTCTCTATCTTCAAAATATAATTTGTTCCAAAAATTTTGCTCACAATTAAAAATAAGAATTCATAATCTAACGCTTTTTTCCAAATTGATTATATTATTACTACAAACTAATTTTCCAGTTGGCAAGATAAAATATGTCACCTTTTGAACTGATTTAGCAGCAGCAACAACACTTGACATTCAAAACTAATAGTCTCTCAAATTACCAGCTGTTGCTGTCAAGAAAAAGAGACAAAATGTCTTGAACTTTTTCAAAATTATTCCCTTAAAATTTATAAAATTTTATTGTTGTTGGCGCTTTTTGTTTTCTGCTTTAAAGTTTTTTTTATTTTTAATATTATCTGTTAGTTTGGCCTTTATTTAGGTCAAAACTTCTGGATAAAACAGACACAGTCACACAAGGGAAATGTCTTTGGTTCCATCTCCATCATCATGATGATGCTCAGAATCACAATGCACACACATTGAATTGAAAGAATGATGAACTGCTGCTGGAACTTTTATTGAAAAGAGTTCAAAAGATTTATTACCCAAAGAGTTTGCAGTTGGGAAAGCAGCTGTTTTGCTTTTTTTTGGTTTTAAATTGCAACCAACCCCAACGAATGTTGTGTCTTTCAGTATGTCTGTTGCATATTTTTCTCTTGTTGCAAAGTTCAATCAATTTGCTTGAATTGTAAAACATTTGTTAAACAGTTTATGTCTGTTTTTATGAAATTCTATTTTCAATACTGCAAGGAGTTTCATTTCAAGTTTGAAAAAAAATAGTATCAATTTTGTGTTGTTTGAAACTGTTGAACTCTTGTAAATATAATGAATTTCTTCATAATTTCGTTTACTATAGGAGATTTATTTTTCTCGATTAATTTACTAGATAAAGGTCAATATATTATTTAGAGGATAAATGGTGCTCTAAATATTTTGTAGGGCACCAATTGCTGATCATTGGTCATACGTTCAGGCCCTTTAAATTATCGAATAGGATAAGTAAGGACTAGTTGGCGTTAAGTTTAACAAAGTACTTTTACCTGTCGAATATCAGACAAGTTTTTGGAAACAGTCGGACATTTATAGGCTACTTCTTACTTGTTACTTTTTACTTGTCACTTCAGAAACGTGTTAAATGCAGAACAGTTTTCCTCTGACTAGCATTATTCTGATAATATTATCTGCCGCCCAATTTTTCCCAAACAACAACATTTACTCCTGCTTGCAATGGGCATTTCAATATAGCGTGCTCCGCATTTTCGTCCTCCCGTGGACATTCTGGACATCTATTGTATCTATAGAAATAGCTTATCTGTCCTCTGTGTCCTGTGAGGAATTGTGCTAGATTATAGTTTGCTTCACCATGTTGACGGGCTACCTGAGTTTGTAGATCAAACGAGCTTCTGTAAGAGTTTTTCCATCATCCTTGTCAGGTTACCAGTGCGTTTTTTCCAGCTCTCCGATGTTGGTCGTTTAGCTCCAAATCCTCATAAACTTCTGGCATTTCTCTGGCTGCGATGTGTATTGGCCACAAGCTTAAGGCTATCGTCAATATAGTCATATATACGCTACGGACTCTTAGGAATATTCTTTTAAATACTGGGACATCTCTTTGTAGGAGAGAGTTTCTCCTGAATTCTGGCTGTATATAATAGTATCGAATCGGTAAATTCATTGTAGTCTAGTGTAATGTAATGTAGTTTTGCCTAATCTATTGTAGTCTCTCTTGTCTAGTCCGGACTGTCTAGTCGACTGTAGTGAACGTTGTCTGATCTACTTTGTCCACAATAGTAGATATTGTGTATTATGCCTCGCTCTTGTATAGGAGTATGTACAACCGTCCATATTCTGTACAAGTCCATTTAATAGAGGGAGGAAAGTCCTCGAAGAGAGTACGGGAGCAGTTTTATAATTTTATAAATTTTTGGTGTATCCAGCTCAGTAACTTTTAATGCCATTTCTGCGTCCGTTAACTGTTATCTATTACTAGACTAATGTCAAATTTGCAGCAAGTTACCTTTATGAGTTGTTTTTTCTTCACGTCCATTAAAAGCAGACAACCTCGATAATTTCAACGAAAATGAAAAGTCGGTTTGGTGTCTTGGTTAAAAAAAAATTTAAGTAAAAAACCACAGAGAGGTTTGATAAGGGTCCGAACTTTTAATTCCAATTGTTAAGTAATTAATTGCGTTCCTTTGTGGTTACAAATGCGATCAAATGTTCAGAGGTCGTCTCGCCAGAAATATTCCATAAAACCCCTCGAATGATATTGGACGGTTGAAAAATGAAAGTTCCAGGGGTGGCTGAGGCCTTATGCATCTGAACTGTACGGTTTCATTACATTTTCATGAATATTTTTATATTAAAAAGTTATACGTGTGATGTGTCCCTCCAGCAATCACAATAGATCATAAGCGCTGCCATGTACCACTTCAAAGAAGTGTTAGGCGATGTTTTGGCACAATCCGAAAGAGTTTTTGCATTATTTTGTAAATGTAGAAGAAACATACATTCATGACAACACACCAATGATTGTAAGAAAAATCAAAACAGTGGGTTTCTTCGGGTGGACGTACACCAAAGAAGGCTAAGGTGGATCTGTCGAAGGATATGATCACTTTTTTTTTGTTGAGACGCACACGGTGTTATTCATACCGATTACCTTGAAAACGGTAACGCGATTACTTACGAAAATTATTTAGACTCAATATTGATTTGCAACAAAAACGACCTCATCTAATGAAGAAAAAAAGTACTGTTCCATAAAGACAGTGCACAGATGGCAAAAATCCATGAAATGTGTTACGAATTGCTGCCTCATCCAGCATATTCTATAGATTTAGCCCCTTGGGACTATTTTTGGTTTTAAAATTTGAAGAAACGATTTTGTGGTAAAAGATTGTAAAAGATTTGGTTGAAACAATGAGGTCATCATTGAAGGAAAATTTTCTTCCAAACCGTTTCAAATCGTAATTTTCATTTTAGAAGTTTAAATTTACACTACTCAAGCATTTCGTGGTAGAGTAGAGCTGGCCAACTATCGATAGTCACGCCATTCGATATTTTCGATAGTTTGATGGAAAACTATCGATACTATCGATAGTTGTAATTAAATCTTCAGTGTGCTTTTTTAAGTAGGGTATTATTCTACCATGTCGTTATTTTTAATTATTATTTCTTTATAATCCTTTTGTTTTAGACTGCAATAAATTATTTTTTTTATAACAAATATTTTATGCTTATTTATAAGTCCTTATTTTACAAATTTACAAGTTTTGCAATTAAGATTTTTATAAACATGAAATATTTTTTATAAATGACACAACTGTTTTCATATTTTCAATAAACAACAAACAAACCAGTATTAAGTAAAAAATTAGAACATAACAATTTTACAATTAATTGTTTACATTTTATTTTATTTAAAAAAAAACACGACAAAAACATCAAACTTAAAATAATAAAGAACAAAACATTTTTAGTTCATTTCTAAATTTTTTGAGATTAATTTATGATAAAGGTTTGTGATATATACATATGTATGTATATTTAGATGTAATTTAATGTAAAGTAATGGGGGTTTGACCCAGGATGGCCTTCTGCACTGCGACCATTGTTGATCTATTGCGCTTCCCCTGTCCTTAACAGTCCAATACGTTCGCAAATAGGATCAGCTCCTTCAATGGGAGCATTAGCAGACCCTCTTCACTCAGCGTATATGCATGTAGAGTCCTGTCACTCCTGTGGCACAATGCCCCACAATTTGCTATCAAGTGTTCCATCGACTCCTCATCTTCACCGCAAAATCTGTAGATGTCCGTGTCAGATAAGCCCATTATGTATAGGTGGGCTTTGCAGGTGTAATGGCCAGTGAGCGCCCCTAGCAGCGTCCGTAGGCTTTTCCTGTCCAGTCTTAGAGCCAGATCCGCCGTCCCTCCTAGCGTCAAAACGTAGGAATTTCTTGGAGAGACAATCCATTGATGTCATTCCAACGTTGAATCTTGAACGATGTCCATTTCGAAATCTCCACTTAAGGAGACTTTTGTTGAACCCAAAAGAGAGGGTGGGTCCTATGAAGTTCCCCTCAGCCCCTCTTCTATTTAGATACTTTGTACTTGTATATCACATATTTATTAGCTCTGTAATAAAATTCTTTATAAACATATTGTGCTTATAATTCCTTTGTTATCCAATTATTTTTTTTAGTAAAGAGCAAAAGAGTAAATTTTAGAAAAAAAAACACATTTTAACGATAGTATGGCTATCGAAAAAAAACCATCGATAGTGCCATACAAACAAAACTATCGATACTATCGATAGTACTATCGATGGTTTGCCAGCTCTATGGTAGAGCCCATATCCACCTGTAAAAAACTTTTGGTCATTTCCACTATAACTCGTACATAAAATTCCATGAGAAATTTATATTTTTTATTATTCCTAGAAAATGGCAATAATCTTGATGATGGTTCATTTTGATTGATTTTATATTGTCTCTAATGTTTTTTTGTCATGTTATAGCAACAAGGCTCTTAAAATCAATTACGTTTTTATGGTAACAAATTGAATTACAATAAACTTTTCTGGTTTATGCAAATGTCAGGCGTAAAATCCGGTTTTATATGATTAACTTTAACTAGTCAAAAAAGAATTAGAAATTAGAATTACATTTTTTAAATAAATTTTTGTTAATAAATTGGCCAATATAATTGTTTGACGCCATTGAATATTTTTATTGATAAATTCATTAAATTGTGTAGGATATCCGGCAACAATATTTTATATAAATTATTAAATATTAAATTGTTTGTTGATTTAAAAACTTAATTGAAAAAGATTTTTTCCGTTGGCCCCACAATACAGCATTTTTATGTCATAATTAATATATAAAGTGGGCAAATATGTTCTTTCTTTTTTTATTTGTTAAATTCTACTTTGAATTTTTATGAAGATTAATGAGATTTTTGACTTGGAAAAATCGCAATGTATTAAATGTTCATTCATTTCTTGTATTGAATGATCATTCATTTAATGATGAAGTAGATGGAATTTGTGAAATTCTAGTAACATTTTATAAATGGCATAAATATTATCAATATGTGGACGGCGTGGATTGTAAACATTTGAAAAAGGATACTTCCTGTATTCCTGCAATATTTGAGTAATATTTTCTTAGAGTGCGATTAACCGAAAGTACTTTCCTTTTTAAGGTATTTTATCAGTGGCCGTTTGGCCATAAATGGATCAGGTTTTTAATAAGCGCAAATCCTAAAATGGCGTAAATATGACACTAAAGTTTCTCAAGGTTCGACGCTACATAATATCACAATTTTTTTTACAGGAATGGACCGTAACCCTTCTTTTTTTTTTTTTTTTTTTTTTTTTTGCAATTGGACCAGTACTCAGGGGATGACCCCTATTTATGCAGTGCATTGTGCTGGAACTAGGAAAATAGGATAGGGTGAGGAGGATAGCGGGAGTAGTGCTTATGGATATTCGACTTGAATCTCTCCACGCTGGGTATGGCAGGAAAGACATCTGCAGGGAGCTCGTTCCACATACGAGCTGTTCGATCAAAGAACGAATTATTTCTGAAATGCGTAGTGCGATTCGCTGTTATATCGACCACAAATGGATGTGCTCTTAATGAGGAACGTGTTGCTCGTAAGTAGGAGCGGATCTCGGGAATATGTTCCCTTACCTCATCAGAGCACAGTCCATTGAAGTAACTATAAAACAGCGTAACACAACCCACGTTGCGACGATGCTCCAGTGAGTCAATAGAGTTGGCTACACTATTGTCACCTATGAGTCTTTTCGCCCTCTCCTGAACTCGGTCCAGTAGCTTCAAAATAGACTTTGAAGCACCGGCCCATACATGAGAGTTGTATTCCATTTTCGGCCGGATGTAGGTGGTATAAATAGTGAGGATATCAGAAGGGGTGAAGTATCTCTTACACCGTCTTAAAAAACCGAGGCACTTGAATGCTTCTTTGGCGATATGAAAAATGTGCTCAGACCATCGAACATCGCACTGAATTTTCATGCCCAGAACATCAAGAGCTTTTGATTCCTCAATATTTATATCACCCATAATTACAGATGGAGCAGCATTTACGGTCATACGTTTATGCGTAAGCATACAGCACTGAGTCTTCCGGGCATTGAAATCGACCCGATTCGCATGACCCCATTCGGAGATTGTTGTAAGATCTTGATTTAATGATTCTACCATATTTTGCCTCATAGCCCTAATCTCCAACGGACTTGGCCTATGGTCAAATGAGTAAGAATGGCTAATGCTGCTGTCATCTGCAAATGAGTAGATAGGGTTGGAAGTTTTACAAAGTAAGTCATTAAGAAAAATGAGAAACAGGGTAGGAGATAGAACGGAGCCTTGTGGTACCCCTGAATTTATCTTGAACTCGTCTGATGTGATCCCATCTATAACAACTCGTATAGTGCGATCACTGAGGAAGCTCGATATAAACCGAGTGAGGCCATTACCAACACCAAAAGCAATTAGTTTTGCCAGAAGTGCCCCATGCCAGACTCTGTCAAACGCCTTGGAGATATCCAGAGCCACCACCTTACTTTCGCCAAAATGGTGAATGGAATGACACCATTTCTCCGAGAGGAGTGCTAGTAGGTCACCAGTAGAGCGTCCCCTACGAAAACCATACTGTCGGTCATTTAGTAAATTGTTGGACTCTAAATACCTCACAAGATGAAAGTTAATCATACTTTCCATCACTTTGGAAAGTGCGGAACATATCGCTATTGGGCGGTAATTTTCAGGGTTACTAGCCTCTCCTTTTTTGGGGATTGGCGTTACATTAGCAACCTTCCAGCACAATGGAAATTCTCCAGCATGGTACAATGTACTGAAAAGGTTTGCTAACGGACAAGCTAGCGTCGAACAGCACTGCTTCAAGACCAGTGCTGGGATTCCATCCGGTCCAGCAGATTTATTTACATTGAGCTCAGCCAATACCTTTTTAACTGCACGTGCTCGAAAGAATATTTTTGGCATAGTTACAGATACTCTTTCGAGGTCGGGCAGTGGTTGATTGCTTTCCGGCAAGTTGGAGTTACTTGCAAATAATTCGGCCAGGAGGTTAGCTTTATCAACCGGGTCAGTGAATATTTGGTCATCCTTTAAAAGAGTTGGAATTGTAGAACTAGCATTATCCTTGATTCTTTTAACGAATGACCAGAAGCTCTTGCTGCCCCTAGCAGCAAGAGCTAAAGCACGAAGGCGCTGCTCGTAGTGAGCTTTTTCGCGTCTTAGTACTCTGGCACACGAAGATCTCGCCTTTTTGCGCAGCGAGTCAGTATCTGGGTTCTTATTTTTCCGCCAGATATTGAAAGCTTCCTCTCTGGATCTGACTGCATCTTTGCACGTCTGATTAAACCAAGATTTGGATCTCTGTTTAATCACTATTTGCTTTTTTGGAATGAAAGCTTTCATTCCTAGCAAAATTATATTTTCTACCATTTTTGCCATGGCATTTACGTCACTGTCTTGGAAGCATAGTTTCCAATTGAAATGCCGAAAGAAATTGTTGAGCTCTGCCCAATTAGCCTTTTCGTAGATATATTTTAATCGTCTCGTAGCCGGTCGTGAGGCGTTATGAATTGCTGAGAACGAAAAGGAGGCAGATATGGTACAATGATCCGAGTTGCCGAGAGGTGCATTTACGCTTACTTCATACTTTTGAGGGTGCGAAGTGAGGAAAAGATCGAGAGTATTGTTTTGGTGCCCTTCAACGCATGAGATATGTGTTGGTTCATTAACTAATTGCACGAGGTGGTTGTGCGCGGCGAACAACTCAACATAACGGCCTTCTGGAGTTGTTTGACCTGAATGGCGAAGCCACGATATGTTGTGAACATTAAAATCACCAGCAACAACGATTTCACTGTTCGGACAACTCTCGAGGATCTTTGATATGGAGTCAGATAGGGCGTCGAAGTTATATATAGTTTTTTCCCTTTCTGTGTTTGGGCTTCTGTAAAGAAATCCGAAGTGCAAAATATGTGACCTGATCATGAATTTAACCCAGAGACAGTTGAATTCTGGATCAAATGAGCCTAGGGATTGCTGGCACTGGTACACAACATTATTGCGTATATAAACCACAAGACCCCTGTGAAGATTAAAAAGGGATAGGAGGTGATACCCAGGTAGGTGAAAATCCTGTGGATCAGCATTTTCAGACACCTGAGTCTCACATAAGGCGAAAACATCCGGTCGATGGAGACAAACATGAGCATAAACGGAAAAAAAATTCGCTCTTAATCCTCGTATGTTGCAGAAATCTATTCTAAACTTTCCCGTCATAATAAACGCGGAATAGATCAAATGTAATATCCATCTATTTATTAATCTTGTATTTCGAGTACCAGAAGTGTTAGTTGCTGCTTGACGACTATCCAGTGATCAGTGTTATACCTTCATCACCCAACAGTCAGGCAACAACCAACACAGTGGCACCAGTAAAACAAAATTAATTTATTAAGGGGCTTAGGATGGAAGTACACAATGACACTCTCGAACGGGGACATAAAAGCCCTGATCTGGTCATTTTGGCCCGAAGTACCAACACTTGTCTAGAGTGCCAGCACAGCTCTCTCTGAGCAATGTTCGCTGTTGTGTTGTTTTTTTTTTTTGGTTTATTATTATTGGTACTGTTTATTTTTTTTTTGTTATATCAGTTCTATATACATATATTTATTGTTTGTTTGATTTTAGTTTTGTTGTTTTATTTATTTATTTTCCTTTTTATTGAATGTTAAAATTTTTTGCTCTTTTTCTTGTTGCTTTCTTATTTTGATATTTATATTATAAAACAATTTTTAAAAAAACGGGACTATTTCATTTATCACTTAATTTTAAAAACATGTACATATGTATGCACAGAAAAATAAAAGTATGTAAGAACAAAAACAAACACGCGGAAAACAGCAAACACGTCAGTTCACATTTGCCATTTCACATGGATAAATCAAGGAGAAAGTAAATTCTTGGATCGAGGTGGAGTTTTTGATATTTCAAGAGAAATGTATATATACTCTTTTCTATATCCCTCTGCCTCTTTGGTATATATGTAGATCTGTGGTCGGGACACGAACACTACTAAACTTTAAAATTGTGTACGTTATTTTCATCTGACCCTCTCGCAATTCAAAAAATCATTCTCATTCCTAATTAACATATATTTGATAGTGTATATTATGTTACATTTACAGGGTAAGCATTTATTGGGTAACTCGTGAGGGGCACATGCGTATGCGCCAAAATATGCTCATAGAAAAACCCAGCGCATGCGCACCAGTAAGAGCTAATATGTGTGGAACATAAATGTCACATGAGAGTAATGATTTGCTATTGCATTGGTAATTTCTATAGTATTCGCTTATGACCCCCAAATGGTATAATATTCTGGTTCCTTATTGATAGGAGAATAGAACTAGAGAGATATATTCTGGCTGATATACATCGGACATCAACCAGCCCCATATGCGGATGGTCATTCGTCTGTCCTTGGGCTATTAATGTGCCGCACATATAAAGAGCATCATACGAAATTTACCACAGCGGTTTGCTCTTCTACGCATTTATACAAATTTAGGCACATGTGCCATACACCCAAGGCCAAATTCGTACTATGTATGCTTAGTTTAGCAGCAGTAATTCTTTTACTACATGACAAAAACAACAAGATTTTTAATTGTTGCTTCTCGCCTCGTAATGTCAATTGTCAACGATTGGGTTGTTTGTTCCGAAAGTAAGTTTTTCTCGTAGTTTTTTGAAAGTGAAAAATTTTTCTTATTGTGAATAAAATGAGTCGTAAAATTCGATAAATTCAAACTTTAAACAATTTTACGGGTTGTTATTTTCCCGTTTGCTGCTGAAATTGATAGTGGGAAAGTCATTTTCTTTGAACATTATATTTCTCTGCCGACGGAGTTTGTTTGAATTTGGAACGATTTTCAATCATCCCATGTTAAATTTGGTTCATATTTGAAATATTATTCGTATTAAAAAACAATATAATATAATTGGGAAGCTTGTCTGAGCAAAGGGTGCATAAAAGAGAACGACCACTTCATGAAATAGTTCGCCTATTTATTACCTCCGAAATTTTATAACAGTCCTTTAACAACTATTCTAGCCAGAACAAATTTCAGTCGAAAGATAATTGTTTAGGCTTAGGTGCCTTTATATTTTCTTCACAGATCCTTAAATGAGCAAACTTAAATTTTCTTAAAAATACTAGTTGTTTTCTTTATGCAAAAAAAAAAAAAAATAATAATAAAAAATAAATAAATAAATAAATAAAAATAAATTTACCATTATATTGATTAATCATATAATGAAAAGTCAAAAATGTTTGTTGTCATGATCGAATTTAGTGGGAAGCTTTCACAAATAATGTAATTTTTTTTTAATAGACTTCATAAATATGCCATGAAATATGTCCAAACAGTTGCTTGAATTGACAACAACAAAAAATAAAATAAAATAGAATGGCAAATTTTTTATTAGAAATAGAAAATCTATGAAAAAAGTGAACGGCAGCGTGCCATGGTGAATTAAAGGAAAATGTTAATAAATATTAAGAGTATATTTTTTTCTTTTTCATAAAACGAATCTAAAAAATTGCATATTTTGGCATCCTAAGAATGTATGTTTTTGTTTTTGCTGGTATTTGCATTAGAGTTTTTTTTTTTAAGTGCCACATTATGCTGGCGGTGGTGGTGGTGAATGGTTTATTATTTTGTATTCCTTGAAATCTAGACAAAAAAAAAATGCAGAAACATCAAAAATACTAGTAAAACTTTCAAGATCACAGCATGTGGGTTGTTATGCTTAACAACAGCAACAAAATTGTATCTAGAATAACAAAATATATTTATTTTGTGCATTTCTTAGATATTTTTTTTTCTCGTGAAACTTTTCAGATTTACAAAAAATATCTGTTGTTAATTTAAGCGGAAAGTTTTTTATTTATGGCAGAAAATGTTTACAACAAAAGTTTTTTTTATATAAGAATTCATTTTTATATTATTAATTTACAATTAATTGTATTTAGAACATAATTTCGTGGTTGTCATATATAAGCGCTTATGTCCATTTTTTTTTAGTCATAATGCCAAAAACTTTTATTTCACGCCCTCTTAGCGGGGCCTTGAAAGTATTCGTTTTGACATCAATTTAAATTTTTGTGTGTAATTTTCTTATTTTTTTATAATTATGCTGCAAACATTTTGTTGCTTGTGGAATTTGGTATCGTAGCGCATATGCATTTTTTCAATTTATGTATAATTTTTGCCCCACCTTAACGATTTTTGTTAGACCCCGAATAGGGGCTAATTGTAGACACCAAAAACGATCTAGTTGTAATAAAATTTTTGTAAAGGCATCCTGTAATTTATTGTTAATTTATTAATTAAATATTATAAACATAATTACAGATTCGAGTACCCCGTTCTTGTGAGCCAACTTAGTAGTTGTTGGTAGGAAACGATTATTATATACGATTACAGGTCACTCATAGCATCCATGTTTCTACGAATTATTTTCACATGATTGAGGACAAGAAAAAAATACTGAACACGTACATATTTTCCACTAAAAGTTGTTTTGGCCCTTTTGAAAAAAGCGATTCTAAGCCATACACGGTTATTCGTAAAAACAATAGAATTTTCATGGTCAATACCTGGCCATAAGATTTTTTTTTTTTTGATAAGTAAAGGTCTCGTACATAATTGTGTTAATTTAGTTTTTAAGCACTAATGTCAGTTTTTAAATATAAAATGTTTATTATTTTTAATATTTAATAATAATTAAACGAAAAAAATTTGGAAAGAAAAATAGTATTCTAGTATTTAAAAATATGTTGCAGGTCATTGAAAAATGAACATTAAAAATAATATTTCAAGTCATAATGTAAAAGTAAAAAATTTTAAGTTTATTAAGGTAAAGGGCGGTCGGTCGGTCCCTCTTGTACTAACTTTCACATGGTCGATCGTAAAAAATTTTTAATATATAAATAAAAGAAGAAAATCTGGCGAAAGCATTTTGCTTTTTCCCTGTATTGCCTTCAAAAAAAGCCGTTTTCGACTAGTAAAGAAATATTTTCATTGCACAATGGGCCATAAGTCGCATTTGTTAACGTCTTTTCTTACATATCTTAGATTTTTAATCACGAAAAAATAACGTATTTTCACAATATGTTTGCAATGTAAACAGTTGCCTACAAATTGTGCCTTGTAATTAACCTGTAAGGAAAAGGTCCTTTTATACGTCTATACGTTTGTTCACATGGGCATTAATACAGGTTTTTAAATATAAAATTATAAAAGCTTAAATTGTTGTTCTTTTTACAAACGTGGTTTTTGTTAGAAATGTTAGAAATATTTAATGTAAGTACCATTACCACAGAGAATGAATTTTAAAACAGATACAGATAATTTAGCTCAAATTTATAGGCATTTAATTTACAAAAGCAAAAACGAATTCTAAAAAGAAAAATATTTTATTATTTTTTGTTACTTACAAATTTTATAATTTTTATGTGTGAAGTATAAAAAATGTTTATTCATTTCGTCATTTCTCAATGTATTGTATTGAAAATATTTAAAACATTTTGATTTCGTTTTCAAAAATGTTATTAAATATTTTTAATTTCCTGATGAAGACACCCACAGGGTATAGAAATATTGAAAAATAAATATATTGTTTATAAAAATATAAACATTGAAAAATAAATATATTGTTTATAAAAAAAAGACCTAAAACTCGAAAAAAATAATTCGATTGATTTATTATAAAAACTTCTTAAACCGCTGTCAGAGTTTTTATTCTACTAAAAAGTTTTAATAAGAAAATAAAAACACAATGGGTAATAAGTTTTTCAATAACAATTTGCCTTTAAAAGGCTTTGTTGACCTTTGGCACTGAATTTTTTTAACTACAGGTTGCTAAATCTTAACGATTTTATGGTCAAAAAATACTTTTTGCAATTCCAGTTTTAAAACACTTTGCTGACCTTGGACACGTGTTTGAAATAATGAAGTACAATCCAATTGCTCCTAAAATAGTTTTTTTTTTCATGCCGCATTAGGAAAACAGTTTTAATAATTTCTTTTGAAATAATTATGGTTGCAACCATCTCTGGAACTGGAACCCGGTAATAGCAAACACGATTTGAGAAGAATTTTCGGATTGATTGAAAAAAACTGTTTTCGGTTTAAATGAAATTAATCGATTTAGATAAAATTTACACTGTTCGACGCAATTCATAAATTCCAACAAAAAAAAAATAATAATAATTGAACTTACAAACCGGCTGGACGACAACATTCGGTATGATTTAGAAAAAATAATAATAAAATTTTCGTCGATTTAACGTTGCTTAATTAATGTGTAAGAGCTGATAAAATTCTGTGTTCAATGGAATCGGTAGCCAAAATTAAAATTCACAAATAAATTTATTTCGAAAAATCGGTTTTCGAAATTAGTAACTTTCCACTTTCGGGTGCATGAAGTTAAAAGTAATAAAAAATAGATGGTAAATACACAAACTTCGCTTGAAAACAGCACGGGCATTAATACAAGTTTAAATGTTGTTTATTAGACATGATTTTCCAAATTATCATAAATATATATTGTGTGAGCCAAATATATTTTGTGTACAAAATATTTTTAGGATCACAACATTTCGAGATTAAGCGAAGCAAAGCTTTGCGAATATAAACTTTCGTAATCACCCCCCTAAAAATTACCGAAAGCTGTTCTAGTGTGATATTGTTTAGATTTTTTTTTTATCAATCTCTTCAGAAAGTTTTTATTACTACATTGAAAAGAAAACTCCATTCGACTTTAAATTTTTTAAACTTTTTTTGTGATGAAAAAACTTCTCTTCCAAATTTTTCTTTAAATAATTTTAATATCCATAACCATAATTAGTCATAATTATTTTCCAATTTAACGAGCAAAATATAAAATAAATTAGGAATTTTCAAAAAGTAGAACATTTAGCTTGAAAACACAAAGAAAAATTTAAAAAAAAAGTACTTTCTTTTATTTTGTTGAAAAAAAAATTGAAAAAAAGACTCAAGGAAACGTATGTACTCGTACTACAAGAAAAACATTCATGTCAATTATTTTACAATAATTGAAAGTACCATCCATCCATCCATCCATCCGTCCATTTATTTATTCAGTCAATTCATGCAACTCTCATCCATATTAAATAAAAGTAATAGTCCAAATACAGTAGTCGAATAAAAAAATATAAAAAATATAAAAATTAAGCAGAAACCATCAGTAGCTGCCAACGAAATACAATACAATTGAACCAAAGCTATCGAAATGGAAACCCCAGCCAGCAATCACCAGCTGCATCTCTTCGAAAAGCAGCATCAGCAACACCATCATTATCATCGTCATAAACTTCATTATTATTTTGGCAAAATTAAAAAAAAAAAGTACTCGTATGAAATTGAGATGAAAAAAGCAAAACAAAATAATAAATTCCAGTAGCTTTCAAATACAAGTTAAATCAAAAGCATTTTATATGAATGAACGATCAATGAGTTCTTACTACTACGTTGAGCACCCGGTTGGGAATTTGGGGGGAGACTAAAAGTAAATGTCTTGTACAAGCTTTTGTGCGGCCTCGAGTGGTAAAGACGTATGATGAAATGTATGCAACAATAAAATACAAAAATCTTTGATTGGCTTATAAAAACACAGTACAAATATTTTATTGTTCTTCTAGAACTATATTTTACGAATATTAGAAATATTTTTGCCATTTTTAGTTTAGTTTTAGTTAAACGAAAATTATTTAAGAAATAAATTAAAATATTTAAAAATTCATTCTCCAAAAATATATCCCATATTCCAAGAGGTTCTTCAGAACTTTAATAGTTGATAGCGGCCATATTCAGTCGGATTGGCTATCAATTATTTAGTCTACCATGCACGGATATATCGCTCAACAACACGAGCAAATGATAAAATTGTTGTATCAAAATGGGTGTTGGGTTCGGGAAACGTTCCACGAGCTTAATTCATTTTACGGTGACCATAATCGTCCTCTATTTCTGTATGAACTGATACGTCTATAAAGAAAATTCTCAAAAGTTGATACGATACCAATCCACATAAGATCCAAGAGTGTCCATCGGTCCATATATTTTTGAGAACAGCTTTTGAAACCTCATCACCGTCAGCGGTGAGCGTTATTGATAGATGATTATTCCTTTGGCCTGAATTGGATGATATGGACACCAACAGCATGTGGTTTCAATAGGGCCACATTGGACATTCTGTATGAGCGACTTGAGGGCATGGTCATATAACGTGGAGATAATGCGAATTGACCACCGAGATCATGCGTTAAACACATACGGATGCTTTACTTGCCAAATCGACTGACTGCACCTCAAAATTTTCCGCACTGCTTCGGCATTAATTGTTATCATTTAAAATGAATGTCACAGACAATGGTACTAGACAGAACTAGGGGTATAACTTGATCTCATTCCATGGTAATAAGATTCTCGATTGGTTATTCTGGCACGTTTTCTCTTTCTTTTTTGTAAATTATTTATATGTACAGTGGAGCCTCCTATTACGGATTCCTCCCTTAAGCGGAGGGGCTCCCTTATGTACGGATGCGAACACCCATTTAACAAAAAAATATTACATTTTATGGACATTTCGTTTTGCCAATTTTCGCATGGCATAAACTTATAAATAAATTCGTCAAATCGGTTTTGGTTCGCTCGCCACAATAACCGGCCATATACATACATACATACGAATGTATGTATGCATGTATGTGCGATCATGCTGCATTACGGAACGTACTTAAAGGTATATATGGTAAAGATTCGCAGCGGTAAAAAAATAGAGTATGGATGCCTCCTATAGAAGGGTTATGTACTCGTTCTCCCCATTCCATACAAATGTCTCTTTTACTCACGTTGTTGTCCACGGGTAGCATTCACTGTTTGCAGAAATTCAGTGTTCATTGACTTGTGTGCAGGTAGTGTTTAAAACTATATAAAAAATAGATTTATATTAATTTTGAATCAAAGAAAATGAGAAGCTACTAAGAAATGTCCCTTGTCGAGACACATTTCAATGTACCCTTCGGAGTTCGCTCAAATGGTTTCGAAATCAATACTGTATAAAAATTTTTATGTGTAGTTATTGCACACAAAAATAGTAATATTGCAAAAAGTTAAAATACTCAGCATAATTTTTTCTTTTCAAAATTGTAGCAACAGTGCTAAATGAGTTAAAGATATGCTAAATCTAGCACAAAATATTGGCAACAGTGGTGGTGGTCTAGAAAGTATTTACATATTCCATATCTTGATAATATCTTGTGTATAGTCCACTCGGACTTTATATGGCCAAAGGTAATTAACATGAGCAGGCGGTAGACAACAAGGGCAATTAACGATTGCAACTTGTGAATAGTCTTTCGAGCCGCATGATATGTGCCCCTGCAAATCGGTGACTTAATGCGTAGCGAGAGAGAAAATATTCACATATTCTCTTCTAGTAGAGTCTACAGTCCACAAATTTCGAATTTTTTGTGGCCAAAGGTAAACTACAATGAACAATAATTGCGACTTAAACATGGTCCTTCGAGCATGATACCTGTCACAGCAAATTGCTAATTCTTATCAAATTGTAGTCTACAAAAACGTATTTAGCAGCATGATATTTGGTTGACATGTGTCCCCAAAGGATTAGGAAAATTTCCAACTGGTTATTTTACCAAAAAAGAAAAAAATATGGATTGTCTTTTTCCTTCGCCCTCCTCAATTTTATTATAATTTTTTTTTTATTATTATTATTATTTTTTTTTTTGCAACAAGTTCAGTGGATCCTTGTTAACGGCCATATGAGAGAACTATAATTTGGCCTAAATTTTTATTATTACTAACTTTTTAAAGGTATAATTTTGATAATAAAAAATGTGTCTGTTTTTGAAAAGTAAATCATTTTACTTTTACTCAATTCGTTTAAAAGCGATAACGATTTTGCTGTAAATGATCACTTTACTTCTACTATCATTTGGCACAGTAAATTAATGCGACCATAATAAGGATGGATGGACGGATAAACATTTGGCCAGTGAGACAGAAAGACAGAGAGACAGAAAAATAAGAACAGTTACAAATGTAGGCCAAGAATGTGTCTATTAAGATAAAGTCGTTTTTCTTCTGTTTTTTGTTTCCTTTGTAGCCTTTTGTTTTGGTTGCTTTAGATAAGATTTTTTTTATTGTCAAATGGTTTTGAAAAATATTAAAAAAAAAAATTATACACATGATCTTTTAGTATCAGAGAGCTTGTCCACAAAAGAATGGTTTTAATATAAATCATCAGAGGATCTTATTATATACAGGTAGTGACACCTTTAATACCAGCCGTGCTCGTGCTGTGATTTCGATTAAACTTTTTTTTCGATTAAACTTTTATTTCATTTGATCTTGCGAAATACAATCCCCCTTATTATGATTGTCGAAGTCGACGTCACACCAAGTCGGCATCAATATATTGGCAATTGTGGGATCGTTATAGAGAACTATTAAATATTATTGATAGGATATTACTACTACTATGGCTTATAAAATTACAATTGGCAATCGATATTAGTTAATTATTACCTACAAGGAGTTCAGAACTGCTGTATTTTTTTACTGTCGACTTGATGTGACGTCGACGTTGACAATCATAATAAGGGGGAATGTCTTTTTATTAACATCCTCTAGATTGGTTCCAGCAATGGATCCTTTTGAGATTATTTTTTCGCATATTTCGGCGATAACTGGACGAATATTGGTTTCCAAATCCTCGAACGTTAGAGGATTATCCTTGCAGATACGGTCTTTGACGTACACCCTCAAAAAAAATCTAACGGCGTTAAATCGCATGATCTTGGTGACCAATTGACGTCGCAAAAACGCAAAATTACACGCTCTGGAAACTGTCCATGCAGTAAAGCCGAAGACTGCCGTATTGTTTGTCTCGTGATACCGTCTTTTTAAAACCACATATCATCCAGTTCATAATCTTCAATTGCAAGCCAAATAAAAGTTGGTTATCATGCGGCTATAGCGGTCTGAATTGACGGTAACTGGTCTTCCAGCGTCATTTTCTAAGGAATGACTCCTCCAGATCATAATGCGCACCAAACAGTCACTATTTGCGGATACAATGGCTTCTCCACAATCACTTCTGGGTTTTCCGGGACCCATATGCAACAACAATCAAATTGTTGACGGAACCACCAATTGAGATATCTATCACCCAATTAACATATCTACGGCGTGATGAAGGGATCAGTCGTCTTTAATTTTTGCATGTAAATCCAAGTGTAAAATAAGCCATAATGAGCCGTATGGTTGCCCAATTGCAGAGAACGTGAAACGTGGAATCGACAAATTCGGATTATCCGCCCCATTTTTTTCTAATAGAAGCGATATTTTTAGTAGTGCGCACATAGCGATGATGCACGGGTCTGATCACATTTGTAACGCATTTGCCTAGATCGATTATGACGAAAATATTCATCCCGTAATGCTCGAAAAGTGGCTAAATTTGAACCATCAATTTTGTAGTAAATTTTAACTATTCTTACGCGTTTTGCGATTTTTGATCGACCCACATTTGTAAATGACATACATTTTATTAAATAAATGACATTTTAGATGACAAGTATTTAGCAGCTGACAGCCTTGCCAGACCGTTGGTTTTGAAACCACTAAATGGAAAACCCGATATAAGTAATATAACAATAATAATGGTATCTTTGATTAAAAGTTGTAATTACTAAATCAAGTATAGTATTTGAACCAAATTTCTAGTTGGCCTTGCAACTTGCAACTTATCTAACCAGTTGATATCAGTTTAAGACATCAATCTCATTCAGTGGTTTCTTTCAGCCATGACACACACTGTTAACTATGGAAAATGTGTTGTGATCCTTTAAAAACGAAGCATCCTTTTTCATAATATTTGAGAGTAAAGGAAATGTTCTCATTTAGGCGGTCTCTGTAATAATAAATTAGGTCATCTAAACTAGCTTTTCCAAGTAAAGAAGTCCAATGCTTTCCAACGATACTTATTTCATTTGGATCCGATGCCGCGGTCCAAAGTTATGAAACATTCAATGTTAGTAATTTTCCACAAAAATGTCTGATGTGTCCAACTTTGGGGAGCTATAACTTTGGAACCATAAGTTGTATCGCACGGAATTATGCATCATATAATGCACAGATAAATGGAGAATATGTTTACTAATAGAGAAGTATGTGAAGTTATTTTTGTTTCTTTTATACCCCACAGACGAGCACTATGTAAAATATGAAAATATGAGTGGTATTTTAATACGATCTAGGAATTCCTAAAATATGCATAAAATACATAAAAATATGCCTTAATCAACATAATATGCTAAACGTGCAACTAGAGATCGAAATACATTTTATGATACCGATAAGACAATTAATTAGTAATTTGTTATTACCTTTCACAAAATAAAAATTATAATAATTAAATATGCATTTGCATGGCCTCCTCTTGCTTTTAACATGATGTTTTTTAAACTAATTTATTGTTATATATTATAATTAATAAAACTTTTAGGGATAAATTTACATAAATTTATACACTTGCCTTGCAACGACTTGCAGCTTTATTAAGTGTTAATTTATGTTAAAAATTTACATTTTTTGTTAATGAATATTTAATATAAAAAGTGCTCAAGGGCCTTATTTCTATATTTGCATTCTTTAATACCACAACTACTTGTTAATCAAATTTGCTACAAAAAATATCGCTTATTATACAATTTTGTTATAAAAAAATATTAACGAAAAAAATGCTAAATTGCCTCAAAACATTGACACTAGTTGACTTGCAAAAAAAAAAAAAAAATGTTGCAAAACATAATTGCCCGATATTTTATTTCTTTTAATAACAATAACATTATTATGCAACTTTGAAATATTTAATAGTTTGTTGGCATTTTAAATTGAATTATTTTTTTGTCTGTTCTGTTGCAGCAGCAGCAAAAAACTTAAAATTTTATTTTAGCAATTTTAGCCTTGAGCAAATATTTTCCTTCGAATGATTTTTTTCAATTTTTGCCGTTTTCTTTGTGTGACAAGTTTTAAATGCTCAGAAAATGTCTATATTATTTTTCTATATAAATTATTATTAATTATCGTACAACAATTTCAATTTATTATTGCAAGAAACATTGCGCCAACTAAGAATATTGAATGCAAATTATTTTTACATAAATTTCTAGTTGTTGTCTTATTGTATTTTATTTGCAATCAAGCTGATATTGTTTTAATTTTTAAATAATATACTCGTATACAAAGACTGAGTGAGTGAATTGCTGAAAAGTTTTTTAACAATATAATTTTTGCCCTACTGTGCAGTACAATAAACACTTACGTACAACAAAAAATAATATTAAATTTTTTTTTTGAGTCTGATTTTTTTAACAGGCATGTTAATAGTGTATAGCGCCAACCGGATGTCTGATATCTCATATACAAAGACTTAAGGAGGCATTCGCCAAGGTTTTAATCGGCATAAATGGACCCTTCTGAATGTGAAGCTTAGCCCTCTTAAGGAGAAATCTTGCTCCTCCAAAGAATATTTTATTTAAGTGACAATCATGTCTTACTGACTGGCATTTTGTTTCTGAGAAAGTCTATAGTGTTTGCGAAGTAATTTTCGTAATAATGTAGTTCAATGACACTCTGGGCGAAAAATTTCCTATTTCTGTTCTGGTGTGAACGAGTCATTCGATTTGAGCTAAATTTTAAAGTTGTCCAGATGGAAACCCTTTGTATTTTGGTGTAGTGGTGAGGAGGAACCTCACTAATCTTTGATTCCTATCATTTTTTTCTAGAAGGTTGTGGCTCTGCCTGACATCCTTTTTTCCTGGGAGAGGGGGTGGTCGGGGGCCTCATTGGATGGATTTTTATGAGGGGGTTGAAGCCCTCTACCAGGGAGCGAACCTGGGTTACTCGATTTTGTAGACAAGCACTTTAATCACTACACCACGCCACCACTAGGAACTTAAGTTTCGGGTAATTATTAACTCTGGGGCATTTCAAAACTAGTGCTATCAATTTTAATAATAAAACATTCAAATCTGTGATGAAAAGCGACGTTGGAATGATGGAACTTAGAACCCAAAAAATTTGTGATGTGTTTATTAGTTTCGCTTTAGGTTTTACTTTAAAGTATAAAGGGAAATCACTCTCGGTTGCAGACTTCCCTTGTAAATCTTGGAGATCTAGCGAGATCTAGATTATATACTACAGTTTCGTACACCATACCAACAATATACATATATATATATATATATATATATATATATATATATATATATATATATATATATATATATATATATATATATATATATATATATATATATACACATATATATATATATATATATATATATATATATATATATATATATATATATATATATATACACATATATATATATATATATATATATATATATATATATATATATATATATATATATATATATATATATATATATATATGTATAGAAAATATGTAAAAAAATTTCCTATGCTGATTTGCTATCCGATAAACTTAAACTTGCCGTAAAATGAAGGCCAGATGTAACTTTTTTATTTTTACGTCTATAAACCTTGTTACTCTGAAAAAAAATAGATTTTGTTGCACAGTGTAATTGCATTATTTTACTAAAGAAAAATGTATTTATAAGGCAGAATTCTTGTTTACCTTTTCATAACTTTTATATGTTTCTATATTTTAATACCTCATTTATGTATTATTTTCAAATGTAATTTTTCAAAATCTATACTATTTCTTACATAATTTTTTAAACTTTTTTTTTTTTGCTTAATCTTTGAAAGATCTTTGATCTTTCAATAAAGAACCGGATTTTTTGGTGTTGTAGCTCCTTAACATCTAATGTAAAATGAAAGTGTAGTTTTTCCTTTAATTTAATTAAAACAATTTTCACACGTTTGTGTTAAAATCACTTAAAGTTAATTCTGCCACAATTTTTAGAAGGTTTACAATTTGCTTTTAGTCACGTTTCTAGCAAAATAGTGACAGGTTGTTAATTTTTTGTTCAAGTTTCGAACTTAAACTATGGGATAAAAATATTTAGAGTGGTATTATTAGGCTTTAAATGTTAATTATACTCGTAGAAAAGTAAAATAGAAAAGAAAGGTTGCTCATATGCAATCCTCTGCTGAGAACCTGCCATAATAAGATGTAAACACAAAGAAGAAATTGATTAAAAAAAATAAGGAGCGGCGATAATATAATAGGGAATTAATTTAATTGAATTTAAATATCCCAACATCGACCTGATTTGGTACTTATTCTCAAGGAGTACTTCACAAAAATCGCATCAATCGTAATTAAAAATTAAATTTTATAGGACGTCATTGAAATGAAAAAGTCTATTTCAGTTGCTAATCCATATTGTTTAAGTTACGGTCATTATGGTCGAAAGTAGGAAGTAAGATTTCATAGGGAACTATGTTTTCTTATGCAATAATTTTTAATTTAAAATTAATTTATTCTTCTTGTTTCTTAAATTAAAAGAATTTTAATTTAGTTGACATTTGGAATACTATCTTACTCCATATATTTTTTTATTGAAAAATCTTTATGTCCATTCTATAAGCACTTTTGCTAACTTTATGGCTTCTTTCCTGCTTACCAGGCGGCAGGAAAAAGGAAATATCTTTGAAATATTCATTGGCGTCAATAATATTTTTATTTAAAAATATAATATTGCATTAAATTCAATATATGAATTGACAAGTTAATTAAAGTTTTCTCTACTCTGGCAAGATTTATTGCTCACATTTATTTCGCAATTATTCGCAAGTTGTTTAGGGATTAGAAAAATAATGTGAATTTGATTGAAAATTAATTAACATTTGCCATTATTTGTAACAATAGACGGTAATTAATTATTGCTTATACAATTTATTATGCATAAATTATTTACATATAAACTAAAATGCTCATGAGTCACATCGAAAACAAATAAATGTTTTTTGAAATAAATAAAGACGGAGTAATTTTCCTTGAAATATACATTTTTCCCTATTTGTTACATTATATTTATGTTCTTTTGTGTAGAACATTTTATGAAAAAGAGTTTGTCTGAATTAAAGTAGAATTTAGCAATAGACTCTTATTTCTATAAACAGTTAATAATTCCGTTTTATAAGCTTTAGTGCAATTCATATTGCTTTGGATTTATCACGAGATTTGTTCTTTATTCAGTAATTTTTTGCAACTAGAATGCTTCACATTCTTATTATCTGTCCCACTGTGCGTGTCTTCAAAGAGAAGATTCTAGTAGCACTTTCTGGTTGCCAAAAAATAACTACTTCATCTTTGACTGCTGAAACTCTTTCTCTGCTCCTTGGGGGCCGGAAAAGATGTCTATATAATCAGTCGAGGTTTTAAAAAAAGCATACCTCGTATATCCTTCAAAAGCTCATAACGGATGATCTTTGGTCGTTCTAATTTTTTTTCGTGTTGAATTTTGCTGGTTTCTTTAGTATGCTTTTTGATATCTCCAAATTCCTGTAATTGATTTATATTTTGAAATAAAGATTAAGCAGAATAAATCTGTATATAACGGGTGTTTCCCTGCTCATTAACTTCTTCGAGTTGGCAACACTGTTTTGTGTGACAACTGATTTGACAGCTGATAGTTGCAATTTAATAAGAAAAAACTTTACCAGCTTTTGTTATAAGCACAGCTGTCTATGTTTACTTCGAAATTCTATATGCCAAACTTTGTTTACAAATGGTAAACCACCAAAATTGCCAGTGTTGCCGTTCTTTTATTTCCTTGGGAATAAAAATGTATCGAAATAATTTAACTTAATTGTTTAAATCTTGAAAATTTTAATAATTTTAAATATATTTGAAATAAAGGAAAACAAACTAATTTTACTCTTAATAATATGAACTAGAAAAATTACTTATACAAGTAAAAGAGAAAAGGTCGAATAAAGAAATCGAAAAAAACGCAAATAATTAACGCAATTAATGCAACAGTGATTAGCTTCTGAATGACTTGCAATATCTTGAAAATTTCAAAAACTAATAGAAGCCAAACTCCAAACAAAAATGTGTATTTTAAAAATCCAAATTTATCGTGAAATTAAACCCTAACTTTTTCAACAAAGTTTCGAAATACTCGTGCAAAAAAAAATGATTTTTTTCGAACAAAAAGATTAACAAAATTGGAAAAAAAATTTATGGATAGAACTGTTTTAGTTAAAAAAAAGTGGTCGTGGCAGTGCCCCTCCAGATGAATTATTCGATCAGCTACTTCTAAAATAAACTCCATGAAGGCAAATTTCAATTCGTTGGACATCACAATGGGATATAGTTTTAGTTCGTTAAAAATCTAAATGTCAACTTCCATCAGCTTTTTTTATTGTAAGAAAACCACTCAAAACCATAATCATATATTTCAAACATTTAGGCTTTTGAAACCATAATACTATAACAATGCAAATTGTTACAGTAACAATAAAATTGTATTAAACGAAAAAATCCCGTATTGAAAATTGGTATTTTCACGCTTGCTGCACATTTAAATGTAAGTAATTTGAAAATTGGCGCTGCTGCCGGCTGGTTGGAGATGTAGTTCACATTGTATAGCCTTTGAAAAAAAAACATTGTTGACAAACAAGCATTAAAAAATTGCATAAATACCATACAATTGTATTATCTAATTGTTGAAATAGTTTTTGCCCCTCCCCAAAGTCACCAAAGTACCACCTCCTCTCCGCAGTCTGCTACTACTTCTACTCCATGGTATTACAATGCGTTTGTGTAAAATAAAGCGGGTTAAACTAGAAAAAAATTATATATTTCATGGTTCAATGCCAACAATGAATATACCCAACAAGCAACAACAGCAATAGCAACATACTCGTAATTGTTGCTTAAATACGTCCATTGAATGACTAAATTTATTTGTTTGTTTCCCCCTGTGAAACATTTGATGGTGGTAGATTTCAGTTATAAATTAGTTTTAACTGATTTTTTTATTATTTAATTTTTCTTTTTGGTTTATATTTCATTATTTGTTTGTTGTGAATTTTCGCTCAAATTATTTACGAATTTTTTTGCATAAATTTGAAATTATTTTTTTTTCCTGTAACTTAAGCCGAGATTTTAAATTTTCGCATGTTTGTATATTGGGAAGCAGAAAGTTTTCTTTTTTTGTTGATTTCTATAATTTTAATCTAAAAAAATTTAATGGGTCAAATGGGTCCTATACTCCTCAAATGTAAATATAAACTGTAATAACAGGAGAACTACAAACGAGAATAATATTTAAAAAATTAACAAAATATTCTTTTATGGGCTCGAGTTCGAATCTCTGCAGACTCCATTAGAGAATTATTGTTTATTTATATCTTATATATCTCATGTTTAGAAATGATAGAAAAAATTAATTCGACTATAGGGCGGAGGAATATTAGTACATTTACAGTGCCGCCACACCTCATCAGCATCCGAGTGTAACTAGACAGAGATTTTGTTCAAACATCACTTCCATTTAAGTTTACATTGAGTGAAAAAATAGTACGAGAAGTTTATATGCTTTATCAGTCAGCTATTGAACAAATTTACTTTCCCGGTCTAGTCATGAAATGAAATCTTATGAAATTTGAAGTCGAGTCTCACTCACCTAAATCAAATTTGTCCACTTCCCGTATTTATATCTGGGTATGACCGTCCTAGATGAGAGACGTAGTGCTTAA
This sequence comes from Germaria angustata, assembly GCA_963681545.1. Classification (NCBI taxonomy): domain Eukaryota; kingdom Metazoa; phylum Arthropoda; class Insecta; order Diptera; family Tachinidae; genus Germaria; species Germaria angustata. The sequence continues at coordinate 49,692,993 of OY813001.1, read as the reverse complement.
TCAATTTTGAATTTTATATAACTTCTACGTTAGCATTTCGTCACTTAAAACTTATTTTGTTACTTTCCATCAGGGAAATGATGTGTTAAATAATCTAATGTTTACACATCTAAAATCTTAATTATTTAAATTCATTCATTATTTGATTTTATTATTTACATTGTGTAAAAACTTTCCAAGCGTTATCTTTTAAATTCATCTCTTTTTAAAAGATGAAAAAAGAATTATTTACACTTTAAAAAAAAAAGTTGTTATAAAATTTAAATTCATGACCATATCAAATATGTAAATTTTATTACGTATTTTTTATTTTATTTTAATAATAAAAACAAATATCTCTGTATATATAAATGCATTATATAGTGCATTAAACCAAGAACTAAGTTAAGGTCTTAAAACTTAAAAATGTAGACAATGTAAAAAATTTATTTCTTTTTTATACAAAAATTTATATAATGCGATGATTGTCTTTCTGATTTGTTTTTTTTTTAACATTAATAATAAGAAGAGAAATTTTACTTAAGTATTATACTAATTTGGACCCATTTAACTGGTAAATGAAAATTTTTTTTACCTAGAGTAAACATTTAACAGATTTCACTATGATATTATTTACATTATGTAACTAAGAGATTTAATAAAACTTAACTCTAGTGAGCTTTGCATAATGTAAATAATATTCAAAAGTTTTATCGTTTTTACATAGAAATAAATTAATTAAATGATATCAAGAATAACTGTCGATGTAGTATTTACATTGTGTCAAAAAAGATGTTACAAAAATGTGCCTAGATGTAAATACAGTGTAAATAAAGTTTATGTTTTTATGTAATAAGTAAAATATTAAAAAAAAAAAAATCAGCAATTAAAGCAAACACGTTTCAAAAAAAAACCATAAAAATGCTAAGATTCGAATACGGTTATAGTGCCAACTGCTTCCGTATTCTAAAAATTTTCATATAGGAATTTTCGATTCCTATTCACCGATTTGAAAGCTATTCACATTATATAGAGAAAAACAAACTTTTTATGATTTTTTTTTTTGCATAAAAACTAATTTTCTATTAAATTAGGATTAAGTATTTAACACTGAAAGGCAATAAGCCCCATAACTTTCGCTATTAGTCACGATTTCTCTTTTCTTATGCGAAAATAATTTTATCATTGTGGGTAAAAGAATAGTATTTTGATATCTTTGTCAATTAGTAGGATATAATTACTTCAACGATTTACAAGATTAGTAGATAATTTTTGCGGCTTTGGCTTGTTCGTTATGAGTATAAAGACTTACAAGAACTTTTGTATTGCGTGCAAGTACTTTAAAAATAGTTCGATATGAGCGAAAATTCGCTAGGACCAAAGTTTATTATAATCATAATAACTTCTTTAAAATATTTCTACAAAACTATTGGGACCGGCGAAGTTGTTCGTTATATGTTGTTAGTTATAACCGAACTGCACTGTAGACTGATTAGCAACTCGTTGTTGTCCTTCTTTGGTATGAACCCAAAACAATCAATGAGTTGAACTTTATTCTCCCCAGTAAATAAAAAGTGCTTAAGGCCGATTTTGTATTTTTGCAGGAGAGTATTTTTAAATGAGGTTGAGGTTGATTTTTTAAAACGATTCGCTCTTTATCGCAGCGTATTTGTTATATACTTTCTGTAGCATCTAATACTAGGAATAAATTATTCTACATTAAAAAAAAAACTATCATGACTTATGCGTCCAAATAAAATTGTGCATTAAAAAATGACAATCTGAAATTAATTACACTAGTAAATTTCTGATAAAATTGGGCAAATTGAGTGAAATTTCGCTGATGGTTACTTTTGAAGTAACAGATCACAATGGTGATATTAACTTATATTAATCTTAAGGCGACTTTATACGTTTACGAACATTTCCACTTACTACAAATATAATAAGTCTAAGTAAAAAAATTTACATAAAGTAAAATATGTAAAAATTTTACACAAATAATCAGAAGCTAAATAAAGTTTTTTATTTTCATTATGACATGCCAGAAAGAATTATCTAACTTTGTTTACGTGGTGTAGTCCAAGTGAAAACTGTGTAAATATTGCAGGCATTTTATTTAAAAATAAGGGTTGTTTTATAAATTAAATTCCATTATTTACATCACGTAAAATTTGATAATGAAATAATTTACACATAAACTTTAATACAGAAAAGTACAATTAATTGTTTATATAGTGGAAAAAATTTTCTAAATTCATTACGCCTTAATATAAAAAAAATGTTAAGGAATATTTTACATGAAACAGTGAAATTTCGCAGTTGATGAAAGGGACGGGTGTTTTTCTTTTTAATTTCCTATGTTATTTCAAATGAGAGTATTGAACATAAATTTTAAAAACTACCTTAGCTGTAAATTTTATCTACTAATAGATGGATAAACGTTTGTTTACATCATGTAAATAATGTATAAATTAACAAGTCTCATTAATAAACACAAACGCGTGTGTTTCTGGGAATAGACGAAATGTTAAATAAACTTTTGTTTACACTAAAAATTTACTTTATTTGAATGTATATGTATATATTTATACATATATACAATTCAAATTAAGTTTGCATTACATAAAAATTTTATTTACTTTTTAAATAACATGGTCGAAGAAATTTTACATAATAAATAATAATCGGTGATTTAATATTCTTGATGTCTCCTAAAATCAGTAAAACTTTTTGCTGCCGAGGAATTAAGCACTCAATTTGCAAATGATTCATCAAAAAAATCTTAATTTTTTTTCACTTCGTTGGAAAATTTTACGTTTAAAAATTAAACTGCAGTTTTGCAAACTCATCAAAAAAACTTTAACACTCATTGCTACGAATATTTGTTTGTATTTAAGCATTTCATTTGAAAACGTTTTATAAAATCTTACTTCAGGTTTCTTTTAATTCTATTCATTAAAAATGTATTCCTTTCAATTAATGGTTTAATATGTCTTGATATACAAAAAGTGCTTTGAAATAAGTATTAGAAAAAATAACATAACGCTTTTTAAAACCGCAGTTTTTGTTTAAACTTGGCTTAAATTGGTATTGTCTTGCAATTAAATTAATTTTTGTTATTGCTGTTTTCTTTGAATTATCTTTATAACATATTGAATTTGTTATTATTGTTGATTTAATTTGTTCATGTGTAACTTAACCCCTGCAATTGTGAGTGAAGGTTTTTAAACAGCAAAAAAAGGCTAAAACCCAATTGACATTTGTGGGTTTTAAATACTAAGACGGGGCTAAAATGTTAAGTGAAAATGTGTTGAAATGGTGCAGAGGTGGGCCAACTTCGAAAGTTATATATAAGTTTGTTATCATGGTGATTCAAATACCAAAAATTAAAATTTTTGCATTTGCTCTTGCCGAGTATGTTTTCTTTTTAAAGAGAATATAAGAAAATTTCTTATACTCTAAGGAACGCAAATTTAAAAGAAAGGAACACCCAATATTGTTATTATTTTTTTATTAGACCATAAAGAGATGTCACTAATAAATTGATCAATGAAATATTGTAAATTTTTTTAGAAAAATAATTGCTGTTACGCCGTACCCTGCGATAGTTTTTAGTCTTTACTAATTGATCAAACTGCTTGTCAGTTAATAATATTGTTTAATCCTTGTCGTTGTGCCCTTAAGTTTTCCCTTTTCTGTGAGGGTTGTTTTAAGTTAAAAAATGCATATATGTTTTATTTTTTTTAGTTTGCCACATGATATTTTCTAATGTGGTTGACACTTAACAATTGTTTCGTTAAATAGCAATTTGTGGTTTATGAAAAATTACAATTACAACAACAAACAAAAGCAAAATAAAAATATTTAACGAACTTGAACCGAGGCAAAGACATTAGAAATTAATTATGCCAAGGGTATTAAGTGAAAGTGTGGGAAAAGTAATTTGATGCAAAATTGTCTAAATGGCAAAAGCAAAGAAATATGATTCAAAAATTTCCGATTTCCTTTCAGTTAAGGACTTCACAATCTATTTTAAATGAAAGTGTATTATTTTTTTTTTTCTAAGAATTTTTGTGTTTCATTTCCTTTAAATTGGTGTTACTGTCTGTACAAGGAAACCTTTTCTTTTTTGTGTTGTCTGCAAAAAAAAAGTTGAAAACTATTTTATAAATGTTTGTCTTTACAAATCTTATCCTGTCCTTAAATTACAATTATTCTCTGCAATATTTTTTTTAACATTAAACAGCTGTTCTTGGAAAACCATGGAATATATTTTGGAAGTTTTGTAGTGCTTCATTTTTTCATAAGAATTTTAATTAAATTTGAATTAAATAAATAAAACTCGTTAACAGCAACTAAATGCAAAAAGTAAAAGAAAATCAATGGTCGCATGGAACAGTCTTGCCTTTGCCTTGCCCATTTATAAATTGATTTCGTGAAAACTGAACTCCTTCAGCCACTTGCTTTCTTTTTTATTATTGATTAAAAAAAATTAACATAAACGCAAAAGCAAATTCATGCGAATAAGAAATGTAAATTACGAAAATCACAAAAATTTTAAAATTTCAATTCAAATTTCATAACCATTTTAAGGACATAAAAACATTATTTATACCAATGCATTTGAAACGAATTTTTTCAATAGAGTAAAGAGATTTTTCTGGAAAACAAACAAAACAAAAACACAATATATTATAAAAAACCATCGCGGAAATTAATAAACTAAGCGCTATAATCGTTTATGCAGAATGTACTTTGTTGGCTTTGCTGTGTTGCACATTGATCTATCAAAATCGACCTCAAATAAGTTCCAAAAAATTTCAACCAGCCTTAAATATAGTCCCGAAATGTAGTTCGAAATATATGCTATTTTATGCAATATTTAGTGAGATCGTTGAAGACAGTGCCAAGATGACTGAGACTACAAATTAAATTTTGCATTTAGTTGACAACTTTCTTGGCACCGGAGTTAAAGATCTCAATAGGTCATGCTTATAATATTGTATTTATTTCGAAATTTTTAGAGGCTTCATTTGAAACCAATTGAATTTTTCGATAAAAAGCTTTTACTTTAAACCCTCGAAGTCTATGTAAAGGTATCCTTCCCCTGCTCCACTCCAATTGTCCCTATTCCTCATACAAAAATCAGGAATTTCAATATCCGTTAAAAAATTACGGACTCCTTTTTGAGGTCGGTTAAAAATTGTTCTTGAAGCTCGAGGATGATTCTGATTATTCATCACATAAATCGTTATAAATTTTAAAGCCGGCAAATTTGATCGATATCAGACTTCCTAGAATCTGCAAAGTCTACAAGGACAAGTTTACAAACAAAGAATGATTTTCGCTATTACTTTCATGTTTGTTCATATTTTTTATTACTAAAATAAAAAATTTTTCTTCAGTTTATTTTCAAATTTATTACTATTAAATAAGAAATATTTAATTATATATTTATTAATTTTATCGACCTTATGGTATGTAATTTATGGTTATTTTTATTCAGGCTCTAGATCATGACCTAGAGCCTCAATAAAAATAACCATAAAAAAGAAATATTTAATTTCTGACTATGCGCAGGCAATACGTTTAAGCGACTACCAGAGTCAAGTGATTTATCTTGCAATTCCATATAAAATAATTTGTATGGGTATGGTGTATGGGCATTAAAAATATGATTTCTTGCTTAATATCACTGGAATTTATTTGAATTTGTACCACTTCCTGATCTGCTTTTTAATAGCTTCTTTTGGAACTATTTTCCACGGAGGGACTCCATGAAGAGAGTGCGGAAAACAAATTTTAATATCCATGAAATTGGCTTTACTGAAAAGATCATTTGATGGCATCAATGTTGTGTTATGATTTCTGGAATGTTACCGCCGTAAGACGTAATCAGGATATTCATTAATCGCACGTTCTTCGTAAAAGATCTGCACACCTGCAACTTTACACAAAGAATTCTAAATACTTATTATTATTATTTTAAATATATTATATCATAAATTTCATCATTATTTTAAAATTATTATATCATAAATTTCTTCTAGACCTTGACTGTGCTATAAATTGACTACATTAGAAATTCGTAAATTTATGGTGAGGGTCTCTTGAACAAGAAAAACTTGGCGTAATGAAAACGTAAAATATTAATGGTCAATTCACGCCAGCTCTTTTTGAGATAATCAATTATACTCTCAAACCAATCATAAAGAATGTCGCTTATGACACTTTCGGCCAACCATGTAAATGCCTGCAAGAGTCTGACTTAGTTCCCGTCTCTTGCAGCCAACTTCACTTCCTAAAGCTCTCTCACTTACCCAACTCTCCGATGGACACATTTCTTTTACACATAAATAAATATTGCTACCCTTCTATTATCATCGTCAATCCGTTGAGGACTTTCAAATTATTTTTACTTTCTCGTCATGATAAGCTGATTTATAAACTGCTTTTTTATATTGCAACTAAAAGTGGCATAAAATAAAATTTAAATTGAATTTCTCGCATATTTGTAACTAAAATCTACTAATCTAAAATTGCATAAATAAAATATGTAAAAGCCAAACAGAAAGGAAAACATCATCACACGTATTAGATTTCAGTTAAAAAGTTTGACAAAAAAAGTACACGAAAACTAAAATGTAGTACAAGGAAGTTTTAACGCCACTCTTACCATAGATTTTTGTTGTTACTTTCTTGTATTTTGCCATACAATGCCTTGAAATTTATAAAGAAAGAAATAACAATTGTAAGATGAGATGACAAAGGAGGTGGAGGAGGAGGAGGAATGACAAAGATGAAAATTTTAGAGATTGCTGAAGTTAAAAACTTTTATTAAAAAATGTTAGCGGAAAATTTTGTACAAACGTTTTTTGTTACGCGTGCATTTTGCGTTTTCATGTACAAAATTTCCATCTATTTTTTTTTCTTCTCTTTTCTTTAAAATTTCACAATAGTTGTGTATATATGCTTATAATAGTTTATTTATTTTTAACAATTTTTATATTTAAATTAAAAAGTAACGACATGTAACACACAAGTCTTTGCAACGGTGTAATGAATACCATGAGTGAACAGTAGCAGCAACAAGAGCAGCAGCAACAACACAAGCTCACCCAGCCGCCAGTCATCCAGACAATGATTCGTACAACCTCATCATCATCAGCAGAATCTTGTGTTGCATAGATCCATGATTGTTGTTATAACAACATAAAAATTTGTTTAAACTTACACTTTCATTGTTGTTTTAACGATGAAATGGTTTCTTTGCTTCTGTTTTTGTATCACTTTTATCTTTTCTTTTTTTTTTTTTTTTGACAATAAGTCTGTAATTTTGTTTGATAATTTGTAGGTTTACATTTTCAAATTATACAATTTCCTATTTATATTTTTTGTCTTCAAAAAATATGAAAAAATGTCTTTGTATGAGATTTTCTCCTCCAACTGCGTCGACCATGAAATACGTAGTCGAATGTGAAGTCTAGAAAAAATTATAAAAATATTTTATTTTATTTATTTTTTCAATATGTGTATAATTTTATATATTAAATTTATATTTTTATAAAATTTCCTTATATCCTCAATAGAGAAGTTATAAATAAAATAAATTACAACAAATATTGGTGCTCTATACAAAAAAAAAAAAAAAAAAAAAAAAAAAAAAAAAAAAAAACATTGCGCTGTTGTTTATTGTAACTGGTATTTCATTTTCCAGACTAGTAGCCAGTTCTCCTAAAATGCTCTACGGATGGCACTCCAAACACTTTTTCTGCAAAATGTGTGTTAAGATAAATATGCCTCGTTAAATATGCTTTGACGTAAAGACTTACGTTGTAATAAATTTAAGTGCAGAGACAAATAACGGAGTACGTTTTTTAAAACGTTTAAAGTAGAATAAAACTAAATTTTGAAAAAAAAAAACAATTATTAAACAAAAAAAATAAAGGAAACTATTTTCAAATTCAGATATATATGGTTTCTCTGTAGGATTTCGGCCATAGCGGGTGGCCAAATGAAAAAGTTTTTCGATTTGAATTCCTACGTTCTCATGAGACTTCGCTTTAGTTCTTGAACGGACTTTTCCTTTTGAAAATTCATTCATTTCCTAAATTATTTTAAATAGAAATTTGTTATTTTTCAATTCTGTGTGTGTATGTGTATGTATATTTTCATCTAAAATACAAAAAGGCGCACCAGCGTATTTTACAGCAAGATTAAAAACTCGAAAACCAATATCGCTGCAATATTGTTTGCGATTAAGGTCAGCTATAGAAGAATATTTGGAGAACTAATTCATACAGTTTAAACAATTGATTCGTTCTAATTACTAATTAATTAATTCCCGAAATGTTAAGAGTACTCCTCGTACTACATTACCACTGTAATCTAACACGGATACGAGTATGTTGCCATTAAATTCATGTTTTGAGCGCATTGTTGCAAGCTTTTCTTATACGATTAAATTTTTGTTGTGTGTGTTTTCATGAAAGTAACCAAATGTGAAATTTGTAGGTGGTGGAAATGGCTCGCATTTGTTACTTTCTTTTAACTTCTTCCTTCAATTTTAATAAAAACTGTCTCGCAACAACTATATGTTGGTAGAAAGTTTGTGAGTTGCATAATTTGAGAGTAAAAAGAAAATTTATTTGAAAAACAAATAATTTTTAATTTTTAAACTGTGTAGAAAAATATCTTTTAATTGTTTTATTAATAGAAAATATATTCAATTTTTTAAATTTTTATACAAGTTGGAGCAAAAGTAATAACATCATTTGAATCGGCTGCCATTTTTGCAGATGGCGCCATATTTAGATATATAGAGAATTAGTTATAGAGAAGTGCACTTTGAGTACAAAGTTTTTGTGAAAACAGATGACATTACTATTGCGCCATCTTGTAAAAAACTTTAACAAATCGAATATATTTTCTATTAATAAAACAATTGAAAAGTATTTTTCTACACAGTTTAAAAATTAAAAAATTATTTGTTTTTTCAAATAAATTTTCTTTTTACACATAAATTGTGCGTTGTAGGATATACCTCAATACTAAGAAGATTATTATACTTCTTATATCATACGCCTTTCGAATCTGGGTGGGAATATCCTCACGCCAAAATGAATGAGTGTTGGGAGAGGCGAGTTCTCCGCTCTTGTCTGGAATTGAGTGTCAATCTGCATTCTGATGGAACTTTTCGGACTCTGCAAAAATGATTTTGCTCTACGTTTCGAATAGGATCGAAAAATTACTTGCTTTGCGAATGTTTCTAGAGAACTCCTAGTCTGGAAACATTGGTTACCTTTCGCTACCTTGCGTCGACAAGTCTACTGACCTTGAGTCATGGTCGTCTTCTCTATGGTGATGCATGCCTCCTATTTTATCACAGGAGGGTTATCTCCCTTGATATAACTGACCTGGCGTATAAAATCGAACATGAACTAATTTGAAATATACGAGTATTGATGAATTATTTAAATATTATACTTAATGTGCCTTGAGGGATTATTTAGTTTTTAAGTAGTTTTAGGTAGGTGTAGCATAGAGAATATACTCTGTTTTAATCCTTTTTCTGAAAAATTTATAGTGTTAGATAAAAATAACTTAAATAATGACTGTAGACGGCAGAGATGTCATACGAACTTATTAATGTATTTTTAATCTTAGAAAAGTACTTTTACGTTAGAAACATTAAATTGAGGGTACCATTGGCTGTAGTAGTTAGCGCATTGACTACAAAACAATTTATGATAGAAACTGGATTCGATCCTTGTTCATTAGTCATTAAAAAAATAAATAACATGAATTTTTCTGATTTACTTAGAGTGGCATTGTATTAATTGTTGTTGGGCTGTTTAAGTGATGAAGGCATAACATTGGTCACTTCACAGTAACAACGATTGGATACTCTTCTACGCTAATGTTTACTAAATCAAAGCGCCCTCATTCGCCGGTATTGTTAGCAGAATCGTCGCGGAAGTAAGAAAATTAATAAAATGGCTACACATACAGCTTAAGAAATTTAATGCGTCTCATTAACACTAGAGAAGCTGTAACTTTCTCTCTCTCGCCCTCTCTCTCTCTTATAATTTCACCGCCTGTCCTCTCTACCCTATCCCATTCAACACAGGAAGAAGAGTAACACCTTAAGTAAATTAATTGCTTGTGTGTAACTTCTTAAGAAACATATCGCACACTAAATACAAAAGAGTTACAAATCAAAAAATTTCAAATGTTCAGGAGAAGCAAAAAACTACTGGCGCTCTACAAGCGACACAAGTAACATAAAACAGGCAAAACTGTAGTTTTCCAACTAAAGGGTTAATCTAGTGGAAAGGAAATTTTAGAGGTCGTTGAAGATTTGTTTGTGAAAGAAAAGCGATTTCGATAAATTTTGAGTTGTGACTGTTTTGTATTTAGTGTGCGATATGTATAATGAGAACTAGTTTGTGTCGAGGGTTAGAGATTCCGCAGACATATCCTGCGATTATAAAATTTATAAAATTTTCATTAACATAAAACACAGATTTTTAAAAGAAAAAACAAAACATTTTATTTTAGGCGGAAAAAGCTCTGTACTTATTTTGATTCTTTGAACCATATTTTCCTTATGCTTTCATTTTTGTTAATAGAAAAGCCAAATCTAAAATAATAAATCATTTCAATATATACATACATACATATGTATACTTATACGACTACTTCCCTTTATGGTAATTTTTTCTGGTTAATTTTTTTTTTTTTTTTTTTTGAACAAACCAAATATGATTCTTTTTTTTCTTATTCTGGCTGTTGGATTTTTTCCTACATAAAATCGTGCATATGTTCAATGGAAATTTAATACGTTAATTCTTTATAAAAAAACTTGATTCAAATCTTAAGTTTAGCCGGATGTAATATTTTGTGTGCTATTGATTATTTATTTATGCGCCTGCTGAGCATAATTTTTTTTATAGATAGAGCTTTGCAAATGCATTTTGGCATTTTTAATTTTATACATTTATACTATTTCCGTTTATATGAAAAAAAATAATAATAATAATAAAATAAAAATTAAGAAAAGAACATTTGTAATGTGAATAATTTAAATCTAATCATTCATGTCATGTCATATTGTACTGGCTTTTTAAAATAATAATGACAAGTGATTGTTTCATTATTGAAAGGGAATATATTAAGGAAAGCTTGTAATACATTATGATTACATAAGTTAGATGTCAGGAAATGCTGTTAAAGGGTCTCTTAACGCAGGGCTGCTGTGGAATGAAATTGATTGGTCTTGTTTTGTGTGTGCAAAGGCCACTGTATGACATTGTACATAAAAAGGAATTTCGTCAATTACATTATAAATAAGGCGTTTTCTTTAAAAAAAAAGTGTAACATTTTTTATTCTTCCACAGACAGAAAGTAGGGAACTTAATACACTTTTAATAAGAGCAACCAATTAAGGAAAGTGCAAAAAGTCAAATTTTTTAAATTAAAGAATATTAATTTTATTGTAATAGTTAACAATTTGACGACTAATGTTGTAACAATAAGATTGGGATCATCACTGAAAATATTAATCATAATCTTGGACTCTAGCATGGGCCTAAAATGTAAACTGCATTTGCTTGTCGAGTGTCAACTATGTCTTTTTAGATAAATGGAGTAATTTGAAACACATTTGACACAAATTTTCGTCCAGCTACTTTCCATTTGACTTTGTATTAATTGGGTCAGTAGATTAAGGTTGTTGACAAACGTTTCATTATCTTTATTTCTACTTATAAATACCTTATATACTGCCCACTATAAAACAAATATAGTTTCTTGGAAATATCTACAAATCAGGATAAGCTGCCATGAAAAAAGAAATCATATAATATTTTTTTTTAAAGAAATTTATGACAGCCTATAACATAAAATTTACATTTATTTAATTGACATGTTACACATTTCTTTGTTCAAAAAGAGAGAAAAAAATGTTGCTTTTGAAATTAATACGTTGAACGTGATAAAAATTAATCCCAGTTTATATATAATTTGAATAACACCCACTTTCATATTAAAATTGTAAAACAAAAAACAATAAGAAATTTTAAAATCAAGAAACCTCTGTTGTTGTCTTTAAAAATAGATTTTGTATAAAATTAACGTAAAAATACTCGTGCATATCTTTTTTTTGTTGCAGATTGTCAACACTGTTTACGAATTCGTTAATGGCCACTAGTATTATTGCCATTTTATATATTTTTTAAAGCGTGTTTGTTGTATTTATTTGCAATAATCAATTAAATGTTTTTTTTTTGTAATTGTAATTTAATGATAGCTTTTTATTTCATTTATCAGCATTGATTTTTTTTCTATGCACTTAACATTTTAATGAAAAAATTAAAGATTAAAAAAAAATTATAAAGCAAAAAAACGGCGTAAAAACTACCAGACGGACAAGCTGCCAGTAATCAGTGCTAATGGAAAATATAGACAACATAATAAAATAATTCATATGAAATCTGAAGACGAAAAAGAAAAAAAAATTGATTTAATTATGCATGAGCCATGTTTAAGCGCAACAATTGATTCAAATTCATTTATAAATTCTTACATTCTTTAAATAAAAAAGAAGAAAAACTTTAATAGTAAAACTGCGCCTTGAATAGAGGGGAGTCTACTCGTACAAACAAGAAAAACTAATTAAGTATGTATGTATGTGTACTCGTGTGCATGTATGCATGTGCATCAATCCCACATGGGCAACCTGGAAGATATTCATATCCCTTAATATTATTTTATTGCATCTATAACATTAACTAACGATAACTACGAGTATTCATATCTTGACTCTAAAAAATTGTAGATTAAAATGCAACCAAAGGATCCTTTCTTCTTAAACGATTCTGGCCATTTTAATTCCAAATGTTACATTGTAGTGGACTTAATTGAGATATAAATGACTTAAAATATTTTTTACCAGTTTCGTTTGAATATGGGAATTTTTAGTCAACATTGGCTACGTTAGAGCCGTAAAAATTCAAGTTCAGAATTTCCATATTCTAATGAACTAATGGAACTCCTGCAAAACAAAATCCAACGATGTTGAACACCAGTGTTGTCAATGTTTTTAGCGTTACTGTGATATTATTATATGTGGCCGGGAACTAATCCAAACTAGATTTTCTCAATTCTTCAATCGTAGGCTTTAAATTACAAAATCAGGATACTGATTTTTCAGAATTGCGGAATACATTGAGACTATAATTGCTTATACATATATGTCTATGTAATAATGAAATATATATGTACACGCTTATTTGAAATTTTATCATAGTGAATCTAAACTAGAAATTATAAAAATTTATATCCAGAATAGAGCCAAAATAGTTAATTGTTTGACTTGACAAAAGCCAAGATTGCGGACAGTTAGTAGAGAAATAATAAAGTAGAATAGAAAAATTAATTATATTGCTACACATTTCGTAAGCCTCCAGCGGAGAAAAGTTGTAACCATTATTAAATATCAAGTTGGGTGTTTTCCCCCTTCCTAGGAAGTTAAGTTGACAATAGCCGAATTGCAAATTTGAATTGCATCCGTGGGCCTGTTCTTAAAAATAAAGGGTCTTTCGTTAAGATATTTCTATAATTTTTTTCTCTATTACCCCTCTTGGGAGCATTTGGCTTCTACAAAGCATCATATTTTTTGCCATGTATCAGTTTTGTTAATCGGCTCTTGCTCCAGCTAAGTAGATGATTGGTCTGTTGTAGCAGGTCCAGGATAATGGGGCTGCCTAGAAACAACGCCATCTGTGTATTTGGTGTAGTAGTGAGGAAAACCTTGCTAATCTTTGATTCCTACATTTTTTCTCCAGAAGGTGGTGGCTCTGTCTGACCTTTTTCATGATATTATCCTCTTTTACAGGGAGAGGGAGAGGTCAGGGGGCTCATTGGATGGATTTTTTGGGAGGGGGTTAAAGCCACTTAATTTTAAAACTCAAAAATTCATGGTGAACATATTTTTTGTCCTCTGCCAGGGAACGAATCTGCAGCAGTACCTGCTTTTGTATGCAAGCACTTTAACCACTACACCACGCCACCACATTTCTATCTTTAAACTTAAGTAAAACAAATTATGCGAGATATCACTGAAATTTAAAAGGCCTATCGATGACATTCTGTATAAAATATAACATCGTACAAAAATGCTCGCCACAGTTTCGATGATATTCCATGACTGTTTGATATTCCATGACTTTGGTGCAAAATCAGACCGAATTTAGCAGAAGGTATTGATTATGTTGGCTTTGAGGGCTGCTGTGGTTTGTGGTTTATTCACATACACCTGCGAGTTAAGGAAACTCCACAAGAAAAAGTTAACGAAGCCAAATCGAACGTTGTCGGTGGCCAGTTCATATCACCTTCGCGTGAGATGACCATGCCCCCAAATCGCTTATGCAGAAAGTCCATTGTAATATGAGTTGTGTGGCACGTAGTGCCTTCCTGCTGAAACTACATGTTATTGATGTCCATATTATGCAATTTAGGCCAAAATAAGTTGATAATTACCGATCTATAGCGATCGCCATTGACGGCGATGGCATGGCATGATTTTGAAAATTTTTCTAAAAATATTTATGCACTTACGTTAGCGTTTTGAAAATTTCACATTCATCATTTCCACGATTTCTTAGTCGACACCAATAGAATTTAATTGCTTGGCTGGTGTCTATTATCCTCTGTCTTATCTTTCATAACATCTTCAAGGCAGTCCTTCTCTGGTTGGATTATTAAAAATAGTCAATAGCAAAAGACGTCGAGATTTTATGACCGTTAGGAAAAATATATATTTTTTTATCAATGGGAAGACAAGCCAGGCCAGGCCGCCTTTTGACGTGGCTGCAGTTAAAGTTTATGAATGAATTTGTTGTTGCTGTTGTCTTCTATCTAGAATTTTTAATTGAATACCAGACATAAGAAATATTTTGAAATATGCCTACACACACTATTTAATTCATTTCAATTTTTACTACTCGTTTTTTTTTCAAGTAGAACTATTTGTGTGTAAAGAGCCAAGTATGTGTAAACTTTAAAGTGGCAGTTGTTGTAGTCGTATGTTGCACGTTGCATAAAAGTGGTGGGCATTCAGTTTTATTAAACCATGAACTCTTTCAGTTTGTTTTTCTTTACGGCGAAATAAAAAATGAAGGAAAAACAAATGTAATATTTACGCCTGAATACTTGCAAAAATAAATTCACATCAAACCCGTATGTGAAATGTTGCTGGAAAAGAGCTGTACGCATGTTGCAAGTTGTCTGCTTGTCTATGCTACCGTTTCAATTACTTAAACATACAAATTTATGTACGTGGTTTGCATAACTTTAATTTTATGAAAAAAACTTTTTAAGGAAAAAAAAAGAAAAAGAGTAATAACGTCTGTATTTAATATTTAAACTCTGGCGTTATTAGTATTTTAGCATTCTTGTTCAAACATCTCTGTGAGTGCAATGATTACGTCTTAAAACTTTGTGGCACGTTTTCCCCCTTTTTTGGTCATCATTTGCTGCAACCATAGAAACAATAACTTTAAATCACTCATTCATGTCTCCATGATTTTATTGTTTAATTAAGCTTTTCCAAAGCATTAAAAGGGGCTATGCTTGTTTAAGCATCCCTCTCAAAATCGATATTTCCATAACCACGATTGCTTACGGGTGAATATGGATGGGGCTATCGAGTGAAGTGCAGTCAGTTGTTTGCTATAAATTGATATGGATGATATTGTCAATATAAAATCCAATTGTTTTCTTCAGTCATTGTTGTTTCTGCTTCTCCTACTGTTGTTAACTATGCGTTTCATTGTTGTTTTTCGGTTGCTATTACACACTCCCGCTCTTTCCTACCAGCCTCCCTCCCTTCCTTTGGTGAAACAAGCTTTAGCTAGTTCTTCTTCGCCATTATGCCTGCCATACCGGAAATTCAATTAAAATCCATTATATTTTGTGTCAATACGTGACACTGCATCAATTTATTGGTTGGCTCTTCATCACCAGCACCAACTGCTGCTTTTGCTAACGACGACCGGCGGCAGCACAACAAACAGCAGCCGGGGACGTTAACAATCATTTGGTTATTTAAACGAGCATATAAATGCTCGTATTGGAATATAAATTGAGTGAACTTCAAGCAAACTATAATTTAGTTGTAATATTTTTATAAATTAAATATATAATTTACTTCTTCATCAGTAATTTAATTTCTTCGCTCCACTTTATTATTGGGTTTTATCATGCGTTTAGAACTGGTCGTATTAAGAAAAAAATTCATTATATGTTGTTAGTTTGGAAGTCTATATATTCGTTGGTTAGTTTCTTATAGCTTCACCATTCTTGAGGCCTTGATCACTGAGACCTTAATTACACGTAAAGGATTAGTTGGGGAACACTTTTCAAATATTATGGTGTTTTGCTGAACATGTACTCTCAGAATTTGGCTGATATTTTTGCAGTAAATTAGAATTACCGTCCAGCAACCGCCCCAAAGAAAAGGCGACTGGACACGTGCCACTCATAGTTCCAATTCTGAATGGATTTTTGTCAAGAAATAGACGATTATTTTTTTTTATTTTTTATTTTATTTTTTTTTATTTATTGCATTTTAATATTAAGAAAGAGCACACGATCCTGTAGGGCTACCGCGCATTTCGATTCGAAACTTAAAATGTGGGAACTCGAACGATTTTGTACTCGTCCTTTGTCGGAAAATAAAATTCCTTTCGTAAGCCTACGTCTGCATTACCAAAACGACTGTCAGTTATACAAAAGTTGTTAATTTTTTAAAATTAGAGACATTAATAGATTTTCTTTTTTATAAACTGATCAACAAAATACTACACTTTTTTTAAAGATAAGAACACAACATTAATACTGTGATCGCCTGTTCTGTTGCTTCAGGCGCATACGCACAGATGCATAATTCTAACAATCTTATAGATGTTTGATGTGAAGCTGGTAGTAGAATTTGTCCAACATCCAAAGAGTAATTTTTTCAACAGCTGTCGAGGCTGTTTTTTTCGGCCGTCATTCGTTCTTTTGCTTCCTTTAAACATTAAGCAGAATCTTATTAGTGTCACCCTCGTACCACTTCTACACAGGTTCATTCCCTACCACTTGAAACTATTCAAAAAAGTTTTAACTGCCTTTTCCGATTTGCATCCTATTGCCTATTTGCATCCTTTTATTTAAAGTGTTGAAAAAGGCGGGAAATAAACTTTTGATATCCTGACTAAAACAAAGAAACTTTGGCAACAAGAACAACAAACAATAGGGGCAAAAAAAACAAAAATTTTAAAAAACTAGGCCAAGCTAAAAGGAGAAGCACCATACTTAAGAAAAATATAACAACAATAACAAAAGTAATACAACATTTCTGTTGTTACACGTATTCCAACAAAAATAAAACACCAAACTAAAGTGCAAGTTTTTGTTAACCAAAACGAAATGTTGTTGTTGTTGTTGTTGTCGACAATGATAGTGCAGAAAATTTCAATTTCATTTTGATAGCTCGTTAGTTGAGTAGTAGCAGTAGTTTGCTTGACTGTGCCGGCCTATTTATGCCTCATGGTAAATGTTGCATGATTGTCAGAAAGTAGCAGCCATTAGTTGCTACAGCGCATAGCACAGAAAGTAAAACGTTTTTTTTTTTTTTTGTTATACAGCATGGTTTGTTGCACATTGTTTAGAGCTGATTACAAGAGTAAAAGTGATATTTTGCTTAATCTACTTCTTGCAGCAACAACATCTAAAAAGATACGATTTCAATTTCAGATTTGATACACGATGCTTGAAAATTTTAATGAAGAGAGGAAATTTAATTAAATTTAAATTTATAACAACTTTTATTTTGATTTAAGAAATTATTTCAAAGCGAATTTCGGTAAGAAAAGTAACACAATTCATATCGACCGTAAATTTATGGAGTTGCCGAAGGTGCAACACCTTTAGTCCTTTTAAAGGGGAAAAAAAACAAACTTGGTAGGAAGGAATATGCAATCCCGTTACTGAGCAAGATTTTCTTGTAGTTGAAGCTATAAATAAATTTTGTTTGCAAATTTATTTAAAAGAAATGTTCTTCGGGAAAGAAAACGCCATTTATGTTAGACAAGGTGGCGCAAAAGTAATTTCGTAATTTCCAAATTGGAGATTTCTTCCTCTTGCAAGTTTCGTGGTTTGTTGTAGTAAACGTGAGATTTTAAAAAGCCCCAAAAGAAGAAGTGGTGCTGTTAGATCAGAATGGCCGTTTCGGATCTGCAAATCGGGAGATCTTTCTACCTGGAAATCGGTGTCTCAAAATCTTCATCGTTCCCCGAGTTGTATGAGCTGTTCCTCCGTCCATTTGAAACCAAAAATGATCGAGACATAATGCAGCAACATGCGGCGAAAAAAACTCTTTTACCATCTGCCAGTAACACTCATCATTTATGGTGACGGTGGTACCATCGGCGTCTTAAAAAAAATAAGGACAATTACTTTTTCACTGCTAATGCCGCACTAAAAAGTCACTTTGAGAGGATGGCTCTTCATACATCTTCATTCATGTGGATTCTCCGTGCCCCAAAAACGCAAATTTCTTTAGTTTAAGTGAAAATGGGCTTCGCCGCCGCTTGCCGCCGCTTATTATGATTTTTGATACGAAATCATGGTCTTCTTACAGCAAGTTTAACAGAGTGTAGCATTAAGTTAATCTTGCCCAACGGTTAGCAGGCAGCAATTCATAAACAATTTGCACTTTGTAGGGGAACATTTTCAGATCTTCCACCAAAAAGAACAGACTAAAAATTTGTCAAATAAGCAGTAACAATATATCCACGTTGTTGCAATGTGTATCGCTCTATATCCTGTAGACACTGACATTTGGCGCCATCTACAAATTGTGACAATACTTTGCGCCACTTTGTAAGTACCCATGTTTTCGTTTTTTTAATTTTCGAAATGTTTTAGTATAAAGCAGCTTACGAGGGTCACTGCTTGTATTGTATGTCTCACAATTAAACTAAAATAATGGCTGCTATAAATTTTACGCGAATTATCATCAAAGCCTTTCAAGTTTTCCCATTGGAATCGACACTCAAAAAATCAACTGCTTAACAAAACTAACAAAAAAGTATTATTTTAAATTGAGTATGTAACAGTGGTTTAATAACTTTTTATTTTGGAAATAGTGCAGCATCTTCCTGAGTAAGAATAATGCCCTTCTGACTTTGTGATTATCGCGTTGTTTTCGTTGAGGATAAACGGCTTCATGAGCCACTGACAAACGATATACATGGAACATTTTCAATTTCATTAATTCAAGACTTCACAAAAGATATGTTTTCTTCTCATCCCCCTCGTTAATTTCATTTAGTCACACCTCGTTACCAAATGATAGCAAGCAAATGTTTCTTTAATATTTTCATCCCAATACATCTCATCTCGGCTTCAAGACAAACAAAAAGTATTATTTTCCATTATTTTGCCAAGAGGAAATTGCATAATTTAAATTATGGTGGCGCTACTGTTTTGTATTTCATAACAATTTGTTGTTTTTTTTTTGTTGCAGTTGCTGCTTTAAACCCAAATATTATATTTAAGATAGACTTGTGTCAGTTGGATGTTTTACAAAACATCAGTTGTTGTTAACAAATATAGTCATATTTTTTACTACTTTAAATAACAACAGCAATAACAGTAACAACAAGATATGTTAATCAACTAGGAACTTGCAACACATCTATATTTTTTTTTTTTTTTTTTTTTTTTTTAATTTCAGTCTAAAATTGTATTCAATTTAAATTATAATATTTTTATTTTGTGGCAAATTTACTAGGAAGAGTTTGTTGCAATTGCCTTAAAAGTTCAAGAAAACATTTTATATAAAATTATTATGTAATACTGGAATTTTTAGTAAAAGAAATAATTAAAGAAAGAGGTGGACACGAGCTGTTGTTGACAAGAATTTTTTTACCCGTTGCTCGAAATGCGAACGAAAAGTCCGTTTGAGGATTTTTGTTTTACATACCTTCGCTAGTAGTCCTTGTTTAACCATAAAGGTTTCCAATCTTCTCAAGAAATATCACTAATTGTAGATGTTTTTCAAAACAGTTTTCAGCTTCCAAAACGATTCTAGATTTGTGACCAATAGAATCATATTCAATCAAATTTTACTTTCCAAAATCCAAGTTTCTCAATTCTCAAAATGAGTCCATATATGAGACCAATAGAATCGTATTTAGGACCGCCTTGGACTACCTCTCATATACAGTGTATAAAGCGTTCAGTTCCACTTCTGATCAAAAACTGTAACCAATATTTTTTTTAAAAGCTTTTGCTAAATATGACTTTTTATTGTTGTTATTAGACGACACGAATGAAATAAAAAGTGAAAGTGTAGTAAGTGTACAATTCCATAAGTGACCAAAATAGTCACAAAACTTCTCAAGAAATATCACTAAAATGTGACATTGCAAAATCAATGACTTAAAATTCTAAAATAATCCCAGATATGTGATGATTAGAATCGAACTTGAGACTTGAGTTTGTAGATTTCGTCCTATTAGTCTAATATGCGACCACTGTTAAGTAATTAAAAATGATCTGTTAGCTGCAGAGGAATGGTTTGTGTCTCTGCTAGATAAATTTTGAAACCATTTCACATACCTATTGTTCGAAGGGGATTTTCGTACGCATTTAGAGGAGTATTCGGTAAATGAAAAATTTATTGTTATTAATATATTCATATATTTCTTTATATATTTTTGCCTTCTTCATTTTTTGCTATTTTTATTATAAGGGATTGATTGATTTTTAAGTTGAATTTTAAAAAAAAGTAACTGTCAAATAATTTCCTAAATAAACTAATTGAGTCAGTACTTTTCAACAACAATTGCACATAATTGTGTAATCAATTACTGGAAAGTCATTAAAATGTCCTAAAAATACTTATAAAACAAATAGTCCTCCTTGTAGGATCCAAATGAAAATAAATATATTTTTTAATCGTTTTATTCTCGTCAAACAATTTCGCCCTAAATTAACCCAAAACTTTCGATTTAAAATACATTAGACATATATACGTGTACAGGTAGAATATATACATATATTACTATATAGACATTTATATAAAATACTTTTTGCATTACTTTTTTTAATTTGAAACTATAAATTTACCTTAACATTTCTAACCTAATTTTCTTTTTTCTTTGTCTATTTCTAGGTAACTATCCCTTGCCAACAATTTTTTCCCTGTTAATGGTGCAAAAGGCTTAACCAACAACAAAGTAACTAAGTATATAACTTTATATCTTAACATGTTTTTAACCTCAATAAGCCAGTATGTAGACACGTTTTCTATGTCAATCATGGTTAATAGCAACTGACCAGCGAAAAGTAAAGAAATTAAATTGGCTGTTGTTTATTTTCTAAGCCCCAACATGTCGTCCGACTTTTCATTTGTAAGTGGTCCTAGTATTTTTTTTTTTTTCACAGCCAGCAGGAATAATAGAAATGAAAACACTTTTAACAACCTTTTTATGAGTCTCGTTAATAAATGGAATAAAATTTAAAAAAGTGGAAAAAGTATGAATGCCAAATAAAATAATTCTATTGTAAAATCGAGTTGAAAAATGCAAAAAAAGTTTAAATAACAAATTATAATTGGAAAAATAAATACAAAAATCTCTTTTTGAACCTACATTCATCTTGGAATATATTTCAAAGTTCTAAAATACATCATACAGGGTATTTTTTTCAAAGATGAATCAATTTGAAAATAAAACAAAGAAAAATATTCTTAATATCATTAAAACTGACTTTATGGGAAAAATAATTTTATGGCATTAGTGTTTGAACATGATTTCGGACATGTGGTCAAGCGCTGATTCGTATAGATTTTTACAACGAATTTTCACACAATTTTCGCAGCAATTGCGTTCATATTTTGCTAATAACTCACCGTATTTCACAATCCAAATATCCCATCATCTTTGATTTATTAGCGGAGACAAGTGACTTGACACAAATAACTGTGTACAAAGAAAATAACATATTGGAGTTATATTGATCGCACGACCTTGGTGGCCAAATATGAGCGCCCCTGCATGAAATTATTCATTCATTAAGGGTTTCTTGGAATAAATTGAGAAATAAATAAATTTCTCTCACGTGTATCTATAGATTATGAAATGACAAACGAAACTGACAATAAAGCAGCTGTCAAATGTCAAATCCTTTTATCAAACAAAACAATGCTGCAAGCTAAAACGTCTTGGAAACGTCTTTACTATAATAATTTGTATATATATATAATTTTTGTAATCAAGCGTTAGGTCTTTTTTTTAAAAAATAATAATAATTTTATTCAATATTTCGACGCCTCTTTGGGCGTCTTCTTCAGGAAATTTTTTTATATTAATAAAAAAATTTCCTGAAGAAGACGCCCAAAGAGGCGTCGAAATATTGAATAAAATTATTATTATTTTTTAAAAAAAAAAGACCTAACGCTTGATTACAAAAATTATATATATTAAAACAAAAAAGGTCGAAAAAATAGTGTTAATTAATATAATAATTTGTTTAAGCTTGTTTTTTTATAAAAACATTTATTTTCACAATAACAAAGCTGTTTCTCCTGACGATGGTAATAAAATATTAATAAGTATTTAATTATATTTCACACTATCATTTTTGGTGATTTTCGATAAAATTGAACACGTGTTACTATTAATAAAAAAAAATAGTTTACTCTTTCTCTAAATGCGATCGAAAATTTCCTTCAAACATTTTATAAGTGCGAAGATAAATTCAAATTTAATTAGCAGCGACACAAACCATATTATTTAGCAAAGACGATCAAGATATTCCTTTTGCGCCTTTAGAAGCCATGTACGATTTTCTTTTATTTAAAACATTTAAAATATTTTAAATTTCTTTCTTAAAAGTCTAACGCTTTCTTCTCAGAAAATCTAATGCGATTTTGTTTTATGCATTTTATTAATAGTGGATTTATTTATTTAATTTTTTGTACAAAAACATTTAAAACTGAACTTAATTGAGGGCTTTTATTTATTTTTGTTTTCATTATATAAAAATAATTATTTTTTCTCTACATTTGCTTTTTGCTTTTATGATTTAAGTATAAAAAAACCCTGCAATAAAAATATTTGCAAACCGGACTTCTTTTATAAGTAAGTTTAACACAAGTTGAATATTCATGAGCGTGTCTCTGCAGGACCTGTTTCAATAGTTTTGCTGAAACGTTGTTGTTTTGTTTTCGTTTGAATATCTGTCATATGGGGGCCAGTAGTGCCAAGTGCACATGATTATTTTATAGTTTTAAACTATTTTGACTTGGAAATTATATAAGTGGATTATATTGCTAATAAACCTGAAGTTGAATGTATTATTAAAATAAAAATAAATATAAAAAAATCGTAATCCCTTTCAATTAAATAAAATTCCAAAAGCTTATAATAATTTGATGTTGATTGTGAATTTTAATCGTCAACTATTTTAAATATTTAAGTCATCTCTCATTTGCTGCAATAACGTCATAACTTGACAAGACCGATTTCAATTTAAAATTGTTGCTTATAATATCAGGTTCGAAACTTTTAAAATTTTTGCAGAACAATTATAACTTGAAGACTTTCGATACCGATAACCATCGAACTAATCAAGCGATGTAGTAGTCTACAAAATTCTTTATCATGAATAATGTTCCACTGGAAATATGTATATGTAAGTTTAAGTTAGTTTCCAATAGGCAACTTTTGCTCACATGTGTTCATATTTTGGTACCTTTGTGATAATCGTCATAGATAGAGAATAGAAAATTGGAAATAGAAGAGTCAAGAGGACAGAAAACAGAAATCGAATATGCGAACCTCCGCCTACTAGTCTAGTACACGAGCCACTAGTCTATGAAGGCAACTTTGAAAAAATGTATAAAATCGATTTTTTCGCAAATTAAAATTAAGTACAGTTTTCTAATTTTTTAAGCTTTTTTTTATCAATATTATATAATATTTTTTTACTAGCTGTGAGGAAATGTTTACTGAATCATAGCAAAAAAAGAGCCTTGGCGCCATACCACAGCCATTTTGGAATCACATAAATGGATTAAATTTTTCCAAAATTGTATTTCATTATATATGTATTTCAGCATATTTTCTGCTCGTTGTGTTGGTTTGTATAGAAACATTCTAAACCTACTATGATTATGTATTTGTTGTAATTCATATGCAGTATTGAAATTCTCATATTGTATTTGATTTATGTGGCATAAAGATCCGAGGTTGAATGTTTTAAAACTGCTTAAACTTCACTGACGATTTGGTTTTAGCAACCAATGAAATGTCGGCATATGAAGAGCTAAAGCCACAACAAACTTCAGATTTTTTCTACAAAATTATAATATATTCATTTATTTAAAACATAAATTTGTAATTAATGTATAAATTATATTTTTTATATAAATAAATAATTTAGAGACAATGTTTAATATGTGCTAAATTATGTTCTTTTCTGAGAAAAGTATTAACATATTGTTGAATAATTTATTTGAAAAAAAAAAAAATCAATTTTTCGGTTTAATTTGCAAATGTAATTTCTTTGCAAATGTAATTTCTTTCCGCGCGATATTTTCCATTGAGTTTGTGAGTATTAAAGAACAATAAATTACTTTTTCCCCGTACAAAGGGCAACAAGTGCTGCACTATTTTAGAAAAGAAAACGCCATGAGCTTTTCGAATATGATAAAATTACAAAAATGCTTAAACTTTGCATAGACTTTTAATTGATATACTATACATAAACAAATTTAAAATAGCACTTAAAGTTGATATTAAGTTTGAAATTTCGAATATGATTGTTGCAACTTTCTGATTTTAAAATAGAAAAAAAATTAAGCATATCATTTATATCCCTTAAGAAAAGTTATGAACTACATAAATTTAAGTATTTTAAATAGATGATGAAAATCAAACAACTAAATTTCTATCAATTTATTTACCATAATATGATTTGCTTCCATTAAAGCTTATTCCATACAAGAATCGTGTGTGTAACATTTAAATAGATTTTTTCAATTCAAATAGGAGTGAATGTTTATTTTAGTTTCAATTTTCTGTCTGTTTGCCCTGCTTTTGCTTTTGGAACCGAAAAAATAAACATACTGCTGCCGTGTATTTTATTGAGTTTCTAGATCACAAAACGAAAAGACTTTGTCCTTAAATCAACCATCAACAAGTTCTGAATTCACAAAAATACACAGTGAAAAGTGCAACAAACAAAAAAAAATTAAAATGCAAATACGAATACCAGTCAAAGCATCTGGCAATATTTGTTTATGCAACTGTGTGTACACAGGAAGAAAATCAAATAGAAAAAATCCATAAAAGTGAAAGAAAAATATAAAACACAGTTTGCAAAATAAATAAAAATTAAAAAAATACTTCACAAAAAGAAATGTTATAAATTTTTGTGATGATTGAAAGGACAAACAAACTTCAAAGTTTGCCAAGTGAAGGTGTTGGTATGTAGTAATACACTGAAAAAAAAACAATGCTGTAATTTCTAACACTTCATTAAAGTGAAGAATGTCTTGCTTGTTTTATTCCCGTCTAGAATTGTGTTCCTGTTTAACCTCATTCGACAATGGACTATAAAGTCAATTTTGAAACTCTTTATGTAAATTTATAAATTATATTTTAAACAATCCTGAGAAGAAAAATATTTCCAATTACTTTGAATTATTTTTAAATTCAAAAGGGGAACTATTTATGGCTCCATAAAACTATTGCCATATTAAAGCCCGAAATCACATTTTTTACAACTACAAAGTACTTTTGTATTTTTTATTCCAAAAATTCCAAGTGATTGATGGATTCACTTAAACCAGTTGTCAGTGAGAGTAGAAAAGCACATTTAAAACAGAGTGCAAATGAATTAAAGGTCAATTTCACATAGACTGTTGGAAAAATTAAAAGAAATGTTGCAAATATATGTTCAACGGGTGGTTTTTTCCAACAGCGGTTTTTGCCACAAGCTTTTCAATAATGATTTTATAAAAATATATGTGATGTGTATATAATTTAATCCAAGCACTACCTGATTAGGTTAACATGAAAATTGATTATTCCATTTGGGTCCAATCCTTAATGAAGACTTTGAGATTTTAATGTGTCAGTGATTTTGTTGCCGTTTTAGTAGTCATACTCGTAACATTATTATATTAAGTCGATACAGCCTCTAAATGCTTCTTGCAAATGAAGATGCATTAACACTAATTTAATTTATTGATTTAACTGCAGCTCATGGTGCAGGCGATTTTATACCATTAGATTATATTATCTGGATATACATAGTAAAAAAAACAATTTTTACTTCTCGGTCTCTAAGAAAAACTACCCGACAAAATCTTTTTTATTTGTGTTGAACATTTTATATGGAGAAAAAAGGGGAGAAAAAAATTAAAGTTTTTTTTTCACATATTTTATTTTAGTAAATGAAGTCGCTTTGTAGAAACAGAAAGGTTTTGTTTGAGATGAACATCTGAATACCCTACACAGAAACTGTTTAATGAATAAATTTTAATAATTTTTAAATTTTAAAAATTCTACAATAAATTCTAAGTTTTTGTATCCTTTAGTCTTTTAACAAGTAAAAAGAAGAGTTTTGAAAAAAATTCACCAAAGTGCAGAGATTAGGATCCGAGGAAAGCGCAAACTAAAATCTTTGAAAATGATCCAAATTTGCACTACTGGCTTGTTATTGCTGGATATTCTTTCTCTGTTTTCATGGTTTATTTTGCAATAATTTTTTATTTATTTTATATTGTTATTGTTATTATTATTATTTTATAAGTGGCAATAGATTTTACTGGCCACAAACTTGCCAACAGTCACGAAATAATTTTCCTTACGTTAAATTCATTGTATCAATTATTTGAAAAAAATTTGTTTTCAAAACCAAAAGCAAAGAAGACGTAACTGACATCATATTCGATTTTAAGAACTCCACAAAGTTTTCAATTTACCACCAAGTTTAATATGTATTTGCATCAAAGTAGCGTACCCAAGACTAGTTTAATAATAATAAAATGATCATTTCTTTGATTTAAAAATTAAGAAAATTAAGAAAAATAGTTTTTCACACATGACTGCGAAAAGAAAAAGCAAAACGTCTATGATATTCTCAGGCCAACTACTCCCATATCATGTCAGTATCTATTAATAAGGCGACGACTGATGATGATTCTTCCATTAACTTACGAGTACTTCTGCATTTCCACACTTTTTCATTTTTAAAACAGCTTTTTTTTGACTAGTTTTTATTTTTCATATTAATTAGAAACATTAGCACACGACTATGTTTGAAATTTGTTTAAGGAAATGGTGCGGGTGCACAAAAATATCTAACAAAGAAAAATCAAAGAGAAGGAAAAAAATAACATCACTTAATCATGATTTTTTTTGTTGTTTTGTTTGTAAATGCAACCAACCAGCAACCATTTACTGCTCGCCAACTTCTCTTACTCTGTGTGAAGTTATATTTTTTACTTCACTCTTCTTCCATTCCATTTTAATACAAATGCATTGGGTCAGTTTGTTGCATGACAGTAAATGAAGTAAATAAACTCAGTAAATACAGCCAGCACCAATGCAACCACCATTCATTCATTCATCCATTCATTCCACATTGCTCGCTAGCTCGCCTCGCGTTTTAGTTCTGCATGTTTAATAAGCGTTCGGATTTTAAAGTGTGGGAAAGTTTCATCACTTTGTTGTTGTTGTTGTAGGTTTCTATGCTTAAAAATTGTACTCCCTCTTTCAACTATTCCTTATTGAAGCTAAAAATTATTTCTTTTGCTGACTTTAATAGAACAGTCTTAATTTGGTATAACGAATAAAATAGGCTTCCTAATAGCAGCATGGTTCCTCAAATTATAATTTGTTTAGTTTTCGTTAATCGGTTCTTTTTAAGACGATAGGCTGATTAGCCTTAAGCATCCGATTATGGTGCTGGGGCTGCCAACAGAGCTTAGCAAAAAGGCTCCTTTGACGTTTATGAACAAAGGTATTGGTTCATCCATTGACACTATAAATAGGCTCATCTACATTCGTTCTATCTGCACTGTCCACATGCCGTATTCGCGGTTGCCACTGCACCGTCTCCTTTTCATTTTTGACCGCAGCAGTTGACTCAACATCCGCTCACTTCCGCTGTCATTCTTTAGACTAGATTTTTTTCCCCCTGAGGTATTTTATTTCCCCAGTGCCCTCCATAATGAATTAACCCTTATCCTGTATTAATGGGTCAAAATTGCCCGAACGGTTTTTATTGCT
Organism: Germaria angustata; assembly: GCA_963681545.1. Taxonomy (NCBI): domain Eukaryota; kingdom Metazoa; phylum Arthropoda; class Insecta; order Diptera; family Tachinidae; genus Germaria; species Germaria angustata. Next base: position 49,664,656 of record OY813001.1, on the reverse strand, counting down.
CATTTATTCCTTAAATACTCGGCGGATTTTTTTAAAACTTTTGTACAATTATTTTTTTAGCGAATACTACTAAAATTTAAAATATAATTCTTGTAGATCGTTTCGCAAACCGTGTGTAAAAAAACTTACGCAGATGGTACACTTGGGTCAAAATTGCCCAATGCAACAAATTCAATTTGCGTATGTGATACGAGCTTAGTAACAATTTTTTTTGCGTTTACAACATCATGGCTAGCATCCAGAGAAGATAAGAACTTTTCTTATGCAATCAGACTCAGATGGCGAAAACCCTCAGGACACATCAAGTGAAGATGAAACCGACTTTGTTTCTGAAGCTGCATCTGATTATGACTCCAACTCCTCGTTGTGCTCCAGCGCGGATATTTGCGAAATTCTCGATCAAACTACACATGAAGTAGCAATGTATCCATCAAAAAATTCGAAATATTTATGGTCACAAACATCTACAATAAAAGATATTGGAAGATTTTCTAAGCAGGACATAATAAATCTGACTCCTGCCCCAACGCGTTATGCTATTTCAAGTGCTGATAGCATAAAATCATCTTTTCTGTTATTTATGCCTAGTTATCTTATGAAATTAGTAGCTAATATGACTAATTTACAATGTGACTATAAATGATAATGTATTTATAGAGTAATCTTTATTCAATCAATTCGTATAGGTCAATCAGTATTTGAAAATAATTGGATAACTGTATACAATATAACTATTGAAGCATATGTCGGACTTCTTTTGTTGGCTGATATATGCAAATCTCATGGTGAAGCTTTAGAATATCTATGGGACGAACGCAAAGGCAGACCCCTATTAAAACCCACTATTTCAAAATATATCACGTGTAATTCGGTTATATTAAAAGTCAGAAAGAAGCGAAAGACGATTCCGTGATAAACTTGTTCCCATAAGAGATTTTTGGAGCCATTGGGAAACGAATCTAAGAAAAATCTTTAATCCTTGTAAATATGTGACAGTGGATGAGCAGCTCGTAACATATCGTGGACGATGCCCATTGAATCAATACATACCCTCAAAACCAGGAAAAATGGTATAAAAATTTGGGCGTTGTGCGATGTAGAAACAAACTATGCATGGTCCTTGCAGTTGTACACTGGAAAAGACAGGATCTGTAAGCCAGAGAAAGATCAAGGGTGCCGCGTTGTCTTGGGCCTAATCAAAGATTTGAAAGGGCATAATGTAACTTGTGAAAATTTTTTCACCTTACATGAACTGGGTATTGAGTTGTTGAAACGAAGTATCACAATGGTTGGTACTGTCCGAAAAAATAAAACTTTTTTGCCAGAAAAAATTTTGCAATTAAAAAACAAACCAGAAAACTATGCAATTTCTTCTTCCACAATGAGAACAAAACAATTTTAGTGGGATATGTAACTAATAAAAAAACAATCAGTGTTTTTGCTTAGCACATTACATCACGACGAAAAAATTGGAGCAAGCTCCAAAAAGCCAGTTATAATTCACTTTTATAATCAAACGAAATCGGGGGTATAAGAACTTATACATGCAAAAGGAGAACTAAACGATGGCCTCTAGCGCTATTTTACAATATGCTTGATATATCGGCTAATAATGATTACGTAGTTTTTCTAAAGATTAATCCAAACGGTAATGAAAATAAAAAGTATAAGCGGCGCATTTTCTTGGAAGACAAGTATGGATCTAATAAGCGGTGAAATATCTCGTAGACCGAATATGCCACAAAGTAGCCCTGCTAAAGCATTCGTGTAAAGTCTTCGAAAGGATTCAGCTGAAGTTTCGCAAGCAAAAAACTTAAAAAGGAGACGTTGTTTCTTTTGTCCAAGTCGATCCAATAGCACCAAATATGCAAATAAATGTTGCGAATGTGAAAAATTTATTTGAAAAACGCATTTTGAGACCAAAATTATATGTAGTGAATGTATAAAAAACAAAAAGACTGAATAAATATTTGATTATTTTGTATTGGGCAAAATTGACCCACTAATACCATATGCGTTTAATTTTTGAAGTACAGGATAAGGGTTAATATGGCGAGCTTTCCGAATTCATTATGGGAGGATCACGGTGGAGGATCGAGCAAATCCCACACATGTTTCAATAAAATGTAATATAGAAAAATCAAATTATTAAAATATTTCAAATATTGAGAAGAAATATGTGAAGGTTTTTTTTATTAATTTGAATTTCTTGAAAAAAAAACCCCAACAGGGTGTAAAAATATTGAGTATTAATGTTATCAAACTAAATATATTATTTAAAAAAGTATTGTTAGTTGTTGTTTTGGATGAGTACTCCTATATGCCTGCATTTCATTGGTGCTAACCGATTCATCATCGAATCATTTAACAGGCATATACTCAACTAAGCCAACAACAAACATTAAATTTTTAAATAATTATTTTAAAGAATATCTTGTAAATATAATTATGTATGTGTATTATTTTTATGAGAAGGATTAAATTAGTTTCTTAAAAAAGTTGCAGAAACATTATTTTCCGTCGGTTTATAATTAATTGGCTCTATTACTTTTCCAAAAACAATCAAAAAAATTAAAAAAAAAATTATTTAAAATTAAAAGAAATATGGGAAGAATAACCGTAAACGTTTGCCCTTTCCAAATGTAAGTCGATTGCTATTTCTAATTCTAATATTTCGTGATTTATTATGAAATTATTTTCGAAAATCTACTTCTGTTGACACATTCAAGATGATGGCATCCAATTCAATGAATAACCATAAATAAAGTCCATATTGAAATAATTGGAAACTATTGGAGTTTGCACTAGCTGAGAAATTTTCGCCATATCCGGATGATTGGTCTTACATTTTCATGAATTTTTCAGAGGCCCTATTTTTACTGTATGCTTATGAAAATTAATTTTTGGCTTATACCATATACGAACCAAATATTAAAAATTATCTAAAAAAAAATCGTAACTAATGACCATTAAAATAATATTCTCTTAGACACGAAACTATACCTAGAATAAGCCTTTTGCTTTTTACTAAAGCTTGACTCGTTATAGAAAGGCTTTCCTGTATTCTGTTTTTCTAAATAAAAGAAATACGTTTAGAATTTATTGCTGGTTTTTTTCAACGTTTTCTTTCATTTTAATACTCTTTTCCATAAAAAAATTAGAAAAAAATTACTTTTCCGTTTTGTTTTTTTTTTTGTTTTTTTGTTTTTCATGGGGAAAAGTCATGAATTGGAATTTCCTTCTTTTAGCATAATTATTTGGCAGAATATATTAAATGAATGAATATGCTCTAGGGAAAGGTTTTACTTTATGGGTTGAAAACGTTCTCACAATTGGAATTTTAAAAATTTAGTTACCGGATTTTTTTATACATGTAAGTAGACATTGAGTTTTCTAAAAAAAAAAATTTTAATATGGCTGCCTAAAGCTTTTGAGACAAGATTTATCCTAATTTTATAGACACAGTGAAATAGTTTACAAATCGACTACTATGGCAACTTTAAGGCTTTGGAAAAAAGCTTCGAAGGCCATACGACATGTGTTTGCGATTTTTATGAGTTTTTGCAACTATATTGAAAAATATTATTATTTTAAGTACAACTGCAACCATAAACTATAAATTAAACTGTTTACATAAAGATTTAATTGCCAAAACTTATGGCGACTTCTCCTTTCATTTTCATGTGATTATTTAAAATGTTTAGAGCTCAAAGAAACTCTACTTTTATATTCATATTTTTTTCCAGCAATCAAAATATATTTATGTATACCAAAGAACAACATAAACAAAGTGGCTTTTATAAATTCATAATCCCCGCGGGGAGTCTAACCATTAAGTGGAAATTTTAATTGTCAAAATAAAAAAATAAAAAACAAAACTAGAGGGTTAAAAATGAAATAATTATGATTATAATTGTTTTACATAAATTGGAAAACGAAAAATGACAAGAGCAAAAATTCAGATAGACAGACAGACAGACAGACACATCAAGTATAAAGTGTAAGAAGCGTAGTAATGACTGCAACAAATGCCAGCGGGAAGCCTTGACCTCTTAGTCTTATGATAAAACTTGGAGGAAAAAATAAACGCTCTATAAAAATGACTCGTACAAGGAAAAAAATCAACGTCATCAATAATTACATTATCGATATAAAAAAGTCAGTCTTTGAAATCAAATATTCAAAGCCAAAGAAACGTCTTGATGACTTTTTTCTCTCTCTCTTTCAAATCATCTCAATAAATTGCAGTTTCTTTCGATGTCATCAGCCGTGGTTATTCCAAGATGTGTGTTTATTTTATTGTCATTATTTTATTCAAAGTCAAGCATCAATGTTAACGATGTGTTTTTGTCGTCACCATCGTCGTAATAATTTCAGCACCACAAAGGCGTCATCTTCTTTTACTGCTGATCTCACAATATGGAAAACATATTGCAACGAGTGTTCCCCTTTCGGCCCCAGCATCTCCCTTCCTATCGCCATGTCTATCCATTATTGATAATAATATCGGAGATTGAAAAGAATATGCAATTTTTTCCACTCAATTCCAATAATTATGAATACAAATTGAAACACACTGCAAGTGCTCGCAATAAAGTAACTTCTAAAAAATGTGAAATTGTCTTAAAGTCGTAAACTTATATGGTACCGATTTCCCAAGATTATCGCGCCTTAGCTTGCAGTGATTTGGAAATAACGTTGGACAGTCGTTAAGAGTCTATTGCTAGTATGAGGCATATAGAAAGAGGCTTAAGGGGTAGTCCAAGGCGCACGATATTCGAATTGATGCGACAGTATTGACACTCCTTTTGTACATCTTTCTGTCTTACGTATCTTTGTCATGCAATGTTGCCAGTTCGGCTTGTTTTTGTAAAATGACAAAATTGGTCAACTGTTTATTCTATAATTTTTGCTTTATATTAAACAGAAATTTTTCTTAAATAAATTGCTGTTGTTGCCAAATTTAGAATATTTCTGTTACTTTTGTTAAATCATAATTGGTAGTTAGTTTGTGGTAACACTTGCTACGAATGAATGTATGAAAAACATTGGCGAATTGAACGTCTAAAAGTCCCCTGACTCTTGCAGTAAAAAAGACTTTATGTAAACGCGTGCAGATATAGAAAGGAGCTCTAAAAGGGAGCGCAGGCGTTGTTGCAGCGTCATTACCCATCAATGTAAATCCACACTAACCAGTTGTGTGATGGAATCGGGAGTGTATATGATAGTTATAGTCCGTTATATAATTTCATATAGTTCTGGATAGTTATAATGCATCTTTCGGTTCTAGCAAAAATGTTAATGTGTTTGAGCCAATCGTTGGCATTTGCTAAATCTGATGTTTTTGGTGAGATTTTCTTTTGTGATTAGTTCCTTCTTAATAGTCTTTTTTTAATTTTAAATTAGTAGTGTAAGGTTATCATCGGCGTTCAATGCTCCTCCGTAGAGAGGTGGCATCGTTGCTCTGGACGTAAGGAAAGAAAAGCTGTGGCCTCCTTTTCGCTTAAACTACGGTATTGATTTTTACCACAAATATGTATGTATATGAATTGAATTTTTTTACAGAGATGGACAATGTGTGTTTTATTAAAATTGCTTCAGTATTGCAACCTTTATAAGAATTTCGTATTGCCACCAATACAAACATAAAACACATGCACAATATACATATATACCCAGCAAACATATGAGTTAGTATAATTTAAAGTAAAAATGTTGAATGTTTGAAATTTTTTGTTATTGCTTAAAACTCGCTAGAATTGCAAAAAGTTTAAAGGTCTTTACCTTAAAAGTTCTTTTCGTCGCGAAAATGGCGATAATTAAAGAAATTTTTTGAAAAATTTAAAAAATCGATCAGTAAAATTAATTAAAAGGGTACCAACATCGATACCAGAAAATGGTGAAAATTGTGAAAAGTAGTGGTAGGATTTCGGCTAGTGTGTGATTGGTAGTATTTATTGATTTATTTCTACTTATTTATTTATTTAAATAAATATTCCTCGGAATATTTAAACTTTATAGTAATGCTTTTGGACGGAGGTATTGGTTCTTCGAGAGGATTGTCCTAATATTTTTTTAATCCGAATTGGACCAAGTGATGATTGTGGCAACAAATAAATATAATTTTCTACCTTTCAATTATTGTATTTTTTATTAATTTTAATTTTAATTATATCTTTTTCAAATATTGTGTTTTTATTGAATTATTATAGATAAACATTTTTCTTGACTATGCCACTCGATGTTGTGATAAAATACAGAAAAGAATTAAATTTTAATAAACAATTCTTTTCAACTAAAAGTCCTGTCGCTTGAATTTTATTTAATTAAAAAGTTTTTCATACAATCTGTTATAAAATATAAACAGCTGACTGCCCATTTTAAAAAATCAAAAAGCTGCAGAGAATTAAATAATCAGAAAAATAAAGAATTTTTTCAAAATCGGTTAATTTTTCTTCTAATGCGAAATTGTTTAAAGTCCTCGGAAATAATTTTCTTTTCCTACTTTGATCTTTACAATATTCACGGGGTTTTTTACTTTTAGCGAAAACAGCTGATCCATTGGTGTTAAATCAGTTGAAAACATTTTAAATAAATTTCAAGTTTGACTTCAAACTGAAATTATACTTTTTGATGACCATTATTTTTATTATTATTATTATTATAAATATTAATATTATAAATATTATTATCATTAATATTTTGATTTTCGTTGCTTTGAATGCAGTTTTTGAGATTTCAAAATTAAAAGATCAATGTTATTTTTTTGTACTCAAACAACTCGCAATGTAATGGAATTCCTCTTGTCATAAACTACAAGTATTTATATATGAATCTGTTTATGTATGTATTTATGTATGTGTAATAAAATTGAAAAAGCCCTACACTACCACAATAACATTTTTTTTTACTGTCAGTTAGACAAACATTTAAATTGTGTAATTACATTATGTCGCCAGTTTGTCGTCAGAGCAACCTTTAAATATTTACATATATACGTATGTATGTCTATATGTACAAATATGTTTGTACATATTTTCAAATAGTTTCCATCTCATTTTCATAAATGCATTTTTGCCACATTCAATAGGTATTAAAAACATTTTTATAACCAATAGTTAATTGATAGATGGATGGATGGATGGTTGACATGTAGTAATAATTTTTATACCCAGGTAAATACTTTGCCACCTTAAAGGTTTACACACCCACAAATTGTTGAAGGAAAAAATATACTAGATATCTTTTCTCTAATATGATTGACAGATTTAGGACAATTTGCTCTGGCAGCCAACTTAAGCTATTAAAAGTTGCTTTGAGAAAATATTGTCATTTTAAAATTTATTTGCATTGACTTGCATAAAGCTAGATATGGTGTTAACCACAAAATTGACTATCAGAGATTATTCGTAGCTTATTTAAAATTAGAAGAAGCGTTAAAAAAGATGTGTGTTTAATAAAACTATTTATAAAAATAATGTTTTGTTAATAAATTTAAGATATGTGGCAATATTTTTAACAAAAAAAATTTACAGCGTTGCCAGAATCCTATTGAGGTCAAATATTCACACGAAAATTTCTTTATGAAGAATCCGCAAAAAATGTTTCATAATAAAATATCTTTAAAAAAAAATCTACGAAACTATTTTTTTTTTTTCATTTATAAAAGTAATACTGTCGTAGTCGTATAAGCCAGTGCTGTTTAAAAGAAAAAATCGCTTATAATATAAAAAACTCACCACTTTTTGACAAAAACTTATTTCAAAATAAATTTTAATTCCATATCAGAATATATCTATTTAGTTTGATTGTGTATGTATCATATTTTCAATTTTTGGTTCAAAGAACTGTTTTTAAAGTACCGAGTTCGTCTAAACGAAACGGCTGTCATTTATCTGAATTTCTTACAAACCAAAATCGTACTTAAACGCAAAAAAAAACTATTGAAATTTTCCATTTTCTTATATCCGAATTCGACTGTTAAAATAACGAATAATTTTAAAACAGGGATCTTAAGTAAAAACGTAAGATGTGAAGCGTAGGTTGTGGATTCGAATCCCATCTAAGAAACTGGTCTACTTCACTTGGAGTGGCACGAAACCTACAACTTGTGGAAACATTATTTTTCTACAGGGAAGGGAGTGATAGGAAGTTTCAAAAAAATTTTTCTAAAAGTCTCGTGTTTATATTCACCCTTAGCGTTAAAAAAAAATCGAAAATTATTTCCTTTAAAAAAATTTTTTACATGAATGCAATAACAATGAACAATTGATAATCGATTTTTATTCACGACAACGGCTGATTATATATATGACAATATAATTTTTTCTCTGTGGAATGCCATTTTTGTTATTTTTTATGAGAACTATTTTTGAAATCAACCTCCAATTAGCAATGGATTGATTACATATACTTACAAAACCACAACACCAACAACATTAAAAACAATATATTCGATAAAAAAATTTAATTTAACATCTTTACACATAAACACACTCGAAATGGTTCAAATGTTAACAAAATTTACAAAATAAAAATCTAATATTCATATTAAATAACAAACGCATAAAATAATGACCTTTAAGAAGCTAAAAATGAGAATGAAATGAAATTTATTTGAAAAAAAAAACCAGACAATATCCATCTTAAATGAAACACTTTTTTTATAAAGTGAATGTCCTCTTCAGAAAATAAACCTGACACAAAAAAATTCACACACTTCTTTTTTTTAAATAATTAATAAAAGCTTAAGTGCATTTAGCAGCACTGGTATTGCCAAAATAACAAATATAAAAATTTTTCTACATATTCGTTGGAAAACAAGCACAACATACATACATATATGTATATCCATGCTAGTGGTTAAATATATCAAATTGAAGTTTATTTCTCTTTTCTCTCGTTTGGACGACAGAAATATATCTTGGACAAGGTAAAAAAAATTAAAGCCCGGCTTCATTTACTTTTTGTGACCATTTGAGGAGATGACAACAAGACGAAGCCATGATGATGCTGCACATAATTGTGCTGCATTTATTGGCCAACAAGGAATGCCTACCAAACAGACACACTTAACAATTTTGCATCACTTTCACCCTTTTTTCGTTGCTTGACTTGTAAAATTAATGTACGAACGATTATAACAATTGGTGATGCTCAGTGTGCAGTTAACGTTTTTTTTTCATAAAGACTTTAAAAAATAATCGAAAAGTGGTTTTTTCCAATCGAAAGAAAAAAAATTATTAACGCTTTATAACAATGATAATGATAATGAAGGCAATGATTTCGAAAGTCATAACAGGTCATTTTTTACGACACTTTAAAAATTATGCCAAATTTTGGCGAAAATGAAAATATAAAAATATAGATTGAACAACAGTGTGTGGCAAAATTTGTGGCATGATTTTAGTAGCCCTGCAAAAAGTGTACGTGTAAAAAGTATAAAAGTACATTTCGATTAGATTAATATATAACAAATTAATTAAACTTAAAGTTTAGTTAATGGCCATTAAAATTTAAGTTGCATTTAAATACAGTTTCAGTTCATCAGTCATAAATTGATGTTTATTTTCCATAAGAAGCTGCTTAACATAAACAAAGAAATTATTGAAAATAAAGTGATTAACAATATTTATTAAATTTGTTATTCGAGATATTCTCCAAAATAACTATTTAATATTTTATTGTCTGTTGCTGGCTTAGCTAGGTATATGCCTGCATTTCATTGGCTCTAACCAAATCATCAGCACCTTCTTAGCCAAATTATGATTGAAAGCATTCAAGCTCGTATACTTTTGCAAAAGACTACAAATATATATGAGAATTCCAAGTCAATTATAATTGTTTGTTGTGTTGTGATTGTACAAAAGCTTTCTAAAGCTATTATACTTTTGTGTTTTTGTTGATTACAAATAGAAAAATATGATTGAGTTCTGCTGGAACTCAACAAACAATAAAATATTAAAATGATTTTAAAAGGCCAAAAAACGTATAATTTTTTTTTTCTGCAAAAAAACAAATTATTAAAATATACTTTAAATGCACTTCACTAGGCACTTAAATATTATTTGAGTGTTATTTAAAGTTGTACTGTAAAAACGGATTTTCGTATTTAAATAAATCTTAAAGATAAACAAAATTTAAATCCGAAGACATAAACTGGTCCTTAATCTAATGAAATAGTTTAATTGCGAAAACAACAATCCAGTACAAAAATGTTAGTCATTCTTACAGGACAACATTTTCATTGCTTAAAAAATCCAGTAGTGCATTTTTTCAACTTCCAAGGAAGTAAAGTTTGCAAAATTTCCACTATAAATTTATATTATTTCACAAATCTGTGAATCTCTGATCACGTGTCTGAAGACACCTTTTTACTTCTTTGGAACCACATGAAATCAATATTTTTCTACTGTTTTCACATAAGGCCCATGTGAGTGATAATCCCAATGGTAGAAAAACTAATTACATATATTTTATTATAAAATTATTTTTGTAGAAAATATAAAATATTATCCTTCTTCTCTCAGCTTCAAAATCGGTGAAATGCACTAGTAACGTTTCGTAATCTTGGCATTTTCATGACTTTCTTGGAAGCTCTTTTTGTAACCCAAGTTTACATGGACTTTGCAACAACTTGAAAATAATATGTCCCTATTTTAAAACAATGATAAGCACGCGTGGTGCACAGTTTGTAAAGTTTGTCGGGCTTTTGAGCGTAGTCATATCTAAACAAAAATCGAAGTTGTACTTTAAAAGCTATTGGTCGTAAGAAAATCGTTCTTATTACACTTTTAAACTTTGTTCACCGAATATAATTATTATTTTTTTTTATATATTATTTTGTCGTCTCTAACTCTCACTTAGAAATATTATCTCATCATGATATTTTTAGCAGTCAGCGCTTTTATCACCTCAGCCACATGAGCACATACAACAGTAACGCCACTAAATGTATACAGATAGTAAATGTGAGAGTAAAATTATTCGATAGAGACACATTAAAGAGAGCTTCCTAAGAAGTCATTAAAATGCAAAAATTTTGTTGTAAAAAAAGTCAACATTTTGCTGATTTTACTATAAATAGAGGCGTTGAAGGGGAAAAAAACTTGCCAATAGTCACTATTTGTTTTTTTTCTTGTTTAAAAGTAATAGTTTCAGTTAAAAATTTAAATAAGTATTTTTATTCAATTTAATAAAAATTTTCTAAACTTAACTTCCTAGGAAGTCGAAAAAATACACTAAAGGATAATTTTTTCCACAATTAAAATTGTTATTCGTTAAGAACAACATTTCTTTATTTACACTGGGACGTTTTTAAAATTTTCGCTTCCATATTGACACTTTTTGTTTAACTTGGATTTGGCTTCAGCACACTTTTTCCTCAGGGAAGTTAAGAGCTGTTGCATTGTAGGAGCGATATATTCATAGCGAAAAAAATTGTGATTAAAAATTTTATACCCTAACCTGTCAACTTCCATCGTGGTGGAAAAATGTTGCGCCAGTTCTTTAGTGTATTTTTATGAGCAATTGGTAATCAATAAGTTTCTGATTGCTCTGATATATGAATATAAATTTTTATACGAATATCAATATGAATTTTAGCAGGTGATAACACATCTGAGGATCGGTTGCATTCATACAATCGATCCATTAAGACAATGTAGACTAATGTTTGTTATTTTGACTTTTCTATTCAAAATATTTTGTTTTCCATAAATATTTATTAACTTGAAAAAAAACATTATTATTGCATTATATTGTATAAAGTCTCTTTCATTGCCCGTTTTTATTGTGATTTCTAAACAGTGAATCGACAAATCCATAAATTTCTCCAAGTGCCAATATTCAGTTTCCTCTATTCGCTTATCAGTGCTTTAGAACAACAGGAAATCAGGTTGATTTAAAATGCAGACTCGCAAGTTCTATAAACTTGTCACTTGCATTAAAACAACATAAAAAATCCTATTGAATTAAAAATATTTGCTTTATTTGAAATAAAACTAATTACATTTCAAATCAATTGCTAAATTCGCAAGTCCCCTGCCCCCTTGTAACGGATATCGTTTATTAAAATACACCTTTAAAATAGACATTGTGAACAGTCAGTTTTTATGTATCGGTTGTAACTTGTAACATCAAATAATAGAAATTAAACAAAAAATAATTTTCGCATAAAATAAATTTTTAATAAAATTATGCACCATTACACACAAACCTAAACGTTTATTCTGATGAATACGTTAAAAAGATTTCAAGTGGTGAGTTAACCAAATGAATTCATCTTTTCCAAAAGATATAAAGTGTCGTTGTATTGTTATATTACACTTTTGCAGTTGAAAGTTAACAATAACAATTATACACTATTGTAAAGAAAAATAATAATAAAAAACGATACAATGATACAATTCGCTTGTGAATTGAGCAACTGGAATTTATGTCTTATTATAATGTTATAATAACACAATATAATATGAATTTAGTGTTAAATCAATATGATTCAAAAGAATTCTACTGAATTGAGCTGGTAAATTATGCATCGTTGTCCGTTACTATTATTTTTGTTTAACCGCAACGACCAACAAATTAGTGCATAAATTTGGTAATTTCGTTTGATGAAATTGTTGCAGTTGGCTTAACGTCAGGCCGTTTTGAATATGAGTCACAACCATTACTAAATATACTATCTTGTTAGGCTTTTCATGATTTGCATGTAATTGTGTGACTATTCCACATATGAAAGCTTTTGGAATAACTAATTTCACTCCAGTCATGATGCAATTGTTGACGATTATTCCTTGGAAGAGTAAAAGAGTTTAATATGTAACGGAATATATACAGGAGTAGTCCAACTATGTGTAATGGAATAGGTGACCACGTTGTGTCCTTTACCGTGGCAATACAATCCCTAATTTATGTTACTGGCAGATGTTTAATGTTGCTTTCAAATAATTTTTTTTTTAATGTTATTTATTATATACTGAATCATCAATTTAAATTAAGTATTCAAATCTTAAATCCAAAATTACTAGTTATTTAAGTGTCAGGAGAAAATTCTTCAAATCTTCTTTTGATTGACTTCATATTGTTCATCTTCGGCGAAGGGTGTTGCTTCTTTGCAGCCGATATGGCCTCTATAGTGCATAATGTTGCGGGTCACCGGGGTTTGGATGGTATCCATGTTTCTTTATATATTTTCACACTACAATTTTAACAAAAAGAACGTCAGAGAGCTGCAGTAATTGCACGAAGGATTTTATTTTGTCCTTTTGTCCATATATCAAAAATAAAATTAAAATCGTCTTCGGTTTGAATGGCTGTAAAATGGTATCATCATTTCCAAATTCATTTGTGTTTACGTGCTGAATTTGAAAATATATCTAAAAGAGAGCTCAGCGCGGCAACTGCATTTTTATTTTAAAATGAATGAAATTTATATTCTCCCAGTTAATTATTCCAAAAATTCTTATATGTTGCAGTTCATTGGAACTAATACCATAATTAAAGGTGCAATGATGATTGTTTTTCGAATGGAACTATAGCCGCCCACTGTAAAAAATGTACGATAACAATAAGATTCGAGTAAAATCAATAAGTTTTATATTAATTTTTTAATAGCATTTTTGTATTTTAATTGAATTACAAGGCGACACCAGGAATGAAGTTGTCCGAGGAATTAGGTCTATGAAGAAGTATGCATCTCTCCGGAATAAAAGTTCTATACCAACGGTAGAGGATATATTACTTTCTTAAGACGATATATTACTTTCTTGAAAAGAATCACTCCAATAATTATTGTTAGTGTAATTTACTCGAATGATTTTAATTCGAGCAATATTATATCTTTCAAATGAATCACCTCAATAACTCATAAAATTTACAATTTATTCGAATAGTTTTTGATTCGAGTATATTATTGGAAACAAAATTTTGGGTAATTTACCCGAATACTTTTTGTTCGAATACTATTATTTTTACTTTAATGGTTGTATTATTTGTTCGAGGAAACTACGAATAATTTTTACTCACACCATTTACTATAGTGATTTATTGCCAAATTTTTATTAATTGCAAAACGTATGAAATTATCGATTATTAATTAAAATTTCATGCCATTTGCTATATATAAAATATGTGTGCATATTTAAATAATTTTAGCAAAAAAATTTTTTGTTTGGGTAATTTACTGGAATAGTTTTTGGTCCAGTAATTTATATGGTTAGTTTTTATTGTACCCAAATGATCGTATTTATTATTCGGCCACATTACTCGAATAATTTTGTTTATGTGTTTAAACATATTTATTTTTTCTTTTTTGCGTAAAATTTGCTTGAATTACTTTAGTTTGAGTAATTAAACTGGAAATATTTTTGCTTGAGTAATTTTTAGCAATTAGACGTACGACGCAATGTCTAATCCTATTTCAAAAGCTGACATAATTTTGTCAGATAAGTGTACTTCTTGTTAATAATATGGTTATCTTGACAACTATTTACTTCAATATTTAGTATATGTATGTAAAAAAAATCATGGAATTATATTGTTTGAAAATCATATTTAATTCAAAATTATTTTCGTAGCTCATATCATAACACTATGGGAGAAAGAATTCTTTCCTTTTGTGTATTGAAGACATTAATTTTAATTTAAAATTTTTTTTATTGCAGTAGTTTGATAATTTAATTCTTTTATAAGTTGATTTGAAACTAAAATTAATAATTATATATTGTTTTATGTATTTATTTCTACATTTCACTGTTTAAGTAAAAGTGAAATGCGAAATATTCAATACATAAACATACATACTCGCATTTACAGGAAAAGTTCCTGCTGATGTTCACTCTCACTTGTATCCAATAACGAATGGGAATTTTTTACACATGCTTTTTTTGATATCCTCTTGTAGGGATTTTCTTTATAAGCCGATTATTTTGTAATTTTGCTTAAATATGACTCAAGGTTTCCTAAACTTCAGCCATGCAAATTGTAAAAGTGAAAATTATTTGCGGGGGCCTTAATCCCACTAAGAGGATGATGCATGCATATGACCTCAATGCATTTGTAGCATTTGGCTTATTTTTACATTCGTGTATGTAAAGTATTCATAAAGATTTCTTCAATATTAAAATTGTTAAAATATACATTTACAAATAACAACCTAAATCGTTTTAAACAATCGTAATGTCGTACTTAAAAATTATTTAGTTTGAGTCTGTTAAAGTTGGAAATGTGAATTTAGGTAGTTTTTCAAAAATATTAATTTGAAAAAGGACCCTGGAAAATTAATTGACAGGATTAGAGAATTTTTGTTTTCTATTTTTGAAAATTTAAATTTTTTCCGTGCTGCCATCAAATAATTCTGCTTGAAAGGCAACATTTGTTAGCAGAATTTAGAATGATTGCACTGCATATCTGCACCAGCATTAAGGACTATTTACAAATGGTAAATTAATTAAACATGAAACTATTGTGATTCTTCAAGAAGCTGAAGAAGTTGAAGTAGTTCCTTTCGAAATCATTGAACAAATGTACGATATATGTATAGCTTTGAATGGTCAATGATCTTCTTAAACGCGCAATGGACACATTATCTAGCTACAGTGGGTTTGAGGGGGTTCCTACTACACACCGGTATTGAAACAGTAAGCAAGTAAAGCATATACATATATACTTTGCAATTATGCTAACGGCTCTCGGGCACTCATGACGCAGGGGAACCAAAAACGATCATGGCCTAAAGACATACAACGTAAAAATATCCGCATAAATGGGACATTTTTGCACCTGAAGCTGACATCCAAATACATGTGTATTTATGTATGTATGTGCATCTGATTTCATGTCCGCATATACGACGCGACGCTCAGTTTGCATTTCAAAGTATTAGTTTAGGGCGTGTCCTTCATACATTTTTAGTCGATTCACCTGGTGACTTAATAAAACTTGAAACTGTTTTTAATATACTTTTCATCTTTCAGGACACAATATTGTTACAAAATTCTGTTGTGAGTTTCAGAAAAAAAATTTTTTTTAACAATTGTGTGTACACCTCAACGATATTCGTTTATCGATTATCAATGTGTGTAAAGGGTGTTTTTTTAGACGTTCACATTTCATTTCTAGCAAGTCTTGCTTGGAACAAGATAACGAATAGCGCCCTGAATACTATAGAGAACCAATGGAATGATGTAGAGCATTACATTACAGCTGTTGGGACAGCAAGTTTAAGGGATTTGTCGCCAGAATTAAAAAAAGCACGATGTGCTATAACAAACGACCATTTGACGAATAGCCCTGATGAACAATATGCCCAAATACTAAATTCTAAGTTAGATGAATCTTTGTCTTTTTTTAGTTTTTGCAAATTTTTTACAACGAATGAAATTGAAATAAAATTATGTCATGTGTTTCTTAGGCAGCACGTGCCATATTAAGCCGATAAATCAGTTACAATTGAATATTTGAAACAGAGAACTCAGTGAGTCGTTAGTGAAATGTGACCACGAGTGCTGCGAAAATTGTGTTAAAATGGCACATCCAGACTGCGCCATCAACGCAACCATAATTAATCAATAATGGCATTATATTATGTTTTCAAATTATTTTAATTTTTTATTTAAATTTTTTTTAAGAGAAGTAACACTCAGGCAATTAATGTCTACTACTCAAAGTGTTACTGCCTTGGGAAAGGAGTAGTGTAGAGAGGACAGGTGGTGCAACGAAAATGTTTAATGTTTATGCAACTCTGCTATTGCGCATTTTATTAATTTTGTATATAGTTGTTGTTGCAGCGCCTCTGATGTTAAGTAGGCGCACGAACTTTTTTAAGCTGTATGGTGTTGCAATTGTTTTTAATTAATTGTTTTATTTTTACTTCACCGACAATTCTCCTAAGGTTACCGACGAAGGAGGGAGCTTTGATATATTACATTAACATAGAAGAGTATCAATCGCTACCTGTACTGTTCGAAAAAGTGCAACAACAACTGACACAATGTCACACTAACGTGCAACAGAAAAATTCATGATATTGATGTCTTGTCCTGAACAAGGATCGAACTCAGGTTTTTTAATATTTTTCTCTATATTCTATTTTATTTTAATTTAGCGTTGTGAACCTTTAAAAAAACATCCTCTATATGGTAAATATTTATTTATACATAGCGCACATACACATACACACACACATGCATTTCTATGTATTTGGTAATATGTACTTGAATAGTATAACATGGTCAACATTTTTTTTTTTTTTTTTTTTTTTTTTTTGCTTAGAAGACCACAACGTCTTTTAAATTTAACTCAAAGATTTGGTTTTGATGTTTTTAATTCTGCTTTAGGCTTTTGAAAAAATAAAAATAAAAAACATAAGATGATGACTCACAATATTGGTATTACATTTTGTTTAGCTCAAACTTGTGTCCGGTCAAAGACATTCTTATGAAAACACCTTGAGAATGTGTGTGAAACATTTTACCAGCTTTTGATCTGGTTTAATTTATAAAAACAAAATTCTAAATAAATAAAAGTGCAGGTAGAGCTCGAAATAAGATAATGTGCTGTTTAGAAACCCGCCTGGAGCACTGTTTCTATGGAGTGCACCCATAATGAACGCTAATCTTTCAAAGAAAATGTCTTATTTATTTATTCCTTTTTTATAGTGGATAAAAAATATGACCTAATAGTGTTATGGACTTTATATTGAACACAGAACTAACATTTTCTCCAGATATTCTTAATTTATACTAAAAACGACAAATACATAATGAATATAAAATGAAACGGTATCAAAATTTTTTCTAAAACAATACAAAACAGTAGGAATCAAAGGCATTGATTAGGAATGACTGACAACAACAACAACAAAAATTAAAATTTAATCGTGATTTTTTTTATATTTTTTAATTACCCAATAATAATTACTGCCGAGTTTTGGTCCATCATAAAACGAATATAATATATTTTTGGTTTATATTTTTTTTTGCTGAAATATTTTAATAACTTTTAATTTTTATTTTTTGATTACGATATAAATATTATTATTGATTTCGATTTTTAACTTTGAAAATAACTTTTAAGGGCCTATTGCAAATTGCAAGAAATCTTCTTAAATAAATTTCGTTCACTTAAGGGGCTGATGAGAGGCACTGTTTATTTCTTTGTAGTTTTAATTTTAATAATTAATTATTAATTAAGTTCATATGCTGTCATAATCGCTGTCTCCGTGAACGCTTATTATATATCCTTGAGCATTATAATTTAGCATTTATCTATCTACCTTTTCCTTTCACCAACATACAATTTTCTAAGCATGTTGCACATACATATCTAATCCTTTTGAAAATAATACATTATAGTTTTAATTAAGGTCACACATAATTTCTCTCAACTACTTTTTCTGTATTTTGCAAATAATTCTCAATAAATCTGAACTGAATTAACCGAAAGATAAGCCTGGTTTGAAAAAAACCGTCTCTGCCAATTTAATGTAAATATATCTTCACATTCATTCCATTTTTTATGAATGTGCATATGAAATCAGAAGCCTATAAAACAAAAATCATGTAAGAGAAAGATGGGTGTGAAGATAAACTTCAAATTAAATGTTCTAAACAAAACTGTTGTTACTCAGTTAAAAACTGGAAGTCATTCCTAAGGATCAACACTTTCATTACTTCTAAGTATCCAATAGTGTGCACTTAAAGAAATAATGACCTAAAAATTTGGAAAATTTACTTAATTTAAGTTCAAATTGGTTGTCGTAAACGAAATTTCGCGCTGATAGTGAAAACTCTTTACTTAATATCAATAATAAAAAAATAATTTTTACTTGTTTTTAGTAAAATTTTTACTAAATTTTCCGTAAACTGAAGAAAGTTTGGAAAATGTTCGACATTTTTAAATTTACGGCCATGAAATCAAATTTAGTATTTTTTCTTCTAAATTCTAGTTTATAAATTTCCATAATTTATTGTCCGAATTGAACTATTTTTTCAGTGAAGGAAGGATGAATCTATTACGGCAATAATGTTTTCATGCAGCTTTTTTAATCCACAATACAATGAGGAGTTATAAAAAATTATCAACTTACCCCTTTTATAGTCCTTCAGGACTCTGCCATTTTGTCTATCGAAATAAATGGAAAAAAATTGTTTGCAAATATTGGGGAAAATTCAACATCAGTCATACAATGAGTTCTGTGTGAGAGTTTGGTCACAGTTACAAAATGGAAATGTGGCATGTAGCACAGATCAATTATTTTTAATTGGTAAGGAGTATTCGAGAGTCAATTTGAAAAAACAACTTTAAGTTATCAATTTACGTATATTTTGAATGTCATCGAATATTTTAATTACGTACATTAAGTTTACTCGGAGTTTGTTTTATTCTTCCCATAATAGGAAATATATGATGGAATTAATAAAAATCTAAGCTTAGAAGCCAGTAAAAACAAGTGTACGAAAAAATCTCCAAATTTGTAACAAAACAAACAAAAAAGAAAACTGCGAATTATGAAACAAGTGTGACATAAAATGTTGGAGCGTCTGCGTGGGAGACAAAAATACAAAATACGCAAAATTTCAGGCATTTGTAGTTAAAAAAATAAAAAATAAAAAACTATAAATATATGTAAATAAAAAATATACAAGTAGTAACCCCCTGTCTAGTCTGAAGGAACAATTTAAATGAAGATCATTGTCTGATAAATCACTGCAATCTTTATCTTACGTCAGTAGTTTGTTTTGATTTCTGATAATTAAATGAATGGGCTAAATCAAAATAATAAAAAATTTATTACAATAATGGGCATTAAATTTAAGACGCATCAGCTTAATTTTATTACGACAGCAAATAATTCTCATTCTTATTGAAAAGGCGACGACAAAAACATGACAAGAAACTACAAAAAAATGTTAACCTTGAAATTTGTTAATAAACGTTAATTTAATTATTGAAGTATTTTGTGAGCAAAATAATGACAAATTAATTGATGACAATAATACCAGCAATTGTGAAACAAAGGATTGTTGGCGAGTATGTCAATGATTATTATTTTTTTTCTTACTTATTCTGAATTCTTCAAAAAACTTTGTTCGTTTGCTTTGAGGCAAGAACATTTTGTAAAAGCAATAAATTTATAAATGTTTTTATTTAAAAAAAAATTTTTGTTTACGTTATAAATATATTTTGAAATGCGTAAATGGCCTTAAAGAAGGACTAAAAGTTCTAAATTTTTAGACATAAACAAACTATTTCAGAAATATCTGGCCACATTTTGTTTGTTGAAATCAAAAAAAAATTAAGTTGTTCATTAGTCAAACAGAAAATAAACGATGACAAAGGAATTGCTCAGGAGTACACACTGTTATGGTTAATAAAAAGCTTTTTAGTTGCATTTTAATAAAACTACAAATTAAGTTGCTTTATCTTCTACATTAGATTAGGTTGACAGGATCGCCTGCAGGTACTATCGGATCCTATAAGGCCGATTCTGATGCTCATATGACTAGCTGTGATACATATCACACCCTGCGAAGCTCTACAGCTGCAGCCTGTGAAAATCAACTGCTATTTTTCATAAAGCCCTTTAGATCAGTTAGTGGCATCTTTGCCAATATAAGATAGAGTGACACAGTTGGAATTAAATTCGTTATCCCTTTGCTTTCTATCGAGGAATAAAAGAATTTGAATGCAACAAGTCTCATGAAAAAATCCTTAGTATAAATCCACTCATTATTTCTATTATGAATTTTATTTTATAATTTTTCATTTACATTAATTATTTATATTGCCCCACAACAACCTTGAGCTGCTTCTCAAAGTAAATAATGATTTAAATCCAAGTTATTTGTTTCACACTGTAAATTTATTATTATCAATTTATATTTAATGTTAATAGCAATAAATCCCAACTCTGATGTAAATAAATCAACAAAATTCTTTAGATAAACGTTAATACTCGTGTATAAGAAAAAAAAACAAACATAAAACTGCAACTTCAAAAAAAAGTGCAATAAATTTGCTAGTTTTGGTCATAAAATATGCGGATTTAAAATCTTGCCATGCACGAGAGTATGTGGTATAACTTTTGTTGTTGCCAATGATGCAAAATCACAATATGGGAGTGTTCTTTTCTAAAATTAACAACAAATACGACACAAATTCTTAACATGCAACTAGAAAAAAGTGGACAGTCTTACTTTTTTCATTTGTATTTAAAAGACATAAAAACCTTGATTTCAGGGATTAAGTATCAATCATATATGCAGACTTTTACAAATGGACACATGTGCCACACACACACACACACACACACAGACATATAAACTTTGGCATAGATTGGAATATTTAAAGCTGTTGGCAGAAAAATATCTATATTAAAATATATTGTGAATATTTGAAGCTCGTAAAGGGTGTCCCAAAATTAAATCATGACTTGAATTTGCCACCATTTGTGCAGTAAAGTGTCTCCAACCCTAAAAAAACAATTTTGACAGCTAACTGTTAGCTGTCCAAAGTAAAAATGGGGCAAACATGGGCAGAACATATCCGTAATAAAAATTATGGCGACTTGATTTCCTTAGAGGTAGAAAAAACAAAACAGTTTTGTGGAAGCAATTAAAATGCCTTTCTTTAAGAATGACTTCCATATTTTATATGCCTTTTGCCTGAAGAATTAACTAAATTAGTTTTATGTACTACTGTAACTAATTGTTCTTCATGATACTCTTCGAATTAATTAATAAAACAAAATTTTTACATAAAAATTAATAAGAATCATTTTACCAATTTTCACACCATCTTCATTCTTTACCTCATCTGATTACCTCAATATTTATATCATCCATATCTGATTGAATATGAAATAGAAAACTCACATTTAGGGCGGAGCTTCAAAGTCTATTTTTAATTTTTTTTGACCGCATACAAGAGAGGACGAAGAAGGTCATCGGTGAGAGAGTAGTGAAGCCAACTCTATTGACTCATTGGAGCATCGTAGCAAAGTAGAATACGTTTCACTTGTACCCGAAACCCTCTCTTTTCTTACGAACAACACGATGACATTTTGACTCAAGGAAACTTGCTTGCAAATGGAGTTGAATACGAAATTGTACTCATTGTTGTATCGAATTGGCCAATCAGCCGAATGGAACTCTAATGGTCGTCGCAGTGTGTATAGGTATCATATTAGATTTTAATTTTTTATAGAAATTTTTTTTCATTCTTTGTGAAAACTTTTAAATTTTTTCATATAAAATAACAGCGCGAAAATTTACAAAACGTTTAGGAAGTTACTTAGCGTTTCTATTAAAGTAAAATTTCTATAATTGCCTTGCAAATTATTTAAGCCATTTTGGCATAGTCGTCCTTCGGCCTGGTGCCAGTACCTTCGGCCTTTGTGGTATGTCCAAGCCCGACGTAGCATTTTAAATCATTTCGGCTTTATATTCTGAAGGCTTGTTTCAGAACTTGTACATTGTATATTGGGGAATTGTATCATTTATAAAATTTGGGCTTTATTTCATAAGTGTATAATAAATTC
The DNA here is from genome assembly GCA_963681545.1 of Germaria angustata. Taxonomy (NCBI): domain Eukaryota; kingdom Metazoa; phylum Arthropoda; class Insecta; order Diptera; family Tachinidae; genus Germaria; species Germaria angustata. Next base: position 49,642,113 of record OY813001.1, on the reverse strand, counting down.
CTAAGAATGGGATGTTATTTTATTTGGATTTGGAGTGTTATCTCATTTCATTGGGGTCTTATTTCATATAAAATAATACCCCATTTTTTCGAGACTTCCTTCATATTTCTTTTGGGCAGTTAATACATGGCGCCATTCTATTGTTAAATAATTTTTTAATCAAATTAAAAAATTATTTAATTTGATTCCCTTTGCTAGGTAAAACAGACTTGTGGAACATTAATGATTAATTGCAACATTTATGTTGTAAAAACTATAAGAACTTTACAGAAACTTTTACAATCTCATGTATAATTTTATTCTTATTTTTTAACTATTGTTTTACTTGTGTTCCGTTTAGGCATTAAATTTAAAATGACAGAGTATTTATGTTTTACAAACGACTTCTACCACCAACGTTTCATAGAGTTTCAGTAACAAATTACAAAATTGTGAAAACCATTTGGATTTCGTTCAACGTTCGATTTGTTAAACAATAAAACTGGACAGTTCAAATAAATAATTGTGAGACACACGTTTAAATAACTAATGCAAACTGACAGAATCATTCAACAGTATAAATAAATAAAATAATATTAAAAAGGATTTTCATATAAATTTTCACCACTACTCGCATATACGTAGACTTGGTTAAAAAGATTTTTAATTTTAGCTTTAATTAAGAAGAATTATGCAAAAAAAATAAAAAAAATTCAAAAGAGCTAAATCCTTAATTTTAATGAGATTTTTTTAATAAAAAATGCAGTTATTCTAGCAATAAGAAAAAAAGAGTTGATGACATACTTTTAGCTTTTTTTTTAATACGTCTTTTTATGCATGTATGCAAATAAATATGTATGAATAAGATGCGCGTAAAAGTGATAAGGTTACCTGGTTTTTATGCCAGTTTTTAGAAAAGGTAAACGTAGCATACGAGTACTCGTAGCATATTAGCGATAACTAAATCATTTGCTAATCATTAATTTTTGTTAGAAATATGTTTTATTTGAATGCCAACGTAATAAAATTTACAACAAGGTCTAGCTTAAGAAATTTAATTTTTATAGAAAGGGGGCTAATAAATTAAAAAAAAATTATGTAAAAAATCAGTAATTGAACATATTTTTGTGGGCTATATTTCAAATCTCATCAGACTCTAATTTCTAATCATGAAAAATATTAAAAAAAATAAACAAGATTCTTTAACGGAGCCTAATAAGATTTGAACGCTTGGTCACCAATAATATGTTCATATTGAATTACAGTAGGTATTAAAATTTTTTCATGTTTTCGAGATAGTTAAAATTCTAACGATCTAATTAAAACCAAGAAGATCTACGATAGTATGATTTTAGTAAAAAAAACAGCCAATAACTTTCTTACAAGCACGTAATTTTTGACGAATAAATAAATATTTAGAGAAATAGTCGCTTTTTTTGGCATGTCCTTAAGATCCCTTAAAACCGGTTTCTTAACCGGTTCTTAAAGGCTTGTTCGATAACGGTAATTTTTAACGAATAAGTAAATATTTATTTAGAGGCAAAAGTCGTTTTGGTATGTTTTTAATATACCACAAAAACCTTACTTTAGTTTTCATTCTCGACTAGAATAGAAGAAAACCAGACTTTAAATTATTTGTAAACCCAGGTTTTTGTTAATTTTCCCGGTTATTCGAACAACCGGGTTTTCAGGGATCGACATTCAGAATTTTTATTATTTTTTTTTTTTTTTTTTTTTTTTCATTTTAGGGTATGTCCCATTGAAATGGGAAAAATCCCTTACTTCTTCAAATAGATGTTAAACATCGTTGATATTCGTTGGCATCTTTAATATCAAAATTTTTAAAAACGTGTAAAATCTTGGTACTTTATTAGACGTACATTTAGAAAAAAATTTATATACAATTGTTTTCGCTACATGTACAGAATCATTGATACCCAAGATTATATATTTTATAATATTCATATACGATAGAGAATTCTAATATTGTATTTGTTTGTTTTGGAATAAGTAGATAAGGTTGAATATTTCCAAACTTTTGTCGCTGATCTATAACAAACAAATATGAAACAAATATGAAATGTTCATAAAGATTTTTAATAATACTATGTAAATATTTGTTAGTGAAGAAAAAACCCGTTAAAGCTGTTTATTCGGTTCGATTTTTGAATAAAAATAACCGAAACCAAGTCTCTGAAATAGTAAAGCTAAAGAATGGGACTGGGTTTAATTAATATTTAAAACTGTAGTATCGCGCTTATTTATGAATTCAAGCCAAATTCAATTCATGTTGCAATTGACTTTATCATTTTGTCGCGCTGTCTATGTTGTTATTTTTGTTTGCTCTACAAATTGCACAGAAATATAATGTCACATTCATCTAAAGAATTTCTCTAAGCATTTTTTTCTACACATATTTTATTATTTTTATTTCCTTTTCAAAAAGGTGTAAATGTGTTTCTCTTATTTTTTTTTCGTTGCCATTATGAATTGTATTTCCTGGTGGGTGGGCGTTACTCTTATGCATATCTTTTCTATTTTTGCTTCGTCTTCTTTTTGTAACACTTTAACCCATTTTCCAGTTACTGACATCACATGTGAAGGGTTTTTGCATTTGAAAAGAACTTTTAGACATACACAAACAAATTACAAAGATAAAAATGGAATAAACAGGAAATGTATATACTCGTATAACTTCTGTGTAGTGGTTTCAATGATGTCGTTTAGAAAATTCTTCAAATGGCATAAATTCTGTCAAATTGAAATACATGATTCCTTTAAAATGACAGGAAGGTGTGAAAGATAGAATAATGCTTTTGCTTATTTGAAATGTCAAGCGTTTAATAAGAGGGTGTGTGAGGATAAACGGATATGAAGGATTAACATGATTTTTACACGTACGTGTGCCTAAAATTATTTTGTATTATTTAAATTTTTTTTATCATTTATATGTTATTTTTGTTTGACTATCAGATTAATCGATTACAAGTTTTGAGCTTCACCAACAAAATTTTTAAAAAGAAAAATTTTTTAAAGTTGCCATACGAAAATCGGTTATTGTACGTTTATGAATACAAACTTATAATAAATGTTTATGAAACAAAATGTTTAAACCTACAATAAGACTTTTTTATGAATACAGTCGTTAAGGTTTTGTATTTTGTATACGAGCACATAAATATTTACTTGTATTTTTTTTTTAATATGTCACTACACTTTGTAGCAGATTTATTACAGCATGTAGTACTTAATCTGAAAAAGAAAGGATTTCAAAATAATTTTGCGCGACTAGATATGAGCTTGTGATCACAGTGCATCTTTTATTTAAATATCTTTTATTTATACTTATCAAAACATATAAAAATATATTATTTATAAATTTAATCAACTTAATTTTGTTTCTTTCTTTTCAGGTAAACTTTAATTTTCATTTTAAAAAATACAAATGAATTATTTATTCAGTAAGTAATTTTTTTAAATTTAAATGATCTGTTTAACTCTTAATTAAAAGGCCTCATTCATAATACTTATGAAACAAAATTTAAATTCATATTATTAAATCTTCTATAATCCTCTGAATGAATTAGTATGAATAGTGCAACAATCTTTTTTAAAATTTTTGTGGTGCATTAGTCATACAAAATTTTAACTTTTTGGAAATTTTGTTTGTTTGTTTGAAAACGTATCACGTAAGCCCTACTGACATAATTTAAATAAGCTGGGCTCTAACGTTTAGATTAATTATCAGCAAGAAAACATAAAATTTACAATTAGAGTTGAAAGTAGGTGACTTATTTTTCATTTGATTCAAAATTAAGCATTTTAAAGCTAATGTCAGCTTTATTTTTTTCTAAATGTGAGTTCTCCCTTAATAAAATATTAAACAAATTATTTGAACTTACAAGCCATCCCAAGCTCATCTAACAAAGAATTTTTTGGAGTAATTAGAAAAAATATATCCTTTTGAAGTTTTTCAATAATGATGTCCTTTGACACAACTAGCCGATTTGGGCATAAAATTGGCGGCATTCAACAGTGTTTAATAAAACCAAAAAAGTAACCGAATTTAGAAACCCGTTTCGCAAACTATTTCGTGCTTTTTTTGCTGGAAAAATACAACAACAACCATAAGAGTATTTTCCCAACAAATCAATTCATTTTAATAAAGTTTATGAAAATTCATGATCTTAGATTTTAATTCAATCGAGTTGTAGCTTAAAATTTTTTTCTAAAATAAATTTTTCGAAAAATTTTATTTCGAAATATTTCAAAATAAACCAGTGAAAAACATATTTGTATTATGTATTTCTAACAATTTTTTTTTTTTGTATTGCAATGTTTTCTTCACTTTTTGAACAAAAGCTATCCTTAACCTTTAAATTTTTTTTTTTAGCTTTTAAAACTATTGGGTTGAATAAAGGTATTTGGCGGCTTTCTTCACAAAAAAACTAACCGTCAATGGAATGTGAACGAGGAGTTTTGCTTTCATTTTCTGTTTTCATTTATTTATTTCGCATTGACCTTGTTAACATTTATCTGTCTCATCAGTTAATTTTTTGAAAAAAAAAAATAAAAAATTTAACAATATTTATGCAACTTTTATTTTTGTCTCTAAAGTTTATCTACTTTTTGCAAAAAACAAAAAAATTTCTTTTAAACGGAATGTAAATTAAAAACAAGATCAATGGAACTATAATAAAATTGACCTTTTTCAACAAATTTACACCCGCAAGTCATTTCATCAGACAAATTTGTGAATGGACTTGATCACCAGCTGCGGCTAAAAAATGTATATAGTCATTGTAATTGTTAAATGCTGTAGATAGAAATGAAAAAAAAAATGTAATTTGCCAACAATTTGCACCTTATTTTTGCTAAACTTTTTTTCCAATATGGAGGTAACAAAAAAAACTCGCTAAACAAACAAAATGATCTTTTAAATAAATAAACAAAAAATTAATGTTTCACTTCCATATAAATGCAAACTGCTGCTGCTACTGATAGAGCTGCTGTTGCAACCGCAATTTCAAAACTTTAGGAAGTGACATTGAAAAATCATAAAAATCTAAAAAAAAATACAATTACAAATAAAACGCAATTGAAAATCGTAAAAAAAATTCTTAACTATGAATATATTTGTTTATTGAATATACATATTTAAAAGTAATTTGTTTAGAATTTGTAACTTATCATTTTTTCTCCAATGTTTTTGTGGGGGTGTTGAAACATCAAGTTTTGCTTTCGAAATTAAAAAATTATGACTAAATAATATCGTTGGAAATATTATTGCAGCGACTAAAGCTGCCACCTCTTGAATGAGACCAGCTTCATTTATGAGATTCATTTGTGAATTTATTTTTATTACGAATTAAATTATTTTGAATGTCAATAACCGTATTGCTGACCTAGTGAATAAAGCAACACTAGCAACACAACAATCACATCATCAATATCATTGTGGAAAAAAGTAACTGTTGAAGCTTTGTAAAAAATAATTACATTGTTGTTTTAATTAATAATTGTTACGAGTATTTGTTTCATTTCAAAGTTACTAATTAGTTGTTCGCATTTGTTTTATTTTCGGCATGGGGTGTATTTTAAACTAATTAATTTCAAAAATACTTGTATTTTTTTGCATGGGTGTACAGTATATTTGATTGTGACTGTAAGAGATTTTCAATTAACCAATTTTGGTTAACGAGACAAGGAAATCGTGAATATAAAATGCAAGGCATAATTAAAACTACCAAATCGAAAAGTTATTAAATTTTTGCTGGCTGTCAGCAATTTAAGCAATTTTAATTGAATCATTAATCATTTTTTTTTAATTGGCGCAAACACACAGTTTTAAGGTTAGATTTTAATTTCAAAGAAAATTATCTAAAATCCACTAACAATTGCAAAAATATATATATTTTTTATTTGGTTGGCATATTTAATTACTGAAATAATAAAATCAATACTTATGGGGAAAGTAAAATATTTTGAAGTAAAAATAGTGTTCTCCAATAACGACAATTAGGTGTTTATTTATACAAAGCCAATTTATTACAGTAGAGGCTCGAAAAAGTTAAGTAGTTTGTTATAGGGGTGCTTAACTTTTCCGAATTCTTAACTTTTCCGTGATATGAAAAATGCATATGTTTATACGCGTATTTATACATTGTATATATTATTAATGTGTATTTAATACACATGTATATATGTATGTATGCAAATGTATTAATTTTTAGCTTTTAAAATAGGATCACTTAGTGGACAGTTTCTTTCACGTTGATATATGTAAGAACCATTTGTACAGCTGCTTCTCCAAATTCACGAATTCTGCCTTATGTATAGTCTTTCTCTTAATTTCGTCACATGTACCTGACACTGCAACATAAATGTTTGCTTTATTTCTTTTAAATTTAGAATTGAAGATTCAGAATCGTGAAAATCCATGGCCAATCGATTAGCCAAAAACGCCTTCATCTAATTTTTTTTAAATCTTGCATTTTTCGGCAACTGATAACCTTTTTTGCTTACGTGCTGCTGATATTGTTACGACCAAAAGAAAACTAATAACTGATGCAAAAAAAGTATGAAACATTACGTACGAATGTAAAGAATTTTATAACGGTAAATGACGAATGTGTTGAATTTTTTTATGATACCCATGTACTTATTTAGTACTACATATATTAATGCGACAATCGACATATGTATGTATGTATAAGAATTCAAAATGATGTTAAAAATATAAAAATTAAATAAAAACAAAAATTACTCAAAAAAGTTAAGAAGCACTTCACTTTTTAGAGTTCCGTATGGTGACAGAAAGCTGCTTAACTTTTCCGTATTCTTAACTTTTGCGCGTCTTAACTTTTATGAGCCTCCACTGTATTTGAATAACCACAGAGAGAAAAAACTCGTTATGACAACCAGGGCTGTTAGATGTGACGATTTTACGTCATTTTGACGTTTTTTTAGAAAAAAATCAGTAAAATGACGATTGACGGTTTTTTAAATAGGAGTCACTACATTTTGACGATTTTTTAAATGATATAAATGAGTTGTATTTTTGTTTTTCACAATATATTCTTAACGTTCTAAATAATATAAATAGAACTTTTCAAAGTGAAGGTGTTCAAATTCATAATATGCACAGTGATATGTCAAAACTTTTTAAAACAATCTTAACAAATTTTTTAAAGGAAGATTATGTTAAACAAAATCCTTTCAATGAAATTAATTTTGTTGACACTCAAAATTTTTCGACTAGGGAAGAAGTCTATCTTGGAGTTTATGTTAAAGAAAAAACTTCTCAACTTGTCATTAATGTTAAAGCTCACAATCAATTTGTTGATAATAGTGTATCATTATTCTATGTTGAATTATGCATCCAAATAAAAAAAGATTCAACTTTCCTTTACTAAAAAATTTTCCTAATTTGGTACCTAAAGAGACATACCAGTCAATAGAAAATGAAATACGAGAATTAAGTTTTATAAATTTTGATGAAAAAGTTGCTGATATAAATATCTTTTGGAAAAAAATACAAATAATGAAGTTGTCAAATAATAAACCTGCATTCACTAACTTATGTAGTTTTATTAATGATTTAATGGTTTTACCAAATTCGTCAACTAACGTTGAACGAATTTTTAGTCAAATAAATTTAAATAAAACAAAAATCAGAAATGCTCTGGAAACAAAAACAATTGAAGGAATTTTGTTTGCAAAAGATTATTTAAAAATGAGTTCTTCAGATTGTTTCAGTGCAAATATTACAAAAAGTTTGCTAAAAAAAACACCGAACAGATAATTTGTACGATTAGTATTAAAATAAAAAATATATGTTGATAAAACAACGTTGTTAATACTTAATAGTGAAATTTATTATTCGGGAGAATATCCCGACCAATCGTTAGAAACAATTAGTTTTTTTTTGCAAAATGCATTGAAAAAATGTTTGTTGTGGCTTTAGCTCTTCATATGCCGACATTTCATTGGTTGCTAAAACCAAATCGTCAGTGAAGTTTAAGCAGTTTGAATGTTGAATGTTATTGTTTACAACGTTGTTAATGTTATCAATGTATATGCATGGGTATATACATATACATATGTACATATGTATATACATATATTACTTTTAATTTCAAAATAATTTTTAATTTTTTGAATAGAAACTGTTGAACTTCTTGTTTTGTACAATAAAAAAAGTTTTCCAAATAAAAAATTACATTTGTTTTTTATTTCTAACGTTTAAATTGCTTGACGATTTTATGACGATTTTGTTGAATGTTCGTGACGATTTTGACGAATTTTGTTAAACATTTTGACGTTTTTCATAGAAAAATACCTAAAAGCCCTGATGACAACCGAAATTGCAACCAATCAGATCTATTCTATTAAAAAATATGAGAACAATTGCGAATGCTAAGAGAATTAATCGAATAATACCAAGAGAAATATAGCATTTAAATATATAAGGCGGAGTGAGAACATTTACTGTTTCTTCACTTATTTAAAAAAAAATCGTACATACTTGACTTTTTGCATAAAATCACATTTTCTGGACAAAGAAATCATTTTCAATTTCAACATAGAGCCCTTTGTCCAAATTTTCTCCAATTTTTTATCCCTTCCAAAAAAAATAAGATTTGTCGAGGTCATTAGGTATTTGTTTGGGAGAGAGACGTTTCTTTAGGTTTGAAAACAAAACAAAAAATAGTCACTCGGAGCTAAACCCGAGAATAGGGCGGTTGAGTGCACAATTCGTAGCCGATTTCATGTAATTTCGCCATGGAAACTTCAGACGTGTACACTTTTGCAATGTCCTAGTGGAAAAGAACTTTTTTCTTGTCCAAATGCAGTCGTTTTTTTCCAATCCTCATTAAGTCGACTCAATTAGTTGGCATAATATGCGATATTGATTTTTTTTCTGCCCTTTTGAATGTAGTCAATGTGGATTTCACTGCGTGCTGACAAACCCAATTTGGCATTCTTTGGTGCAAATTCATTCCGATAAACTCACTGTTTTGACTGCTGTTTGGTCTCCGGTGTGTTGTGATGGATTCACGTTTCGTCCATGCTTACGAGGTGGAGCAAAAACTCGTCCATATTGCAGTTGATTAACCCCAAACACTTCTGCGAATTTGTCACAAGGTTGCGATTGTGGTTGATTATGAACCAACTCAGCACCCATCTAGCGGAAAGCTTTCTCATACCCAAGTGATCATTCAAACTTAAACCACTGAGTCTTGTGATATAGCCATTGCTTCCACAATATCGCGCACTTTCAATCTCCGTTCGATCGATATCGTATCGTAAATTTTGTAATTTGTTTCGGGCGTAGAGACCGCAACTGGGCGTACAGAACCTTCGGCATTTTCCGTGCTTGTGTAGTCTTAAAGAAATTCCGTATTCCACTTTTTTACCATTGAAATTGATGGCGGAGAATTCCCATAGAAAATGATGATGTGATGCTTTATTCCTGCAAAAAATAATGCTTAATGAGTATACGAAATTAACTTTTTCCCATTTTCTCCTCAAATCACCCGGTAGTCTACTGTCAAACACAAACAAAATGACGCAACTTGTACAAATTTCAACAGTAGTCAACTTACAGATGTTCGTTGACAGGAGCAGTGTTTTCAGTTAGAAGTCGGGAAATTCGCCTTCCCTCGTACACACCCACATACTTTTTGCCTTCAAGACAGCATTGCAAAAATAGAAAATCGTAGTTGAAATTTTTTAATGGCAAGAGCTAAAATTTTCATACAGCAAATTTATTAAAAAAAGAAAAAAAATCGTCATGTAATTTCTAAAGCATGTATGCATATAGAAGAGTGTTAAGTTCTTTGGGTAGACTGCCACTGCACTTTTGTTATAAAATAGTGGAAAAAACGATAGAATCTATTTCCCATTCTTGCTATCTAAATAAACCTCTTCGTCTTTATATGTACTTCCGCTTTTTGAAAGTATTAAAACTCATGAAGATTTAGGACATCATACAGGAACCACGACAAGGAATACAAAAGTTTAAAAAACAGAAAGTAATAAAACAAACCTTTTAAGACTTAATGCAGGAAACTTGTAAAATGTTTTTAATGTTTTTATTTAACGATTTCTTCAATAGTTTTGCAGAAAAAAAGGAACCACAAAAATTATAAAGTTTAATGAACTTTTTTCCAAAAAATAAAAATAATAATAAAAAATAAAAAAACAAAATAGTAGAAAGAAGTCGGTTCTTTGTATCTAAATTTCTTTTCTACTGTTTTTTAATAATTCTGTGCAGCTTTTGTACGATTATTTTAAGTTTATTTTCCTTGTAACGTTAAAAGCATTTTTTCTTACGAAACATTTAACAGAGAAATGCATTGTAGAGGACAGTACTTAACAGCAACTAATGTTGCTGCTAACTGCAAGAAGGCAGCATGTGCAACATTGTTGTTTTAATAATGAAACAAACTAGCAGGAAGGCAGCAACTGAAAGTAGCGACGCATTGTCAAAGTGTTAGTAACTTTGTTGTTATTTTCAATATAAACTTCGACTTTTAACGGAAGCGTACACTTTTATTGTTTTCTTTTCATATATTTTTGTTATAATTCTGTCTCTATAACAATAATGTACGATTTCTACTTGGGGGAAATGAACACTTTGTAAAGTAATGCCAAGTGTTGTTGCATGTTACTGTTTGTAAAGAATGTCTTGAAGCTTAAAATGTGGTACCTGCTTGTGTTAAGAAAACTAAAAAAAAAAAAATTAAGAATAATAACAACGAAAAAATACATTAAAATTTATTATACATATATGTACGTATGTACATATATTGTACAGAATGACATACCTGTCATAAAATATACCATTTCTTTACACATAAAGTATACATATTCATCAAATGTTTGTTTGCTAAACTCCTATGAAAAAGTTGCGTGTAAATACGATTTAAATTTCAACTCATACGTATTCAAACATGTTTGACAACGAATAGTGAGTTCGTGTCATTTGGGGGTACATAAGTACATATGTATATGTACATATGTACTTATATTTATTTACATGTTTAGAGACGTATTAAACAGAGAATGATTTGAATATGATGAAATCGTTTTACAAAGTAATTTATTCTTAACACTCACAAAAGCAACGAATAGATCGTCGTTGGTATGAATGGTTCCGATATTTAGTATGAGTTGTTCTGAATATAACGCCATATACTTATTAGAAATATTTTTGTTGTTTTTTTTACAAAGGGAAATATAAAAAAATTTATTTATTACATACACATATATAATATATATAATAGAAGGTAGAGGTGTTTTTAACACAAGGCCGACCAGAGATCCCATCTGGTACCACGGGAACCAGTAGCCCTTGGACGTGTCCTAGACTGGTTATTGGTGAGGCCCCTTCGGGGATCACGTAGTGGCTGTGGTTAAAACCCAAATATACGCGGGAGGAGTTATGGGTCGGATGAGTGTGTCTGCAATATGGTGCTAGTGACCGGTTGTAGATGCTCTCTTCAGGCCATATATGTATCTCTATGTGCTGTTGCTATTCGACCGAGCTGGTGGTTGCGGTTGGTGAGTGCCTATTAAGCTAGGGGGTATCTTACTGCTGGGCCATTGTGGTGGTAGGAGGTTAGATAGCTCCAGCACTTTAGCAAGGTGTCTGTACATGGTTCTGCTGCCTGTACAGAGTTTGCTACCATGTCGTCCCTGTTAGGGACACATGTAGAACCATGTATGTGCCTCTGGAAGGCACGACGGGGACGGGGGTGAACGGCTTTATTCACCCAGTGCGAAGAGCACCGTCAGGTTAAGTTTATGACTGGTACTGACTAAAACCTTTGACATATTTGTACCTCATATATATTTATATGGATTATACAAATAAGGATTTTGTTAATAGTGGTTACTCTATATTTGTTTACTTCTAATCTGCTTAATTAAATTAAAAAATAATTTTATCAATTGTGACTGTGATTAATACATTGATTATGAATATTTTAAACATTATTAATGTTAATCCGATTAGTAATAAATCAAACTGCTTATTCGATTAAAAAAATCATACGGTTCACATATTTCGTGAAAGTTCATTTAAACGGAACACCTCCATTTTATATTCAAATTTTGTTTCCCCCTTTATTTTGTTTTAAAACCGAAAGATTTTAGATTAACGTTTCTCACAATAAACTAATTTCTGTTCTTTTTATTATTATTGCATTTTCAGAGGCAAATAAATCAATAGCATTTTATTTCATTCTATAATTTTTATTTTTAATTAAAAAACTAATTGCTGAACAAATCGAATAGAATATAAATGTTTGTTTGCAACTAAAGTAGTCACTAATTTGTTATTCCTTAAAAAATTTTGTTGCTTTTCTTGAGCGGAAATGATTGTTATTTTTTATTTTTGGGAAACCACTTTAAAAACAAACAAACAAAATTTTAATAAATGTGTTTTGAATAAATGAGATGAATTTTAAATCAGTTTTTTTTTTTTGCAGAAATTATAAATATTCTGTTGCAATTAAAACAAGTCTAGAATATTTAAAACAATCCAACTCATGCAAATTGAGCGATAATTATCATGCAAATAAAAAAAAAGAATAAAATTATTAAAATGATTTTAAAAAATCTTGCCAAAACAATAATCTTTAAGACTTTAAATCTATCAATCTAGTCTTTTGTTTCATATATAGATTTATGTGACACAATCTAGGAATGTAAAATTTACAAATTGGCCTTAATAATGTTAATTCATAAAATAAACATTTCGTTATTAGATCTGAACTCATAAAATTTTCTATAAATAAAAGTGTTTTTTATATTTCATAATATTACAAACTTATTATTTTTGTTTGAATACGCAAATCTTTATGGAATTTGTCTGCACAATTTTTAAAAGATGAAATTTGCTGTTCAATTGCTTTTGTTTGTTCGTCCACGAAAATAGTTCAGGTAAAAAGCTCATTGGCTCTCTATTTGATACTTTGTTTGCAACATTCTTAAATTCCTCCAAAACTCTATCAAGGTCTTAAATATTTTGTTCTGAAAATACCAATTGAACTACATATACTTATTTTCAGAGAAATGGAAAGCGTGTCCAAATATCGATTTCTGAGAACTCTGCTGGACCAATTTTTAATCATTCCCTTATTCTAGCTCATACACATACTACGTTTATACGCACGTTCTATTTGCAAATATAACTATTTGCAAATAACTAATTCACTGTTTATACGGGAAATTGCATACAGAACTTGTGTTATTGTTAGTGATGCCATGTGACGAAAATATGATTGTTTGGTAAGTAAAACACAAAAAACGTTCATGAAGTGGCAACGTCTTACTTTTTATTTGCAAATAGTGTCGTTATTCACGACTTGTTAAGTGAGCTAATAAGTTACAATAAAAAAGTTATACGGCAACATTCTTCTTTTTTATTTGCAAATAAGGCGTGCGTATAAACATAGTAACAGATGTGTGTTGTGTCTAGAGGTGGCAGATATGGGCATATATTACCAAGCGAAAAAAGCTTTTGTCGGTCCTAAAAAAAATGCTAAACTGTCCGAAGCATTGAATTGTCCGCATTATTGGAGTTGTACTGTACATTCAGATGTATGTGTTGCCAGAATTCGAATTCAGTAAAAATAAATTTTAGTGAAGTCAAAACTAGTCATTTTCTGGGATTTTTTTTTTTAATTTGATTTTGAGAACCACATAAAATCGAAAACGTGTTAAACGAGTAGCGTGTAAATCAGGGGGAATGAGTGTAAAAGTAATTATTAATGAGAAATCAACATAAATTTCCCACTTATGTATAAGAAAAACTTTATATTAAAACTAAAAAGCTCCATATTGACGTACAAACATTTTTCGAGTAACTTTCTAATACTTTAGGTATGATGATATGACAATCTCAGAAAATTGCCAGACCTGGTTGCGGGCAATAGAGTGGCAATGAATGATTGATTGATTGCCATCACAAAATAAATTGTCAGTTCACGCGGCTGCAAGACATCTGTTAGAAAAGCTCACATTTTTATCTGACAATATTGTCAGACAAGAAATTGTCAGTTGACACGGCTTCTGTATACATAAAATTTTTCAGATCTATTATCAGATATTGCCAGACCCGAAATCATTTTATATAAAATAGCTTATGTGTGTGTGTGTGCGTTATGTAACAAAAAGAAGAGATGGAAAAATATCCTAACGCCGTCCTTGGCTCTCTGATTGACATACATTTCTTTAAGCTTGTTTTTATTAATACATTTTGGAAAACATTTTTATCAAGGCATTTTCATATGATCACAAAATTCACATCGAAACGATTGCTCTATATCTTTGTGGCATTTAGAAGTAGTTTGATAAAAATATTTACAAATAAACCGCATGTCGAAATAAAGAAAAAGGTTAAAACTGAAACCCAAATAAAAAGAGACTGGCTGGCTGTGTGGAATTTTGTGGAACAAACACTCCTACTTTTTTTCACAAAAAGATTTTTAATGTTTGCACTTAATCTGGTTGGTATTTAATAGTGATAGTTCACCAAAGAAAAAATTATCGCATTAAAAAAACTATAACGCTGTAACCGAGTGGTATTTTTTGTTAATTAAATCGATTAAACGTTTTTTTTCTAATTTATTTTCATAAACGTGATTTATTAACATTTCTGGGCATAATTGGGTGCGAATTAATTGCACAAACTTGGTTAAGGACTTTTTTGTTTCCTTGCATTTTTTTTGTTGCTACAAATTATGTAAAAATAATTAAAATTTTAAGCACAGTGATTGTAACAATTTGTTGTGCTATTTACGAATTTGCTTACACAATCTTTTCATCAGTGATTTCTAATATACACTGGTGAACTAAATAATAGGTACACAAAAAAATCAGAAATGAGTCTTAGAATAGACATTAACTGCATTCTCTAAGAATTTATGGTATCGTATAGTAGTAGAAGGCATGTTTTTCACTCTGAAAATCTATGATATTTGATATTTGGCGGAATTTATTGACCTCTATATTGATTTTCGTTACAAGTGTCATACAGAGTTTGGACTAATTACAGATGTGTGGCACAAAAGATGCACATGTTTGGAAGTGTCGGTATTTAATCTTGCACTCCTTCCTTCTGCCTAAAGGTAATCAAACTATCTTTATAAAAACAAAAATTAAAAAAATATTTGGAGCGTTACAAAAGGTTTGGAAAATATAATAGGAGCATTGGATAATAGATATAAAGTCGCTAAAATTACCACCAAAATATGAACATCTTTAAAATTTTCATCTAATGTGTCGATATATATATTAAAATGTATAAATCTAGACACAATCCTTTTAATGTTGAAGAGATATCATCCAACTACTACACTTCTTAGACAAATAAAAGGAAGTTGTCCTCTATTATAGAGGATAGTCTGAACATTTGTTCAAAATATTTAAAGTTTCCTGGCCTCATTTTCTTTTACTTTTCTTACGGGTGGACAAAGGCAAATAGAATTTGAGCACTAATTAATCGTCTGTTATTTTTCGGCAGTAGACAGTTTAACTTGCAACGTTTTTTCTTTGTGCATGAAATGGTTTCGATTTTCTTAATTTTAGATCATTGTTTTCTTAAGTTCCAAATCAGTGGAATATTTCTTCAATGATAAAATTTAGGGTTGGCAACTATTCGAAATTTTACAGAAACCAGGTTTCGGTAATTCAATAAAACCAACTATTTTCAGCAACCTGTTAGGTTTTATTTTCTGTTATTGAAAGTATATGTGCATTTTTAATTTTATTAATTTTGTTTTTTTTTACTTATTATATGTGTATATATTGGGCCAGAATTATAGTCACTATAAAAGGTCCTCAGTAAACTTTAATTAGAAGTATTTTTTTCGTCCAATATAGACAAGAAAAAGCATATTAAAGTGTAAAAAATTATGTTAAACTTAAAACATGTTGAAGCTGTCTATTTTGAACTAATTCAACATCAATTTAAATCGATCAGTTGCTTCCGCCGAAGTAAAGTAAATATTTTGACGTTTAAAAAAATGAAAAAAACTCAGATTTTCTTTCGATGTCCTGGCAGAAAAAGACAAATAAATTATTACAAATAATTATGCTTTATGCTCTTCAGATACATTGAATTTTCACATCACCGGAAAACCAATATTAAAAGAAAACTTTGTGGTAAAAAAACCATATGAATATGAAAAAAAATCATGAATTTTGTGAAAAAGTCAAAGTAGAAGAACAATTATCTTCGAAATCTTGAAGAAAAATATTAAAAATTCTTCATTAGAAGAAATCGAAACCGAATTTGTGAAAATTCTGTTTCTGTTCAGAGGTGGTACTTGTTTATATATTGTACTCGTATGTACCAAATTACATGCAAACCTTTTCTTTATTTGACTAGTTGCACCGTTAAAGTTCGTTAAACTTTAAGATTAATTTAAAGCTATTTCTAAAACAAACCGAATTTCATGTAAGACCATTATTTCGGACCTTTATATTTTAACCAAAAAACCAGGTGTTCGGATAATTCGAAAACTGATTTAGACAATTTCAGCTGAAATCATGAAAAGTTCTCAAAAAATTCGTTTAGTCATTTTAATGGATTTTGATTCTTAAACTGTGCTCTTGACTGATTTTGTGTAAAAGCACATCGCCCAAAGTTTTTGTTGCAATATGTATGCCTGTGAAGCCTTTGTTCGTGCACCACAGACAGTATTTTTTGTAATTACAGTATAAACTCGGTAATCGCAACCCTCGATACACGCAATTCCTCGATTTTTGCAACACTATAAAACATAGTATTGTGTAACCTTTATAAGTGCAACTACCCAAAAAAGTTGACCTCCATAACTGCAACTTTACATTTAAGTATGTTTTGCAAGAGAGAAATTGAAAATGAACGCGCAATTCTTGCATCAATGCTTCAAGAACTTGCACCAAATGACTCCTTCACAAATGAAGAGCTTAATGAATGGATACGCGAAAGTGATGCTTATCAAGAAGTGGAGAATGAAGCCGTCGAAATTGAAAGTTCAGATGATAGCGAAGCGGATGTTATTGCACCTCCTAAAATAAAAGGATCAGTTGCTATGCAATCTTTTAACTCATGTATTGAGTGGGCTGATGAAAACGATACTCCAATAAAAGATATTATATATTAGTTAGACGGCTATTATAAAAAAATATTAATAAGAAAAAAGTGCAGACAATAACCGATATGTTTAAAAAATAAATGTATAGCTTAGTCTAGACGATATGTTGAATCAGCATATTTTAGGTGAAAATTTTGTTGCAAGTGCCAACATATCGTGTGGACACTAAATTTTTTCAACAAACATATGTTGAACCATATATGACGGGTATTTGTTAACGATACCAACAAACGTATATTCACAATTATAGCATATCGTGTAGACACCATATTTTTATCTTTTAACAAATTTTCAACGTATGCTAACAGATATGTTATTTGTTGAAAACCTTATGCAAGCTTTTCAGCAGACGGCAAATTTTATAGCATATAGAATTGGTAATTCATGTATCAGTGTTTCCTTATTTGGCATATTTTCACTTATATTTGTCAATTTACGTCATTTAATACCTATGGTACCACTGCTTAAAAGAAAACGGTAGACATTTTGTTTAAAATATAAAAATATAGTGAATATTGAAATTCATTTGTTGAAAGATATTTGTAATCGGTGAGTTGTTATACATACATATATACATATATATTATAAGTATTACTATTCGTTACATAAAAAATGTTCGTTTTGTTAAGGCATAATCACATAAAGAAATGGATGCAATTTTTAATCATTTGTTGGAAAATCCGAAGGCTCTGAATCATTTTGTGATTTTGATGCAGATGATTCCCACCACCACCTAGGAAACGAAGTGTCAAAATAAGACGATCCCTTGCTGCTATACTTTTTCGCATTACAGTGTCCTTTTTTGTTATTATCGGAGACACCAAACAGAGTAGATGGTTAAACTGTTGAATATCCATACGTAGAAAATTTTTTTATAAAAATTGGTCTTCTTTTAGTTCCTTCTATTAATTTGCACAGAATCCCTCCTCGTCTATTCTTTCAACCCATTTCTATTGCCAAATTCTAGGTGGTTTTTGCTTTAATTGATCATCATCATCAAAAACTAATGCAGTCAGAGCAACGGCTAGTGCTACGTCCTTTGACGACATTATGTTTTATTTTTGAATAATTATGATACAAACTAGTAATAAAAAAATAGTACTGTCAAATTTATTTTTAAACAAATGTTCATACAACCCAACAAAAATATCATCATACGAAATTCAACATATCGTGTAGACTCACAAAATATATGGTAACTCATATGTTGAAATACTATATGTTGGTATATGTTGAATTTAATAAATTTGGTACTTTCAGCATATTGTGTAGACGCCTAGCAAATTGAATATGCTGGTAGAGGCATTTGTTGTTATTTTAAAGCATATGAGTGTAAGCATATATTTGCTGATTCAACATATCGTCTAGACTAAGCTTAATATTTTAATTTTAATATGTGAATATTTTAATTAAAAATAAATATTTTAATAAAAAAAAAGGTTTCTGTTTCATAAAAAGGTTTTCATTTATCACTTTTCTTGTTATATATTTTTCTTGAACTTTACTGGACACATCCGCTTAAAAAAGAGGGATACTACGGCTTTAATACGCCACACTGCAGTTGAAACTTTTTGAAAATATTTTTTGTGCTTAACTCTACATTTATGCATTTTTAATTACTATCACTAAGTTTATGTCCGACACTGGTTGGGGCTAATTATTATATCTATATTTAAGATTTGAATACTTATTGTTAGTTCAGATTAATGAAGATACAATAAATAAAATTAGTGAAAAAAAAAATATATATATTTTTCCTCGATGGGTGCAACAACCTCAATAAGTGCAATTATTACCTTGATTTCTATTAGTTGCGTTTACCGAGTTCGTAATGTAAACTCTATTACTAGGCTTAATTATTTTTAATATTTATACTGCTATATATGGTGTGAATCAATGACATAAAACGAAGGATTATTATTATTTTTTTCACAATAAAAAAGTCATTGTGGAAATAAACTTCTTAGAAATATTAAATAAATCTTTCCATTTAAAGTTAAATCGAAATGGAGTAGAATAAGAATATTTAATTCACGAATGATTAAACAAAACCTCTATTGATTTGAAAATAAAGTTGATTTAAATCCAGCCAGTGATATTAAATGTTTTAAATTTATTTTTAATACTTCAATATTGTTTTTGAAACGTATAAATAACATTTAAATTCTAACCATTTATGGTTGTTATATTTGCCATTGTTTTTGCTTCTATTGCAAATTTATAAAGTTTAAATGATTTCTTTTAATGGCAAAACCAGCTTTAATTTACAACCAGACAAATTTTAGATTTTCAATTGTTGTTTTTCAATGTAGGCGGAGTTGCTAATGGTTTTACAAAACCTTAATTATCAAATTGCAAATGGCTCGTTAAATTAATAAATTTAAGTATATTAAGTAAATAATTCAAATTTATTCTCATTAACAAAATAAGACGTTAGATGTTCTTACCGATTGATATTTTTATTAATTTCATAAATTTCATTGATTTTTGTATATTTTTCGTTTTTTCATTCTTTTTTATGCTTTATATTTTTAAAGAAATATTATTTGAATATGAATAAAAGTATTTTCCTGCAATATGTAAATGATTTCCTTAAGTATAAAAAAAATTTTTTTCGGATCATAATCTTTTAGAAAGTTCTTTTTATGGGGGACCCCTTAATAATGATATTAGAAGAAAAAAATTTTAATATAAGAAAATTTCTTAACTATTTTTCTTAGGCATCAAAAAATAATAATCATTAGAAGTGATCCGAACTTGCAACCTTTCTTTCGAAGAATTTCCTAATATTAAGATATATGTATTATTATTATAATTTTTCTTTTTAATCAACAAACACAAACTACGAAGCTACATGGCTTATCTGCAGAAACAGCCGGACTACTAGTCTATTGCACTAGGTGCTAGTCTACGAAAGCACAATCATAAGCGTTTAAAAAAAATAAACCTTCAATTTAAATAGATTTTGGTGATAGATGTTCGTTAAGCTTTTAATAAAAAAAGTAATCAGTTTTGAAAAGACAATTGTTATCCTCCCGAATCGAAAAAATTGCCATATACGAAAATCGACTTCGGCGCCTTAAAGTCCAAACAAATTATTCAGATTATTTTCGTAATGAAATATGTACATATATGGCTGTATGTCTATTTATATTCAATACTGCAGAACAAGACAATGTGTTGTAGGGCCTCAGTGCTAGAGTTTTACATGTATAAGTGTGTAATTGAGACCTTGTGAGGCGGCATGAAATAATTCCCCAAAAAAATTAAATAATTCTTAAAAATTTGGGCATTATTTCATACGACATAACAGCCCAATTTTTATTGTGAAATAAATAACCAACAAAATGAAAGAATACCCCATTATTAGGGATTTATTATAAATGAAATAAAGCCCCAATTTTAGAAATGAAATAAGTCCTTAATGTATCGTACGTTTAAAATTTCGAAACAAACTGGCCGATGGCAACGATTTCCTCATTCGACGTATGTCCGAAAATGGCTTTAGCAGCTAAAGCATTTCTGCGTTGTTGGTCTTCCCCCGGCCGCAAGGATTTTCTGCTCTGTGGCTTCGCTTTCCAAAGCATTTTTGTGTTGCGGGCCTTTCGCTCAACTTTTACGATAAACGCAAAATTAAATGAGCTCTCGAAAGTTTCATGTGAAATAAATTGTTATATTTGCTTTCGTGTTATTTGTTGGAGATTTAAATTTTTTAGAGAGCTAATTCGGACCGCCACTTTTTGAATGACTGAACCGAACGGATCAAAATTTGAATCATCCCGAAATTTTCGACTTCACTTAGACATCGTGTGAAGATAAATCGATGCGATATAGTAAATCTTTTTATTTTTCTAAAACATGTTTTTGCTAAAAATATATTTTTGAAATAAACATTAAGCTGATACTTTATTCGAACTAAAAAACTAAGCAGCCCTCAACATCACTTGCAGCAAATTTATTAAATTCGGTAGATTCGTTTTTTTATTCAATATCTGGGAAAATTTCTGCCAAATCGATTTTGTAAGTTCAGTAATTTTTCGAAACTTGGAAAACTTCATCGAATGGCGCGAATTTGGTCTTAATTAATCTGAAAATTATTTTAACCGGAAGCGTTAGAGGTGATCTCCAAAGTTAACCGTATATATGCAACAGTTTATTTCAGTAATTTCCCTAAATTGTTGCAAATCTGAAATCTGGAGGAACTTTCAAAACATTTAACTCATAACGATATTCGAATATAAGTTTCTGTATATTTTGATTTGTTCAATAGAAATATTATAGTGTAAAGGAAATTCCAAAGTGAAAAGGAGTATAATAAAACAGTTACACTTTGGAACTAATTTCGAGACATTCAAAACTATTTCCGTCTGCAGCCACTTGCAAAGAGCTGATAGTTGAAATCACATAATCTTTATGCATTTGTTGCAAAAAAAATCAATAATATCTATTTGTGATAATTTAAATTTTTTTTTTTTTGCAAATAAAATTAAAACAATGGCATTGATGGCCATACATCATTGTCAACAACAGTTCAAAAAAGTTGCAAGATTTTTTTCTTTTTCGAATTTTTTTAGTTGCAATTTGCGTGGCTTATGATGCCAAAGACAGAAGACAATATTGTCTGTCGTTAATTTGAAAAAGTTTGTTGTTGAAAAACTTCTTAATTAACTTCTACTATAAATGTCATTTATATTATCATCGTAAACATGCGATATATGAAATTATTATGTTTCTGTTGAAGGTTGCACACAAATTTCTGTATGAAAAAGAGTTCTTCATTCTTCATTTGTTTGGGCAACATGTTAATGAATAAAGTTTTTATTCTGATAGTGTTTATTTAATGGCCATTTTTGTTTCTTGTTCGTTTAAAGTAAAAAACAAAAAAAAACTAAAAAAGAAAATTAAGTCACGCATTTCCTTTGCTGCATTCTCGTCTTTTTATAACTTTTTCTTAAATGAAGAGGCTTTTCTTGAATTTGTTTATGCGATTTTAAGATTTCCTTCTGGTATTCAAATTAGAAGAGAAGAATAAAATTAATTAAAATTTTTGTAAATCAAATACTTTTTGTAGCATATAAATGTTGTTAGTAATTGATGAGATATAGATATGCAATTTAAAAATAAATAAAACTCTAAATAGAAGGTATTGAGTGGCAGCTTTGCTTCCTCAGGTTTTAATTAAACTCACTAGACATGATACAATTTTGTTTTCAAATATGCATTCTATTCTACTCACGATTAGCAGATGTTAACCATCATTACGCTGAGCAGTCAGTACTCTCCATTTTGTTTATGATCTTTCGAATCGAGTTGTTGGTATTGATATCCACTATTGAGTGATTGGCCAGCGTTTATCATACTATTTTTCAATTTATAGATCCCCAATGCTGCTACAAGTAAAGAATAGATTTTATGATTTTGAATATAAATCGAAAGGGTATTGGAAAAGTTATGAAAAGTTGGAACTTGCCATCAATTTATGAAAAGTATTAACAAATCGAAAGAAGCAGCTTAAAAGCCGATAATCAAATATAGGATTTCATTTAAGAACAAATTTTTATAGGCAAACATATTTCAAAAGCAACGCCATTCTCATGTAAAATTTTACAAAATCTACACATCTGTTTAGGAAAATTCTAAAATAAATTTGTTCGTGAAATATAAAAAATTAAACAAAGTAGACAATTTGGCTTTAAACAATTTAGAAATATACAAAGATAATGGCGTCCTTTATTTTAGTGGGAAATCATTATTGTTTAATGTGCTGTGTCTTTTTTGCAATATAAATCAAAAAGACTTTTGATTTTGTTCAATATATTGTCCCAGCTACATATACAATATACACACGGGCAATTTTATTGCACAATATTATCATATATGCTGATCGATAATATTGCAAATATTAGAATACCTTTGTGTTCTTCAATTGAATGATAATTGTATTATTTTTTTTATTAAAAGTTGCTTCTTATTATGACATAAAAAACATTAATAAAAAATTTATTTAAAAGGGATAAAATTTATCAACACGTCGTAAAGTATGTCACCTTCAATTATAAAAATAAAAAAATCATTGAATTGTGAAAAAAATATTTTGAAAATTTGGTGCAGAACAGTGGCCGAATTAAGGCTATCGATATTGATTGAAATTTCAATAGAATTAAGACTGGTCTGGAAATTTCGCTCGATATAAAATGCCACAATTTGCCCTCATTTTACAAATTTATAGTGTCACCTTGAGCTGCAATAAAGGTTGGTCCAATTAAATAAAATTTTTTAGCAGAGGGAAACCACTTTCTAAAATCTTATTCTTTCAATAAATAAGAAATATCATTATTAATATTTTTTGAATGGTGTACTTTTACTAACTCTTTTCGTTTCGCCTCCAGTACAAAAATAAGAAAAGTTTGATGTCTTAGATCCAGGTAACAGACGCGTTCTTGGCAAGAGTGTAGTAGGGGTTATATTGCTCCCCAAGCAATTGAAATAATTATTTATGATTTGCGTTGCTGAAAATTTAAAATGTTCTTCCAATGGCTTTTGTCAGCACCTGTTGGATACACACCATACATTTCATTTATTATTTAAAAAAAAAGTTATGAAATATTTTGGAAATTTAAGTAAATTTTTAAAAAATTATGAAATACATTAATATATTCCCTGTTACATTTAACACTTTATGTGCATCATATAATTTGCTTAAACTATTTGAAAAAAATTAAGTTTTTCTTTGAAAACATTTACTATGAATTTTTAATTTTTTATTTTTTTAATATCAAAATAATTACTTTTATTCCCACCACAAGAGCTTTTCCTCATACTTTAATACTAAGTAATAGTTTCCTAGAAATTTGTTACTAATTCTTTGTTGTTTTTCGCGGCGAAATATCTTCAAATACCCAAGTGTCGCTGGCCACAATAAAATTTTTTAGCAGGAATTTAAAAGAGCAGCTCCAGACAATAACAGAAACTTAGTAGCAGTTAACGTATCGTAGGAAAAAAATTAAATGAATTAAATTAAATTGTATGAAACAATAAATTTTCGCGAGAATTTTTTACTCATCATATTTTCACACACATTAAACTTTATGGTTTCATTGAGAAGTTGGCGTGGAAAATAAGAATTAAAAGAGCAAAAAGCGAAGGTCTTCAAAGAAAAAATTAAATACAAGTTCTTTAATGAAATAATTAAATAAAACTTAATAGGAATATATACACACGAGTACTTTCACTCAAAGAAATCAAAACGTTTGTCGTGAATAAAAGGGGATATATTATTTATTTTTCAGTAAAACTATTTCTCATGGAAAAAAAATTCAACAAAATGGTATGCAAATGCAACAACATTATCAAATTGCCGAACGAAATTTTGGGACATGGGAGCAGATTTCACGAGAAATTTTAATCACGATATGGATGATTATAATCGTATATTTTTTACGAGTAGGCCTTCAAATAATAAATAATTTTTCAAGAAATTAAAGTCCGAATAGGCAATACTAATTCGAACATCTGTTTGTGCGAAAAGTGAGAAACTTTGTTTAGGCAAAATTTATTTTTTAATGTAATAATTTTTTTGAAAATTGTTTCGAATACTCTACCAATTTTAAAATGTATTTTTATATGCCTCCGTAGGCTAGTGGGTAGTGTACTCGGCTATCAGTGCGAAAGTTGTGGGTTAGATTCCCATCTAAGACTCTGGCCCTCTTCACTACAAACGAACAAATGTTTAATGTTACTATGTTCGTTAAACCCATGTTATAAAAAAATTTGTAATTGTCTTCATAACATTTAAATAAATGTAGTGTCTAAATATTTCGCTAGTGCTTGCAAAACAAATTTAAACAAATATATTTTAGAATTTGTAGAATATCCTCAAATAAAATTCTAAAATTATTGTTGTATAACATATATTATTTATATTTTTTTGTTGTTGTCATAAAAGCAAATTGTAATTTTTATAATTTTGTTCTTTATTCTAAAAAATAAATCTCAATTATTTTTTAAAACTAGTTGTAAAGGGTCGTTCATTAAGAGCTTCTTATCTTTAAATTTAAATAAAACAAAATATTTGTGAGACATTATTGAGAATTTTTATTCTATCGATCAAATCACACAATCTCGGTTGCCATTTTACATCACCTTCACGTGAGATGACACCGTGCCCCCAAATCTCTCGTGAAAAATGTCCAATCTCTCTCATATCCAAAATGTCCTGTTGAAACCACATGTCGTTGGTGTCCATATTATCCAATTCAGGCAAAAATAAGTTGTTAATCATCGACCTATAGCCTCGCCAACGTCGCACTCAAATATAAAAAATTACAATATATAAAATCGTTTTGACATGAATTTTTGGGTCATTATCTCTGAATTTTTTTAATTAACTTAAATTAGCTTTAACGAATAAGCAAATGTTTGCGAATTGGTAAATTGTATCAATTTGGTATAAATTTTTCTTATTATTTTTTTGTGATAATTTTCATAACAAACTTTTTTAAATATATTATTGGCTGTAGATCTTATAATCAAAATATAATCTCTTGAAGACATGACTCAACGAACATCAAAGTACGAGTAGATATTAAAAATAACTAAGAATTTCTAAGACCGATCTTTTTCTTATTATTTTAAAAATCAACGAAAAAACGTTATTGTTATTATTATCATTATTATTTTTTTTTTATTTTAAAAACATATTTTTGTATATCTGTTACAGATTTTTAATTTTTTTTTTAACATTGTCCTTAAAAAGAAATGGGCATAGAAAATAATAATTTCTTCAAGTGCTCGTTTGTGCAGATTCATTTTGAAATCGTGCATGCATGCGTGCATGCGATCACTAATGCTGCCATTGCAATAGATTCCATTGCACTAATGAATGACGCATCGTAATACCTCTTAGACTTTGTTTTTAATTTCTACAACAAAAAGAAAACTGCAACTAGTCAACTAACAAGCAGGCTAAGTTAACTGGCTACAACAATAACAAGTACAACAAACAACTATTTATATTTTATGGTGTTTTTTTTTTTGGCACAAAACGACAAATGCGACGCCTTTGACAAAGTACGTGCCACCTTAATAAAGCGGCGACTAAGTGTTGAATGCTTCCGGCAAATAACATATATTACAACAACAATTACTATTGCTAGTATTGTATTAGTTTAACAACAACTGCAAGCAACCAGTCAACTACACTGTAGTTGTGTACCAAAGAAGTTTTTGAAATCGGAAAAAAAGAGATTCTCCAAGTAATTCTTTTCATTCTCTTTCATCTGGTCAAGAAGAACATGCGGTTTCTCGAGGGGAGTAAATACTGAAGAAACAATATATCATTCCCTCTATTGTATTGCAATGACAGGCCATAAGAAAATAAACATTGATTAGCAACAACACAATAGTACGAGTATTCCACCTCCTCGTCAAGTACAAAGCCTGCAACTCCCAACAACAAATGTACTCGAAATTGAAAAGACAAATAGTTGTAAATGTTATGTGCTGCAATGCATAAGCAGTCATCTGTGAGGCTATCCAGCCAGCCAGCCAACTTGCAGTTGTTGTATCAACAACAAGTATGAAGGAGTTGTTGTTCTTACTCAACCGGCAGACGTAATTGTTTTAAAGGAAACATTTTTAAGAGCCCATAAAATAATGGTTACACAAGTGTCGTATTTGAAGTGAAATGGATAGAAAAAACAAACACCAACTACAACTACAACATCAAATGGTCATTGCAATACTCATAGAGTTGACTTCTAAGGCAAACAGGACAGACGATAAGATGAACGAACCAGATAGTCATAGACACACTTGGGGCAAATGTATGTAATACTAAAGCATGTATAGGGTCTACTTAGAAAAAAATTTTTTTTTAAATCTTTCTTTTTTTATTAATGGTTGCTGTCTGTGTTATTATTGTTGTCAAAGTGAGTCCTGTATTTTCTAATTGGTTTAAATTCCCTATTGCATTACTACAATTTCAAACACCCCTTTATCGTTATGGCAATTTTAAAGTAATCAATTCTTTTTTACAAACCTAAAATTTTTATAAATTAAATATACAGTGCGAGCTCGATTTCCATAAGGCAACTATTATTACAACACATACATTTACCCAACAGTTCTAGTTCTCAATGCAGTCCTTATATTTGCAACTACTAAAAAAATAGTCCTTATAAATGGAACTTATTAGAATGTTTCACTAGAATTTCCTTTTTTCACTGCTTGTATACTTTTAAGATTCAGAAGCAAAAACACTGATATTCGATCATGGGCGTAAATTTTAGTACTGTTTGTGACATCATAAATATTCATTTGGTGGTCATGGGCGTAGATATGCAAGCCGAAGGGGGGGGCGGCTTACATCTTAAACGAAGTTTGAGTCGTGGAAAAATATTAGTAGAGTTTGTGACGTCATGAATACAACGAAGACGTGTTGAGGTTGGGGTACTGGGCCTCTCAAAAAAAAAAAAAACATTTGCACAATTTTCTTCTTCGCATGTTTATTCTAGCAGCAGGTCTCTTTAATTTAAATAAATATTTAAAATAAAATTTTACCTGGCGATGCCAAGCGAAGTTCTAGCGAAATATTTAAAAACTAAAATTTAAAAATATTTGTCTAAATTAAAGAGACCTGATGGTAGGATCTCCTTTCGGCTACAAAAACAGAGCTCGTTTCATAACATTTTTAGAGTGGATAATTTCAAATTTGCAACACTATTCTATGTAGAACAAAATGCATTCAAATTATTAAAATTCAATTTTTTAAAAAATATGGTTAAATTTAAAAAAGTTATCTTGCCATTTGTGTGGTATTTACAGTGAGTTACCATTTCCAAAAATTTACCAATAGTAACAAATATATTTTTTCTCAATTATAAATTAAAGAAAAATAGTGTTTTTATGTAAATTGATAGAATTTGATATTCGATAGATTGCAAGCGATGTAAGTGTCGTTCCTTAAAAATTGCTGTTTTTTTTGCTTTTTCATTGAGAGTTATTAATTAAATTAATTAATTCCTTTTCAGCTCTGCTTGCTTATTAACGATCTTCTTCATTCATGTTGCTTACATTTATTCCATTTGTATGTACAGATTGACTTTTTAATATTGACAATTTATGGTTTCAATGTGAACTGTCTAACCATTTCGTGTTTCTAAGTCTAAACTCATTTAAGAGACTTTTGGTTAAGATCTTTTTGCCTTTCTGCAATTTCCGAGACATTCCGAATGATTAAGTATGCAAGTGGTGTTGCAGTTAAAGAAATTGAAAATTTTTTTGATAATTTATTGCCGCTGTTGTGACAATTGTCGTGTGTTGTTCTTGATTTTCTAGTTCTGTTTGTTGTTAGCGTCAACGCCGTCCGTCAAAAAACAATTGATAAAAATCAATAATTTAATTAAAGATAATGATGTGCAGACTCTTTATGCAGAACATTTCTTAGCTAATTAATTCTAAAGAAAATGAAAAATTATATATATACATATATATATATATATATATATATATATATATATATATATATATATATATATATATATATATATATATATATTGGTACTTTTGTTTTTTACTTTACCAAATTAAAAAGTACACTCGGTTTGGTTTTTTTAATGGAATACAATTAAATGATTTATTTAAAAATATTTTTAGTGAACGTGTGTATAAAATCAAAATTTTTTTATGTTTAGCAACCGTGTTGGCGAAAAGCATAATTTATAATGGTCGATAATTAGTTTTTTGTTAGTGATACCAAAAAACATGAAGCGTCCCCGAAGTAGGTATCCGAGTACTCAGTAACTGGTTGGCAATTCTCTAGCATAGGGTGCCACATCAATCCCCCCGCTGGAGGAGGTTCACCTGAACCTTAAAGGTATCGTGACCCGTCTGCCACTTGAAGTAGTGTTAGTATTTAAGTCTTTAGGCGCAGAGTAAGTGGTTGGATTGAAGGCGGTTGCTGTACTACCAGAGTTGAGATCCTTTTTTTTTAGTATTGGTCGTGTTGAACTATTTGAAGGCACATCAGGCGAAGTATTTATTGTTGTTGGTGCGACTGAAGTATTTGAGTTGGTATAAGCCTCCTCGTTTGATATGATAGCAGGTTTCAGCCGATCGACACTAATGTTGCTTTGGCGACCCCTGATGGAAACAGTGTAAAATTTTTCATTACGCTTTGTTACTAAGAAAGGTCCATCATAAGGGTGTGTGAGCGAAGGTCGAATAGAGTCGTTGCGGATAGAAACGTGTGTTGAGGTTTGAAGGCTCTTTGAAATGAAAGTACGTGGAGCTATATGGTGGGCAGTGTCGGTAGGCTTTAATTTCTGCATTGTTTGGCGAAATTCATATAAGTAGTTGCTGCTTGTTTTATGCAAATTTGTTGGCTGGTTTAAACGCGACACGAAGTCCTAGTAAGATGACTGGAAGATGATGTACCCATCTGGCCGGGTCATGACACAAAATAGCTGCCTTCAGTGAACGGTGCCACCTTTCGATTATACCATTCGATTGCGGGTGATACGGTGTGGTACGCAAGTGTGTTGAGCCAATAGTTTTTAAAAGTTCGGCGAAAATACTGGATTCAAATTGACGTCCCATGTCGGAAGTTATGCGAGTCGGCACACCAAACCGCGAAATCCATTGGCTTATAATTGCCTTTACTATCGATTCGGCTGACATGTCGGGTATTGGGACAGCTTCGGGCCAACGAGTGAAACGGTCGATTATGGTTAGACAGTAACGTTGTCCTTCACATAACGGTAATGGACCGACAATGTCGATATTGATGTGGGAAAATCGTTCTTTTGGTGGTTCGTATTTAGCGACTGCCGAACGGGTGTGTCTTTGGACTTTTGAGCGTTGACACTGCAAACAACTTCGTACATAATTAGCGCAGTCTTTACGGATACCAGGCCAGCAAAATCTGGCTAAAACCAGTTTTGTAGAAGCGCGCACACCAGGGTGTGATAAATTGTGAACCGTTGATAAAACCTGCCTGCGAAATTCTTTCGGAATGTATGGGCGAATATGAGAAGTAGTTGTATCACATATAATTTGTTCGGTACTGCCGGGTATTAGAAAAAATTTTAACTTTAGTGAATTTGTTCCAACTTCTGGTGTCTTGATCATTTGCTGAAGTTCGCTGTCATTTTCTTGTGCAAGGGCTATACGTTTATAATCGATCGCTTGACTAACTGTTTCGATGCGCGAAAGGGCGTCGGCTGATGCATTCTGCAAGCCGGGTATGTGGCGGATGTCGGTCGTAAACTGGCTTATAAAATCTAGCTGTCGTATTCGACGCGGCGAAGCTTTTTCAAGTTTCTGGCGAAAGGCGAAGATAAGAGGCCTGTGGTCGGTTACTATGTAACAATTTCGTCCCTCTATCATGTAGCGAAAGTGACAGACAGCTTGGTACATGGCTGCGAGTTCGCGATCATATGCCGAATATCTTGTTTGGGACTTTGTTAATTTTTTTGAATAAAAACCCAGAGGCTGCAAACTTCCGTTAATTTGTTGATGTAATGCCGCACCTACAGAAGTGTCCGAGGCATCAACATACAAGGCCAACTGTGCTTCGGGGGCTGGATGAGCGAGAAGCGTGGCAGTAGCCAGCTCATTTTTGCAACGTTCGAAGGCGGCGTCGGCACTAGGAGACCATTTTATTGCTGTCCGGTCGTTTTTCTTGTTGCCAGTAATTAAGCTCTGCAGTTGCATTTGATACTCGATCGCGTGAGGCAGGAACTTTCTGTAGAAATTCACCATGGCGATGAACCTTTTAAGTTCTTGGGCAATCTTCGGCTTTGGAAAATCTCTAATAGCAGCAACTTTTTCAGGTAGCGGACGTATACCACCGGCATCGACTAAATGGCCCAAAAACTTTATTTGATGTTTGCCAAATTCGCACTTTTGAAGGTTGATTGCCAGGTTATTATCGCGCAAATGTCATCAATATACGGAAAAACAAAATCAAGCCCTCGTAGTACCTCATTTATGAGTCGCTGGAAAGTTTGCGCGGCGTTGCAGAGTCCAAACGTCATATATTTGAACTCGAAGAGACCGAATGGCGTACTGATGGCGGTTTTCGGGACATCGTCTGGGTGAATTGGTACCTGATGAAACGCTTTCTGTAAATCTATTTTCGAAAATACCTTCTTACCTCGCAGGTTCGTGGTGAAATCCGTTAAGAAAGGTAGGGGGTAGCGATCAGGTAACGTCTGCGAATTAAGGGCGCGATAATCACCACACGGCCGCCAAGATCCGTCACTTTTTTTAACCATATGTACCACTTTTTTTAACCATATGGGTGCCACATATATATATATATATATATATATATATATATATATATATATATATATATATATATATATATATATATATATATATATATATATATATATATATGCATTAGAGACCTGCACAAGATATCTTGATATCTACAAATTAAAAAAATAATTATCCATTTATACCTTCTAGCATATAATCGTTGCAACAACGAAAGTGTTTAAAATATATCACGTGTCATAAATACGCCATTAAGATATCCTTTGCAGATCTCTAATGTATATTTGCAGCAAAATTTTATTATGGGAACTTATAGAAATTTTTTATCCCCTCTATTTAAAATACCTTTATTCTAAAAGACTTGATATCAATTATTGCTCTCTCTCAGTGTTATCGAGACTGCAGTGAAAAAGAAAATGAATTTGCATTGAATTCAAGAAAAAACATTTATTTCTACAAAAATATATTTTATTAATTTTATGGCCAAGAGAGCTGAGCAGAAGGAAGTAAAAAAGAGCCGATTCTTTCATCACATGTGTAAACAATTTCGAAAACATCCCAAACTGTCTGGTTTTCTGGTTTTTAGTGCCCCCCCTCAACTAATGCATACAACAAACAAAACAAAAATTATGAAAATTGGAGAAAAAATAAATAACAAATAGTGTTTATAAGCAACAACTTGTTGATTATTACAAACATGACGCCCAAACATTGTACACAAATTATTGAAACCAACACTTGCGACCGCTACTCGTAGTCGTTCAACAACCCAAAGTCCAGCTGGCAAAACAAAGAATAAAATAAAAACTTAAAAAAATAAACATGGAAAAGTTGCCAAAAAAATATATATCTACTATACAGTCGCATTCGGATAAGCATATACCGTTTAATTGAAAAAAATTGCTGAAATTAGATATTCTTAAGTATTATATTTGATTTGGTTATTTCTTGAGTGTTTTAGTTCGCTTAAAAAGAAATTCGCTTTTGCAAAAAAACCGTTTAAGAGGAACGCGTTTTGTTTGTCAAAGTGCAAAAACTTGAAAGAAATTATTTATAGACCGCCGGCGAAAATCCATACAATACTGGCAAATTTTAATCGTATTCTAAATGTGCAGTCAATAAAATATCACGGCGTTTTTCCTGAATTTTTTAAATCAATTAATTTTTAAAAATGCTCTAATATCAAAATTGTAAACCCCTCAAAGGATTGCGTGCTACTTCCTAATTTCTTTTAAACAAATTTTACCTATTTTTAGAAGAGAAAACGCCATATTTTTTATAAAATTATTCAGAATTCAAAATCGGCTGTATTATTTTTGAAGAATTTAGCTCCCTTAAAGGATAATAAGTTTGTGTTTGTTGAAGAATACCAAATTCCTTTCTCCCTTATTTTAAAGAAAAAGCCATAAAATAATTCATATTAAACAGGTTAGGTTAGGTTAGGTTGATTGGAGGGGTGTGATAGCCCATGTCATACGACATACACTTAAGCCAGTGAAGGCTTGTTGTGCGCTCCCTTTAATTATCAAACACAAACTGCCAGAGTTCTGCGGCAGGATTCGAACCTGCGACCTTCGCACTACGAGTCTAGTACACTACCTATTAGTCTACGAAGGCCAGTGATATTGAAAAAGTCATAGATAATTTTTTTCTATCTTCGGTATTGAAAGTCCTGAGTTCGTTTAAGCGAATCGGTTTTTACTTATCCAAAATTTGTTTAATTGAAAACCTTTCTTAAGCGAAAAACAGTTCCTGGAATATGTATTCCATTTTCGCTTAATCGAATTCGTCTGTATACACACCAGCAAAATTATGACAAGAAATCTACACATAATGAATAATTGTTACCGGTTTCTTTATTTCGTCTTGTTGTTGTTGTTGTTAATTTTTAACTTGTGCATCATAATCATGGTGTAACCCAAAAATGAAACATGAAATTTTCTAAATTTGTCTACAGACTAGAAATTTTTATGAATGAATAATTTCTTGGACACTCATTTGTGTTGTTACACTTCAATGAACTTTTTATGGATTAATGTGAAAAAATTTAAGTGGAGACGGGCTCGTACACGAAAGATTTCCCTGCAACTAAACAAAATGAGTATTTAGTACTACGCGTTGCTTTTAATAGTTTGGTCTTGCAGTGGCCACAGTAGTACGAGGGTTCAAAGCATTGAAGAAAAATTGTTATTGAATATAATCAAGTTTTCCACCTACAAAATATGAATTATAAAACGATTGGTCACTTGTTCCGGCACTGAATAACGTTAAATACCCAATTTATTGTCGATACAAGGGAAGATAAAAAAGTCATTGGGTGCTAAAATAGAACTGTATATTGGAGGACCCATTAAATTTTTTACTGCTACGAAAGGCAGTTGCTTTACCCAAGATCTATACATAGTTTCATGCTGAATCATAATCCACGCCCTACGCTGCAAATGTTCGTGTAACATTCAGACTTAACCCAACTTTTTAGAGAAAATGCAACCATTTGCTTCGAACTGTCTCTTGGTCAAACGATTTAT
The DNA here is from genome assembly GCA_963681545.1 of Germaria angustata. Lineage (NCBI taxonomy): Eukaryota > Metazoa > Arthropoda > Insecta > Diptera > Tachinidae > Germaria > Germaria angustata. The sequence continues at coordinate 49,608,170 of OY813001.1, read as the reverse complement.
ATTGGATTTGACTGTTTTAGAAACTGTTCTTATGAACCAGGCTCACATCTAATGCAAACAAATCTTAAAGGACAATATTAAACATACGCTGGCGTAACTAATGGCAGAAGTTCCCTCGCTCTTGTGACTCGCCTATACTAACCCAATGGCAAAATGGAAATTATTTTTAAGGAACATTTTCATTTCTTTCAAGTAGCCATTAGTACTTTTCTCCCAAGAAAGTTGACCAAATTTTAATAATATTTAAAAAATTCTCGTTTCCTTAAATTTTGCAAGAAAAGAGTTTTAATTTTTATTTTTAGCCGACTTAAAGAAAAGAAACAGCTTATAAGTATATACGTCAATATGGCCCCAATTTTGTGTTTCATCGGGAAGAAGCGTTGCTTTTTTAATGCAATCGTTTTTGTTAAAAAAATATATATTGAAATATCATGACGATAAAATTTTTTTTTTTTTTGCTCTGCAGTTTTTTATGTCATTTGTAGACCGATTCTGAAAATTCTTTTTTGTATGAAAGGGCTCCATAGTACCTTTCACGCAAATTAATCATCTCTATAATAAATGTTTTTCCCATCGAAATAATATCACTTCTATAATAATTTGCACTAGCTGCCATTTTTTTATAAATGTAAAAAAAGATCTGCTCCATCCATCTCATCTCCATCGTAAAACTTTGTGCTTCTGGATCACCTGCTTTCTTGCACGGACGTTTTAATGAGTTTTAGCCGCACCTCTGTAGCAAAAGGACTGCGGAACACTTCTTAGCACAATATAGTTTCTATAGAGAGTTATAGACTCTGCTGTTTCAGAATTAATGAATGAACAATTTATTATTTCATCATCATTAACTCATAACTTTCAATTATGCTAAGCAAATACTTTATTTATTTTTTTATTTACCTGATTTTTTTTTTCAATTCCAGAGGCAAATTCGCTGCTGTACGCCGTGCGATACACAAAAATTCGGGCACACATTTTGCAGCAAAATTTCTGAAACGCCGCCGTCGAGCCCAGTCATCGGATAAAGAGATTAAACATGAAATTGCCGTACTGATGTTATGCAAAGAAGCTGATAATATTGTCAAATTGAATGCAGTTCATGAATCACGTTCAGATACAGCGCTATTATTGGAATTGTAAGTTAGAAGCTATTTCACATTATAATTCTTAACTGAGGTACATGTACAGTACCAATTAAATTCAATTTTATATGAATTAAGGGGCTAAACTGAATTATAAAATTTAAAACTCACATTACAAATTTTAACCTTATTTGAATTATATCGTTTTCGCCTTAAAACTATCGAAACTGTTATAAAAATCGAATGACTTAATATGCCTCCTGCTCTGTATGTGTGTTTGTATGTCAAAAAATTTAGTTTTCTAATTTTCGAAAAAAATGGTTGCCCTTATTGGCCATCCCTGGAAGTTTGAAAAGCTTGCTTATCTGAAATACTACGACAATAGTATTCGAATTAGATAAAATTTATGGAATTCATCAAAATTTTAAAAGACTAAAAAAGTGACTGAATTCAAAAAACCGATTGACAAAGTTTTTTCGGCATTCTAGTAAAAAAATACATTTTTCTAAAATTTTCGACGACGATATTTCTCGAACGAATAAACTAATTTGTTATTCGGCGGCATTCGAATCAATTTTATATTTATCGAAAAATTTGTCGGATATAAAAATCCATTTAATGTGAATTTTCTGGGTTTTTAAAAAAAACAAAAATATTAAAAAAAATGTCTCTCGAACAATCAATGGATCTATTTTAATAAAATTTGCAACAATTGATATTGTTTTATTAGGTAAAGAACTAATTCGTTTCTTGGTCGAAGCAGGAACTTAAGATTTATTTCACTAGCAAATAAACATCTAATTGAAGCGAAAATCTTTGAAAGACCAGCCGGTCAAAAGTTACAAAGATTTTACATACACACGCAGGCACATGCATATAGTCATACCCAAGAAATAGTCAGAATACCTTTCTCGGACGTCAAAACGCTGAGATCTGATGAAGGCACATTTTTCGAAAACTGAAGTGAATTCAATTTCTTCCCATTTTTTATGCGATAAAAAAATAAATATTAAAGAAAAAACTTCATCTGCATCCTTATGGATAACGAAAAGTTGACATGAACTTGGCATACAGTTCATTCATTACACACTAACTAAACCTTGACTAAAGTCTTGCTAGCGTTTTGACTCATGTTTTCAATTTTATTTAAATATTTAAATATTTTTATTTCCATTTGCATATACCACTTTAGAATCTTTGTAGGACTTATTTTAATATAAAGAGAAAAAACACAATGTGAAATATTAAAATCGGGGACAAATCAAACAAAAATATTTAAGCATTTTTTAACAATTTCGAAGTTAAGAGATAGAAGTTCGTTATTCATTAACGTTTTAACAGGATCTGCTAAGGATAATCAACATTCTAGTTGGCAGCCTGTTATAATATGTAGTGTATGAAGCTTTTCTACTTTTTTTTTCTATACAAAAGACTAAAAGTGTTTAGATCATTTTATTGCCATGTTGACAAGCTGCTTGTTAAAATGTTGTATTTGCAACAAAGTTTTCGTAGGGTGAGGCCGTCATCGAAAATTTAAATTTTAGAATTATATTCTTATTAGAATTCAGCGAAATTTACACAAAACTTCACGTTCAATATTGGAAGTGTAATTGAAAGACATTTAAATATTTCAAGCTACAAGTATTATTTTTGTTCTAGTGTGCAAAAGGCATCACTTTGCGAGATTGCCGGCAACATGTAAAAAGCGTTTCCAATTTTTAGGCAATTTTTTATAGAAATTTTTTTTACACAAAAGCGAACATGTAAACGATAATAAGACAAAAATCCTTATTTGTATAAACCAAGTAACTAAAACAGTTGAAAATAAGGATAGTATATAATTCTGGAATAAAGTTGAGTGCAAAACATGTTACATATTCCGATGTTTTATCTGCAACATATTTTTTTAGAACAGAACACAAACATGCTGGAATAGCAAAATGTGTGTAACATTTTCATTAGAAACGAAATCACCATAATATTTTTTGCAATTTTTTTTTTATATTAAAATTGGATCATGTCTATAAAAAAAATTGTTGTCCCTCTCGTAGTCTGAACTCATTGCAAATCAGAAGAAAAAAATCAAAGACATGTTCATATCGAAAAAAATTACTGCCATAAAAATGAGAAACACGTTTTACACGTTTTCTACACCCTCTCAAAGTGAAGCCTTGAAATATTTAATATCCATAGATCAAAATTTATAATTTTTTTTACACAACAGGGAATATATAAATGGCAATAAAACAAAATCCGTATTATACTTAATATTAAAAATCTATTCTTTTGGGATATTCTCTCCAACTAATTGTTAAAACAATTAGTTAAAAAAAATGTTTTATTTTTTGTGGCTTTAGCTGTTGGGGAAAACTTCCCAAAAGAATAAATTTTCAATATTAAGTATTTAAAATAAAGATTTTATCAAAAGTTTGTTGTGGCTTTAGCTCTTTATATGCCGACATTTTATTGGTTGCTAAAACCAAATCGTCAGTGAAGTTTAAGCAGTTTGAAAACATTCAACCTCTGATGTTTATGCCACATAAATCAAATACAATATGAGAATTTCAATATTGCATATGAATTACAACAAATACATAATCATAGTAGGTTTAGAATGTTTCAAACTGCTTAAACTTCACTGACGATTTGGTTTTAGCAACCAATGAAATGTCGGCATATGAAGAGCTAAAGCCACAACAAACTTTTGATTTTTCCTATGCATTTTGCAAAAGCTCTAATTGTTTCTAACGATTAGTTGGGGAGAATATCCCAAATAATGAATTTCAATATTAAATATAAAGATTTTATTTTCAATTTTTGTCTGATTGATTACAATTATTAACGACCAATAGGCGTTTAATTGTAAACATGTTGCAAGAAAAATAAATTCAACTCATGTTGAGTATAATTGTTTGTTGTGTTGTTTGTATAAAAACATTCTAAACCTATTGTGATTATGCATTTTGTAATGATTATGTACAATACTGAATTCTCATATTGTATGTGATTCGCTTGGCATAAACATACGAGGTTGAATGTTTTCAAGCTGCTTGAAGTTCACTGACGATTTGGTTTAGCAACCAATCAAATGTCAGCATATGAACAGCTAAAGCCACAACAAACAAAACATTTTTTACAAAAACCTTATTTGTAAAAAAAAGCAGAAAAAACATGTTCTTTTTTTGCACTTGTAGTTATTTTCTAGAGCAGAAATCAAGCATATTTCGACCCCTCTTGGGGTCTTCTTCAGGATTTTTTTTTATATATGATTTATATGTTTGGCATCTTTAGTAGTGCTCATTACAGACAGACCTTAGACAAGAATTAGATGATATATATCAGGATATTTTAGAAATTATGTAAAAAAAATGCATTTCTAGTGTAAAAAACACTTTTCGAAAGTACTTGTGTTGATGAAAAATTTTTAGTTCGAATTATTAAAACAGCAACTGCTTTTTTATGTCAATTGTTTTCGTTCGTTCGATCGATCGATCGATCGGGTATTTATATTGAAACAATAACAATTTTATGTTTTTTTGTTGCTTTCAAAATAAACAGTAAGACAGTAAGTTCTTAAAAAGCAAGTGAATCTAAAAAGTTTAAAAATATTCAAAATTCCCTCTTGAAAAAATTAATACAAAATAAAAAAAAAATCCCGATTTAAATTGGAAAAAGACGAATGTTATTCGAATTTGGAAAAAAACCAAAGTGAAGTGTTGCTGCACAAGGTTGTAACAAAACATTGATAAAATAATTATCGAAATGTAAGCATCTCCAAACATTTATTCATTAAAAATCATTTCATTTCAGAAATTTTAATCTTGCAAATTAAGATCGCTAGTAATTTAAAAACTCCAAACGCAGAAGCAATTTTTAATAAAAAAATGGTCAATTTTAATTTCTTAAGAAGTCGAAAAAAATTATCTAACTGCTGCTTGGGAAGCAATTAAAAAGTCATTCCTTGAAAATTACTATGCTTTCACCTCATTGCAAGAATAACATTTCTAAAGCATGTTACTTTAGCAAAAGTTCGATATTTTAAACGATATATTATTAACAATTTCGTGAACATCTTTCAGAGCGACTGGTGGTGAATTACAAACATTTTTGGATAATGAAGAATGTCTGACAGAGGCCCAGGCCCGCATTTGTATGCGTGAAGTACTTAAAGCATTGCAATTTCTGCACAAACGCTCAATAGTACATTTAGATTTAAAACCACAAAATATTTTATTGGCCGGTGAACATATAGAAGGTAAGTATCTTTCCATCCAATGGAACATGAAAATCCTTGAAGAAAAAAAAACTTAAATACTCTCCTGCAGATGGTTTGAAATTGTGTGATTTTGGCATATCACGTGTGGTAGCCGAAGGTACCAATGTGCGCGAAATCGTTGGCACACCCGACTATGTAGCACCCGAAGTTTTACAATATGAACCCTTGTCACTGTGTACAGATATTTGGTCGGTTGGTGTATTGGCTTATGTCCTCCTGTCGGGCTTCTCACCATTCGGCGGTGATACAAAGCAGGAAACCTTCCTAAATATATCACAGTGTGCACTAACATTTCCGGATAAATTATTTGGAGGCGTCTCATCGGCAGCCATTGATTTTATACGCAGAGCATTGCGAATAAAGCCAAAGTAAGTTTCAATTTGTTTTCTTACATAATTTTCAAATATTTTCCATAAACATTTGTTTTAATCATCTAGTGATCGCATGACTGCTGCAGGATGTCTCGAACACATTTGGCTTAAAGACGAATGTAGCATCGATAGACATATTTTCAATGCGATAAAAAATAAACAACATTTGGAACAAGACGGAGATGACAATAATCAGGATGAAGATGAGGATGACGATCATGCTAATGGAGATGATGATATTGATGAAAATCATGAACAGGAAGATGAAGAAGAACTTCCAGTAATTGCCAATGATGAGGTACAAACAAATAAAGATAAGCCTCAAGCAATTAGTGTTGACAATTCAGAAGAGGAAGACAACATCTTACACAACTCATTCAATAAAATTACACATAAAATAACAAATGGTCACGTCAATGGTCACACAAATGCTTGTACAAAAGACCGTACCAATGGTTATGCATATGGTCACAGCAATGGCCATACAAACGGATTTATAAATGGCCACACTTCAGTTTTAACTAAAGGTCATTCGGCCAATAGCTTCAACAAGTTGCGCGACGACTTACAACACGACAAATCCAATAAGCTTTCAAGTGCTAAGCACTCCAACGCCACTACAACAAAAACAACTGCTGTACATAATGTACCAGTTGCAAAAGCTGTTACTACGATACCGCTGTGCAGTGTTCAGCCCACGTCCTCCACACAGCAACAACAAACGACGCCTCAAGAACAACAATTGTTGCACATACCGGCCAGACGTCATTCATCGGAGTCCAACAAGGAGAATACATTTCTAACCACCAAGAAAATAACAGCAAACAACTGCAACGGTAGCTGCTCAGCAACCTTAAAGAAATCCTCCTCCTCCTGTCTATCGGCAGCCGCTGTCACTCAATCAGCTACCGCCACCATACACATTTCACCTTCAGCTACTCTCAATGCTTCAAACGTAGTGACCACCATCACCTTGCCCACTTCAAGCACTGTAAATGTAACAAATGACAAAGTTTCAATAAGCAACGGCAATCATTCTTTGTTCCCAGATGCACCAACTACGCCCAAAGTTATACGCAAGACACCAATTACAGATGCATCGCCCACCTCGGTTAAGGCTTTAGTTAAAAAATTTCAACTAGAAGGCGGCGAACAACCCATATCACCACCCGAATTCGCCACCAATGGCAGTAAAATACAGCAGCAGACAACCCAAGCGCACAATCCAAGTCAGTTAAAGTATAATACAAATGGCAGTAGACCCTCGATGTCCCCACCAACTCTAGCACATTCTTCAGCCATTACCATAGCAAATTCGACCAGAAGAGCCTCAGTCCCTACAACCTCTGTGCATACAAACAAAAAACAAAATATAACTTCGTCATCGGCTCCAGTGTCCATACCAACTTCAACTGCTCAAAATTACAAGACAACATGCGTGTATTGTGTTTCCTGTACAAATTCCTCCTCAATAAATGGATGCAGGCATCCGAATTCCTCAACAACAAACAACATTAGCACCTCGTTAGCTGCAACCACCGCCAACGCCAACACAACAGCGGCAAAAAACTCTTGCTCCACAACGCCTCTAAGTAGTAATAGCACAAAATCCCTAATCAATGGCAGTACCAGCAATGGCAGTCTTACTTCTTCAGCCAGCACCTCATCACCATCATCAACAACAGCTTTATTATTTGGCCAACATCAGCATTCACACTCTCAGCATTTGTTAAACTCCCACCACCAACACCAGCAGCAGCACTCACATCATTCACACCATCATCCTCACCACCACCACCACCATCATCATCATCTACATCATCACGGCGTGGCTAAGAATGCTACCGCTTCAGCAAATGGTTTGAGCTTAGATCAGGGTATTATTTGTTAGCTAAGGGCCTCTAGGGCGCGAAGGAATGCCAAAAGTTTCTTTCATCGCTTCTTATGTTGCATGTAGTATAGGGTGAACAATTATAGAAATATAAATAGTAATAGTAGTAATAACAAAAAACGTAGTACGAATAGTTATTTAACAAAAAAGAAAAAGTATTTTAGTTACTTTTTATGTTGTTCAGATGGTGGTGTACAATATGAAGAATTTATCTAATTAATTTTTTATATGTCTAAAAACAAATTTCATTCTACTAAAAGGTTAAAGTAATTTGTGAACTTAACTTTTGTCATTTCTGTTAATTGTTGTGGGCCTTTAAAAAGTATTCTTTGTTTATCACTTGGCCGTTTAACAAAAATGAGAAAAGTTTAATTTCTAGCTGAAACTCACAAATGAGAGAGAAAATTATATGAAAGAATTACATTAATGATCTGTGTATATTATTCACTAAAGTTTTAAAAGCTAGATATGTAAAGTTATTCCCTACGAAACTTCATAGACTCCCTTGAAAAATCCCTAAAACGTATGTACACCATCATTTTGGTTTTAGTTAAAAAAAAAAAAATTAACAAACAAAAAAGTTGAACCCTAAACGATAAAAAAATGTTGCGTTTGCAGCAACAAAGTTGAGTTTTTTTCCCCCATAAAATCGTCCCTTGTTTGGAAACATCAACGTTCCCTGGTTAATCTTCCTGCTCCTTAATTTCTCAAACACTATTCCAAACCTCCATCTACTACTTTTCACATTTAAAGGTCTCTATTTTATGTGATTCTTATATTTTCATTTTAATTCTTATTTTATCAACTTAAAATTTATTTTCGATCGTCAATATGATTTCTTTCAACAATCTTTTTTTTTTATTTATATAATTCCTTAAATTAGATTAATTCAATTTACAAAAGCAAATTTATTATAAAAATATGCATTAATTTTTGAACAATTTTATGTAAAGGTGTACAACAACAATCATTTTGTCTGTGTTTTTTATTTTTATATTCCGTATTAATACACTCTCTCTCTCACTCTCTCTCTCAACACACGAATGAAAGAAATAATTGATGGTATTTTGAAACGATTGTTTGGAATTTTTTTGTTCCTAAAATGTAACTGCTGGTCAGCAAAGGCATGAAACATTGAATTAAAGAATTGATTGTCGCAGGGCCTGCGCGAATATATTAGAAAAAAAAATGAAATCATCTCTATGCGATCGTCTAATAGGCACTGACTACATTGGTAAACAATCAAATAGGATTCTATAAGCTGGTTCAGACAGTTTACAATCTATAAAGCCAGGCGCTACATAAGCCATACACGAGTGCTCAGCATGTGGTCGTTCAGTATGGCTTTCGATGCGAAAGAATTAATTAATTGAATATCTCAAAAATATCACCTGTAAGAATTGCTTCCGGTTTTGGCTTCCAGGCAATTACTTATCCACTAGTTAACGAACAATATTTTATATCTTTTAATTTATTTTTGAAATTGTCTGCAGCTTGGAAAGTATGTAACTTCTTGGAGCTCCCAAAAAAAAAAATCATGTGTGCACATATTCGAAAGTATGCAGGACCATATATGATTGTTTATTAAAGAATTAAAAACTCCTTCGGCAGGCAAAAGGAAAGTTGTACACCCACACAGATATACATAGATTCTAATTTTTGATAAATTTTTTCTATTTAAGTTTTATTTTGAGTAAAATATTTATGTATATTTAAAAAAGAAACTGCTAATTGATCAGTTAAAGTTTTTTTTTTATAAATTGAAATTATTTTATGACTTAAAAAAAATACATTAATTGTTAAACATAAAGTTGCCATACTCCAATAGTTTTGAATCTCTGTAGTATGGCAATTGAATAAGTTTTGAAACTTTTGAAATTAATTGAAGTGAGTTTATATATATATTTTTTTCTTTTTATTTAGTAAACATTTCTTAAGTTTTTTTTTCCTCCTCCGTTTTAACGTAAAAATAATTTTTAGTAAAATGTTAAACTATAATAAAATGAATAAAAAGTATAAATTAATTTATAGAATTTAAATGAAAAAGGGAATTATAGTTTTTATTTATGATTTATTGTTTTTCAGTTAAAGAGGAACGAAACCCTTAAACTTATTAAATAATAAATATTTAGCTGTAATTAATAATGAATAATATTAAAACTTGGCTTAAACATGAAGTTTAAAGAGAATTTTAAATGTTATACAAATAAACTTGTAATGTAAAAGAATCAATAAAAGAAATATATATAAATATATGTATGTAAAAATTTATTAAAGGAAACTTACCTGAATGGTTGCCGTGCAAATCGATTCGAAACTAAAGTACGGTTTCTACAAAAGAGACGGTCAACTTGAGCAAAAGAAAAATTGCATGAAAATCACTCGATACAGTGTCGATCGTCTGAATTATGGAAACAGCACTTGAAATTTTTTCAATTTGTGTGTTTCGTCCACTGCACTTCGAAAACATTAAATTTCGATTCGAATTACTAGCATAAACGAAATATTTATAATAAAAATTTATTGAAAAATAATATGGAAACACCAAAAAAAGTTAAAGTAATTAAAAAAATAAAAATAATTTAGTTTATTATGCCTCGCTATGTGAGCATTCTTTAACATGGCGTTGATATAGAAGTGTATGTGTGACTACTGTGCAGCTTTAGGCATGTAATTAGAGGAATTACAGATGTGTCATCAATCTTCCAGAGCTCTTGCAAGAGAGCAATGGAAACTTTTAAAAGTGTATTGAAATGTATTAAAATTATGTTCGATATCGAATGATTTAATTTGCTTCCAGGACCAAAGCATTATATAGTAATTAAAATTACATATTTGCATTGCCAGTTATTATGGAAAATTATATTTTTGTTTTACATTCGACCCACTGCTGTGTATATGTCATGGATGTTGTCAAAGTCTATTTATGCAGGTCATGGCAAGAGCTCGGGTGACCTTTTTTTAGTTTTTAATCAAAGTGTATTTACTGTTCTTCTGTTCTTCTTCTGCTTACATTTTTGGCCGCCATTTTCGTTTTCTTTTTTATTTGTTTACGTTTCTAAGCGCTATTGAGTTTTTTTCTTCTTATTTTCAACACAATTGTTTTTGACATTCCAAAAAATTTATGACACAAACAAATTTTTGTAATATTACGTTTGTTGTAGAACTGCAACGACCTGTATAAATAGACTTGGGATGTTGCATATATCGTGTTCTTACCGCAGAAAAGTCTTAAGTAACATAATTTTGGATTAATCACTTTTTTAACGCAATCGATAATTTACGATCTCTAAAATTAAATTTTAAAGTCTTACAATCATTAGAAAGTGTATCACAAATTAAAAGCAAAATTAATTTTGCAGTAGTCATACAAGTCAAGGTCTTTAGGGCGGTTAAGGCAAAATTTACAAAAAATGCTACTTTTATCAAAAACCTTAAGCAAATATGCAACAACTTATTGAATCTGCTTAGAACCTTATTTCAATACGTTGCGAAAGAATCATGAAAATAAAAGATTTAGATTTAAAATTGATAATTATTGTTGTTTATAAGAAAAACAAAAATTGAAAAAATAAACGCTAAAGTGATTGTCATAAACGCTAATAAACAACAGTCTTAATTTTGAGGTGAATATTTAACTTTACAAAAGAATAAAATTTAAAAAAATAATAATAATTAGAGCTACATTAGAAATAGTATCTATTATGAAATTAAAAATTAACGCACAAAAAAAGTTACAATAAATTTCAACAACAGAGAACTTAAAAATTAGACAATGAATGGATAATTAAAATTATATAAATTTATTACGAATAATTAATTTAAAATATTGGATCCTGCTGTGAATTATATGCAAAGGTTTTGCGTTTTGCCGAACACATGAGACATATTTCGAAGGAACAAAGTGTTCGATGTTGTTAAAGGCAAAAGGATTAAAGTGTTAACGCCTTGCAAATGGCGAAAAAATCGTACAATACAAATAAAATGTTAATATTTAATTTTAATTAGTCCGGCCCGATTTCGAATCAGATTAATAATTGTTTCAAATTATTTTATATATATTTTTTTAGAAAGAATTAAGGAGAAGCCAATTACATTAATTAAATAAATACTTTGATAAAAAAAATGTGAACAAATTATTAATTTGTATTGTATTAAATTCAGGAGTGGAACTCGGGCCAGACTTGATAAAATTAAAATTTAACTGATATAGTTCGAAAAATTGCCTAAAATAATTTAATTAAAATATGATACAATAATGAAAAAAATAAAGCACTTTAGAGCCTTCAATTAACTGGTAGCAATAACGAAATCTTTTTTATACTTTTCTATTGGGCAATAATTGGAAGACTGTAGTAATTATTATTAATAAAAAAAGGGTGAAGAACCTTCTGTTCGAATTTACGATTTATTTAAAAGAAAAAAATTTTGAATTGTATAAAAATCATTTTAATTTATTTAATATTCAAGCATAAATTCTTTTTAATATAAATTTTAAATTAAATTTCCATATTTCTATCGAAATATCTGTGTGCGAAAGGAACTTTCGTTTGGATATTTACATTCTCCCTTATTCTATTTGTCGTCATCGTCATCGACGGGAAAATAAATGTCAGTTCTGTGCTCGTTGATGACAAGAATGGAGTGTTATTGACGGCCATTTGTCACTTTGTAAGCCTTAGTAATATTAACAGGTTATAAATATATATAATTGTTGTAGACATCGATTCAGTTGCCGAAATATTGGTGTCGATGTCGATAACGACAAATAGAATAAGGGCGATTGAAAAGAATTAAAAATAATATAAAAAATTTTTTGTTTCCAGTATACAATACATAGACGTTCCAACGACATTTTTGTTCTCATTTACGGCAATAGGCCGCCCAAATTTATATTAAAAAAGTTTTAATGCCTGAATAATAAATAAATAAAAATAAAATTAAAAGGCTAAAATAAATAAAAGTTATATTCATATCCTTTTAATTGTAGGCAAGAACTTTTGCTTTTAAAATTTTGAAAATATTCAGTACTTCAGTTCAATTATGTATAGTCTGCTAAATGATCCCCTGATCTTTCTAGCACCTAAGCTTTATTTTACATCTTCATGCTTCCAACTCCAATTTATTAAAATTGGTCATATTGGCCACATCCGGTATGGTTTCAGTTGTAAACTACACGTATAAAAAGACTTGGAAATGTTCCAGCCATCTATTGAAGTTTATTCGAAATTCGGTTCTTGTGGCATAAATAAACAACAAATAAATTAATTAAATCAGTCCGAGCAATTTTCATGTTTTCCCGAATTTAGCGCTCGCCAATTGATCTTTACATATATGTTCCCATTGATCCTATAAGGAGCATAGGGCCTCTTATGTTGTTTGAGATTTCGTTAATCATTCTATCTCGGATGAGCAAGTGATTAGTCTACTGCATCCTAGTGTGATGGTGGGGCTGCCATCTAAGCCAACAGACTGGCTGAGTGTAAAACCCATTTTATGTAGCGAACCGCTTAATATAGGAACAGACTTTCACTTGCGGAGAACAGACGCTGCAGGCGCCTCTCACAAGAACATCGAAGTGTAATTGATAAAGATTACCAATCAGAAATTCATTATACCCCTTTGTCACGTATTCGTAGTATAAATCTGTTGTGCGAAAATGTAAAATTACGGGGCATTTTTCGCTTGCGAAAGAGATTTCCATAGAAGGAACTTGGGATAAGTAGAAGCCATTTTATTTATGTGAATTGAACAAAATTCCTTTAGGAATAAATAAAATCCTATAATAAATAAATTTTTTATTTATTTGCATTTTCTGCACAAAAATTAAATTAAAAGAAAAACACAATAAAAAAAATTAATCGTTTAAATGAAAAAAAAAAATTAAAAAAATAATTTGGTTAATTTAATATTTATCGATACTCATTGAGTATCGAAATATCGATTATTTTTTAATAAAATTGTTAAAAGATAAAAGACCTCAAGCTTAAGTATTAAATTAACCAAATTATTATAAAAAAGATCAAAAAATATAGATATATTATTAAAAAAAACAATTGAATAAAATGTTGTCGTTCATTATAAACAATAGAATCTTCGCTCATACATATCAAATCGTTTTCAAACCAAGAAAAATTTTTTAAAAATAAAAAAAAAAATTAAATACATATGAATTGTTAATGTTACAGAAAAAAATTAAAGAGAATTTTTTAGAATGTGCATATGTATTTTAGAATATGTACATACATACATACATACATCATTTGTACATAAATAATTTGAAATCGTTGAAGCAAATACATACTAAATGTGTCAATTTATGAAAGCAAATTATAGTGTTCATAATGTATAATGCCTAGAAAGATATAGATATTTAAATTATGGTTTCTTTAAATCTTAATGTTTTTTATTTAAAACAAAAAAAGTTTAAAAAAATTTATGTACATATTTAATAATTGATAAAAAAATTCTTCAATCCAGTTCATACTTCCAAAAATATTTATGTGTATTATTCAATGACTGGACTTAATAAATATTAAAAAAAAATTATTTACAAACAATTTTAAACAAGAATACGGGACAAAATTTAAATATATTAGAAGCACTAGTAAACAGGCTCAAAAAATATATTTATATAATGTATATATACCATATATACTATATAAGAAATGTTATATAGCGTTATGAAATAAATATCAAGAAAAATTATTGGGACACCTGTATCCCATCAAATTCAAGGAAATTCTCTTGTATCCTGATGGCGAAACTCTCCCTACACAATGAAAAAATAAACAGTAACTCTTTCACACATAAGAGTACTCTGGAATTCGCCGATGCATGTACTTTATACTTATATAAGCTAAGAATTTTATAAAATTGCAAAATTGTATGTTAAATTGAATGTTAATGTTAGAATTAAGAGAACAGATACGACAAGATACATATACATATATTGACAAGAAGGTCAAACAATATGCCACACGAAGACACACAATTACGTTATTGAGTTGAAATTTTTTATTAAAAAAAAAGAAAGGAAAATATAAAAATGTACAGTTCCGTTTGAAGACAAGCATTCGTTTTGAATTTGAAATGCTTTTGATAATTATTTCTCTCTTTCCCCCATTTGTTGTATATTAAAATAGAAACCTTAAATCGAAACATCGAGTCCTCATCCTAAAAGTACTACAATCATATTTAGTTAATTTAGTTAGTTATATTAATTATATGCACAGTATTTATTTCTATTAGTTAAAACCTAAAAACATATTTAAAAAAATAATTACATCATTTAAGAAAAAGGCAACGTCTTTTTATTCAATGTAAAATTTCGAACGGTAAGTATTTGGTTGAATTTAAGGCAAAACTTTTCACTATATTTGAAGATCTATTCAGGTTTTGCCATTAGAGGCTTTTTCATTATAGGGCTAAACAGAAAGTGTAAGCACAACAAATGCAAATTTTAAATTAATACATTCGCAGAAAAAGCGGAGATATTCATCATATTCAAAATTTCATCACTTCAGAAGCGATTGAAATAGTGTACATTAACTCTTAATATTATAAAAAATATGTAATTAGAAATGCTGTTTTTAATTTTTATATTTTAGGCTTAATCAAAAAATTTTTTTCGAAAAAACTATGAAAAAAAACATAAATAACATATTTTAGTTACACAGGATATTTAGTAATGTATATATATTTTTTGACGTCTTTTATAATAATCCGTTTTTTAATTTTTAAGCTTAAGGTCTTTTATTTTTTAAAAAATTTAATTAAAAATAACAATCAATGAGTATCGAAATATTGATTGTTATTTTTAATTAAATTTTTTAAAAAATAAAAGACCTTAAGCTTAAAAATTAAAAAACGGATCAGGATATTTAGTTTTATAAAAAAATATAAGTATAATCAGAAAAAATACATTATAATATGGTTACGCATTTTTTTATATTTTAATATTAATCAAAAGCTATTTTGAGAAAATACATTAAAATATTCTAATTTTATCGAATATTCAATTTCAATTTCATATGTTTTCGTTTTGTCCAAAAAACGCATCAAAAAATTAAAAAAAAATGTGTTAATTCGATAAAGATCTCATGTAAAATAGACTTTTTCAAGTTCGTGTCTTGAGTCTCTGATAATTCATTTGCAATGTGCACGTGAAAGACTTAAGGCACGAACTTGAAATGCAAACTTGAAAAACAAGACTATTCCACAGCAAATTTTTTGCAGCATACCCTTGGGGATAAGATAAACGAATTTTGTTAAATGGAGTTGCCAGAGTTTTTAGTTTGATATGTGGTGAATTCTCATCCCTTGAGGTATGCTTTAAAAAGTTCGCTACAGAAAAGTCTCATTTTTCAGTTTGTGTTTCAAGTTCGTGTCTTAAGTCTTTCATTTGCACATTGCAAATGAATTTTCAAAGACTCAAGACACGAACTCGAAAAAGTCTATTTTACATGAGATCTTTATGGAATTAACAGATTTTTTTTTTATTTTTTAATGCGATTTTTAGACGAAACCAAACTATATGAAATTGATTATTTATTTTTTTGGATAAAAGAACCTAATTTAATTATTTAAATTATATTTGACATAAAATAAAGTACATACTTACTTTTTTCATTAATTTCAATATAATAATTGTAACAATTATTTTTTTAACGTTTTCTTAGAAATAACTTTATTTATTAGATATGATTTTACGACTTTTTTAAATTTGTTTGTTTATAATAAATAATTCATATATATAATTGTTTTTATAATATTAAGTCACAAGCTATTAATTTTTTTATAATTAAAAAACAAATCGGTAAATCTAATTCGGAGGTTTCATATAATAAAAAATAATAATACTAACTAATAATATAATACTAATAATAATAATACAAAATCATTTTATTTCGCACTTGGAGCCAATAATCGACCTTGTTTTTTTCCTTAGAAGACGCAGGGCTAATATTTGTAGCTGACTTAGTTGCGGTTCGTGGCGTACTCTCCTCCTACTCCTTCACGTTCATATAGAAACACTTTTGCGGAAGTACAAATGGCTGCATATGGTAGACAACATAATTGTTGAATTAAGACCAAAAAAACGTATTCAAATAAATCGCTTCTCGAGAAAAAAGGAAAAAAAAATATAAATATGTAAAAAGAAACGCACAACGTATAACAGATTCGATGATCTATTTTTATATTTGTTTTTATTCATTTAATAAAACAAAAATAAAAATACTTAAACGACACCAAGACAGAAAACATGCGAACTTTATTTATGTTCACATTTTGATTTATTTATTAAAAGATCAAGCAGACTAAATGATGATAATCCACCAACTAGTCAGCCAGTTAGTCAGTTGTGTGAGCCACGTGTAGTATCCACAAATTATTTTCGGTCTTGTTTCGAACGTGTAAATATTTATAATTAAAATTTTAATTATAAATAGAGGGGAACAATTATTATTATTTAATTGGTCTTTGAAAAGATAAAAACATTTCCGAAAATACATACAGAATAAATTAATATGTTTAACAATAAAAACTATAACGCTCATTTGCTGCTAGAAAATCATCTCATAATAAGAAAAAAATAGATTTTCAGTAAAAAAAATTTTTTGTTTGATAAAATGTGGATAAATCGAAAATTTCGAACTCGATGTGTGTAAAATTAAGTTTTTGAGATAAAACGTCCTTGCAACAAATAGCCGACATATATGTATATGATGTTATTTAATCTCGGAATGCACAATTTTTTATTATTTTTAATTTTTTTACAAAATGTGAACATCTGAGAATTTATTTATTTACCTACGCATCTTACAATGATTTTATGCTATACAATGAAATATAAACAATAAAAAAATTGTACTTTCTATTTAGGTATGCCGAAATACAAAAGGGTTACGCAGTAAGCATGGCTCGATGGTATAATTTGTCTAAATTTTTAAAGACATTCCTAGAAATTCCGAAGCGAAAGAGTCATTCGTGCCCATCCTGTTTAGTAAAGAATAGCTTAACCTATGTATGTTATATGACGTCGTCAGATAGTCCGCGAAAATAAGTTGATGAACTCAAGGTAGCCAATTTCTTATCGAATTTTACACTTTTTTTAATTTCTAATATTTTTGCCGAGCACGGATTATTAACAAACACGATAGCTGCTGGCTTTTACATATCAGCTGGAATCAATATTTTCCTCAAGAGTTCTGTTTTGGTAGCCAGTGGCTTTTTTGTTTTCCCTCACATCAACAACAAGTCTTTTTTAATGCCTGGCGAAATTAACAATGCTTTCAAAATTTGTATTTTGAAGGTATTTCAATAAAAGTGAAATAAAAACTGTTGCTGGAAGACCACGTTTTCTTGGCCGAATCAATATCATAACACTCTGCATAAAGGACGTGACAAAAATTTTTGCATTAAACTTAGGGCAAGTTTGAAGCCAATATCTTGAAAACTTGCAGAGTTGAGAATATATTAAATATGGTGGAAAAATTTTATTAGGACCACGGAAGTGAATAGAAAGTGAATTTTTGCGAAAAGTCCACAACTTTCAAACCGTTAAAGACTTTAATAAAAAACTGCAGTTGATAGAGTAAAAAAATACCCTTTTGAAACACAATAAATCTTTTCTCAGTTAAATATTTATAGGAGTCTTTGTATTCGATTCATATGTTACAAAAACATCTTTTTGTATACTATGAATATAAAAAATTAACTTTTTTCACCAAAAGTTTAAATTTATTTGTTATGAGAAAAATATTAGTTTCTTTTAGAAATCATATTTAAAATACCCAATATGTTAGATAATGAAATAATCTTTGTAATATGCTTGATCATGAGTAACATTATCCATGCCAGGCCGATACATGAAATAACGGAAACGAGAGAAACACCAGAAACTCAAATACCGCCAGCAGGTAATTTTTATTTTCAGGCAACAAGGTCCCATTAGTAAATATTTTAAGTTATTTAAATTCTGTTCCTGGCTTTTCCGATTTAGATGGTGAAGCCTTAAAACCTAGTGAAATACAAAAGGCTGTATGTACGGTAACATCCGGTGACGTTCGAGCCAGTGCTGAGGCCTTCACTACACGTGAACTTAAAGGAGTTTGTGGCTCTGACGAAATGTTAAAAGCTTTTAGTGTCTTAGAAAATAAATTTAGTCAAGAATTGCAAAATATACAAAAACTAATACAAGATCTACATCGGCAGTTGGTATTGTCAAAGTCTTTAGATGGATATGTTGACGAAAGTTATGGGAAACCAGTAACCTCGGCTGGCAGCAATAATGTTGTTACATCTACAGAAGCCTTTAAATTTCAAGCAATTCCCATAGAAAAGAAGCAACAAAAATTTATTGAAGCAGATAAAGACTATTCGACGCCGAAATTAAAGTCGTTGTCGTCAAGAGATGAGATCAGAAAAACAATACCTGTACCGGAAAAAGAAGTTTCAAAACCTAAAAATACGTTCGCCACAAATAAAGATGTTAAAGTCTACACTTACTACTGGAGGTTAGAAAATTTTACCCAGAGCATTAAAAGCCTTAAAAGTTTAAGCAAGGAAAGTGCCATATTTTCCATTAAAGGTGCTGCTAATAATTTTTTCTATTTTATTAAATATCACACGAGATTTTAATTACATATGTGTTACTTGACAGGCAAAGCCTTCAAAATCAAAGCCCATTTTCAACATTTACATCGTGATTATCTTTACCTGCAATTGGAAGACTATTCAGCAGCGCCCGAGCTAAATTCAGGCAATAGCATTATTTTAGATACTGGAAGCATATTCAAGGAAATCACTAGTGACAATTTTAAATATAAAATATCTATACTGGATCAGGTAAATATTTTTGGTATCACTTATGTGTCCAATAAAATTAGATTACATGCATACATAACATTTATAAAATTTCTTTTAGCAGAATAAAAAACCTTCTGATTTGGTTTCACAAGAGTTTGACAATTACGAAACTGGCTTTTTAATACCAAACAGTGCTCTAATTGATAGTCCCTTCATCAAGGATGATACGTTATTAATACAACTATTTTTTTATTTATAAAAAAAATTAATTGGAAAAGGTTACAAAGTTCCAAATTTTATCAAAGTGGTATGTGCTTGTAGCAGAATACGGCTAAAAACTTCAGAGCACGTGTACATTTTGTGTCTATCTACAAGTATTGACTGAAAATTCAATCCGAAATTTTCATTTGTTACAACCCCTTTTCTATTTTGTAATCAGTTTTAATTAAATATTTTGATTAAAAATTAATTGAACTTACATTTCGATTTCTCCGATTAGCACAATTTTTGTAAGATGTTTTTTATTAAGAATTTTATTTTCTTCTTTTTTTTAAGTTGAACACTCAGTGCAAACTACTATCCATTCAGGGGTGGAAAGTTTACTTCTTTTGTAGCATATTTATATATATTGGTGACAGTTCTGGAAAACGTGTCGACGACATGAACATATACCATTTATAACAGACATAAAGAGACAGAGAGAAATGCGTAGAAATATGTCGGTTTGAATTTTCTTGCAATGTATAGAAAACAAAAACAATTTTCAACAATTTTGTTTATACTTTCCACGTAAACTATCATTTCTTCGTCGTTTTTCAGAATAGCCGATATTGCTTTTGTGTCAGTCAGTTTAAGTTTACAGATGACAGTGAAGATAGATATTTTCAGAGCCAGCTTTTATAAAACGAAAGGAAAATTTCGTTCGAGTATTTACGTGTATATTAAAAAAAAAAAATAAAAAAAACAAATTTGTTTTTATTTTCAATATACATAAGTACTCGAACGAAATTTTCTTTTCGTTTTATAAAAACAGGTCCTCAATCTGTGCGATTTTTAAATTTTTTTTTTTTTTAATTCAGGAAATACAAAATTTTATTTATACTATTAAAAAAATTAATGTGTTCAATGTTTTCACTTGATATATGAAAACCAAAAGTAAAAAATTTTGTAAAATGTTAAATAAGATCTTCTCAATAATGAATATATTATTGAGAATGAAATAATTATTTATAAGAAAAAATTAGTCATATTCTAAAAAAAAACAATTTGTTAAACGTTTTCCATAGAAAAAACATTTTGTAAGAATAGGATCGTGAATAGTTAATTAAACTTTACAAGATCGCTTAATTTCAGTTTTGCATTAACCAAAATATATACTTTAAACCAATTTTAGATTTAGTAATTACTTATTAGTAAAGTACATTGGATTTAATTTCGCAAATTTATAGCAAATAACAAATTAAGCTTTCATTTGCTAATTATTTTTATTAATTTTTTGCTTTATTTAAACTAAATTTAAATTCAAAATAATTATAATAAAAAATTTAAATAAATTATGTGTACATACATGTATTTGTTCAAAACATAATATATCTTGAGAGTATCTACGTTTATTTAACTAAAATTTTAAATAAAAAATAAATAATATTTTTTATACTTTTGTAATGGTATAAATTTATAAATGTTTTGAAATATCAGGTAACATATAAATATAAAAATTATAAATATATATTCGAGGCAATTTTGTTTTAATTTTATGTTGTTCTTATGTCTTAAATACGATTTAGTAAAATAAGGTTTTAATAAATAATAATACAATATAAGTATGGAATCGAACAGTAAATATATACTATATGTTGTTAATAATAAATTATTGCGCAAGCTTATACATCACATTTCAAAATTAGTTAACAATAAATTTTCTAACGTATTCAAACCATTTAATACAAAAGTTAAATAATATGGATTACGCTTTATAGAAATTCTACGAAAGAAATGTGGAATAAATTGAAGCAATTAAGAAAGGAGAGAAACAATTTTTTTCTAGTTAATAATATAATTTTGTTTTTAGATTTTCTGCTATTTTTTATATTGAGTATTAAGTATAGAGTATTAAGGTTCTTGGAAAATTGCATATAATAATTTTCATAAAAAGCAGACACCTGTATATTTTCTATATGTTCATATGCATGACGGCGGTTGTAGAATTACCCGACTTAAAAATATTACAATTAGAAAATTCGCAATTTTTATAATCATTGGTTCATATCAGGACCATATTATTTTGCTCTGCCGCTTATAGCAAAAAGCAATAATTCAAGGTAAATTTTACAGATTAAAACTTCATTACACATATTTTATTTTGAATTTTTAAAAGGATACAAATATTTTTCCAGGATTATCGATGATAAACAAAGTTGGAGCGTATCTAATATAAGTTACAAAAGCGAATGTCAATGAAAATGTCAAAAAAATTCAATTATTGGTTGCTTTTATTTTAAATTAAATATGTACATGTAAAACTTAGCCCCCATCTACAGGTAAAATTTTTTCAGCAACTCGTGGGTTTTTAGTTGACAGAGAGGAGAGACGAACAGAACCGGGTACAGAATTTAGAATTTTTTTCTTTTTTTTTTCAAACTTTATACACAACGAAATTTTCATATAAAAAAATATAAAATTGCAAAACCAGAATTTCATTGTGTAGACACAAATGTAATTTAAAAAAGAGAGTTTAAGATGTCGCCATCAAATTTTCTTTTAGGCAGAAGTGGGATTAACATCTGGTAATGAAGTACGTAATACTTGACCCTTCGATATCATCAAACAAACACAAAAATTACAACTACTGATGAAAGCGTATTTATGATACGGCAACCTAGATTCTGATTGCAGGTGTGGACAACCTCTGTACAAACGACGTTAGTTACTCAAAGATTTTATACTTCCTTTAATCAATAAATAAATATATTACAAAAATTTGAAAAAGGATTATAAACAATTCTAAATGTAATATTAGGAATTCCATTTAAAAAAATTATAAGTCATAAGTTTTGTGTCATCTTAAGATTTTTTATAGAAGATAACAGATATTTTTAATATAATGGATGTAATTATCCAGACAACTCTGAACACTTAACATCACTCTCATTGCAAACGCTCTCTAAGTCGGGCAATCATCCAACAATTATCTTTTAATAACTTGGGTTTCTCTCTCCTTTGTTTTAAATTTAAATGATTTCAATTCATCACATTCAATTATTCCAGTTACATTCAAAATTTAATTTTTAGGCATTTTCAAACGTTTTATTATTTCCACGTATATACATATACTTATATTTGATTTGAATTTCATTTCCATCTTTCTTTTGTTTTAATTTGTTTTTAATATATGGTTCTCGTAGTACATATTTTTTAATTTCATATTATGATTACAATACATATTTTATTTTGTCATTTTGTTATTATTAGTACAATTTTCACTTAATTTGTTTATAATTGAACTTGTTTATTTTCATTTAGTTGTGTATAATTTAAGTTTATAGTCAGACTTTAGGAAGAAATGAAAAAGCTTTATAAAAAATTTAATTAAAGAAAGCTGCAAAATATCAATAAAAGCTAAATTTCTCTTTCTTTTCATAGAAATAAGTCTTTTTTAAAAGTAGTGAGTAAAAATAATTTATACACACAATAATTTTACATAGATACGTTTAAATTAAATTTTTAACGGCAGGATTTCTATAACATGTCAAAGTTAAATATTTTCTTAAGACTTAATTAATCAATTTCGTAAATGCATTTGAATGGAATGTTTTGCTTTCCTTAATTTTAATTCTAATTAATATTTTACTCTTATATGGAAATTTATATCGTTATCTAGCGAGTTTTATTCGAAAACTAGACAGAATGCAATACTAAGCTAAACTACATATTTTTCAATAACAAATTTTAAAAGGAAAAAAAATGGGGAGTTTCCAACAAGTAATGGGTAAAAAATAAATTAAAAAAAAGTCTTGTATTTTCAATTTTACGTGTTTGAATTTGGAACGAACTTCCGTCATCGCACGTCAAATTTTTTAGTATGTGTGAGAAGAAGAGAACTGAAGGAGGCATATAGCCAAAATCGGTCTTTCAAGAAAACAAATTTGACGTGGGATGACAGAAGATCATTCCACATTAAAAAAATCTAAATTTTTTATCTTTTCAACAATTGGAAATGTTTGTTAAGTTTATTAAAAATTTTTATAAATTTTCCTGAAAAAGATATCAATAGAGCATAGAAAAATTAAAGAATTTTGTTTTGTTTTTATACATTGATATACAACGAAACTAACAAAAATAATAATAAAAATATATATCAATCAATTTAATGCATTTAAAAAACAAATATCCTGAAAATGGTATTCGAAGAGTAACGAAGTATCGATGAAATTAAAATTAGAGAGACCTTAAGCTTAATATAAATAAAGTAAATTGATTAATTCAAATTAAATGATTAATAAAACTAGAGCATATACAAAAATATATATCGTTCCATTATTGCAACATTATTTTAAAGAATGCCTGCGTTCATTAGCGCCGGCAAATCTATTAAGCAGGTCCAAACAATTAAAATAAAAGGGACAAATATCACAATATTATACCGTGAATTTCATTATCGCTTTATTCTACAATCAACCGTAAGAATATTGAATATTCCATAAATCATCGTGTGACATTGATTTTGTCTGCTTGACAAAATGTCAAAGCAATCAACAGACTTTTTATATTACAATATGATAAAACGGATGGACCAGATGGATGTGGAGGGGTAGCCATAGGCATGGCGAAAAGCTCAACGCTAAAGAAATTATCGGAAAATAAATCAAACTATAATAAGTCACGATTCAAGACTATCAGAAATAGATGCCAAAAGATCGAGGCAAACAAAACATAGCGAGTGAGAAATTTTAGAAAATTTTAAAACATTATAAAGAAAACTGTATTTGCTTCTCCAATTGTAGCTGATTTGTAATGGGGAAATTACTTGATGTAACGATTGAAAAATTGGAAACCAAATCCACATCACTTATTTCTGTATATGGGATTGATAAGATGTTAACAACATTTAGTGAATTTTATCGCTATATGAAATTTACAATAGAAGAAGAATGTAATTCAAAGCTTTCTTGAGATAGCAAGGAGGGAAGACAAATTAATTACAGACTGGTACCAGAAACCAATAGCTGCAAGGAGAATAATTAATTACCTCTCAAAACATAGGAAACGTGTTATAAAAATGGCCAAAAAAAGTTATGGTGAGAATACTAATAATAAATGATAAGGGATTTCATAGGAATAATAGAATAAAGATAAGAGACACTTTAGTTGACAATAGTTTCCCAATTGCATTTTTCTTTCATACTTTCTTACTTTCACTTGGTTTGTTTATGTATTTAAACACAATTTTCAACTTTTTTTACTCTTGATGTCATATATATAAGTATAAAAAATTCCTGAAGAAGACGCTGAAAGAGGACTCGAAATATTGAATATAATAAGTTTGTTTTTATAAAAAAGACCTAGAGCTCGAATATAGAACAATATATATAGTAATTCGTATATTTATAATTCATAAAAAGTGAACTGTTTAAGTTAAAGTTATAAACTTGAAGTTATAATTTTTCCGCTGAGTTTTAAAACTCCAAAATGTTACGGTTACAATGTTCACGCTCGTTATAGTTTTTTATCGCATGATATTTAAAATCATGAGGCATTTTATAAGATAAACAACGCATTAGTCAACACTTTCAACAAAAGCACTGAAGAAATTTTTGACAAAGTTTTAAAGAACAGAATAGATAAGTTAAAATCCCAATCAATTATTCGATGTGGAAAGTCCTTTAGAATTTACTATCTCCCTATTAAAGGTTAACCACGAATTAATTATTCCGGACATGGAAAAAGAAACTATATAAAAGAATTCTGAAACTTCTTTAAAAATATTTAAAAATGCAACATAATCTACAAAGGCATTAATACCCAAAAATTGTTTGAGGCATTTTCTTTTGTGAAAATATAACATCTATAAAAATGATTAAGGATTCTTCGACTATATTGTCACTTCGCTATTGAATCCGTGGCAAATAATTTGAACGAGCTCAATAAATCACGGTGGCAAGTCAAGACTAACATTCTCTTCTTGGAAAAATTATGGAAACCGTCAATTTCGAAAAAAAGAACTATTGACATGTATGCATTTGCAAAAAAAAGCTTTCCGAAAAGATTCAGAATTCATAAGATCCATTTAGTTGCAGCTCTGTTGGATCCCATGTAAAAAAAAATTGGGAACGATTGGAAATTTGGTTGAAATAGATTCCAGAAACCAGAAAACTAGATTTATTTCCCCTTTTAAATACGACGAGTCTGATGAAGGAATGTCAAGGCAAAATATGTTTTTAATGAAATTAAAAAACCTTCACAATGAAGAATCAGAACATATTCCAAAAGATTATACACCGTCTACTTCGAAAAGCTGAAGGAAACGGATATTTAAAACTATAAGGTGGATCTTTTTTCATAAAAATATTGAAAAAATCATAAAAAATAAATGTATTGTTTTTTATAAAAAAGAAGACCTCAAACTCAAAAAAATAATTCAATAAAAAGTTTATTTTAAAGTGTAAAATTTATGTAAAATAATGTATCTATATTTTTTGACCTTTTCTTATAATAATTTGTTTTCTTTATAATTTTTAAGCTTAAGGTCGTTTATTTTTTTTAACAATTTAATTAAAAAATAATAGTTAATATTTCGATACTCATTGAGTATCATCTTCAGGACAATTCTCTTTTTTATAAATAATAAAATTAAAAAATTAACATTTCAAAAAATGAAAGAAAGAGAAAATTTTGTGTCATATATGAAAAAATATATACACACATGTACACAATAATAAATAGTTTTTTTGAAAAAAAAAATTATTTAGAAACATGTATGTACTTATATATAAATATGTATGTAGGAGTAGACATATACTTTATATAAATGTTTATTATTGTTGTAAATCTTGTTCTAGCTATTTCTTGTTCTTCCTTTTTACCTATAGTTTGTATAAAATCTTCTCCATCAGCTATTAGTTTCATCATAGGAAATTCTCCCTTCGTAATCGGTAAAGCATGTTTTTGTCCTAATGAAAGATCCCACTTTACATCAAATGGTATATCTAAGCCTGTCTTATCATTATCATTTTATAGTTGTAAATATGTATGTATGTATGTTGGAGAACATTTATATAAAGTATATGTCTACTCCTACATACATATTTATATATAAGTACATACATGTTTCTAAATAATTATTTGTAAATGGTTTTTTTTTTTTTTTTTTTTTCAAAAAAAACTATTTATTATTGTGTACATGTGTGTATATGTATATTTTTTCATATATGACACAAAATTTTCTCTTTCTTTCATTTTTTGAAATATTAGTTAAAAAAAATTAAAAATTATAAAGAAAACAAATTATTTATGTAAAATTTGTTGCGGTAAATGCGAGATTTTAAAATGCTCCAAAGAAAAGTCTCGTGCTGTTAGATTTGGCGATCTGGACGGGCAGTTTAAATCTTCAAAACGGGAGATCAAAATCTCCGTCGTTTCCCGAGTTATATGAGCGGTTGCTCTAACCTGTTGAAACCAACAATGATCGAGACCCAATGCAGAAACTTGAGGTAAAATAAGCTCGTTTAGCATCTGTCTGTAACGCTCACCATTTACGGTGGCGGTGATAAAAAATAAGGGCCAATTACTTTTTCACTGCAAATGCCGCATCAAACATTCACTTCGAGGAAGATAAAAGAACTGCTTAAAATCTAGGGATGCCTGGTTATCGCTTTATAAACGATGACTAAAGGTAGAAACATTAGTCAACATATTTAATGGATTTACAGAGTTGCCTGAAATCTTGGCGAAGACAGGAATCGTCATCCAAGATAAACTGCAGCACAAGTTACTATTTGTGAAATACTATGAAATTTATATTTACCTGAAGAAAACGCACAAGGGCGTATCGAAATATTGGAATAAATATTTTTTTTCCACTTTTTATAAAGAAAACAAACTTTCTAGAATTTTAAAGTTAATAAAAAAAATTTGTGAAAAAAAGAATAAATTAGAGAAAAAAGTATAATATTTCGGAGATTTTGAAGCAAATTATCTCTTTATAACATCACTGATAGCCAGTTCTTCTGTTTCCAGGCTTCTAACAATAACAATTTTCGTTTTGATGACAAATTTTCTAAAGTAATATCTCATGGAGAAGAAGAATGAAAGGTGCGTAAAGTAAAAAGTGTAGAGGATATAAAAAAATAATATTGGAACTACACCTTCTACTGAAATCGGTGTTCACCCACTTGGGATAGTAAAAGGGTGGTATTGCAATACCAATTGCGTAGCAAGTTCATAGGCGGTGCGGAAATTTTTAAATTTTTCCGATTTCCTTGTTTGGAAATTAATAAGACAATTCAAAAATAATAGGAGAAGATCAGAATATGTTTCTGAGCCCAAAATTTATAAATCGTTAACCTATGTACTAAAAATATCGGAAAGGTTAGAACAATTAAATAGTTTTGATAACAGGAAATATAACATGGAATATGAAATGCGTAATACTGCAGCTATGTTATTTACCAAAACTAAGGATGGAGTAGAGAAATTGGATATGTCCAATATTGTTTATAAAATAAGGTCATATACGTACTACGAAAGTCAAATGAGAGACTAGAATAGCAGGTCAGACCAGAGATGTAGTGTGTTACGCCACAAAAAACGGCGTTAACAAAACATTGTATTAAAACAATACCGATTTTCAGAATGTATCACTTTAAAAATAGAAAATAACCATAAACACTGTTATATGTTAGATATGCCAAATATTATATATGCTCCAACTAATAAAAGGATAAATTATAAAAATGATACAGATAATGTAGCCAGAAACTGCAAGCTTCATCTACTTAATCAATAATAATTTCCTGAAGATGATACTCAAAGAGTATCGAAATATCAATATATAATTATAAATAAAACTTTTAAACAAGACCTAGTGCTTAAATAATATTCAAACTTGATTTTTCTATATATTATTCCTGAAAAAGGTAGACAATGATGAGTTGAAATTAGTTGTTTCTACACGGAGAAATTGAGAAATGTAGTTGATCAAACACAAATTTATTAATTTTTAAATAATAACTGGGAAACCAAACAAATATTCGACGAGTTCCGAAATATCGATCAAAAAATAAAAAAGACCTTAAGCTGGAAAAATAAATTAAGTTTATAAAGGGAACGTACCAGCAAACGGAAAATTGGTCAAGAAATTTACCAACCTGAAGTTCCGTAAGTTTTTATTAATACAGTTCTTAGGGAAACGTGAAATTCAGTAAGACCTCAGTACAAGGCTTCAAATTTAGTCTAATCTCAATGTATTCAAATCTGAATGGAGGCTGTCTTTCTATACGTAGGTCTAACAATACAGAATCGTAATATACCATAAAACATTGCGGCGAATATATAAGAGAAATCGGTGAAATGGAACAGGACCTCTATTTTTGATTGGGGACATGTACAAATATGTATACTCGTGAACATTATAATGCTTCGATGAGTATTTCTACAAGGCAACGACTCGAAACACACATTAAATAATAGTCTGGAGGTTTTAAGCTGATTTGCGACAGACTTAAATCCTATAGAAAACTTGTGGTAGACAGTTAAATAGAAAAGACTCCATACAATAACTATCGCATATAAAGATTGGTGGAAGACAAGTGAAAGAATATTCCAATAAAAAGCTGTCAAAAGCTTGTACTTAATGCCAAGACGTTTCTTTGCTGTAATTAGATGCAATAGTTGTTCCACTAAATATTGGGATAAACAAAGTACATATACAAGTAATTAAGCGATATTATTTCTTTGTTTATCAGACAATTAGATTTGGTGGCTCTATCACAGACAAATCAAGTCATCTTGAATTATTTGTAAGAAGACACACAACGGTGTATTGAGATATTGAAATTAATAAATTTGTAATTTTTACAAAAACTGGCGATTGAATTTGTGTCGTTTCAGTATGGGCGGCAGTTTCCGATTCTTATTAACGACACTAATTGAGGTTTTAATGTACAGGATATACCTGCATCATTAAAGCTGGTATAGTTATATCAAACAAAAGAATCCGAAGATGATGCAACGCAGCATAGGTTAACGAGAGCAGAGGTGTACGAGTATTCGCAATGTAATTTTATAGACGTATTATTTGTTATTTTATTTATACTCAAATAGTATCGAAATATAATTATAAATAAATATAAACAAATTAACTGCTTAATAAAAAGTTCTTGTGTTGGAATAATATACCAATTATTTTATGTTAAAGCAGGGAATCGTCCGAGGACCTGTATTCTTAGTCACAAAAATTTATGCTTTTTCTATCCACAGAGATGTCAACAGCAGACGCAACAGTAGTGATGCAGACAAATGGGAACATATGCCTAGCATCAGTATACTTGCCGTATGATGCACCGACACTACCGCCAACGTCGGAATTGCACACTTGGTAGAAGATTGCAAAATAAAAGGT
This sequence comes from Germaria angustata, assembly GCA_963681545.1. Taxonomy (NCBI): domain Eukaryota; kingdom Metazoa; phylum Arthropoda; class Insecta; order Diptera; family Tachinidae; genus Germaria; species Germaria angustata. The sequence continues at coordinate 49,578,121 of OY813001.1, read as the reverse complement.
ATCGGATGCGATACTAATTCGCATCATATTGCATGGGGTAGTACTAACATTAATAAAAGGGGACAGGCTCTTTTAGAATTTCTGAATACTAACGATCTATTAACTGTTAATATTGGTAATACGCCTACCTTTATTAATAGAATTAGAGCGGAGGTATTAGATTAAACTATATGCTCTGAAAACGTAATCGATGAAATTGTTGAATGGAGGGTTCTGAACGAGCACTCATTCTCAGATCATCGTTATATTATGTTTAAAATTGCAAGGCAACCGCCAGAACCTATAACCTTCCGCAACAGGACAAAAACTGATTGGGCAAAATTCGAAAGGTCACTTGACTCTCATTTAGGGCAGGTTTCTTTCAATCGCCTATAAAGAGAGGACATAGACAGTAAAGTCAAAATCATTACGGACGCTTTAGTTGAGTCGTTTGATGAGAGTTGCCCACTTCGAGAAAGAAAATCCCCATACGGGAAACTCTGGATGACTCTATAACAGAGCGAAACGTAAAAAATTACCAGTATATTGGGAGGACTATCATGATAAACTCGGAAATTACAACAAGAGAATAAGAACAGCTAAACGTACATCCTGGAGGCTTTTCTGTGAACAGGTGGACAGTGTAAGCGATGTTTCTAAAATTAAAAAATTTTTGTCAAAAGCCCACATCCAGGCTGAATCATTAGTGGATAAAACGTCTCATGGATACACATTTTCCATGTAGCCCGGCCGAACTTTCGGCTATGCTGGACGATGGGGAGAAGTGGTGAATATGAGGTGCCTATTATCAGCGATAGGATGGTAATGGAAGCGATAAAAAGCTTTTCTCCGTTTAAGGCTGCGGGTCCGGATGGTATCTTTCCGGCGCTCCTGCAGAAGGGGATGAATTTAGTTTCGACACATCTTGCAGGAATTTATAATGCATGCCTAACACACGCATATATTCTAGTAGGCTGGCCCAAACCTGACAAGCCAAATTATTCTTCACCAAAGGCTTATAGGCCAATAAGCCTAACTTCCTTCTTGCTGAAAACCATGGAGAGGATAATCGACTATATGGTTAAAGGGAGGATCGCAGGCCATATGCTGAGGTTCAGGCAACACGCATACGTCAAAGGTAGATCAGTGGACACTGCATTGCATAATGTGGTGTACTTTATAGAAAGGTCACTTAATGAAAAGATTTACACACTCGCGGTTTGCATTGACATTGAGGAGGCTTTCAACAACGTGCATACCGACACACTTCTCTGGACCAGTTTAATGTCAACCGGACGATACGCGACTGGATTGGCAATATGATAAGGAACAGATGGATTAATTGTGAGGCGCACAATGTAAGTATAAGAAAAAGGGACTTGTGGGACTCCACAAGGGGGATTTTATCACCCCTTCTATGGACCACAACAATACATACCCTTATTAGGACTCTGACCGATGAGGGATTCAAGACAGTCTGCTACGCAGATGACGTCATGATACTTCTGAAGGGAAGGGATCCAAATCATTTGTGCAGGAACGCCGAGGAGGCATTAACCCTGGCACACAACTGGGCTCAACCAAGAGGGTTGAACGTTAACCTGGAAAAAACTGAAACTGGCCTATTTACAAGAAAGACGAGGATAGCTCCATATGATGAGGACAGGGTAACAGAATTAGGTAATATAAGCTTGGAATGCGCGAAACCTTTCGATACAGTTAAATCCGAGCTAAAGACTTGGGCACATAGAGCCCTTTCAACTCTCTGGAATAACGGAACCATGGGAATCGACACAAAAATTCTATGGGGAGATCCAGACGAGAGAAGAATGAGGGAGCTGCTAAGACTTAGCAAGCCCGAACTAAGTAGAATAATGGGAGTTGTCACAGGGCACTCTCAACTACCGACACATCTTAAACGCATGGGAATAGCGGGAGGAGATGAATGTAGAGCATGTGAGGAGGAGAGCCAAACATTGGAACACTATTAGTGCCAATGCCCCGCCTTCTCACAAATAAGGTCCCGATATCTTGGGAGTGACACCTTAAAGGACATAACGGGTAACCTAACCTAACCTGGAATAATATACAAATTAGAATTAATTTTATGTAATTTATATTTCCCGAATGAAGATAGACAACGGCATATGGAAATATTGCAATTAATAATTTTACGCGGAATTAGATTTTAAATACAAATATTTAAAAAATTAATAAAAATTTAAGATGGACGACGTCAACATTTTACAATAATGTCATTTATAGAAAATGACTCCAGAATAAAAAATATTCTCGAAACTGGGTTAAAATCTTCGTGTTGCTATCGTTTAAATTTTTTTTCCAATTTTTAATATTAAGGGCACTTTATTGAACTTTCTAAGACAATGAAAAATTATACTAACCTGACCTTGGAAAGATATTAAAAATTAAAACTTCGTAGAAAAGCAGGAAACATGTTTATAAAATTTTTTGTAGTTTTCTAATAAAATTTCTGAAACACTTAGTTTCCTCAGAACTTCAGTAAGTCATATGTACGACTTTTTAAATAGTATATCGAATTACTTTTGGAAACTCCACAATTAATTTCCTAAATTTTAGAAGAGTAACTATGGACCATATGTAAATATTATTATTATTATTATTATTATTATTATTATTATTATTATTATTATTATTATTATTATTATTATTATTATTATTATTTTTTTTTTTTTTTTTTTTTTGTTATTGTTCTCAAAGGATAAAGTTGTTAAAAAATATATTTATGTCTATTACTTATACTCTAATGACTAAAGCGGTAATACAAAAAAAATTAAGGCAAAATAAACCTTGGCTTTACGCCACGAAATACAGCATTTTTTGCAAAAAAAAACACAAATTTATAAGTGTTTCAATTCGTTATTTAATTTTCTTTCTTTAAATTTTTCTACAGTGAGTTTTAGAGATTTTGGTGGAGACTAATGTGTGAAGATGTACTGTAAGTAATAGCTTGGCAATTTTTTCTTTGTAAATTAACGACACAAGCCAAGGTTTAGTTTTTAGAAAAGTTGGATAAAATTAAGCTCGAAAATTAATTAAATAAAAACAACTACACTAACAACTGGGGAAAATACATAGGCCTAGGATTAAAAAAGCAAGTTAAGTAAAGTACCTACACAGAGTTATGTTTAAGACATTTTTAAAATATCACGTTTTCTTAACGAAACTCTTTCGTTATAATTCATTTCAAATAGTTTACGAAAATAACCCAAAAGTTAAATTTTGAATTAAAAAGAATTTCCTTAAATGGTTTTATATAGGTATGTAATTTTACTTACTCGATACCAAAAGTATTTGTTTCTTCAACAGCCAATAATAGTTTCTCATAGAGCAGTTCCGGTGTTGGATATGGTGGTAAATCTAAACGATTAAAACAGGTATGAGCTCTGGGCAAAGCATTCGGTTTTCCCCATTTTTCAATGCAAAATCTCCGGGGACCAGTGGAACCCCTGAGGGCGGAAAACCCTTCATAAGGTATACTAGAAGTGCCGGTGACAAACTGTAAAAGTCTTAGCCTTTGTTCATTCGTAAATTTTTCAATCACTTGCCAAAACCAAATTATGACTTGGTGATTGTCATGATAACCCGAACGATATTCGGTGTTTAAGCGCCAATCGTTTATGTCGATTTCAGCGGTACCAGCAATAACTAGTTCTAATTCTCGGGCATCGAATACCGAAACCAAACGAGAATCAACGACTTCATAGAAGCCACGTACTAATGACTCTGTTTGCTCTTGAACACCTCTCTCCAAACGCCATTTGATCATACGCTCGAGATATTCTTTTTTATTCTTTTCATTGACTATTATATTTTTGCCACCCGGCTTAAGTTCTCTTTCCACTACACGTCCCAACAGCTCCTCTGTTACACAGAATGTTAAGCCCAAGTCTATGCCAGTTCCAATGTCATTATCACGTATCCACTGTAATGACTGATGAAATTCATTGTCTAGAGATTCTAAATCACTTAAAGCTACGGGAAGTCTTAATAAAGCTTTATAAAATGGTCGTGTGAAAAAAGCATCCAAGAGATATTGATGGACCAAGGCCAGACCTAAGACACGACCACTGAAACGAAACCAATCGTGACAGTTGTCTACGAAGGCCGATAGGGGCGACACTTGAACAGTATAAGTATCATTGGCTGAATATTCAAAAAGCCCATAGTATGGATTGAACAGTTCACGCGATAATAAAAAGAAAAATTCTCTGGAAAGGGAGAAAAGAGTTAAATTGTTTTCTTTTAGTTTTTTTTATAAATCGTTTTAATATCAATGGGTTATTAAAATTTATTCACAATTAATTTTGTTCTACTTACCTAGATGGCCCGCCATAGTCGAGACCCTCTTCGGTATCCCATAACACAGCTAAGCGGCCTCTTTGTAAGTCTTTTTTATTGGCCGACATAATACGACGAAATGCATCTTCCAGCAAATGTGTACGACGTATTTGTAATCTACAAATGAAATTGTGTTCATTAAAACTAAAGTCATACTATTAAAACTGAGTTTCTTAACTCACTTTAATTTGTGTGGTCCTTGTCCATAACCCTTGGACTCCAATTTACGATAGAAACATCTTAATTTCGCCTCGAAATCACGTCGAAATGGTGGTGGAGCCCTTTGTAACATACGTGAGTTGAGTATGGGCGAACCCTGAGGACTTCGTTCCTCTATGGGCACATAACTCATAATCTCTTGTTCGAAAAGACTAAAAAAATTAAAAAAAACTTTAAAATAATAACAAAAAATTGTCCAATAAATAGTTAAATCTTAAGAACCAACAAGTTTTTTAAAAAAGAAAGTTGACGTACTAAGCTCCTTGAGAGGAAAGTATTATATTATATTTTCTTCAAGTTGTATCGACAGTGTGGAAGCAACTGAACACTCCATAAAAGTCCCACCAATTGTTATTGACAGCTCTCACTTTGTTTTTTTGAAAAAATGGAAAAAATTTTTTTCTTATTTTCGCAAAAAAAAAATAATTTCGAATGAAAGCCAATACGTTTAGCTATCCAACGCAAAAGAAACCAAGTCGATATTTTGAAAAGTAAGCAGGTTATGACCAAAAAGGTAACCAGTTCTACTACTGCCTCTTCTCGGCCACTTTTTAGGTTACCATTTTGGTCATAACTTGCTTAGTTTTCAAGATATCGACTTGATTTCTTTTGCGTTGAATAGATAAATACGATAGCTTTAATTCCAATTTTTCTTTTCGCGGATAGTGCGAAAAAATTTTTTTCCTCAAAAATTATGATGACCTAACCCCTTTGTTTTTTGAAAAAATGGCAAAAAATTTTTTTTCTTATTTTCGCCAAGAAATAATTTCGAATGAAAGCCAATACGTTTAGCTATCCAACGCAAAAGAAACCAAGTCGATATCTTGAAAAGTAAGCAGGTTATGACCAAAAAGGTAACCAGTTCTACTACTGCCTCTTCCCGGCCACTTTTTAGTAGAACTGGTTACCATTTTGGTCATAACTTGCATAGTTTTCAAGATATCGACTTGATTTATTTTGCGTTGGATAGATAAATACGATAGCTTTAATTCCAATTTTTCTTTTCGCGGATAGTGCGAAAAAATTTTTTTCTTCAAAAATTATGATGACCTAACCCCTTTGTTTTTTTAAAAAATGGCAAAAAAAATTTTTCTTATTTTCGCCAAAAAAAAATTATTTCGAATGAAAGCCAATACGTCTAGCTATCCAACGCAAAAGAAACCAAGTCGATATCTTGAAAAGTAAGCATGTTATGACCAAAAAGGTAACCAGTTCTACTACTGCCTCTTCCCGGCCACTTTTTAGTAGAACTGGTTACCATTTTGTTCATAACTTGCTTAGTTTTCAAGATATCGACTTGATTTCTTTTGCGTTGGATAGATAAATACATTAGCTTTAATTCGATTTTTTTTTCGCGGATAGTGCGATAAAAAATTTTTTCCTCAAAAATTATGATGACCTAACCCCTTTGTTTTTTGAAAAAATGGCAAAAAAAATTTTTCTTATTTTCGCCAAAAAATAATTTCGAATGAAAGCCAATACGTTTAGCTATCCAACGCAAAAGAAACCAAGTCGATATCTTGAAAACTAAGCAGGTTATGACCAAAAAGGTAACCAGTTCTACTACTGCCTCTTCCCGGCCACTTTTTAGTAGAACTGGTTACCATTTTGGTCACAACTTGCTTAGTTTTTAAGATATTGACTTGATTTCTTTTGCGTTGGATAAATAAATACGATAGCTTTAATTCCAATTTTTCTTTTCGCGGATAGTGCGAAAAAAAATTTTTTCTTCAAAAATTATGATGACCTAACCCCTTTGTTTTTTGAAAAAATGGCAAAAAAAATTTTTTTTTCTTATTTTCGTCAAGAAATAATTTCTAATGAAAGCCAATACGTTTAGCTATCCAACGCAAAAGAAACCAAGTCGATATCTTGAAAACTAAGCAAGTTATGACCAAAAAGGTAACCAGTTCTACTACTGCCTCTTCCCGGCCACTTTTTAGTAGAACGGGTTACCATTTTGATCATAACTTGCTTAGTTTTCAAGATATCGACTTGATTTCTTTTGCGTTGAATAGATAAATACGATAGCTTTAATTCCAATTTTTCTTTTCGCGGATAGTGCGAAAAAAATTTTTTTCTTCAAAAATTATGATGACCTAACCCCTTTGTTTTTTGAAAAAATGGCAAAAAAAATTTTTTCTTATTTTCGCCAAAAAAAAAAAATAATTTCGAATGAAAGCCAATACGTTTAGCTATCCAACGCAAAAGAAACCAAGTCGATATCTTGAAAAGTAAGCAGGTTGTGACCAAAAAGGTAACCAGTTCTACTACTGCCTCTTCCCGGCCACTTTTTAGTAGAACTGGTTACCATTTTGGTCGTAACTTGCTTAGTTTTCAAGATATCGACTTGATTTATTTTGCGTTGGATAGATAAATACGATAGCTTTAATTCTAATTTTTCTTTTCGCGGATAGTGCGAAAAAATTTTTTTCTTCAAAAATTATGATGACCTAACCCCTTTGTTTTTTGTAAAAAATGGCAAAAAAAATTTTTCTTATTTTCGCCAAAAAAAAAAATAATTTCGAATGAAAGCCAATACGTCTAGCTATCCAACGCAAAAGAAACCAAGTCGATATCTTAAAAAGTAAGCATGTTATGACCAAAAAGGTAACCAGTTCTACTACTGCCTCCTCCCGGCCACTTTTTAGTAGAACTGGTTACCATTTTGGTCATAACTTGCTTAGTTTTCAAGATATCGACTTGATTTCTTTTGCGTTGGATAGATAAATACATTAGCTTTAATTCGATTTTTTTTCGCGGATAGTGCGATACAAAATTTTTTCCTCAAAAATTATGATGACCTAACCCCTTTGTTTTTTGAAAAAATGGCAAAAAAAATTTTCTTATTTTCGCCAAAAAATAATTTCGAATGAAAGCCAATACGTTTAGCTATCCAACGCAAAAGAAACCAAGTCGATATCTTGAAAACTAAGCAGGTTATGACCAAAAAGGTAACCAGTTCTACCACTGCCTCTTCCCGGCCAATTTTTAGTAGAACTGGTTACCATTTTGGTCATAACTTGCTTAGTTTTCAAGATATCGACTTGATTTCTTTTGCGTTGAATAGATAAATACGACAGCTTTAATTCCAATTTTTCTTTTCGCGGATAGTGCGAAAAAAAATTTTTTCTTCAAAAATTATGATGACCTAACCCCTTTGTTTTTTGAAAAAATGGCAAAAAAAATTTTTTTTCTTATTTTCGTCAAGAAATAATTTCGAATGAAAGCCAATACGTTTAGCTATCCAACGCAAAAGAAACCAAGTCGATATCTTGAAAACTAAGCAAGTTATGACCAAAAAGGTAACCAGTTCAAACCCCTTTGTTTTTTGAAAAAATGGCAAAAAAATTTTTTTCTTATTTTCGCCAAAAAAAATTATTTCGAATGAAAGCCAATACGTTTAGCTATCCAACGCAAAAGAAACCAAGTCGATATCTTGAAAAGTAAGCAGGTTGTGACCAAAAAGGTAACCAGTTCTACTACTGCCTCTTCCCGGCCACTTTTTAGTAGAACTGGTTACCATTTTGGTCATAACTTGCTTAGTTTTCAAGATATCGACTTGATTTCTTTTGCGTTGGATAGATAAATACATTAGCTTTAATTCGAATTTTTTTCGCGGATAGTGCGATAAAAAATTTTTTCCTCAAAAATTATGATGACCTAACCTCTTTGTTTTTTGAAAAAATGGCAAAAAAAATTTTTTCTTATTTTCGCCAAAAAAAATAATTTCGAATGAAAGCCAATACGTTTAGCTATCCAACGCAAAAGAAACCAAGTTGATTGATATCTTGAAAAGTAAGCAGGTTGTGACCAAAAAGGTAACTAGTTCTACTACTGCCTCTTCCCGGCCACTTTTTAGTAGAACTGGTTACCATTTTGGTCATAACTTGCTTAGTTTTCAAGATATCGACTTGATTTCTTTTGCGTTGGATAGATAAATACATTAGCTTTAATTCGAATTTTTTTTCGCGGATAGTGCGATAAAAAATTTTTTCCTCAAAAATTATGATGACCTAACCTCTTTGTTTTTTGAAAAAATGGCAAAAAAATTTTTTTCTTATTTTCGCCAAAAAAAAATAATTTCGAATGAAAGCCAATACGTTTAGCTATCCAACGCAAAAGAAACCAAGTTGATTGATATCTTGAAAAGTAAGCAGGTTGTGACCAAAAAGGTAACCAGTTCTACTACTGCCTCTTCCCGGCCACTTTTTAGTAGAACTGGTTACCATTTTGGTCATAACTTGCTTAGTTTTCAAGATATCGACTTGATTTCTTTTGCGTTGAATAGATAAATACGACAGCTTTAATTCCAAATTTTCTTTTCGCGGATAGTGCGAAAAAAATTTTTTTCTTCAAAAATTATGATGACCTAACCCCTTTGTTTTTTGAAAAAATGGCAAAAAAAAAATTTTTTTTCTTATTTTCGCCAAGAAATAATTTCGAATGAAAGCCAATACGTTTAGCTATCCAACGCAAAAGAAACCAAGTCGATATCTTGAAAAGTAAGCAGGTTATGACCAAAAAGGTAACCAGTTCTACTACTGCCTCTTCCCGGCCACTTTTTAGTAGAACTGGTTACCATTTTGGTCATAACTTGCTTAGTTTTCAAGATATCGACTTGATTTCTTTTGCGTTGGATAGATAAATACATTAGCTTTAATTCGAATTTTTTTTTTCGCGGATAGTGCGAAAAAAATTTTTTTCTTCAAAAATTATGATGACCTAACCCCTTTGTTTTTTGAAAAAATGGCAAAAAAAAATTTTTTTTCTTATTTTCGCCAAAAAATAATTTCGAATGAAAGCCAATACGTTTAGCTATCCAACGCAAAAGAAACCAAGTCGATATCTTGAAAAGTAAGCAGGTTGTGACCAAAAAGGTAACCAGTTCTACTACTGCCTCTTCCCGGCCACTTTTTAGTAGAACTGGTTACCATTTTGGTCATAACTTGCTTAGTTTTCAAGATATCGACTTGATTTCTTTTGCGTTGGATAGATAAATACATTAGCTTTAATTCGAATTTTTTTTTCGCGGATAGTGCGATAAAAAATTTTTTCCTCAAAAATTATGATGACCTAACCTCTTTGTTTTTTGAAAAAATGGCAAAAAAAATTTTTTCTTATTTTCGCCAAAAAAAAAATAATTTCGAATGAAAGCCAATACGTTTAGCTACCCAACGCAAAAGACACCAAGTCGATATCTTGAAAAGTAAGCATGGTATGACCAAAAAGGTAACCAGTTCTACTACTGCCTCTTCCCGGCCAATTTTTAGTAGAACTGGTTACCATTTTGGTCACAACTTGCTTAGTTTTCAAGATATCGACTTGATTTCTTTTGCGTTGGATAGATAAATACATTAGCTTTAATTCGAATTTTTTTTTCGCGGATAGTGCGAAAAAAATTTTTTTCTTCAAAAATTATGATGACCTAACCCCTTTGTTTTTTGAAAAATGGCAAAAAATTTTTTTTCTTATTTTCGCCAAAAAAAAAAATAATTTCGAATGAAAGCCAATACGTTTAGCTACCCAACGCAAAAGAAACCAAGTCGATATCTTGAAAAGTAAGCATGTTATGACCAAAAAGGTAACCAGTTCTACTACTGCCTCTTCCCGGCCACTTTTTAGGTTACCATTTTGGTCATAACTTGCTTAGTTTTCAAGATATCGACTTGATTTCTTTTGCGTTGGATAGATAAATACATTAGCTTTAATTCGAATTTTTTTTTCGCGGATAGTGCGATAAAAAATTTTTTCCTCAAAAATTATGATGACCTAACCTCTTTGTTTTTTGAAAAAATGGCAAAAAAAAAATGTTTTCTTATTTTCGCCAAAAAAAAAAATAATTTCGAATGAAAGCCAATACGTTTAGCTACCCAACGCAAAAGACACCAAGTCGATATCTTGAAAAGTAAGCATGGTATGACCAAAAAGGTAACCAGTTCTACTACTGCCTCTTCCCGGCCAATTTTTAGTAGAACTGGTTACCATTTTGGTCACAACTTGCTTAGTTTTCAAGATATCGACTTGATTTCTTTTGCGTTGGATAGATAAATACATTAGCTTTAATTCGAATTTTTTTTTCGCGGATAGTGCGATAAAAAATTTTTTCCTCAAAAATTATGATGACCTAACCCCTTTGTTTTTTGAAAAAATGGCAAAAAAATTTTTTCTTACTTTCGCCAAAAAATAATTTCGAATGAAAGCCAATACGTTTAGCTATCCAACGCAAAAGAAACCAAGTCGATAACTTGAAAAGTAAGCAGGTTATGACCAAAAAGGTAACCAGTTCTACTACTGCCTCTTCCCGGCCACTTTTTAGGTTACCATTTTGGTCATAACTTGCTTAGTTTTCAAGATATCGACTTGATTTCTTTTGCGTTGGATAGATAAATACATTAGCTTTAATTCGAATTTTTTTTTCGCGGATAGTGCGAAAGAAACATTTTTCCTCAAAAATTATGATGACCTAATCCCTTTGTTTCTTGAAAAAATGGCAAAAAAAATTTTTTCTTATTTTCGCCAAAAAAATAATTTCGAATGAAAGCCAATACGTTTAGCTATCCAACGAAAAAAAGAAACCAAGTCGATATCTTGAAAAGTAAGCAGGTTGTGACCAAAAAGGTAACCAGTTCTACTACTGCCTCTTCCCGGCCACTTTTTGGTAGAACTGGTTACCATTTTGGTCATAACTTGCTTAGTTTTCAAGATATCGACTTGATTTCTTTTGCGTTGGATAGATAAATACATTAGCTTTAATTCGAATGTTTTTTTCGCGGATAGTGCGAAAGAAAAATTTTTCCTCAAAAATTATGATGACCTAACCCCTTTGTTTTTTGAAAAAATGTCAAAAAAATTTTTTTTCTTATTTTCGCCAAAAAAATTATTTCGAATGAAAGCCAATACGTTTAGCTACCCAACGCAAAAGACACCAAGTCGATATCTTGAAAAGTAAGCATGGTATGACCAAAAAGGTAACCAGTTCTACTACTGCCTCTTCCCGGCCAATTTTTAGTAGAACTGGTTACCATTTTGGTCACAACTTGCTTAGTTTTCAAGATATCGACTTGATTTCTTTTGCGTTGGATAGATAAATACATTAGCTTTAGTTCGAATTTTTTTTCGCGGATAGTGCGATAAAAAATTTTTTCCTCAAAAATTATGATGACCTAACCCCTTTGTTTTTTGAAAAAATGGCAAAAAAAAATTTTTTTTCTTATTTTCGCCAAAAAATAATTTCGAATGAAAGCCAATACGTTTAGCTACCCAACGCAAAAGACACCAAGTCGATATCTTGAAAAGTAAGCATGGTATGACCAAAAAGGTAACCAGTTCTACTACTGCCTCTTCTCGGCCACTTTTTAGGTTACCATTTTGGTCATAACTTGCTTAGTTTTCAAGATATCGACTTGATTTCTTTTGCGTTGGATAGATAAATACATTAGCTTTAATTCGATTTTTTTTTTCGCGGATAGTGCGAAAGAAAAATTTTTCCTCAAAAATTATGATGACCTAACCCCTTTGTTTTTTGAAAAAATGGCAAAAAAAATTTTTTTTCTTATTTTCGCCAAAAAATAATTTCGAATGAAAGCCAATACGTTTAGCTATCCAACGCAAAAGAAACCAAGTTGATTGATATCTTGAAAAGTAAGCAGGTTGTGACCAAAAAGGTAACTAGTTCTACTACTGCCTCTTCCCGGCCACTTTTTAGTAGAACTGGTTACCATTTTGGTCGTAACTTGCTTAGTTTTCAAGATATCGACTTGATTTCTTTTGCGTTGGATAGATAAATACATTAGCTTTAATTCGAATTTTTTTCGCGGATAGTGCGATAAAAAATTTTTTCCTCAAAAATTATGATGACCTAACCCCTTTGTTTTTTGAAAAAATGGCAAAAAAAATTTTTTTCTTATTTTCGCCAAAAAATAATTTCGAATGAAAGCCAATACGTTTAGCTACCCAACGCAAAAGACACCAAGTCGATATCTTGAAAAGTAAGCATGGTATGACCAAAAAGGTAACCAGTTCTACTACTGCCTCTTCTCGGCCACTTTTTAGGTTACCATTTTGGTCATAACTTGCATAGTTTTCAAGATATCGACTTGATTTCTTTTGCGTTGAATAGATAAATACGATAGCTTTAATTCTAATTTTTCTTTTCGCGGATAGTGCGAAAAAAATTTTTTTCTTCAAAAATTATGATGACCTAACCCCTTTGTTTTTTGAAAAAATGGCAAAAAAAATTTTTTCTTATTTTCGCCAAAAAATAATTTCGAATGAAAGCCAATACGTCTAGCTATCGAACGCAAAAGAAACCAAGTCGATATCTTGAAAAGTAAGCAGGTTATGACCAATAAGGTAACCAGTTCTACTACTGCCTCTTCCCGGCCACTTTTTAGTAGAACTGGTTACCATTTTGGTCATAACTTGCTTAGTTTTCAAGATATCGACTTGATTTCTTTTGCGTTGGATAGATAAATACATTAGCTTTAATTCGAATTTTTTTTCGCGGATAGTGCGATAAAAAAATTTTTTCCTCAAAAATTATGATGACCTAACCCCTTTGTTTTTTGAAAAAATGGCAAAAAAAAAATTTTTTTTTCTTATTTTCGCCAAGAAATAATTTCGAATGAAAGCCAATACGTTTAGCTATCCAACGCAAAAGAAACCAAGTCGATATCTTGAAAAGTAAGCAGGTTATGACCAAAAAGGTAACCAGTTCTACTACTGCCTCTTCCCGGCCACTTTTTAGTAGAACTGGTTACCATTTTGGTCATAACTTGCTTAGTTTTCAAGATATCGACTTGATTTCTTTTGCGTTGGATAGATAAATACATTAGCTTTAATTCGAATTTTTTTTTTCGCGGATAGTGCGAAAGAAAAATTTTTCCTCAAAAATTATGATGACCTAACCCCTTTGTTTTTTGAAAAAATGGCAAAAAATTTTTTTCTAATTTTCGCCAAAAAAAAAATAATTTCGAATGAAAGCCAATACGTTTAGCTACCCAACGCAAAAGACACCAAGTCGATATCTTGAAAAGTAAGCACGGTATGACCAAAAAGGTAACCAGTTCTACTACTGCCTCTTCCCGGCCAATTTTTAGTAGAACTGGTTACCATTTTGGTCACAACTTGCTTAGTTTTCAAGATATCGACTTGATTTCTTTTGCGTTGGATAGATAAATACATTAGCTTTAATTCGAATTTTTTTTTCGCGGATAGTGCGAAAAAAATTTTTTTCTTCAAAAATTATGATGACCTAACCCCTTTGTTTTTTGAAAAATGGCAAAAAATTTTTTTCTTATTTTCGCCAAAAAAAAAAAATAATTTCGAATGAAAGCCAATACGTTTAGCTACCCAACGCAAAAGAAACCAAGTCGATATCTTGAAAAGTAAGCATGTTATGACCAAAAAGGTAACCAGTTCTACTACTGCCTCTTCCCGGCCACTTTTTAGGTTACCATTTTGGTCATAACTTGCTTAGTTTTCAAGATATCGACTTGATTTCTTTTGCGTTGGATAGATAAATACATTAGCTTTAATTCGAATTTTTTTTTCGCGGATAGTGCGATAAAAAATTTTTTCCTCAAAAATTATGATGACCTAACCCCTTTGTTTTTTGAAAAAATGGCAAAAAAATTTTTTCTTACTTTCGCCAAAAAATAATTTCGAATGAAAGCCAATACGTTTAGCTATCCAACGCAAAAGAAACCAAGTCGATATCTTGAAAAGTAAGCAGGTTATGACCAAAAAGGTAACCAGTTCTACTACTGCCTCTTCCCGGCCACTTTTTAGGTTACCATTTTGGTCATAACTTGCTTAGTTTTCAAGATATCGACTTGATTTCTTTTGCGTTGGATAGATAAATACATTAGCTTTAATTCGAATTTTTTTTTTCGCGGATAGTGCGAAAGAAACATTTTTCCTCAAAAATTATGATGACCTAATCCCTTTGTTTCTTGAAAAAATGGCAAAAAAAATTTTTTCTTATTTTCGCCAAAAAAATAATTTCGAATGAAAGCCAATACGTTTAGCTATCCAACGAAAAAAAGAAACCAAGTCGATATCTTGAAAAGTAAGCAGGTTGTGACCAAAAAGGTAACCAGTTCTACTACTGCCTCTTCCCGGCCACTTTTTGGTAGAACTGGTTACCATTTTGGTCATAACTTGCTTAGTTTTCAAGATATCGACTTGATTTCTTTTGCGTTGGATAGATAAATACATTAGCTTTAATTCGAATGTTTTTTTCGCGGATAGTGCGAAAGAAAAATTTTTCCTCAAAAATTATGATGACCTAACCCCTTTGTTTTTTGAAAAAATGTCAAAAAAATTTTTTTTCTTATTTTCGCCAAAAAAAATTATTTCGAATGAAAGCCAATACGTTTAGCTACCCAACGCAAAAGACACCAAGTCGATATCTTGAAAAGTAAGCATGGTATGACCAAAAAGGTAACCAGTTCTACTACTGCCTCTTCCCGGCCAATTTTTAGTAGAACTGGTTACCATTTTGGTCACAACTTGCTTAGTTTTCAAGATATCGACTTGATTTCTTTTGCGTTGGATAGATAAATACATTAGCTTTAATTCGAATTTTTTTTCGCGGATAGTGCGATAAAAAATTTTTTCCTCAAAAATTATGATGACCTAACCCCTTTGTTTTTTGAAAAAATGGCAAAAAAAAATTTTTTTCTTATTTTCGCCAAAAAATAATTTCGAATGAAAGCCAATACGTTTAGCTACCCAACGCAAAAGACACCAAGTCGATATCTTGAAAAGTAAGCATGGTATGACCAAAAAGGTAACCAGTTCTACTACTGCCTCTTCTCGGCCACTTTTTAGGTTACCATTTTGGTCATAACTTGCTTAGTTTTCAAGATATCGACTTGATTTCTTTTGCGTTGGATAGATAAATACATTACCTTTAATTCGAATTTTTTTTTCGCGGATAGTGCGAAAGAAAAATTTTTCCTCAAAAATTATGATGACCTAACCCCTTTGTTTTTTGAAAAAATGGCAAAAAAAATGTTTTTCTTATTTTCGCCAAAAAAAAATTATTTCGAATGAAAGCCAATACGTTTAGCTACCCAACGCAAAAGACACCAAGTCGATATCTTGAAAAGTAAGCATGGTATGACCAAAAAGGTAACCAGTTCTACTACTGCCTCTTCTCGGCCACTTTTTAGGTTACCATTTTGGTCATAACTTGCTTAGTTTTCAAGATATCGACTTGATTTCTTTTGCGTTGGATAGATAAATACATTAGCTTTAATTCGAATTTTTTTTCGCGGATAGTGCGATAAAAAATTTTTTCCTCAAAAATTATGATGACCTAACCCCTTTGTTTTTTGAAAAAATGGCAAAAAAAATTTTTTTTCTTATTTTCGCCAAAAAATAATTTCGAATGAAAGCCAATACGTTTAGCTATCCAACGCAAAAGAAACCAAGTTGATTGATATCTTGAAAAGTAAGCAGGTTGTGACCAAAAAGGTAACTAGTTCTACTACTGCCTCTTCCCGGCCACTTTTTAGTAGAACTGGTTACCATTTTGGTCATAACTTGCTTAGTTTTCAAGATATCGACTTGATTTCTTTTGCGTTGAATAGATAAATACGACAGCTTTAATTCCAATTTTTCTTTTCGCGGATAGTGCGAAAAAAAATTTTTTCTTTAAAAATTGTGATGACCTAACCCCTTTGTTTTTTGAAAAAATGGCAAAAAAATTGTTTTTCTTATTTTCGCCAAGAAGTAATTTCGAATGAAAGCCAATACGTTTAGCTATCCAACGCAAAAGAAACCAAGTCGATATCTTGAAAAGTAAGCAGGTTATGACCAATAAGGTAACCAGTTCTACTACTGCCTCTTCCCGGCCACTTTTTAGTAGAACTGGTTACCATTTTGGTCATACCTTGCATAGTTTTCAAGATATCGACTTGATTTCTTTTGCGTTGAATAGATAAATACGATAGCTTTAATTCTAATTTTTCTTTTCGCGGATAGTGCGAAAAAAATTTTTTTCTTCAAAAATTATGATGACCTAACCCCTTTGTTTTTTGAAAAAATGGCAAAAAAAATTTTTTCTTATTTTCGCCAAAAAATAATTTCGAATGAAAGCCAATACGTCTAGCTATCGAACGCAAAAGAAACCAAGTCGATATCTTGAAAAGTAAGCAGGTTATGACCAATAAGGTAACCAGTTCTACTACTGCCTCTTCCCGGCCACTTTTTAGTAGAACTGGTTACCATTTTGGTCGTAACTTGCTTAGTTTTCAAGATATCGACTTGATTTCTTTTGCGTTGAATAGATAAATACGACAGCTTTAATTCCAATTTTTCTTTTCGCGGATAGTGCGAAAAAAAATTTTTTCTTTAAAAATTGTGATGACCTAACCCCTTTGTTTTTTGAAAAAATGGCAAAAAAATTGTTTTTCTTATTTTCGCCAAGAAGTAATTTCGAATGAAAGCCAATACGTTTAGCTATCCAACGCAAAAGAAACCAAGTCGATATCTTGAAAAGTAAGCAGGTTATGACCAATAAGGTAACCAGTTCTACTACTGCCTCTTCCCGGCCACTTTTTAGTAGAACTGGTTACCATTTTGGTCATACCTTGCATAGTTTTCAAGATATCGACTTGATTTCTTTTGCGTTGAATAGATAAATACGATAGCTTTAATTCTAATTTTTCTTTTCGCGGATAGTGCGAAAAAAATTTTTTTCTTCAAAAATTATGATGACCTAACCCCTTTGTTTTTTGAAAAAATGGCAAAAAAAATTTTTTCTTATTTTCGCCAAAAAATAATTTCGAATGAAAGCCAATACGTCTAGCTATCGAACGCAAAAGAAACCAAGTCGATATCTTGAAAAGTAAGCAGGTTATGACCAATAAGGTAACCAGTTCTACTACTGCCTCTTCCCGGCCACTTTTTAGTAGAACTGGTTACCATTTTGGTCGTAACTTGCTTAGTTTTCAAGATATCGACTTGATTTCTTTTGCGTTGGATAGATAAATACATTAGCTTTAATTCGAATTTTTTTTTTCGCGGATAGTGCGATAAAAAATTTTTCCTCAAAAATTATGATGACCTAACCCCTTTGTTTTTTGAAAAAATGGCAAAAAAATTTTTTTCTTATTTTCGCCAAAAAAATAATTTCGAATGAAAGCCAATACGTTTAGCTATCCAACGCAAAAGAAACCAAGTCGATATCTTGAAAAGTAAGCAGGTTGTGACCAAAAAGGTAACCAGTTCTACTACTGCCTCTTCCCGGCCACTTTTTGGTAGAACTGGTTACCATTTTGGTCATAACTTGCTTAGTTTTCAAGATATCGACTTGATTTCTTTTGCGTTGGATAGCTAAATACATTAGCTTTAATTCGAATTTTTTTTTTCGCGGATAGTGCGATAAAAAATTTTTTCCTCAAAAATTATGATGACCTAACCTCTTTGTTTTTTGAAAAAATGGCAAAAAAAATGTTTTCTTATTTTCGCCAAAAAAATTATTTCGAATGAAAGCCAATACGTTTAGCTACCCAACGCAAAAGACACCAAGTCGATATCTTGAAAAGTAAGCATGGTATGACCAAAAAGGTAACCAGTTCTACTACTGCCTCTTCCCGGCCACTTTTTAGTAGAACTGGTTACCATTTTGGTCATAACTTGCTTAGTTTTCAAGATATCGACTTGATTTCTTTTGCGTTGGATAGATAAATACATTAGCTTTAATTCGAATTTTTTTTTCGCGGATAGTGCGAAAAAAATTTTTTTCTTAAAAAATTATGATGACCTAACCCCTTTGTTTTTTGAAAAATGGCAAAAAATTTTTTTTCTTATTTTCGCCAAAAAAAAAATAATTTCGAATGAAAGCCAATACGTTTAGCTACCCAACGCAAAAGAAACCAAGTCGATATCTTGAAAAGTAAGCATGTTATGACCAAAAAGGTAACCAGTTCTACTACTGCCTCTTCCCGGCCACTTTTTAGGTTACCATTTTGGTCATAACTTGCTTAGTTTTCAAGATATCGACTTGATTTCTTTTGCGTTGGATAGATAAATACATTAGCTTTAATTCGAATTTTTTTTTCGCGGATAGTGCGATAAAAAATTTTTTCCTCAAAAATTATGATGACCTAACCTCTTTGTTTTTTGAAAAAATGGCAAAAAAAATGTTTTCTTATTTTCGCCAAAAAAAAAATAATTTCGAATGAAAGCCAATACGTTTAGCTACCCAACGCAAAAGACACCAAGTCGATATCTTGAAAAGTAAGCATGGTATGACCAAAAAGGTAACCAGTTCTACTACTGCCTCTTCCCGGCCAATTTTTAGTAGAACTGGTTACCATTTTGGTCACAACTTGCTTAGTTTTCAAGATATCGACTTGATTTCTTTTGCGTTGGATAGATAAATACATTAGCTTTAATTCGAATTTTTTTTTTTTCGCGGATAGTGCGATAAAAAATTTTTTCCTCAAAAATTATGATGACCTAACCCCTTTGTTTTTTGAAAAAATGGCAAAAAAATTTTTTCTTATTTTCGCCAAAAAATAATTTCGAATGAAAGCCAATACGTCTAGCTATCGAACGCAAAAGAAACCAAGTCGATATCTTGAAAAGTAAGCAGGTTATGACCAATAAGGTAACCAGTTCTACTACTGCCTCTTCTCGGCCAATTTTTAGTAGAACTGGTTACCATTTTGGTCACAACTTGCTTAGTTTTCAAGATATCGACTTGATTTCTTTTGCGTTGGATAGATAAATACATTACCTTTAATTCGAATTTTTTTTTTCGCGGATAGTGCGAAAGAAACATTTTTCCTCAAAAATTATGATGACCTAATCCCTTTGTTTCTTGAAAAAATGGCAAAAAAAATTTTTTCTTATTTTCGCCAAAAAAAATAATTTCGAATGAAAGCCAATACGTTTAGCTATCCAACGAAAAAAAGAAACCAAGTCGATATCTTGAAAAGTAAGCAGGTTGTGACCAAAAAGGTAACCAGTTCTACTACTGCCTCTTCCCGGCCACTTTTTGGTAGAACTGGTTACCATTTTGGTCATAACTTGCTTAGTTTTCAAGATATCGACTTGATTTCTTTTGCGTTGGATAGATAAATACATTAGCTTTAATTCGAATTTTTTTTTCGCGGATAGTGCGAAAGAAAAATTTTTCCTCAAAAATTATGATGACCTAACCCCTTTGTTTTTTGAAAAAATGGCAAAAAAAATTTTTTTCTTATTTTCGCCAAAAAAAATTATTTCGAATGAAAGCCAATACGTTTAGCTACCCAACGCAAAAGACACCAAGTCGATATCTTGAAAAGTAAGCATGGTATGACCAAAAAGGTAACCAGTTCTACTACTGCCTCTTCTCGGCCACTTTTTAGGTTACCATTTTGGTCATAACTTGCTTAGTTTTCAAGATATCGACTTGATTTCTTTTGCGTTGGATAGATAAATACATTAGCTTTAATTCGAATTTTTTTTCGCGGATAGTGCAATAAAAAATTTTTTCCTCAAAAATTATGATGACCTAACCCCTTTGTTTTTTGAAAAAATGGCAAAAAAAAATTTTTTTCTTATTTTCGCCAAAAAATAATTTCGAATGAAAGCCAATACGTTTAGCTATCCAACGCAAAAGAAACCAAGTTGATTGATATCTTGAAAAGTAAGCAGGTTGTGACCAAAAAGGTAACTAGTTCTACTACTGCCTCTTCCCGGCCACTTTTTAGTAGAACTGGTTACCATTTTGGTCATAACTTGCTTAGTTTTCAAGATATCGACTTGATTTCTTTTGCGTTGAATAGATAAATACGACAGCTTTAATTCTAATTTTTCTTTTCGCGGATAGTGCGAAAAAAATTTTTTTCTTCAAAAATTATGATGACCTAACCCCTTTGTTTTTTGAAAAAATGGCAAAAAAATTGTTTTTCTTATTTTCGCCAAGAAGTAATTTCGAATGAAAGCCAATACGTCTAGCTATCGAACGCAAAAGAAACCAAGTCGATATCTTGAAAAGTAAGCAGGTTATGACCAATAAGGTAACCAGTTCTACTACTGCCTCTTCCCGGCCACTTTTTAGTAGAACTGGTTACCATTTTGGTCGTAACTTGCTTAGTTTTCAAGATATCGACTTGATTTCTTTTGCGTTGGATAGATAAATACATTAGCTTTAATTCGAATTTTTTTTTCGCGGATAGTGCGATAAAAAATTTTTTCCTCAAAAATTATGATGACCTAACCTCTTTGTTTTTTGAAAAAATTGCAAAAAAAATGTTTTCTTATTTTCGCCAAAAAAAAAAAAATAATTTCGAATGAAAGCCAATACGTTTAGCTACCCAACGCAAAAGACACCAAGTCGATATCTTGAAAACTAAGCAAGTTATGACCAAAAAGGTAACCAGTTCTACTACTGCCTCTTCCCGGCCACTTTTTGGTAGAACTGGTTACCATTTTGGTCACAACTTGCTTAGTTTTCAAGATATCGACTTGATTTCTTTTGCGTTGAATAGATAAATACGACAGCTTTAATTCCAATTTTTCTTTTCGCGGATAGTGCGAAAAAAAATTTTCCTCAAAAATTATGGTGACCTAACCCCTTTGTTTTTTGAAAAAATGGCAAAAAAAAATTTTCTTATTTTCGCCAAAAAATAATTTCGAATGAAAGCCAATACGTCTAGCTATCGAACGCAAAAGAAACCAAGTCGATATCTTGAAAAGTAAGCAGGTTATGACCAATAAGGTAACCAGTTCTACTACTGCCTCTTCCCGGCCACTTTTTAGTAGAACTGGTTACCATTTTGGTCATAACTTGCTTAGTTTTCAAGATATCGACTTGATTTCTTTTGCGTTGGATAGATAAATAAATTAGCTTTAATTCGAATTTTTTTTTCGCGGATAGTGCGATAAAAAATTTTTTCCTCAAAAATTATGATGACCTAACTAACCCTTTGGTTTTTTTTCTATCTTTTCCCATAAATGCATACTCATAATTATTGTACATTATTAAAAAAATAGTAGCCAATTGATGCAATACATATTCTTAAGTTTTATCTCAAATTTTGTAATTATTAAAAAGAAAACGTAAATATCGTATTGAGAGTTATGACGTCCTTGCAACGTATGAGCGATATGTACGAGTACATTTAATATTAATAATATGTACATATTTAGTAATAGAAGAATTAAAGCTAAAGGATTTAAGGGTCAAACTTCGAAAATAAAAAACTTGAAAACCTTGTAGAAGAATGAGAGCCAACGGGAAAACTTTTACAGATTTAAAATAAGTAGAATGACAGACATAAGTACGTCTTCATCTGCAGCGAATAGGACTAGTATTCTCTCACATTTCTTCCATGTCACTGTTCATAGTTTTCCCACAGGCAAGATGGTAGCATCGACGAATAACCCGCCTTTGCATTAATGCATTGACATTTCTAGAACTGCTTAATAGTATCGATTTTTTGCAAAACGATATCTTCTCTTGAAGCAATCACCCGATCATAGATAAAATTAATGACATTTTAAGCAGTTTTAATCTCACAAGTTATTCGAAAAAGCTAAAAAAAATATTTATGTCAGGAGAAAGCGTGAATGGTAAGAGGTAGAAAGGCGACACCGGAACATAAGAGGGCGTCAGCGCCTGTAGGAGTTGTAAGCTGAGCTGGCTTTAGAGCTCATTCGCTTGCAGCATGAATTGCTGGTTACAGAATGTAAACGTCTCCAAAAACAGCATCGCGAAATTAAACCTCCACTACCACTGACATTTTTTTGTGACACATGATGCCTTCATACGATTTAGTCACTGATCTTATCTTATCTCTAAACCCTTTGGGCTGGTTGCCGTCTTTAACTTTTCTATCTCTAAAGTACGTTAGATAGGACTTAGTGCCATTTACCTCTCGATAAAGGAAAAATCTTGATTCCGAATGTGACTGTCTGCCAACAGGTATGTAAATTACGTTTTTTAGACTCAATTTACACTAAACATTTTTTTGTGGTATAATACTTTTTCAATTTGCACATATAAGGATGTAGTAAAACAGTTGGGATAAAAATGTTGCAAGAAATCGTATGAAATTTCATGTGCTGTCATTTTTAATATCCAATTCGGTTCAATACTCCTCCTGTCAGCGAATAAAAAAAGTTGCATGCAACAAATTACATGAAAAAAATCATAAGGGATAAATCCAGTCTTAGGAAAAAAAATATAAAATTCGTCCATCAAAATTTTTTAGAATTTTTAGACCACACAAACAGCTTAATGTAGCATAGCGTAACTAAAAAAAAGTTGGCAAAAATGATCTTGAACTTGAGCAATTAAGATTGAAATAAAATGAACTATTATGCGTGCCAATTGATGAAATTAATAATACTTAAATATGGTATATGCAAAAACAAAACTGATTCGCTTTAGTTTGCTAAATGAAAAGTTCAAGCATAAATTATTTAAATGGGATATATTTATATGCGCATATAAAATGGAAGTAGGAAATCAATATTTTGATTGTCTTATTCATATAAAAAATAATATAAATCAAAATTTTCATGGAAATTTGTTGCACAAAGTTTTGATAAATTGTTATGAGTGATGAATAATAATGAATCATAATGAGTGCGAGTGAATTTGAATTATCATAAATATAGTAATTAAGAAAAAATTAAGTTAAAAAGCACTTACACAGCCCAAACAATATAAGCCGCTTTTGAAAAAAATCCCATTGTTTCTAAGTATGAAGTTCCAAAAAATTTTCAAACGCCGCAAACACGAAGAAGCACTTATTAGTTCAGTAGAACTCGTACAATAATTTTTATTATTTATATAGTTTAATATTATTGGCATTATAAACATTCTATAATAAATTTCTGTTTTGTAATTTGATTTCAATAAGTTTTCTTTTTGCTAAATCGTCTGAAAGTTATTAACTCGTTTGAAGGTTATTTGTTTCCATTTTTCTTTAATCACAGTATCAAAAATCGTTCAAAATTATAACATTAATAAAAACATTTTGACAGAAAATTTAATAGATTTCGGAATAAGTAATATATTAATGTATCAGTTGCTTACTGAGATCTTTAAAACCGATGCCAAAAAAGATGTCAAACACAAGAATCAAACAATTTATAGCTTTCTGTCATCTTGGTATCCGCTTCAAAGATCTTTGTATTAATTAATATTTAAGTTGTTTCAAGTTTTTGAGATTATTTTTGAAATCATTATAGAAGATACCAATCGTGCAGCTCCTTTTAATTATTGTATATCAATTTTGAAGAAACTCACTACTATAGTCAGCCAGATGTACGATAATTAGGTATTATTTTATATGGGAGGTATCCTTTCCCTTGATCCTGTATGGATCGAAGTGTACCTCTCTACAGAATATGCGAATTTGTTCTTTATTAAAATTGGTTCAGCATCTTACAAGCATTTCAAATTGCTACCAACACAAGCATATAAAACACATAAACAACATTTATACCCAGCAAACATCTGCAATAGATTTTGAAAATGTTTTATACGCAATTTAAGATACATAAATATTACAGATAATTTTTTTTATTGAGAAATCGAAATGGCTAATATTTGCGAGGAGAAAATCGGGAATATATTAAAATATAATTTTGATTGAAAAGGCCGAAATTTAAAAAAGGGCTAACCATTAGTCCGTTATATTGTTGTAAATTTTCGATATACTCGTACGTCGTTATATTCTATGATAGAAGTCTTTTTATAAACTATAAATTTTCACGCGAACGCAGTAACTTAAAATCAATTTTTAGGTTAGGTTAGGTTGATTGAAGGGGTGTGATAGCCCATGTCATACGATATACACTTAAGCC
The DNA here is from genome assembly GCA_963681545.1 of Germaria angustata. Taxonomy (NCBI): domain Eukaryota; kingdom Metazoa; phylum Arthropoda; class Insecta; order Diptera; family Tachinidae; genus Germaria; species Germaria angustata. Next base: position 49,553,719 of record OY813001.1, on the reverse strand, counting down.
AGTGAAGGCTTGTTGTGCGCTCCCTTTCAAACTGCCAGAGTTCTGCGGCAGAATTCGAACCTGGGACCTTCGCACTACGAGTCTAATACACTACCTACTAGTATACGAAGGTCAGTTACCATTTTAGTATTTTAGAATTGATTTTGTTTAACAGCTAGTTCTAGTGATTAGTGTACAAACACTCTGTTGTAGCTCAATACAAAAATGGAAAAAGGTATTAGGGACGGCAGCCGAAACTCAGTTGAACTGCCACTCGCTATCCGTATCAAGGTTATGAATTCGATTTTTACCAAACACTTTGTTCTTCTTCACTAAAATGAGTGAAGGAGTGACTTCGGATGGCAACCGAACTCCAATTGAATTGCCACTCGCTGAAACTGATGGCAAGTGAGAATCATGTGCTTTTCTGGCAACTAAAAATATTCGCGTGCCGACTAGCAATTTACAGTCCATTGGCAGCTATACGAGTACAGTGGAACTTATTTATAACGAGTGTTTCTGTAAAACGAATTATTTTTAAATTGCATTTTTGTAATTTTTACAACAAATTTCTTTATAGCGTAGTTTTACTTAGAATAGGAGTATATAGTACATATTAGTAAGACACAACTGACTTTTCATTACGTTTTATTTACCATTGCACAGTGGTTTAAAAACATTTTGTTTTACCGATAGTTTGGTAATTTATTTGAATACTTCGCAATATACCGAATTGAGTAATTACAATGAAATTTCACATAGAGTTGACGTGTTTTGTAGTAGACATACAGGCCTACTGCTGCCAATCAACTCAGGTTGAATGTGAGGGCGCTCCTCAAAGCTGATATTCTTGCGTGTTTGGAATATCCTTAGTTTTTCCCAAATTCGGTATTATTGAATATTTATCACTAGATACAGAATCGTGAAAAAAACTTGCCAACAAACAAAATTTGTAAAAAGTAATAATCTTTAATTAAAATTTAAGAATAATACTGTTTCCACATAAATCTAAAGAAATAATTACTTTTTTTTAATTCATTATTCTTTCAACTAAACTTCCAAGGAAGTGGAAAAAGGTGCCAACAGGTACTTTGGAAGCAATGTAGATTTTATCCCTTTAAAACAACTTTCAGTTTTCACTTGGTTGTGCTGATACTTTTCTTTAATATTTTATTCGTAATATAAAAATTTTTTATGAACTCAAAAAAAGTTGTGTAGTACGAGTATCTTCATAAGCATACATAGACTTGTCTGAAGGGGTTTACCTACCTCCCAAATAACAAGTCCCTTCTTATCAAACTTATAATAAAACTCATGATATTTCTTTTTCTTCAAGGTGCGCCCCCAGAAAAATTATTTGTGCTTGTAATATGAAAATATCTAGTATATTTGAAAAAAATCAGATTTTGGAAAAAAAAAATTCGACAAAGTATTTATTTACTTTTTTAATTCTTCATTGGTTCTAGAAACACATGACGATAAATTATATATTAAATTTCTTTTTATTAATAAAATTTTAATTTTGAAAATTAACACTTTTTTGGATTCGATTATTTCATTACAATCATATTAGTTAAAAAATATATATATTCATACGTCGAGTGGGTGCGGCGATTTTTATTTAAGCGATTGTAATATCAATTTCATTATTTTGCACTTTATCATGTTTCGGTTTTTTTTATTTGTTGCGTTAATTTGTTTTTTATTAAGTGTTCATTTGTTGTAAAATTTAATGTTTATAGATGTTGAAAGCATTTCTCAATAGTTTCAATTAATTGTAGCTGTTGTTGTTCTTTTAACTCTGCTCGATTACGAATTATTCTTTCGGTTGATACGCACCATGAGGTCCCAACCTTACAATTGCTACAAAATGTAACTCCGATTATTGAATCAAATCGATGTTCGTTCTCTTTTTATGCCGGAATGTAGATCTATTTCCTTACTTTATTTATTTGTGATGCATTTAACTTTTGTTGTACAAGTTTATTTAATTTATTTCATTAATTGATTATGAAGGGTTTAGTTCATTAATTTTGAGTCATTTAAGATAATAACAGTAACAATTTGTTGTTATTTCGTTTATTGGATTTTGAAATGTACTCGTATATGCTTCATTATTGATAAGTGGGAGTGCTGCAGTGTGATAAAATGAACAGCCATTTCCAATATATATTTTACAAAAAAAAAGATTTATAAAAAAAAACTTTGGAAAATATTAAAAACGAGGTTGGAAAAATGTTAAAGCAATTATTATAAATCCGGTACATGCAGAGAGAAACACAACATGGTCGTTGTAACCATAATATAATGAATAATGAATCATATTTATAATGTCATATCCTTCTTTCTTTTCATTTTCCCAAAAATTGTACAATTATTCCACATTTGTCGACAAGGCTTAACAAAAAAAATTATGAATAAATTTATCTAATTATATTTGAACAACTAATTGGGAATATTTACTAAACACAACAAATATTAGCGGAAATCAATATTGGTTGTAAACCATCCTTGCAAATGTTGTAGATCTACCAAGCCTAGGATACATTTACGAGTATGCTACAGTTTCGCACACCAAACCAAACAAAATGTGTGAACTTTTGATCTAACACAGTTGAGCAAGTTTGCAAGACTAAAAATCATAGCCTGTATATGTTTTAAATATCAATCATGGATGGAAATTTTATACCATCATACTCCTTTACATTCAAAAGAATCGTAGTAGTAAAGCCAATCGAACAGATTACAAAGGGATAATTATGGAAAATCATTACATAAATGGAGGAATTATGATAATTATTACTCCAGTCCAATTTAAATTTAAAATTATATGGGACCACACTGGACTTTCAAATAAAAAAAAATTATTTTTAAAATCGGCCTCTAAATGGAGGAGTTATGAATGAGATAATCAATCAGCTTTATTCCGAGTGTCGCTGTCGTATTTCGATTACGAATTTTTTTTACTGCATTAAAGAAAAACAATTTTACATAGTACTGGATTTATTCCAATATAAAATTTTCGTAATCGAAATACTCGTACAACCGAATCTAGAATAAAAATTTCGTAATCGAAACAGAACCGTCCGAAACCAACTTTTCTTATTGGACCCAACAAAAAGCATGACCTTTCAAGCAAACAAAATAGAGTTTTGAAAATCCGTTAACAATTGATTTTAAAAAACCAAACGAATTGAAAACCTCCTCCTTTTCCGAAATTGGTTAAAAGTAGAAGATCGACTGAAATTTTAAAAATAATCTTATTTATTGAATCATCTATACATAATGTTTATACACTTCGTATATAAAAATATATGATGTATATGTATCATATTTTTGGTTGCCCTTATATGTACATACATAAATGTTTCATGATTGATTTTAAAATTTGTTAGGTTATGTTAGGTTGATTGGAGGGGTGTGATAGCCCATGTCATACGACATACACTTAAGCCAGTGAAAGCTTGTTGTGCGCTCCCTTTAATTATCAAACACAAACTGCCAGAGTTCTGCGGCAGGATTCGAACATGCGACCTTCGCACTACGAGTCTAGTACACTACCTACTAGTCTAAGAAGAAAAATCAATCTTTCTAAGAAAAATCGAAAACTTTAATAATACAAGCAACATATATTCAATAATATGAATCATTTCAACAAATGTTAAAAACAGAAGAATTATCAAACTTAAAAAAATTATTTAAATAATTAAAACCAATATTTTCTTCAATTATATTTTTTGTTTGTGAAAGTAGTTTTAATTTAAGATTCAAATTTCAAAACTTTTTTTTTTTAGTTTTCTATCAGCAGTTAACATTTTGCCTTATTTACTCAATTAGTGTTCAAATAGAAAACAAATGCATGAAGAGAAAAAATCTCAGCATAAATTAAATTGATTTTGGTTTGCTCCACTTTTTTTATATCAAATCGATTCAACGGAATAAATGAAAGAAAATAATTCCTTCGTCAGCACACATTTCTCGTGTATCATCAAAGTCGACCTTGAATAGAAAACGTCACCCATTAATCGCCACACTTCCTTTGAGAGGAGTGTGACACATATTTGAACAAAATGTAGAGTTTTTTGTTTATTTTCTAGATTAAATGGGCCAAGAGAATGCAAACTTTTTTATTGTTTGTTTTTAAAAGAGAAAATAGAGGATAGATTTCTTATAACAACAACACTATGAATATGCGTAACAAGAAATACTCGCATTTTGGGAGATATAATTTGTATTGAGTCCTTAATGCCAAAAAGACAAAAAAAGACTTTTTTAATTTTGCCTCTAAGTAAAATTAAATCCGAAAATTTCATAGCTGTTTGGTGCTACAATTGTTATAAATTTTATCAGATCGCTTGGATCCTGTATTATGATTACTTTGTGATACCAGGGGAAACAAGGATGAGAGATAGACTAGATTTACACTAAAGTAGATATATAGTATATGATTGATGGTGTTGTGTATTAGTCGAAGATATGATACAGAAGCGAAGGAAGCGACAGTGACGATCGTATTAAGAGATATAACCTGAAGAGAATCAGCGTGCAGGCCACCCACTCACTGCTCATTATGAAGGCATTTATGCCACGTAGTCCTTTATGTGGCATTTCAGATAGGCTACTGAAGCGACTAATGATGTAGCCAGAGTCTCGGCAGGACAGGGCGAATGCACAATAGGTGTTATGTCGCCACTTCCTCCTCTTCACCATGGTAATTGAATCTATAGACATCATATTGGAGACCAAATATTTTAGCATGGTTGCCGAACTTGTAAGTATGTACGTTTTTGAAATTTTCGATTTCTTTTTTAAATCTATATTTTTAAAATTTTTTTTTGATTTTTTTTAATGATCTTTTGTCGAATATAAATATGAATTTTCTGCAAAATAAAGATTTTCGAATAATTACCATTTTTAACCTTTGGGGAATTTTAAGTTTATTTTAATTTATGATTTTGTAATTCATTTTCTTCTTTTCGTTTTTTTAATTTTGTTTTTTATATATATATATATATGTTGAATATTTCCCTTTGATGAGGATTACAGAAATGTCTGATTTTAAGTAGATTTTTGATTATTTGGGTACATCTCGAGTTGTGGCGAGTTTATGATTAATATAAATCGTAATAAATTTTTTCTACGAATTGTTGATTTTTTTTAATTTCTTCTATAAATTTACGAAATTTTTGACAATTCGAAAGCAATATTTTTATGAAATATTTTTGTTGAGTGATCGTTATTTACTGAATTTTCAGTTTTTAACTTAATTTTTCAAAAATATTTTAACAAAATCAATATCAAAATATAGATGTTTCGAATTTTTGTTTTTTTGGGAAAAATTTTCATTAGTTTCCGGTGTAGGCCTACAATTTTTTATAATTTTTTTTTCGTAATTAAAATAAATTTTTACTGTTGCATCTGGGTTAGGAATGATATGAAGAAGTGACCACTGTTTAGTGCGTCTTTAATGTGTGCATCAAGGTATACTATAGAACTTTTTTTTAATTAATTAATTCTTTTAATTTATGTGAATTCGAATATTAGTGGAAGTGGAATTAATTCATATGAATTCAAATATTAGTGAAAGTGGCATTAATTTATATGAATTAAAATTTTCGCAACATCGAAACAAAAATCACAGGGAGTTAGATTTTAACAAAATTTACATAGTTTTTTCTTTTATAATTAGAAACAAATACATAATAAAATATATATGTATGTAAATATATAAAAAAAAACATGCAATTGTCTGTCTGTCTATAAAGATATAAAAATACAGACAACTTTTGTTACGAGTTTTAAAAAACAATTCTTGAATATGGATGTTGTCAATTCAACATCAAGAAATAATAAATAATTAATTCTTTGAAAATAATTTCCATTTCCAAAAAAGAGCTTCCCTCCTGAGATTAGGATCCAGAAGTAATGTGAATTCGGATCATTTCCAATGATTTTAACATAGGTTTGCCATTTGCAAGATCTTCTTTTTTATTCTTGTCTAATATAAAAAAGTTTTATATTAAATTAGGATTAGTTCTTTACTGCCACGAATGGACTTTGAACGAGTGTTTATCCTTATGTGGGAGTAATTGTATTATTTAGTGAATGCAGATAAATAATGTTTTTTTGCAGATTAAAAAATATAAATGTTTTTAAATAAAATTTTTGAAAATAACGAACAATGTTTTATATATTCGTAGAAGTATTTCAAATTTGAAATCATTTTTGATTTTGATTTTTTAAATTAATTAAAATGTCATTCGTCAGGTATGACCACCATTTTTTTCACTGGATAGGATTGGGTCAATTCTACAAAAAAGTTTTTATATATAAATCAGTTTTTAGCGTCCTGAAATCTTTCAACTGTAGGTATTTATTAAGAAGCTTCCTATTATCCTGTTCAGAAGAAAAGGGTTTGTTTCGCAGTTGGCAATAAATATTTACATTTATACTCATAATATTTTTTCTTTTTCCTAAAACAACAAAACCGTATATATTTACGGCGGCATTTATTAAAACTTAAAACAGCTTTGAAAATTTGTTACCTTAGATTTTAAAGTAATTACACGCCTATTTGAATCTTACAGATTAAAAATTTAATATTTTATCTTAAATATCCCTTTTAATATATAAAATGACTCATGTTGCATCACTCTTATGGCCATTCATTTTTTCACTACAACTTTGCACGACACCTAAATAACATTTAAGTGTCCAATGAAGTGCATTTTAAATCTATTTAAAATAAATACATTGACCATATGATATTTATGAATTGCTTTTTGCTTGGCAGAAAAGCAAATATGCGGCCATTGACAATTATCATTTTTACATTTCACAAAAATCGACTTTAATATTTATCTTTACGGCAAGCTTTTGTTTTAGATGATTATTTTACACATTTTATTCTTTCCCTAATTTACAATATTGCTTTGTTTTGGGAAAACTGTGGAATATTTGTAATCCTGCCTTATTTTCATAACACTTTAATAAGAATTTTAATTTTAACTAAATGCGTATTTAAAAACGAAGTAAAAAAGTGGTCATTAGTTAAAAAGTTTATTATTTTTTAATAATTAACATTTCAAGAGAATTCTCATATTGTATTTGAATGTTTGGGCATAAACATATGAGGTTGAATATTTTCTGATGACTTGGTTCAGCGACCAAGCGAAATGTCGGCATATGAACAACTAAATGCACAACAAATTTTAAAACTTAATTATTGGAAAATATATAAATACATATAAAGGATTGTATTTATTAATAAAGTACATACAATCAAAACGTACGTATGTATATAAAATGCTTGATATTCAAACATTCTCTGCATTCGAAGCAAATGCATTTCTGTGAATTCCTTTTTATTCATATTTTTGTTCATTTTATTTCATTTGTATACTTTACTATTGTGAAAAGAAAACATAATTTATTTTACTAAATAAAGTATGTATTGAGCTTTCGCTCAATTTGGCAATGGAAAATTGGAAGCACCAGACTAAAAAAAGTAAAGAAAGCAGAAACACCCACATTATACGACAGGTATCCTCTGACTACTAGTCTACTGCGCTAGCCTAACTAGTCTACGAGAGCACCCTTGTTTTACTTCAAAATAGTAAATAATTTTTTACATATTTGACTACTGGAATAAAATTTTAATCGTTTTTATATTTTAAACTAAAAAGTGATTGTTTAACACAATAAAATTCATTAAATCACAAAATGTTTTTCAACTACATAATTTGAATTTCAAACGTAAAATAAAATATTTTTTGAATACGGCTGTTAAATGTAAACTTTTGTGTTTATTGTATGGAAATTTGTTTTATACACTTTTTATTATGAATAAAATTGTATACATGTGTCCGTCCATATATATGTATATTTAATTTTTACATTATTTATTAAAACTATTTTTCATTATTTTTATTACTTATTTTTATAATTTTTTTATTATTTATTACCATTTTTATTATTTGTTACTATTTTTAAATTTAATTTCGTTTTGTGTTTACTTTGGAAAAATCAATTGTTCAAATTATAGAGATGCTAAAAATTGCATAAAATCATTTTAATAATTAATGCGTTCTTTTTTTCGCGAATAATTATCCTTTAAAATGTTCCTTGAACCACCGTTGTTTCTTGAATGTTCACCGTTTTATCAATAGTATTTAAATTCAAATGATTTATTTACGGGGCGTTAGATGAAGATGGTTGATTGATTATATTCTTAAAATGTTGGCAATCGAACGAACAAATTGATTTATTGTCGAGTCAAAACAATAAATTGGCGACACAACACAGTAGCGAAATTTTGTTAAGTCTCTGCAAGGGTAAAAACTGAAATAACATCAACAGAATTGTTTGGGAAAAAAATTCAAACAGAAGCAGCAGTAGATCAGCAGTAAAAAAAGAATTGAACTACACTTCCGATTGAAAGGCGCGCGCGTACTCTATTAATTTTCACTATTGAATGAACGAACGTTATTGTTGTAAACAATAAATGATAAAATTTGTTTTATTTAATTTTTTCGTTAAAGAACTAAAACAAATTAGCAACCGCGTATTATTTAATTATTATTTTAGCTAAACATACATACATACGTTCAGTTGTGTAGTTGTTGCTATTGTAAAAATGAGTAGTAAAACTGACAGCAGAAGCAATCGACAGACATACAGCCAGACAAACAGAATTATAAAGACATAAGTATGTATATAAATATCTACACAATAATATCTAATATCTAATGAAACTTCTATGAAGTGTTCAAAATGCTAATGTTGGTGTTTTCAAAGAAAAATTTAAACGAAAAAGCGGTAAGATCCCAGCAAACAAAAATTTCCATTACTTTTTTTCCTTATTTTTCCCATATCAATCGTATTTTTTCTTTAATTTTTCAAATCTGTATCGAAACAATATTCTCTTGAAACGTGTCTTATTAGACTGCAATTTTCAACCGGGATTGATATTAAGAGAAATAAATTGATCTTATATGAAAAATATAAAACTGCATTTCTTATTCTTATTAGAGATGCCATCCTGGCCATTCCTCCAATTACAACCATTACGTACGTTTTTAGATAATGTCTCACGCTTATAAAGTCAAATTATTAAAACATTTTTTTTCCAAAATATTGACTTGTTTGTCAGAAGTTCTAGATTCTAATTAAGAAACAACCGGGGTTAATATTCTATTTATTCATATTCATCATGCCAAGGCTTTTAATACTCAGTCATGTATGTATTTTTACCTGACTGAAGCAAGAATTATTTATGTAACCTTCCTCCAATGTTTACCTTTCATCACAAAAAAGAGTTTTCACTGAGGTTCAGTCCCTTGGTAAATTAGTCGCTGCTGCCACATTATGGCAAGTTATACAATAGAGTAGTACTTACTCGGAGAAATGCTTAATTATCAAGATTAAGGTTTGTTTAGTGCGAAAGTTGTAAGACATATTACGAAAGGTACGATCAACTCTCAAAGTCGACTCTGGAGTATTAGGACTGGTTCAAAAAAGCTGTCGACAAAAACAACAAAAAAAGAAGAAAAGATCGACCGGTCATAGATGGGGATAGTGTCGATTGCATTGGCACTAAATGAAATTGTAAAAAAAATTATTTTGCACTATTCTTCACCAGCTTAGCACTAAAAAAGAACTTAGTGGTAGGTAATGATAATTTTGTCACTATCGTCAACAACAAACAGAAAATATTTCCAAAAAAAAAATGGTTTTAATTCTATATTCACTCAATCTTTTATTGTCCCTCTTAATTATTAAAAAAATCCTTTTTAGGTCCACATTCACACAAATTATTTACTAATTCTAAGTATTTGGTTACTGAAAATGAAATTTTATTTCTTCTATGAAACACAAATTTAGTGCTAAAATCTGCGCTATACTCAATTAGATCTTACTTTGAACCAGCATTGAACAAAAAGCCGTACTTAAATGCACTCTTTTCACAAAACGAAATTATTGAAGTCAAATTTGAATAACAATAACTTTAAAAACACATGTGTATTAAAAAAAATCAGTAATATAATTAGACACTTTTCTATTGAATGATGAGGCGGCAGCTTGTGTTGTCTCAATAAATATCCACTAATTAAGAAAACCTTTTTTAAGACTGTTTCGCCTTCTGCTTCAATAGAGCACTTGTCGTTCGTTTTCTTTAGAGGAATATATAGTAGACGATACTCCCCGAAGAATTAAATCAAGTGATCGCAATTTCGAAATGTTAGTTTTGTTTAACGAAAATAATTTGTAGGATTTTTTGTTTGTGTTTCGTTTTTATTATTTTTGAAGTACGAGTGCCAATTTTCTATGTTGCACAAAAATTTGCGAAGTTATAAGAGTTGCAATAAACGGAAGATTTTTTTTTAAGAGTGATCAAAAAAATTGTAAGAAACTGAGTCGGTTATGGACAGTAAGACTCCTATGGATCAACGTACCGGTTGGTAGAAAACCGGTCAACGTAGAAAATATTGCTGCTGTAAATGAGAGTGTCACCGAAAACATCAATGCGCCATTGTTCTCAGCGACTTCAAATTTTGCGAAGGACTACACAGCAAATTTTGGCAAAAGTCCTCCCACCTTCATGCGTACAAAATTCGTCTTACTCAGGAACTCAAACCAACAGACCATGGAGAGTGCCGGTAATTCGTTCAATTACCGTCAATTACTGGAGTGAAGTAGATGGAGTCAATGCCAATGTTTCGGAAAAAAAATCATCTCCGTTGAAGCGCATTTCCATCTGAATGACTTCGCGAATACACAAAATTGTCGAATTTGGTGTTCAGAAAATCCTTATGCAGTCCATGAAAAACAATTGCACTCACAACATGCAGCTGTCTGGTGCGGATTTTGTACAGACGGCGTAATTGGGCCTTACTTTTTTAAAGATGAGGCCGAAATTGCAGTGACTGTGAACGGCATTCGTTACAAGAACATGATAATGGAGTTCTTGTGGCCTCAACTGGACGGCATGAATCTGGACGACATGCGGTTTCAATAAAACGGCGCTACCTGTCACACCGCGTATGAAACAATCGATTTATTGCAGCAACGATTTCAAAAACAAATTATATCAAAAAATTCTGATGTCAACTGGTCACCAAGATCATGCGATTTAATGCCGTGCGATTTTTTTCTTTGGGATTTTGTGAAATCTCGGGTTTATGCATCACAGTATGCCTTTTGCCTTCCTCTTCCTTACGGGCTACCCGCCCAACATATCCCAAAATCTTATAATAAAATTATAGATAATTTTCGGTTATAGAGAATTTTGGCAAACTTGTTTTAAAATACCCAATAAAAAATGTTTGTTAGTTTGTACGCTTCTAACGAATAAAACAAGGTCGCAAAATTTGTCCGGCAAATTTCCCATTTTTAAGCAAATATTTATTAAGGAAACGCCATTCATGTAAATCTTTTCAGCCCTTAGAAGTCTACGATGTAACAAACACAAAATACATGCAACATTTTTTGAGTCGTAGAGTTTTCCCTAAATTGATATTAGTATTCTTATGATCCAAAAGCTCTATATTTAAGAGATTATATATAAGAGGGCTCAAGAATATTCTTGTAGTTTTCAATGATAATTACACGATTGTATAACAAACGTTAATGTTTTCTGGGTGACTTATTTGCGCACTAATACAGGCACAGCAATATGTTTCGTATGTGCATGAATAAGAAGTGGCAAAAGGCGTGTTAGAGTATTTAAATGTGAACGAATAATTAAATGCACGAAATACATATGTACATGATATTGAATTCGAAATAAAATGACACATGCCTATATAATAATATAAATGTGATATGAGTCCTTCGGATGCTGTCATTAGAAGAAAATTAAGAACCAATTTTTAGATAATGATCTTGAAATGTCTTTAATTACGTTTTCTTTTCATTTTTGCCCTTTCAAGGATAAAAAGAGAATTTAAGTGCTCTTTGAGAAATTAAAGAGCTTTAAATTGTTTTTCTTTTTGCAATTAAAAATAAAAATGCCACATTTCTGTTAGAAAAAAATGGTAGGCATTAAGTTTTTAATTCTTTTACACAATTCTTTTACTTAAACATGGACTCGGCTTACAATGACATTTTATCATTCACTTTGTTTCAACAAATTCTTATACTTTCGTTTAGTGTTAGTTCTTAAATAATAAAATATTTTTAAATTTAATTCATTTCAATGCATAATTTTTAATTATAAATTATATATTTGATTGAATGTTTATATTATTAACACACAAAAATTATCTAGGATTTTTTTCTTAAAAGTCATAGTTTCGAAATAAATCGCCAAAAAACAACTGCTGTTGTGGTGTTTAGTCCTTTCCGATATACACAAACAAACACACTTGCAGGTGGGGAATACCTTTTTAAGGCTCGGCGGCGATGCATTTTTACCCCTCGAATTTTTTTTCTACATTTTTCGCGATCATGAATTTTAAATATTTCTGTTTTTTAACTATAGTTGAATTTGATAAAATACTCCTTTTTGTTAAAAAGTACACGCATTTGAACATCGAACATATAAAAACGACATTTATTGGGTTTTACTTGAAAAAAAGTTAAATGGTTGTAACAAAAATTTGTTTAGAAAATTTTTCTTTCATTAGACTTATCTAAGCTTGGCGGTTTATACTAAAGGGTAACGATTACAACAAAAGCAAATTGTTACAAGCTACAGATTATGAAGAGCATAATTTTTGGAACATATTATTCCAATTTTTAGTGTTTAATTAAAAAAAATATAACGCTCTATGCTATGGAAGTAGTTGTTATGTCAACAAATCGTCAAAGAACTCGTATAAGGAGTACTCGTCAATCATTTTGCGAAATTGCCTCTATAGATCGTGTGTGATGTAAGATCGTCTGGTTACTAAGACAAGAAATAATTTTGAATCTTTTATATAATAATAATTACGGCGCAAATTTTGTGCGTCCTTTTGTCTGCCTGAATAATCACTAATTGCCGCGATATAATTTCAAGTGACCGTAGTATGCGGTAATAACACTTCTTCAATATAACAACGTTGTTGGCAAATTGGGTATAGCTTTCGCTCACATCTAGAAGGAACGTAAACATCTAATACCGTCGCGATATACTCCTTTACCGATAATTGAAATCGACAGTATACTCGTATAGCAGAAAAAAAAACAATTAAAGCAATGGATTTCATCAGACAATTCCGCCACGAAAAAATACAGCCCTTTTTGCGATATGCATGGAATTGTTCACGTTGGCAATTAGGAAGGAAAAGGAATATTCACTATTTGGAACAGTTAAGCAAAAAAATTATGGAAAACATTTCTCATTTAGTTAAAAGAAAAAGTTATCTTCCATTAAAAAAATGCTTTTTTGCTGACTCGAGCAAGTTTCGTTGGCAAAAGTACTCACAGCATCTATGCGACAGACAGCAATTTTGAGAACCATTTGAAATCCAATTTAGTGATGGTTTTAAAAAAGGCATCGAAGCGGTAGTATTTTTTAAAAACAACAGGTGTTGTGTGCACTACATAGTGCTCATAATTTTGTTCAGTGATGAGCCAGTGATACCTAATCAGTAAACAGAATTAATAGCCAGTTAGTAACACATAACGGTCGAAAACACAATCGCCAGTAGACAGGTTTTTTTACAGACTCTTTTATATAATCCTACGTCTTATCTCCTCGTAGATGACATAAAGTAGGGCTGTCGCCGTAGGCATTTGGTACTGCAAAAAGGTTTATGCCTGCTCATCAAGCTGCATGTATCCTAAAAATGGGAGGATTTTTTGGTTTTTGATGAGACCCTTTCTGCGATCCCATGAAACTGTGGTGACAGATCAGACTTTGTTGATTCAGCTTTGGATGAATGCCAGTGGCTGACTACAGAGTTTTCTCTTTATCACTAGTTAAGGTTTCAAGATGCTGTTGTTAACCAATAGAGACCGCTTCACAGCTTGACCACTGTCGGCTACTATTCCCCCCAGGGGGCGCGGTCAATGCACCCTGTCTTGGTGGCTTGGTGTTGAACCTCCTGGGGTAGAGGGTTATCAGGTTTCCGGACCTAGGCCTTTTTGCTGATAACCCCTAAAAACTTGTATGTTGCTACCCAATCCCTGAAACAACAGGGCAACGGGCGCGCATGCAAGTAAATTAAAGGTGAAAGCGGGTTCGCTCGCTCGTCCGGTAAGTGGGTAATCTGGTTTTTCCAGACCTTGACCTTTGGCCAATTACCCCTTGAACTTATATGTCACTACCCTATCCCTGGACATAACAGGGCAACGGGCGTGCATATATTTAATTTAAGGAAGTAGCTCTGCCTATGCTTGTCTGGGTAGAGGTGCTACCGATACCTCAGGTTTGCAGGGACCTAAAATCGGAGGTGTTTTTAACACGCGGCTGACCAGAGTCCTATCTGGTGCCACGGGAACCAGTAGCCCCTAGGACTTGTCCTAGACTGGTTGTTGGTGAGGCCCCTTCGGGGATCACGTGGTGGCTGTGGTTAAAACCCAAAGATACGCGGGAAGAGTTATGGGTCAGATGTAGTGTGTCTGTAAGAGGTGCTAGTGACTGATTATAGATGCTCTCTTCAGGCCGTATATCTCTAGGTGTTGTTGCTATTCGACAAAGCTACTCTGATGTTTTGCGGTGGGCGAAGCCTCAGGTAAGATGGGGGCACTATTTTGCTGCCGGGCCATCGGGGTAGTAGGAGGTTAGATAGCTCCAACACTTCAGCAAAGTGTCTGTACATGGTTCTGCAGCCTGTACAGAATTTGCTACCAAGTCGTCCCTGTTAGGGGCGCATGTGGCACCACACCCTGCATGCGCCTCTGAAAGGGGCGACGGGACGGTGGTGAACGGCTTTATTCACCCAGTGCGAAGAGCACCGTCAGGTAAGGCCTTCGGGCAGGTACTGACGTAAAATCTTTGACAACTTTGTCGGCTACTATTGCGATGAAGGTTAAATAGGTCCATGTACTTAGCAAGGGCTTTGCAGATGGTTCGTAGCAGCCATGTACAAAAATTATCACTTACGCAACATAATTACAACTAACATGATAGAGGAGTAGGCGGACGCATTCATTTCACCCGGTGTTTAAATCACCGCTAGTTGAGAGCGCAATAACAGATGCTCGCCTTGATCTTTCGCAAAAGTGTATTGAGTTTGAAGCAGTCGTTTTCTCAGACTTTTGCAGAATTGCTCGGTTTGAAGTTATATCAGAGTGCCACTACGTGTCACACAGCGCGGGTCATAAATCTATGTCAGTAGCAATACCGCTCTCAAATATCTGAATAGATTACTTGAGTTGTAACTAAAAACAATTTTGATCAATTCACGTTTTAATTAAAAAAAAAAAAAAACAAATTAAAATCGGATACATATGTTAAGCTTATAACAACCATCTTTTTTGTCAATTTCATACGAGGAAGAGCTTCAAAAATTTAATTTTAATATCAAAGTTCATATAGAATCTAACAGGTGTTTAGTGTTAATTAAAACAATGGAGCTTTATTTTATTGCACTCCACAAAATAAGGAAAACAAATCAATTTAAATTCATTCAAATCAATACTGTCTGATAATTAACGTGATTAGAACGTCTTCTCAAATGTATTGCTAATGAAATATATAGATTTCGAGGCGAAACTCAAAAGTATAATAACAAAAAGTAAAATTTCCAAAATATTTTTATACTGATGACAAACTCCAGTTATCTATCAATAGATGGTCTAAAAGCTCAAGCGAAATAATGGGTAGATTATTTATGGCAAACGAATGTTAGTTGCATTGCCAAAAAAGTGATGTTAATAACTGAGACTCAAAAATTTCAGATGCAACTGTCTTCCAGTTGCCATCCATAATAATCGACCCATAAAATTAAAATATTTAGAAAACACTGCGATTAATAATAAATACTACAACTTTACTACCAGCAGAAAGTAAACATTTCCTAAGAGGAGAGACCAAAAACTTTGAACTTTTTATACAACTGCCTATTTTTTATTATTTGTTTATTTATGCCAGATCTGCAACCATATTTTGAAACGTTTGAAAAGTTGTATTTTTCTCAATTATTTATTGGAAATGTTTGTAAAAAGCATAAAAGTTTAAAACTTTTTTTCAAAACATTGTCAGAGGTGTACTGATGAGATGAGAGAATATCCCAAATAATTTTCTAAATAGTTTGTTAATTTTTTATAGAGATTTTCAGCTATAAATTAGATTAACCATAGCTGAATAACCATTGGCCGATAAATGTGCGAAACAATAAACATTTTGTATTCTTCTAAAACTTATGATTCTAGAAGATATTAAAACGTCCTTGTTTTGCTATATTTCATTGAGAATAAATAAATTAAATTTTGTCTAAAAATTTTATTGTCAGGATGTTGATAATTTTAAACACATTCAGTGGTCAGAAGACTTTGCTCTCTTACCAATACTTTCAGAAATGAATAACATTAAAAAAAATTGATCGACATCATTTGAAAAATGAGTCACCATCCTGCTAAAAATGAAAAAATGTTTTTTTTACATAAAAATTTTTACATTCACTAATAAAAGTTTCGGTTTGAACCTGGATTTTTATACGTGTATGCTTGTCGTGAAGATGGAATCGTGAGTAACTTTTCACTGATCATTATTAAGCATGATTATGAACAGATATAAGTTTCCCGGTAAAAAAAATACCGGAAAAATATTTTAAAGCATCTTTAATCTTTTTTTTTTTTTTTTTGTTCGTCAGTCAGTCCTCTCACTTATAAAAATCTAGAGTTTTAGACATTGCAATGATGGTCAGATTATTTAAACTAAATATCCGCATTTGTAACGACAGTGAAGCTATGATAAATGCTCTTTCAGGTATTTACACAGCATTCGTGCTGGTACGAGAATTTCGAACAGCTTTGAATAAGACCATAAGGGCCCCAAGTGAGTCGGTTGCAATCTTAACCGGCCTGTGAAATCTATATTATTTTGGTGGGGTAAAGTACTCGTACCTCGCACTGCGCGAGTCTCAAAATTGGAAACAGCCAGCGCCTCAGGGCCCTCAAATTTATTCTGGCAAAAAATTATATTTTTTATGGAGTCTAGGCATTTATTGCAATAATTTTGAATTATCGGATTGGCTGACAATTTTTAAGACTGATAGATTTATGTCACTTGCACACTTTATTGCTCATCCATTCAACGCATATTTAAAAAGTTTTTCAAACAGAAATACATTTTAAACAAATAAATCGTTTGTATACTTCAAAACCTTTTCCGAGACAGTAGCTTGCATTTCTTAATCTTTTAATTCTCGATTAGACAGAAAATGATAACAATAATATGTTAAATTAATCTGCTAATAACCAATATTCCAAATTAATTCATTTCTACCGTGAAAATAAATATGAGAACATTTCTACGAACTATAAACCAAAACAAATATAAACATTTATCTTTAAAAATAATAAGAAATGCATTTATTTAATTTTTTTTTTGCAAAAGTATAGAACAAACTCGCCTCAGCTCAGAAATTAAAATGTGTAAACTCGATAAATTGTATGTAAAATAAAAATATGTTTTGTCAAATTTTTTAATGAAATTGACACCATCACACTGGATCGAACTACATTTCCATGGAACAACAATAAATAAGCATGAAATTAAGTCATTTGGTAGCAACTTAATAGCCAACAGTTTAAAATAAATATGAACTCGTACATTTTAATTGTTCTACTTGCACAACATATTGTTGATTGATGTGCATACATATGTGCTGTTCTAATAATCAGCGATGGTAAATTCTCTATTGTACATTGAATAAACTTGAAAAGAAACGAAATTTTATGGCGTTTTTTCTTCAAAATAATTCTGGCCAAAAACGAATTTTAATGCAAAGAGCTTAAATGTTTGGCTTATGTGTTTAGTATGGCCTATGTTAAATAGCTTTAGCTCTTTAGAAAGGACTTAAACATAATTCATGTAATCAAGTGAAAAATGCCCAGCTGTAGTTTAATTTTGCACGTGATGGAGACCTTAAATTTACCCATGAGGGAAGACACTTAAATTTCTTGTTTTCCTCCAAATATTTTCAAATCCCAGATTCCCAAACGCGTTTCATATCACGCATTAAAGTGTGTTTGATGAAAATGCACTTTGAGTTCAATATAAATTCTTTAAAGTTTTTAGGTAAATATTAGCAAACTTTTTTCAAGTCCCAATGGACCTTTGCAATTAAAAAAAATGCAAGAGCTTTCACCTGCCTACATTTAAAAATCATTTCAATAGATTTAAAACTGAGCGTAGCATTTCGAAATCTCAATTATCCATACCTGCTCATAAGACACACTACTATCAAGCTTTCAAATGTATATTAACATTTTAAATACACGTCCAAATATTCAAAGAAATCGGTAGGTAAACAGGCAAATAAACAACCAAAAATTAAACAAAACATGCAACATGTACAATAATGATCACTGTTAATAATTGATAAAGTTTCGCTTTTACTCGAACGGATATGAGTGTGAATGGTGGGGAGAAGGTGGTGCCAGCTGGAGAATGAGTAACTGTTTCAATAGAGTCATACCAATGGATGAATGGGGTCGGGTCAGTTTTAAAACATTTAACATTTTTCAATAGTGTTGCTTGTTATTAATATTGGAAATACAAAATGCATCATGCATACTTTAATTGTCGATCTAAACATTATAAATTATTGTTTTTTTTTAATTTATTTTTGTCTTAATGCGACCAGAATATAAGTATGATCATTATGATGACGTTTAGTTTTTTTTTTTCAAAGATTATTACCCTCCATATAACTACTGCAGATATTTCTATATGACGTTAATATTGTTGATGATTATATATTTGTTTTTTTTCTCTTGTCTACTGTCTATTATTTGTTCAAGTTTTGAATATTAGAAAAATTCACATTTAATTGTATTATTTCGAGTTATGCTGTAAATTGCTGTTATGATCTAAGACAGATGATATATTCTAAACACCACTGTCTATTAAAATAAGGACAATATTTTCTTATTATTTTTTTCATTTCATGTGTTAATCCTACTCCTGACATTCGTGTAAAAAATATTTGTAACCTTTTAGCGAAAAGGAAAATTGTGTCATGCACTAGATATTACATTAAAAAAATTTTGGGGGGTGTAGCTTAGCCCTCCTTAGACAGCTTTATATACGGTAATGGATTAAAATAAAAATTTTTAAAACGGGCCAATCCGACAAACTATTTGACAGTGAGGATTAAGACCATCAGTCTCATGGTTGCGTTTGAAAGCTTAGTTTAATCTACTGATGTACATACATATATAGTATATTTTTAGCTAAAGTGGGCGTAACACTTCCCGGATTTTAGATGATGATATTTACCATCATCTAAAATCCACAAGGGCTTAACAATACAAAAGGTCATTCTTGGATCTTACCGCTAATATCAAGAGAAGATTTTTCGAAGTAATTGAAAGAAAGAAAGCACTTTTTTCGAAACTTTTCGATATTGGTATCTATCGAAGCAATTAAACGATTTAATTCAAATTCGTCATAATTTAAGTCAGAAAAAGTGGCTGAATTATCTCTAAAACAGGTGTAAAACATTAGCTTTCATAAAAATTGCAGCATTCAAAGTTGCAGTTTTCTAAGTTTCGAAAAATGACCGATTCTATAAAATCCTTTTGTCAAGAATTTTTAAGTTGAAAATCTTTTATTTTCGAAAATTTTCAGAACGAAATCTTCTCCAACGAATTAGAAAATATTATTGCCTGATTTTGTAAATTTAAATGAAAATTTTGTTCAAACATATAATTGAAACCATAAACAAATTTGTGTTTTTATTTTTGTTTCCGATATAAAAGTTCATAGTTTTCATTTCAATTTATAAAATCGGGCAGTCAATAAAATTTGCGGCCATTGACGTTGAGAGCTGGATAGATTTTGTGTTGTCTTGGCGGTAGCTTAAAAAATTATTTCAAAAATATTTTTTTTTTATTTTGGAAAACATCAAACATTCAATCGAATAATATTTACGCGACATCGAAGTGAGATCAAAATTTTCAGAATGTCAGTTGTGTTATGAGAGGTTTACGTACATAAACGCAGGTATATATGTACAGCCATACGAACATAGTCAGAATATATAGATAAATATAAACTCAAAACGCTGAAATGTAATGAAAACTCGATTATCGAAAATCGGAATGAAATCAATAACTTCTTTATAATTTTAATGGAGGGGAGTTGAGACACTGATTTACGAATTAATTTCGTTGAGGTTTTATTTTTAAATATGTATGCATGTTTTTATTAATTTTTGATAATTTGTATTCAAATTTTGTTTATGTTTTTCAAATTAAGCACTTGAGATTGACTAAAAAACCAAAACTTATAAATTAATTTATGTCCAAAAGCAATTTTATAAATGGACACACTCGAAATATTCATTAAGAATGCAATCAAAATTAATTTCTATCAATAAAAAAATTATGGTATCATTTAATCTTTTGCAATGAAATTATTAATGTTGTAGACTAGTAATCATATTATGGTAGTAATAATATGGGGCTATGTTAAAGTTCATGTCTATAGGGACAAGCCCGCAACGCTTGACACACTGGAAGCCAATATTGAAGAATTTATTCGTGAGATACCGGCCGATGTGTTGGAGAGTATTGCAAAATTGGATCCAGCGTATGAACCATTTGAGGCAACATTTACATTTATAGATAGTTCTATCGAAGATTTCATACATTTCTCTAAAGTTTGTGTGTTTTTTATCAAATCCAAAAGCTCTTAATAATCACCTTTTAATATGTTAACATCTATATTAATTCCCACCTTTTGGACAAGTTCACTTGAAACTTTATAAATCAATAGATACGAAGTTCCATTTCATAATACTATCTGCGAAAACGTGCACGTTAAACAAGGCTAAAAGCACTGAATTGACAACAATGTCCAAATGCTATTGGTACATTAAGATTGATTATTTCCTTACTAAATGATAGAGGGAGTGTATTTCGGGTATGGTTAGTAGTAACTTAGTTTTGAAAACGAATTCCACCAAGTTAATTAAGAAAAAATCTTTTAAATAAAATCTCATTACTGGTGTAATCATTGGCTAAAATCTTATTAATATTTTGGAGCGGAAAGCTGATGTTTCATTCGATACTTCCTTCTAATTAAGTAAATAATTTTTCAATTTAAACTTGACTTTTAAGCAATCCAACATAAAGTATTCAAACGCTCTTAATCATCAAAGTTTTAAAACGAAAATTTGTGGTCAAGTGAAAATTCTGTGGTGTTTGTAACCTTGAAAGCGCAAATTGTTTTTTTTACATTTAAACATTTCAATTAAAACTAATATTGACCTTGTTTAAATCTACTTAAACGTAATTTGTTTTACACCTTTTAACTACAAAATCATTGAAGCAGGACCAGACATTAAATAAAATGCAACATTATTTAAAAAAATCTTGAAACAAAAATTATATGAATACGCTGGTAAGCTCAAATGGTTTAGATTGTTTGAAATGATAAAAATTGTTTGCCGTAATAACTTAATCTTATTAAAAATTTATTAAAAATATTAATTATGATTCCTTTAAACTACTATAGGAAGTAGTTGGTTTTGGTTTCTTACATTTGTATGATCTAAAAGATTTGGAAATGTTCTCAGATAATTACAAATATATTTATTTATGTATTTGATGTAGGTTTTAAGCCAGTGTATATTTCTGGCGTTTCGGTGATAATTATGCCAGCTCAATTATATTTTGGAAATTCCAACAAGTTGCATGTTTTTAAACAAATATTCTCAATAATTGTATAAAGGTATTAAAATTAGATGAGGGATATATACCACGTTTATACGCACGTCTTATTTGCAAATAGAACTATTTGCAAATAACTAATTCACTGTTTATACGGGAAATTGCATACAGAACTTATGTTATTATTAGTGATGCCATGTGACGAAAATATGATTGTTTGGTAAGTAAAACACAAAAAACGTTCATGAAGTGGCAACGTCTTACTTTTTATTTGCAAATAGTGTCGTTATTCACGACTTGTTAAGTGAGTTAATAAGTTACAATAAAAAAGTTATACGGCAACATTCTTCTTTTTTATTTGCAAATAAGACGTGCGTATAAACGTAGTAATAGAAGGCAATTTTATAAACGTATTTGTGGCAGCCAAGCATAATGCTCTTGAAGATGATGGTGTCGAGCTTTACATCAGCACTTTGATAGCAACCATTGTGGAGGCAAGACAAATCAAAACACAGCAGAACTCGCAAATATAGAGAATTAAAAATTAATAGGACCTTAAAATGTGATCTTTCTACTAATGACTTCTAGTTATCAACTTGATGTTTAAAATGGCTCCAATGTTTTGTTTGACAACCGATTATACAACTGACAGTTGCTTGGTGGTTCATTTGGTTGACAATTTTATAATTGAAGACACCCAAGCGACAGTAACGCTTGCCAGTAGTTGAAATTAATTAATTTAGAAATTGATTTATATACCAACAACAAAAACATTTCATGGACGAATTATTTTACGTAATGATATTTTTAAATAGCCACCAAGATCATAGATACATTTTTTTTATTTTTTATTAACAAATACAAACTGGGAAGTTACTGGGATTTTCTGTAGAAACGCCCAGAGTTCTCGGCAGGTGCCTAACCTGCGACCTTCGGACTACTAGTCTATTACACTAACTACTAGTCTACGAAGGCATAGAATTTAATCATAATTTTCTACTTGTGAATTACAAAAAAAATGCAAGTATAATAGTTTTTAGGAGATTTTTATACAAACACGATACAACAAACAATTATTTATAACCGACAAGTATGATTTGAATGCTTTTCAAACATTATTCGGCTTGCGTCAATGAAATGCAGACAACAAACAATAAACTTTTTTTCTCTCTTTAGAAAATAATCAAAAATTTCATAGTTTCAAAAATTACTTTATTCTAATAAAGAGATTAAGTATTTCCACATCGGATATTTTTTAGTTTTGGTCCACTGTTGCTCTGTGCACGTTTTAAATGTATTCCTTCGCAGACAATGTTCTGGGAGCTATTCTATCGATGTTGCATGTTGAAAACAAATATGACAAGTGGTTCAAGAGCTATATGTCGTCATCTAAGATGCTAAAAAGGGTTTAGCAAAATTTTAGAACAATTAAATCTTCAATAAAATGTAAACTATTGCCATAACAAATAACTTTTTCGAAATATTAACTAAACACAATTTTGCATTTATCAAATGTATTGTTATGCCTCTTTAAATTTACAAAATTTTCTTCAGTTATTACGCCCTTCTGCATTTTAGATGACGACATACTATCCATTAGATGTATATTTATTACCGCATTCATATCTTGTGATCGGTTCCAGGCGTGTAGCCTGGATGAGTAGAAGCAAAACATTCGGTAAAATTGGAATTAGAATAACACTTTGAATAGTTTTAATATTCGCATAGTCTAATTTTTATTTGAGCATTCGAATTATGAATATTTAAAACTCTTTTTGTTTTAAAAATTATTAGCTAATAATTTTTTCTTAATAATTTCGACAAATGAATTAAATGACTATATTTTATATTCATAGAAAATGATGTCAATATATTCCATGCAAAAAACATTTATGAAAATACTGTTGTGAATTACGAAATTAAAATTACACTCTATGGTTATTCACCTCTAATGACGAATGACTACAAATTTCCTTCACGTTTCACATTTAGACGATGACATTTTTGTATGATAATTGTTTATTTCATTATTTTGTTATTAGATGAAAAAGGAAGAATTTGATGATATACGTTTCCTATTTTTTTATTTGATTATTGCAAGTGGCAATTTAACATATACTAAGAAATCCTTTGTTTTAATGCGGATAAGGAATGGATACCGGTTACGCTATTGCAATTTATTATTTATGAGCGTAATTTTTTTCTCACAATTACATGAGCTCAAATAAGCTCAAGCAATAAGTTTATATGAAAATTAGAAAAAAGAGTGCATCATTATGACATGTATGCCATTAGCACGAGTGCGCACGCATGATCGTGAAAAGTTCTTTTTAGATTTAATCACGCAAATGTGAATGAAAGTGAGTATAGAGAAAGTTTGACGTGAGTAGAATTTGTGTTTCTTCTGCCTACTATGCACACCGAAATGTAAATTTAAATTAAAAAAAAATCTAAAAATTAGTTCAAATATTTCCTTAAGTAAAATTTCCATTAAACTAGGAAAAAAATATTTAAAAATTTATATTTTCCAATAATGAATTTTCATTATTTAACATAAAATTAATTGTCTTTAGAAGCATATTTACTAATTATTTATTAATTATTAAACCTAAAGAGTTTATGTCATAAAAGCAAAATATATTTATTTCAGTAAAAGAAATTTAGTTTAGGAAATTATTCACTTGCCATTAGTTAAAAAAATTTACATACTTAAAAGCTGTAAATGGTTATCTTCAAACTTTAGTAAAACTTTCATAAAATTAAAAAAAATCTAAATGGTACTTTTTAGCTCGTGACCTACTGGATTTTAAAAAAAGTTACCAAAAACTTAAATCTGAAGACGAAGAGTTTTACTCCTTTTAAAGAATATATGAACTTATAACTGGTATATGTTCATCATTTCATTTGAAATAATTAATTTCATTGCTTATGTAGAATGCTTCGATAGAGAAGTGGGTTAAATTCTAGACTATTAACCAACACATGGTGCTGTTTCGAACCAATCACGGGCTAGATGAAAAAAACTAGTTTATAATTATTTATCACATATAAATTTAAAAAGAAATTATAAAAGTATTATTTTCGTGACGAATTATTCCCTACTCTAATGAAAAAATAGTTCAATTAGTATAACAAATTGAGGAAATTCATGAACTAGAATTTGAGAAAAATTACTAAATTTTTGGAAAAATCACTGAATTTGAGTTAAAAAATCTTAATTAAAAGAAGTTCTGATGAAACTCTTCATTGTATTGTGGAATTTGAGGAGACTAGTTAAAAAACATTGATGCCGTGTTTGACCATCCACTCTTCTTCCAAGGAAATTCATGAACTTGAATTTAGGAAAAATTCTAAATTTAAGTTCATTTTCGTAAATTAAATAATTGCAAAAATTTTTACATTGCGAACATTTTGAAACATTTTTTTTTTAAATTCAGTAAAAATTTTACTTTGTATGTTAAGAAATAACAAATTTGATAAATATTGTTGTTATAAATTTTTTGTTTTTCATTTTGCCTTATGAATACTTTCATTATCACCCAAAGGGCGATTAATTGTATAAAGGCGTAAAAAGAAAAATAAAAAGACGCAAGTCTATTATAATTATTTGTTGTGTTGTGTTTGTACAAATGCTTTGTTGATCACAAATAGAAAAATATAATTGAGTTCTGTTTGGATTCTCATATAGTATTTGTAGTCTATGGCATAAGTATACGAGCTTGAATGCTTTTCAATCATGATTTGTCTAAAAGGGTGCTGATAATTTGGTTAGTGCCAATGAAGTGCAGGCATATACCTAGCTAAGCCAACAATAAACAATAAAATATTAAATAGTTATTTTGGAGAATATCTCGAATAACAAATTTGATAAATATTGTGAAGAAATAAGAATTTTTTTATTCATATTAACTAAATGTTTTTACTAGGAGCGAGGATTTTTTTACTGAATTCTAGTAAAAAAAACGGCTTTGGCGCCATTTTTTCGCTTTTAAATATTTACTATTATCTAATATGCATTTATGTAAAAAATTAAAAATACACATATACGTGTGTAAATGGAGGTTTGCGAAATGAAATTTCTGATATTCAATTAAACAGTTTCGAACAATAAAATGATACATATGAGAGAGGTTAATATGTACGGAAAAGGCATTTTCGTAGTAATATTTTCCCCGATTCTGTAAACAATTTTTAAACTTTCACTGTATGTCTTTGTTCAATGCAAAAAAATGTCCAGCTGTGTTTCCTAAAATTTTATTAAAAAAGTTCTTCGTTAGTCGTCATGACCACAATCAAATAAATACTCAAGAGAACGGGCATGTTCACCAAAGTAATTATTTTTCGCTCATTAGCTCAAGATTAAGAAGTTTTACACGGTCCCATCTCTAATGGAAATTTTAATAAATTAATTGCGATGAACTCAGGCAAAAGCACATTTTTTCTATTAAATTACATTTTAATAGTTTTACTTGTCATACAAGTAATCATTTATATATGTATACACAGAAAGAAATCGTCGTAAAAATTTAATAAGATTAAAGGGCTAATTTTGTTGAGTTACGTTCCGACAGTGTTTGCTTGAATTTGGAATCATTTGTCCCACGTCAAATTTGGTTAGTGAACAGACCGATTTCGACTATGCACCGCCTTGAGTGTTATTTTCTTACTAAAGTTTTCCCGTTGTCCATTGTGCTTATATACCATAGTTCCATCGGTTGTGTGTACCTCTGTATACCTACAGAAATGTTTGAATGGTTCGACTATTATGTCTCCGTTAAATGTTTTCTGTTTGTATATTTCCATGTTTTCCAATACGTTCAGTCGTAGTACGTTATGTTGTTAATGCAGCATTTTAACCGTTTTTCTAATATGTGCCTACTTATGTACATTTGTGTCGATCCTGGTTCCCTAAGTTTCCTATTGTATACATTTGTAGACTAATTTCGTATTTCACATTGGTGAGACGTTACCTTATTTCAATGTAAAACGATGTTTTTCTTGACAAAAAAAGACACCCAAAATAAATTTATAAGCTTGTGTTACAAATTATGTCGACTAATCGTTACATACATATTTACTCTATTGGTATTATTAATATTATTAGCTGCTTTTAATATTTAATATACAAAATAATATATAAATTGTTCTAGAATCAGCCTTAGAAAACCAGAGCGGATTCTTTCGTAATATACTTAAAGCCTCTTGGGATATTTTTATTGAGACCAAGAAGCCGCAAGGGTTAATGGACAACAAAAGTATTAATTATCGGCTGTAATTAAACAGGTTTCAGTCAAACTATGCTTAGCAGTGTTTATTCATTGTGTTTTGAATATAATGGATACGAAATTCAAAAAGAGATGTATTAAATAGAAAAAAATTAATTTAATTAAATTTAAAAAAAATATAATTCATTTTCACATGAGAAAAAAACGAGTACACATATCAAATTAATATATAAGCATTTAATCTGAGTAGGGTATTTATATTATCGTACAAACTGTGGCAATGAGCCGGAAGTAAAAATTTATGTTACTGCAAATACTTCTTTTCTTTTTTAATATTCGATATTAAACTGTGTTTATTCGATATTTAACTGTAAGGAACTTTTAATCGGTTTATTTTATTTTCACATTTTTATTGATTTTTGTTTAATTTCGACAGTGGAACCATTTTCACTATTTCTATTACTGATTTGCAAAAATTTAAACATAGAGAATGATAATTGAAATTAAACCAATGGCAGCTTCATTCTAATTTATTTTGTTTTGTTTTTTGTAATAAGTGAAATTCTTGAAATTTTAATTGCGGCATTTTGAATTTCGTTAATAAAATCGGTATTTTTGGAAATACGAGTGAAAGTTTGTGGGTAGATGTATGTTGGTTAATTACATCATAATTAATCAAAAAGTCTATTTTGATTTTTTTTGTGGCTTACGGCATTTTGAATTTAAAGTGACAATAAGTGTGCACATACATAATTAATAACCAAGACGATTTTTTTCGGATTATGCAGCCGATTTTGACAAGGAATTATACAATTTTAAAGGTATTTCCTTACAGATATGCACAAACTGTATTTTATTAAAATCGGTTCAGTATTTTGGGAGCTCATGCATTTAAGTTGAAAAAACGGAAATGCGTTGTGTTCAACTGATTTTCCAAAGAAAAAATAACAACAATAAGACATATTTTTTCTCTGTTTTGAGTATGTTGAATTGTAGGTATGGCGTAAGAATAAAAGGGAAAAGAGGTTAATATATTGATTTACCCCGTTGGAAAATGTTTCGTTTAGATCTTTGCATTAAATAACAGATTTTAATGATTGTTACTAATTGTTACTGGGAAGTGTTCTCGTACTCGAAAAATTATTACTGTGACCTGAATTGATAAAAGATATAACACATTGCAAAAATAGAAGGGAGATGGTCACTAAAGTAATAGCCACCATCAACACGCAATATGTGAAATACGTTCACATATTCTCAGTTCAACAGAACGATTGAAATTATACCGCTGAGAAATCAAAGAAAAGGGAGGCCAGTACAGACGTAGCGTCGTAGTAGAAGCGACTATATGAAAAATATAAAATTGAAGCATGCGAAAGTCCTCAGAACACAAATGATTAACTTTGACAAAAATGTAGGGGGCTTATGTGCAAACAGCACATTTCCGGATATAATAATTTGAAAACATAACTTCTCCTTAATTTCAAAAGTTTCAGACAAATCAAATTTTGCTAATAGTACAATGTGCACTAATTAGCAACTACTGACTATTCGTCATTCAGTTACTTCAAACGGGAATATTTTTTTTAAATAAACAATATTTGTAGAGTTTTCAGTTGAATTGTTAATGCTAATTAAATAAAGTGACTGTTATATAAACATAATGGTTTAAAAAATGCATAACTAAATTTAAAAACTTACCTTAACAATATCGTTAATTGTAAATCGTGCGCCAATCTTTCTAAAGCCGGCACACCTTCAACTCGTAGTGTATTGATTTTCTCTCTCAAAGAGCGGGAAACGTTATTTTGACCTTGACGCTCACGTAATATTTCTATAATGTTTGGTTGTCTTAAAAATGCAATAACCTAAAAAGAAAATATCATAAGTTAAGAAAATAAATTAGTTTTAAAAAATAATAATATTAAAAAAATTAAACAATGATATATATATATATATATATATATATATATATATATATATATATATATATATATATATATATATATATATACATATACATATATATATACATATACATATATACATTGTATATATATATATATATATATATATATATATATATATATATATATATATATATATATATATATACATATATATATACATATATACATATATACATATATATATATATATATATATATATATATATATATATACATATATATATATATATATATATATATATATATATATATATATATACATATATATATATATATATATATATATATATATATATATACATATATATATATATATATATATATATATATATATATATATATATATACATATATATATACATATATATATATATATATATATATATATATATATATATATATATACATATATATACATATATATATATATATATATATATATATATATATATATATATATATATATATATATATATATATATATATATATACATATATATATATATATATATATATATATATATATATATATATATATATATATACATATATATATATATATATATATATATATATATATATATATATATATATATATATACATATACATATATACATTGTATATATATATATATATATATATATATATATATATATATATATATATATGTGTATATATATATATATATATATATATATATATATATATATATATAACATATAGCCTGTAACGTTTACCGCAACATTCACGAAAGAAAAAAGATCAAAGATTGTATTAAATGTTGCTTTATTTTATTTTTGTATATAAAACATGTTTATGGATACAGATTTCGATTAATATACAGAAAGAGACTTGCAAACCTTTTTATAGGGAATGTAATAACTCCGACAAATGAGTTATAATGTGGTTTTATTAGATTTGTTTTATATACCAATTAGTTTTCCAAAAGTTCTAATAATAATGAAAAAGACATACATATATTTTATTTTTCGACTGACAAATAACTCAATGCAACCTAGATTCAATATCTCGGTATCAATCAGGATTGCCACATCCCTCCTATTCTTTTTAAAATTTTATTTCATTATAGGATCGCCTGGTGGAACTGTTGGTGGATTCTCTGTATGAATTGACGCTGATGTATTGTTTGATGTCGATGGTGATTCCTGTAGGGGAGCATTGGCTTTTGGGGATATGTTTTCAGAAATTGTCAATGCCGGTATCTTTTTGACATGACTGACGTTCCTCTTAACTGTCTTCCCGTTCCCAGTTATTTCCACTTCGTTTCCGTTTCTGTTTATTACCCGATATTCAGTTACATCGAAGTTAGTTGTCAGCTTATGTGGAAATACCACATTTTTCAGCAAGACTTTATCTCCAACAGCTATATCCGATTGTTTTGCATTTCGTTTTTTGTCTCCTCTCTCCTTCCCTTTTTGTTTATTTATGCAATCTAAATCTCTTGCTGAGGAGTCAATCATATCTTCTGTTATGTCCTGAATACTTGGAATTTTGTCCCGAATCACTCGATTAAACATAAGCTCAGATGGAGGTGATCCAGTCGTACCGTGAGGT
This sequence comes from Germaria angustata, assembly GCA_963681545.1. NCBI lineage: Eukaryota > Metazoa > Arthropoda > Insecta > Diptera > Tachinidae > Germaria > Germaria angustata. Next base: position 49,523,198 of record OY813001.1, on the reverse strand, counting down.
GTTACATTATACATTAATACGAACTTTTGTATTTCTTGCTTATAATTACTTCTGTTGGCGCTGGCTATTTTCAATCGTTTGACCAGCGACTTGTTCATATTCTCAACCTCCCCATTGGCTTGCGGCCAATAAGGTGGCGTAGTGATATGTGTAATATTATTTATTTTACAGAAATGTTCAAATTGAGAACTCACGTACTGTCGGCCATTATCCGTTCTCAAAGATTTCGGTAACCCAAGTCTACAAAATATCTCCTCCATGGCGTTTATAATCTTCTCAGAGCTTATGTTCTTCAAAAACACCACTTCCTGGTACCGTGAGTAGTAGTCTATTAGAACCAAAACATACTCATTGCTCGGCAGTGGCCCTAACAAATCAGTTGCTACACATTGCCATGGACCATTTGGAAACTCATGCCTTTGCATCGGCGGTGGATTCGATATTCGGGAAACAAGTAAACAGTCCCGGCAGCTCTTAACGAAATTTTCAGCATCCCGATCTATCAATGGCCACCAGACTTTGGCTCTAAGTCTACGTTTCATAGCTGACTCTCCTGGGTGCCCTTCATGTGCCAATTGAAGTACTTTATCACGCAAAGATTTAGGTATCACAATGCGAGTGCCTCTTAGAAGGATACTGCCAATTGACGAAAGCTCAAATCGAAACGGGTAATAATTATTTGATTTATCGGCGTCCCACGACTCATTATTGACATGTGCTATATTACTGCAGATTTCTTCATCCTCCGCGCTTCTACTAGCTATAAGAGTGATTCCAAGGGCTAATGGAATTGAATTTGATACAATATGCAATACATTGTCCTCACAATTTTGATCAAATGAACTTGTATCAATAATTTTGCAAAGTCGCGACACGGAATCCGCTATATTTTCCTTTCCCCTTCGGTAGATTACTTTGAATTTAAATGATTGTAAACGCAATAACCAACGTTCAATTCTGGCTGGAGGCTTAGACGTCGGCTTAAATATTGCTTCGAGTGGTTTGTGGTCTGTCACCAATTCAAATTCCAGACCGGCAAGATAGTAATAAAATTTCTCCACCGACCATACGAGAGCTAAACTTTCTTTTTCGGTCTGCGAGTATCTCTTCTCAACGTCGGACAAACTCTTACTACCGAAAGATATTATTTTTGCATTACCATTTGAATCAAATTGGATCAAAACAGCGCCTAAAGCGACTGGGCTAGCATCTGCTACTACTCGAGTTCTTCTCTTTGGGTCAAAGTATGATAAGTTGGGTATTTGGGACAGTTGTGTTTTTAGATGTTGAAAAGACTTTGCCTGATCAGGACCCCATATAAATTTTGCATCTGTTTTTAACAAAGTTCTCAGAGGTTCGGTGACGTCTGCCAAATCAGGAATGAATTTACCAACGTATGTAACCAGACCCAAAAAACTTCTTGTCTCTTCTTTTGTGTTCGGAGGTCGAAAATTTTCAATCACTTTGATTTTTTCTGGATCTGCCGTGAAGCCTTTTTCGGAGAGAACATGGCCTAGAAATTTCAATTTCTTGGCTTTCCAAACACATTTTTCCTCATTAAGTATAAGGTTATTTTCCTTGAATACCCCGATAACTTCTTTAACAGCCTTGTCATGATCTTCTTCTGTGCAACCAAATACGATAACATCGTCTATATAGTTAAGGCAATTACTACATTGGGCCAACAGCCCTTCTAGTGTGCGTTGAAAAATTTCTGGTGCCGAGTTTACGCCGAACATCAATCTCTTATACCTAAACAACCCTTTATGTGTAATAAAAGTTGTTATTTCGCGGCTGCTTTCATGTAGTTCAAGTTGATGATATGCATTTTTAAGATCAAATCTTGAAAAATAATTAGCACCTCTCAATTTTGTCATGAAAGAGTCAAATATAGGTAAGGGGTAATTCTCTCTTAAAATGGCTTCGTTTGCGCGGCGCATGTCAATACATAACCTTATTTCACCATTTTCCTTGAACACAATTACCACAGGTGATATCCACCGACTTGGTCCATAAACAGGTTCGATTATGTCCAAGGTTAATGCCTCCTCCAGCTTAGCTGCCACTTTATCCTCAAGAGCAATTGGTATACGCCGCAGTGGTTGTTGCACGGGTCTTACTGAAGTATCGATAGTTAATTTTACTTTTACATTTTTCATTTTGGGGAATGGCTTCACATCCTCAATACGATTGACATTACACCCAAGTCGTAGTATTTTAAGTTTTGTCGACGTTTCACGACCCAACAAAGACTGACTACCATTTTCTATTACGTAAAATGTAGCAACCGTTTCTGAATAATTATTTATCGCAATTGGAGCGTCAAATACACAGATTACTTTGAGAATCTGATCTGATGCATATGCCTTAAATTGGTTTGATGAATTTGATCTAATATTCCATATAACTGTTTTTCCTTTCTTCAATGTTGCCCAATCTTTCTCACTCACCAAATTAAATCGCGAGCCGGAATCAATCACCATTAATATATATTTTCCTCCAATGCAGACGTTAATCATTTCATCGCTTACACAGTTATCATTGATTTTGAAGCAGCCAAATTCACGTAAAGCGTCAACATCATCTAAAACATTTAGCTGTTCGCTGCGTATACACCTTATTTTTCCCGATCCTATATTTCGCCGGTTTGTATCATATTCGACAAATTTCCTCTTAATGTTTTTAGTCTTACATTTGATGGCAAAATGTCCAATAAGAGAGCAATTGTTGCATTTCGCATTTCGTGCTGGACAGCTCATAGAATTACCAATGTGACCACTTCGACCACATCTGTAGCACTCAGTCTCTGAATTATGAGAAAATCGCTTCTTCGAGGAAATTCTGTTTACCCCCTCTTCATCGCTTTTTGTCATCATGCTTTGCGAATGTTTATTAATTTGTTCATACACCTGGCAAGCTTCAAGGACACCGTTCAGACTCTGCTCTTTCTCCAATAGTCTTTTCTTAAGGTCAATAGGTGCCCATGAATCAATTATCTTGTCTTTAATACATATTTCCTCAATTTCCATTTTTGTTGATCCAAAAGAACATTTTGCAACTTGTTGCCTTAAGCGCAATAGAAATTTGTTAAGAGACTCTCCATCCGTTGGCGTCAAACTTCTATATAGATGTCTTTCAAACGTTGAATTCCTCTTAGGGGAGAAATATTCATCCAATTTCTTAACCAGTATTGCGTATACATCGATATCAGTCTTTGCATCAAATTCAACTAGAGCGCCAGGGATGTTGTAAATAACCTCTTGAAGCTGTGGTCCGCCCAAATGAAGCAGCTTGTTTTTCTTTTTAACAGAGTCGATAATTTCCTCTGAACCGAGATACAAAGTAAAAGATCGGAACCATTTTTCCCATTCCATACGCAGCAACGATCTGTCAATAACATCACAGAGAAATGGCTTTATGTCGGACATTGTTGTACCACAGGAAAGAAGTCTTCAAGTGCCTAAGAGATGAAATATTATCTATAATAATTTCTTTATACAATTTTTTTTTTAGCTAGGTGCCACCCAATTTAATACGAGTACTTAATCAACATACCCATGCACAATTTAATGTGCTGATGGATTCACAATTTAATGTGCAGTCAATCTCACAATTTAATGTGCAGTCAATCTCACAATTTAATGTGCAGTCAATCTCACAATTTAATGTGCATTCAATCTCACAATTTAATGTGCAGTCAATCTCACAATTTAATTTTTCTTTTCAACACCACAATTTAGTGTTTCTGTTCTTTCTTCCAAATCCAATTTAATGGTCACTTCGCAATCTTTTTTTCTCTCGTCGCCAATGTAATAACTCCGACAAATGAGTTATAATGTGGTTTTATTAGATTTGTTTTATATACCAATTAGTTTTCCAAAAGTTCTAATAATAATGAAAAAGACATACATATATTTTATTTTTCGACTGACAAATAACTCAATGCAACCTAGATTCAATATCTCGGTATCAATCAGGATTGCCACAGGGAAGAATTATAATGTGCTAGCCGGCTTTCTATGATAAAATGCTATGAACAAATTTAGTGCCCTTTTTAGCCACATTTTTTACCGTTATAAAGATGAATTTTCATTTAATACAAAAATTAGAGGTTTTTCGCAAAAGGATAATAGATTTTTCTGTTCTATAAACTATTCAAAAGATGGTCGAAGTGATTTAAAATAGTTCCCATATTATATTTGTGTATTTCAATTGTACATATTATACATGTTTGCAAACTTCAATTACTTTCACTTATTTTAACCAACTTATCAAATAATGGTGAACAATTATTTTAAAGGTGTAGGAATCAACGGAAAATTTTTGAAACTTTGTTTTGTTCGTTATAAAGGTAGAAACCTTTTTGTATTGGGCACCGTAAAGACGTTCGAAAATTCGCATAACAGAAGTTCGTTACAAACGGTTTTTTATGAAATATTTGTACAAAATTGCTGAGACCGAAGTTGTTCGTCATAAGCGATAGTTCGTTATAACCCATATATTTTACATCCGAAATCCATTGTATTAAAATTTATTTCAAAATCAAGTATGCGGAAGACCTAGGTCTCTGTGTGAGTATATGATACCAGGAGATCAGATCTGAGATTGCAGATTTCCTGCAGTCATATCAGGATGAGGTTAGTCTCGATATCTCACCGGTGATCTCACTGAACCATCTGGTCTGTGCGATCCCAAAAAGTTCCTTGGATGTAAGCCTACATAGCTTCGACAAAGTACATGGCTCCTTTAAATAATGTCTTTTTATCTATTTTAGATGAAAATAATTTTCACGGAAACAATTCTGAAGATTTTTGGCACGAATGCGTCGCTTTACTTGCAGATAACTAATTGATGCCAAACGCCTTATGCTTATTATTGCTTATACGAAAGTTTATCAATAGTTTTGAACATCATTAGTTCGCTACTAAGAAATTTGTAAGAAAAATAAATTAACTAAACAGTAATTAATTTCGTTCGTTTTGCGAGGGTTTCATGACATGTTTAATTAAATAAACTGAAGATTAATTTCATATTTGTTAAGCAAATATTCACTTCAAGCTTCGAAACTGATAAACAAACATACCTTTTCATTATAAGCAACAGGAACCTCATTGTAACAATTATTAGATAAAGCATTGGACGAACTAGGACCGTTATTGCATGTGGACGACGAAGGCATCGATGATGAAGTATAATATGCCATATTATCATTTTGCACAAATTGACTTTGACGATTTGTTGATGCTGAAGAAGAAGTCAATGTGGATGATATGGGACGTGGTGGTGGTATAGGAGGATTGCCCGATGACATACAATTGCCATCGATTAAATCAATTTGCTGGTGTTGTTGATGACGATGCCGTATGACGCGTGGACACTCAATAGGCAACCGCGGATCCATGAACGATGTTTGGCGGTTATTATGATCAATAAAGAACTGTTTACCAGACTGATCTAGTTTGGTCTCCCAAGATGACGGTAAATCGCGATTAAGTTGAGCGAATGAATTAACTAAAGCAACTAAATCTTTATTGTATTGATAGCGTTGAAAGCTAGAAGGATCACGACGTACACGTATCACCATATGTTTTAAGGCAGCATTGCGGTTGTAAATAGCTAATGCATCTTCGTTGGTGTGAAGCATGGAATAAAAATCCGGACGGCATAACATTAGAACAGCTGGGTGTACCGATAAGTTTACATTCTGAAAACTTAACGTGGACTGCGTTCCTTGATTATTGTTATGGGGAAGCGTTAAAGATTGCGAAGTATGTTGAGTTGGTATATCATTTGCGGTGGCAGAGTTGTTAGTAGAGGAAGCGGCAATAGCATTGGAACGATTTTCATTTGTAATAGTGCGACGTATTGATTGATATCTGCGGTCTAACTGTTGACGATGATGTTGCTCTCTGCCCCCCGGACCGTTGAGTACAGAAGAACCGTTAGAGCCTGGTCTTTGCCAAGAAGTAGTCCTAGTAGTATGATCTATATAAAATATACGACCATGACTATCCATTCTGGCTTCCCATGCAGGTGGCAGGGGTTCGGTCGAAACTTGAACATTTGTGGGATCAGCCTCAGCTGTAAATATAGCACTGGTACGCAAAAGACCTCCAGCAGCTCCTCTTTCAGGTATAGATGGCAATCGAGTGCTTGTTATGTGTACTAGACCCATGTCATCAGTGCCATTATCTTCCTCATCCTCATTATCTACTGATTCCGTATTGGCATAACCAGCACTAGAAGTGCCGGCTAAGTTTACAACATCAGCATTATGTACACGCTCCTCTGCACGCATCGTAGAAGGATGAAAAGCCGGAGAGGACGGTGGTGTGTGCGAAGATAAATAGTTATAATCTAAATGACTAGTACTAACAGCGCCACCTGAAGCCTCGTTAACTACCGTACTGCTTCTTGTACTGGAGCCAATGTAAGTGTCATCTAAATTGTTGTTAATTGCCATATTAGCTGCGGCCTGCATACGAACATGGCGACGTGCATGGTGAGTAGGTGTTGGAGGGCATATCAAATTTGCCGCTGTGGTGCCAGCTCCAACGCCCCCTACACGTTTCAGCAAACGCTGCTGCGGACGATTGTGTAGTATGGGTGTGGCTGCTGCTGTTGTAGTAGATGTAGAGCACACCTGTTGCGTATTATTCAACATCTGGGCCTCTGGCGATAATTGAAAATCCAAGGGCGAAGCACTGCGTGTCGAGCAACCCGAGGGTGGGCTACGATGACGTTTCGGTGACAACATAAGATGACTCGGCGACTGTGATTGGCGATCTTCATAGCCCGCCTTACCATTTGACAATGTTCTGGTTAATGGTCTATGTTGTCTGAAGGAAAAAGAGGAAGAGTTTTGTATAGTTTGTGGAAAATGATTAAGGGAAGAAGTTTCTTTAGTCGGGAATGCTGGAAAATCATAGCTCTCCGTAGCTGGGACTTTTTTTGTAGTTATGGTGTTAATGTAACTGTCAGGTCCAATTTTCTTTTTAATAAGTGGCTTAAATTTCACAGCTGGCGATGTGGATGTGGAATTATTTAGCTCATAGTGCGGGCTAGAGTTCGAAGAAGTATTGCCACTATTTAATACACACAATGGTGAATTGTTACAGCTAGTTGAATTGCTTACTAGTCCATTAGATGAACTATATGGTGCTTCCAAAGAATCATCTGTGTCTAAGATATCAAATTTAAAAACATCTCCTTGTAAACGGAAATCTCTGCCTAAAGCTCTAGGTGGCCAAGATCTTTCCAATGGCCGATGCTGGGGTTGTCTTAAATGTTTTTGCCGCCTCTGAATCTCTGCCTCCTTGTTAGCACTCGCTGATGCATGCAAAGCTGCAGCCGCACCTAATAAACTCTCTACAGCAGCTGTTTCTTCATCGGCCTCTTCATCAATGGTAAAACTGGCTGGTCTTACAATACCTTGGCAATTGTCGTCTACTTCAAATACAGTTTCTGCCGGTATTGTTTCATAACATTCCCGTGCTATCCACAAGTTAAAGGAATCTGTTGCAGTTGAGGTAGTCGGTGTAGATGAAGCAGGCGACTTTACACTTGCACGTTTTTCTTTTTTTTTAGCACCACCTAGTGGTGTTGATGTACCACTTTGCGGAGATAGAGTCCAAGATTTGCGTCGAGCTCCACCACCTACACTGCCGCCTCCATCGCTACCAATACTTCCGTTGTATGAATTTGTGGGTGAAAGCGTAGCTGTAGATGAAGGCGTTTCATAAGACTTTGTTGTGAGCAACGTTTGTAGCCTTTGCTTTTGGCTTTGATCTTCTTCAGCATTCACATAGCTGATTTTATTGATGTGGTTAAAGTCTTTGAGAGCTAAAAGATAAGATATCAAATATTATAAAACATATGTATATTTTTCAAATCAATTTTTTTTAAATATCTTTTGTTTGTTGTGGCTTTAGCTGTTTATATGTCCATATTTCATTGGTCGCTAAACCAAATCGTCAGTGAACTTTAAGCAGTTCGAAAACATCAAACCTCTTATGTTATTGACAAACGAATCAAATACAATGTAAGAATTCAGTATTGTATATAATCATTACAAAATAAGTACATAATCATAGTAGACTTAGAATGCTTTTATACAAAAAACACAAAAAACAATTATACTCAACGTGCGTCTACAATACCAAAGCCACTACAAACAAAACATTTTTTAAAAACTAATTGTTTTGACAATTAGTAGAGGAGAATATGCCAATTATAAAAGCTTTTAATTTATAATGTAAGCATAAGACCGGTTCTTACATATATACATATACATTTTCGGTTTGGTTTTCATTTTCACATTCAGCAATGAAGGAATTTGAAACTTTTGAACGTAAAATTCTTAGGCTTTGCATTAACAAACACTTTGTGCGAATTCATAAAAAAATCCAACGACCATATTTATAATTTAAAAAGATTTAGACCACTAGCCTCATATGGTTTTGATTTAATGAAACGCTTTATTGACTCTTTGCATAATCTGGAAAATCCTTTAATTCAGAATGTCTTAAATGATCAAGTCGGGCTAAATTGGCTCAATACTAAGTACTATTCACCCTTAGTGAATGGAACATAAAGTTGCATGTATAAATAAATCATTGCCCAAATTTTTTATTTTTAAAATTCCTGGCGCTCTTAGGGGATAATTTTTTTGTTCTTTTTTTCCTATTTTTATTATTGTTTTAGCTTTAAGTTTAGTTTAAACACATATTTCAAATTGATGTGCCGGGAGCAATCAATTTAATATTTTATGTTAGTATTTTAACACAAAATATGATAAGTTTGTTACTGTCAACCATTAATTTTAATTAATACAGAACATTATAGTTTTAAGTTTTCTTTGTAATTTGTCTTTTACTTCTTTCTTTGTATGCATGTCTCAAATAAACTTAACTTATAAAAGCTATTTCTTTCAAATTGACATTTTGTAAAACAGTTTTTCCTTTTTTAACAAAAAATTTTATTTATTTTTTGCAAAAAAAAACAGAAGATAAATATCAACCAAGTGTAAATATCGTGAAAAGTAAAACTTTCCACAACTACTAATTTTTTTTTAATCTTTCATAAAAAATGTTATTATCTTTTACCATCTATTATATCAAAATAAAAGTAAAGAATAAAAAACAATTGACAAGTATTTCAAGAAATATTGAGGGTTTTACTGAAGAGAATAGCCTCTTTTCGCTGGCGCATTTAAATGATTCTTATGCTAGATCTTCGTTTAGCAATATTTTTAAAAATTAGAAACAATTCTATATATCAAAGCTAAAATTCCTGTGAATGGATTTGTTTGCAGGCATTGAAAAAAGACGAACAATTAATGAATATTGAGATGTTTTAGAAATTACCGTGACTTTTTATATTTCAACTCACACTTATCTCGCTTTCTCCTCATAACAACAGGTTGCTCCGCTTCATCGAGTTGGATAGCATCATCATGTTTTGCACAAATCAAATGCTTACTCGCCGTTTCTTTATCATCTAAATCATTCTTTGTAGTAGCAACCACTCCAACTGCACCTTCACAATCTTTATCCACATCACTGCTCTCTTCTAGATTTTTATCCATTGTAACAGCTAACACGTTGTTATCTAAATGCAACTGTTGTTTTTGCATATTGATGATATTGTCTACATTATTAAACGGAGGGAATGATAGCGGAATAGCTGATGTGACGTCATTTGCTGTTTTCAATGACTTTTCAAATGTCGAAATTAGTTCCGGTTCGCCGGCAACTTCATAAAACGTTTGACTACTCTCATCATCACCATTTTCATTGTTTTCATAACTACTGGTATTGTGCAGATGGATAATAGAAGCGGATTCATTTTTTGTTTCTTGCACGTCTGCTGAATTATCATAACAGCTGCTGCTGTTATCTGTGCAAATCTCAATTTCTTCATTGTTTTTATTTAATTCTTTGTTGTTACCAGCGTATTCGGCACTTGTTGCCGGTGCTATAGAAATTTGTTTGCAATTACCTACGCTTCCTTCCGACATCCTAAAATCCCTATTACAACTCATGTAATCCATCTGTTTTTATTTGACCATTTAATCATTATTTCCACAAATCGATAAATATTTTCTACAACTTCTTTTCTCATAACATTATACAACAAATACCGCCTACAATTTGTAGTAAAACATACATACATATGTATTTATAACTATTTTTCAACAACTACATTTATATACGAAATTTTGTTATAAATTTGTTCACAAATTGTTTTTACTTTTTGTTTTCACCCTCATATTCTTGGATTGAGTTTTCTCATCTTTTCTTTTTGCTCTATTTTTGATTTATAGATTTTTCTAACTGTGCTTTTCATTGCACAGCGTCTCTTTTATACTTTTCATATTTAATTTTCACATGCAGTAATATGTTAACACTGCATAATTATTTTCTGAATTTAAATTATTTCGTTCTTATTCACAGTAAAAAGTTAAATTTTCTGATTGCTAATTTAAACATGATTAAACAATACGTTCGACTTTTTATATTTTTAAGATTTACAAGCAGCTATCAATTCTACACAGTTTTATGTAATTTTAATTTAAAAACAATGACATTTTCAGTAGTTAATTTAATTTTTTCAGGAAAGTTTTTTACTTGGCATTATCAGCCAGTACTTTTATGTCACCAACTCAAGGTACAGCCATTTTTGTACATGTTATGCTTTCACATTAATTAATTTAAATTTTTTCAGGCACAATTTCTTCTAGCAACTCAACGACAAGAAAATTTTTCACTGTGAAATTATTAGAGTTGCCAGTAATTTTATGTCGATAACTACAATAACAGATGGAATCTTCAACACAGCTGATTATTATGTTTTAATTTTTCCGTTGCTATATATCAAAATTTTTTCATATGTTGAGAATACTTTTGAAAATTTTTATGGAGCTAATAGCACAGCTGCCAATGGTTTTTAAGCCATACTATTAGCATGTAATGCTTTCTTTCGCCCCTTTGCTCAAACAAAATACACGTGAATGCTAAGTTGCCTATGACCGCCTTATATTAGTGAGCATTGATTTATAAAAACAAAAAAAATAGTAAAAGCAATTGTAAAACTATTCATTCAAAAGTTGAGGGGAATATATTTTATATGGAACTTCTTTATCACGTGGCTTACAACGAAAACAATTTTAAAAATACGTTAAAACTAATTGCAGCGGAAACAAACATGTCCGAAGTCAAGGCCCACTTATATGATTTTTATTAATTGGCCTTATTGATTATAAGTTTACTAAGTGGTATCACTACGCCCAGTTTTTTATTTTTTGTTTCGCTTCTTTTCAGTTCACTTATCTGTCTTTTTGAATTGGTTTTGCACTTATGACTTGACTTGGTGTACATGGAAATTTTCTTCTTATGTGTGTGCAAGTTATTATTATTAGGAGAAGAATATTAAATTATAATCTACTAATATAAATCAAAGACCACAAGATACATAGACCAGTGATGGAAAAGTTGTTACGATCGTACTTTTTTTGATACTATTTGATTTCAAAAAATACCGTGTTACTCCTCTGTTACATTTGATACTCTCAGTGATACGTCTTAAATTCATCTGTTTTAGTATAGCTATTGTTTGTTTTTTACATAACTATTAGTTAAAATAGATTGTTTGGTTATAATAATGAATTTGTATTTAAACATATGAATTTATGTCCTCTGTTAATTTTTTTTTTTTTAATATGTAAAACTTTATATTGGGTATTTTTTAAGGTATAAAACTTTAAATTGAAATAAATTCTAGATGAATAACGGCACTGGTATAGATTTGGGCTTATTTGAAGGACAATACTCAATGATTTTGACTTTAATGTGATGGAGGAAGTTTTTTTTTGGAAATGGTCTTAAAATGTAAGAGAAAATTTTTTTCGAAATAAACCCAAATCCATTCAATTGGCGCTATTTATCTAGAGGCTATTTCAGTTTAAAGTGATATACCTTAAAAAGTACAAAATAAATTTTAAAAATGTTTTGTTTATAGGTAAAATTAACTTTTTATGTATTAGTTTAAGGTTATTGTTAACTTTTTGTTTTCATAAAGATTTTTTACTGTTTAATAAAAATTTAAAAAAAATACTCTTGAGGTTAAAAAAGTACTCGCAGAAAAATTTTTTGAAACTGAAATGAAAATCTCATTTCCCATCACTGACATAGACTATCAGCTCTTGTGTAATATCTTTTGCTACATTCTCTCTTGTTTTTTGACATTTGACTCAAACAAAAATGTATGTTTCTGTTGTATTATTATAAACACTGGTAGTTGTAGTGCTGCCAACTTGTAAAATTAATCATGTTCAAAATAAGTTTGTTTATTTTTAGCTTGATGATCATATCATCTGGTAGCCTTCAATCAAAGCATGCGCCAACATGTTTGACATTTACTCAAATTCTTTTTTTGAGTGCGCTGGTTTTTTATGTTAGGTGGACACGAAGCAAAAAACTTCATTTATATTATTAAAGAAAAATTATCGAATTCGTTTTCTAAGCTATGGCAGAATCTGGTCAAATCTCAAAAAAGTAAGTACACGGTAAGAAAAAGGCAAAATGATACACAACAATCTTTCTGAAGTAATGAATGAATTCAAGTGAGTGTGTAGCGCACAATGGTAGTAAAATGAGGTTATGAATAAACCATACATGCAATTTTAACAGCTTTTTAGGCAATAAATGTATTTTGTAAATCCCGTTTAAAAAATTTGAAAATTGTAATTGTGTCCAAAAGAGCATTGTTAAAGAATAAATATCATGTTGAGTGTGATAAAATATTTTGGAAACTTTGTTCCAACATCACGAATGCAGCGAAGTGTTATACAAAGTGTATCTTATTTCCATACCAATGCTAGTCTTCAACAACCTAGCAAAAATACTAAACTGTAATTTAAAAAGTTATTTTTGTTAAGAGTATTATATTAAAATGTTTTCTTTATTATTTAAGCGAACTCAAACGCCGATTAAAGGCAGAACAAAAGGCCAAAGAAAAGGCTGAAAAGGAGGCCAATAAAGTTGCTAATGCACCTGCTGCTGGAGAGGGTAAAAATAAATCATCTAGTGCTGCTGAAGAAGAAATCTCACCTAATGAATATTTTAAGTTGCGTACAGCCGCTGTAGCCGAGTTGAAAAAATCTCCCGAAACACATCCCTACCCGCATAAGTTTCATGTCAGTATTTCTTTAGAAAATTACATCAATAAATACAATAGTCTTCAAAATGGTGAAATGTTGGAAAACGACAAGTTGAGGTATATTTTCAAAATAAATTTTGCGTAATAAGCGTTGATAAAATTTGTTTAATTCTTTAGCATTGCTGGTCGTGTACACGCTATACGTGAATCTGGTGCAAAGTTAATCTTCTACGATTTACGCGGCGAGGGTGTTAAACTACAAGTTATGGCCAATGCTAAGCTATATAAAAGCGAGCAAGACTTCGAAATTGATTCTGGGAAAATTAGACGTGGTGATATTATCGGCATTAACGGAATACCAGCTAAAACTAAAAAGGGTGAATTATCGATTGTGCCCTTAGAGGTTAGTATGAATAAAATTAACTTTGTTTTAAGACATTATACCTATAACCATATATCTCAGATTAAATTGTTATCACCCTGTTTGCATATGTTGCCACATTTGCACTTTGGCTTGAGGGATAAGGAAACTCGATTCCGCCAACGTTATTTGGACTTAATTTTAAATAATAAAGTTCGTGAAACCTTCCAGATTCGTGCAAAGGTATGATTATCTTGTTATTTAATTCAACTTTATTTGGCACTTGTTTGATGTTATGGCGCTTCTAGATAATTTCCTACGTTCGGCAATTTTTGGATCGTATGGGTTTCCTTGAAATCGAGACACCTATGATGAATATGATTGCTGGGGGTGCTACAGCTAAACCTTTTATTACTCATCACAATGATTTAAATATGGATCTTTATATGCGTATTGCACCTGAATTATATCACAAAATGTTGGTGGTAGGTGGTTTGGACCGCGTTTATGAAATCGGCAGACAATTCCGTAATGAAGGTATCGATTTAACACATAACCCAGAATTTACAACATGTGAATTCTATATGGCTTATGCTGATTATCATGACCTCATTGAATTGACCGAACAAATGATATCGGGTATGGTTAAAGCAATACATGGGACCTATAAAATTAAGTACCATCCTGAAGGGCCAGAGGGTCCCGAAGAAGAAATCGATTTTACTCCGCCGTTTAAGAGATTTAGCATGATGAAGACCTTAGAAGAAAAATTAAATGTGAAATTTCCACCGGCAACCACACTGAACACTAAGGAAACTAATGATTTCCTGTCGCAATTATGTATTAAGCATAATGTTGAATGTCCAGCTCCTCGAACAACGGCTCGTTTATTGGATAAACTGGTGGGTGAATTTATCGAGGAAACTTGTATTAACCCCACTTTTATTTGTGAACATCCACAAATTATGTCCCCCTTGGCTAAATATCATCGGAGTGAGGCGGGTCTAACAGAACGTTTCGAATTATTCGTAATGAAAAAGGAAATTTGTAATGCATATACTGAATTAAATGATCCCATGGTACAGAGGGAACGTTTTGAACAGCAAGCCAATGATAAGGCAGCTGGTGATGATGAAGCTCAACTAGTAGATGAGAACTTCTGTACAGCTTTGGAATATGGCTTACCACCAACAGGCGGTTGGGGTTTGGGTATTGATAGACTGACTATGTTTCTTACAGATGCCAATAATATCAAGGTTAGTTTTTCTTTCAATGGTTAAGTAATATATGATTAAGTAATATATAATTTTAGGAGGTCTTATTGTTTCCTGCTATGAAACCAGACGACCCTAACCGTGCCCATCCATCTGAACTGAATAATGTAGAACAGAAACAATAAATATTGTTTTAAATTATGTTATTGGAAATTCCTTAAATCACTAATTTATTTATTGATTTTACTTTGTAGAACCTTTCTTGACGAACTTTTACACATAATGTACTATTCTTTCATTTCTTTTCAATAATTGTTTCCCTTTTTAATATTTAAGCAAAAAAAGTTTTGCATTTTATGAAATGAAAAATTCTAAATATAAAAAAATCTTGTTTTGGACACGAAATTCTTTTGGTATTTCTCCAACGCATGTACATATACATACACATGTGTATATAAGTACATCATTTGCCAAGTTCGATTCTTAAAATGAACTTTTGTATTAACTGCCTGTTTCACGATGTCGAACGACATCGTTCGTTCGCATAAATACGTTTCAAACAGCAACAAATTTTAAAATGTTATTTTTGGTTTTAATGTATTTATGCGAACGAACGATGTCGTTCGACATCGTGAAACAAGCAGTAAAATTTTGCTTTAATTTTGCCCAATGAATTTTTGAGTATTTTTTGTTGTTGTACTAAAAGAACCGTTAGGTGAGAGATAATTAAAAAACTTTTTTTTTGTAATTTTGTATGACAGTAATTAATAAAACTGCATTAAAACATTGAATTGAAATATGTTCATTTAAATATAATTTGACTCAGAAGCTAATATTAAGCAATGTTTCTTAGGTTTTGCCCAATACTGTATATATCTCTACATATATAAAAATTACGTGTATGTTCGTGATCGCTAAACTCAAAAACTACTGCACTGATTTTGACCAAATTTTATATACGTGCTATATGGGGCGTGAGGAGTGTTTCTGTGTAGTTTGAAGTTCGTCCGACAGATGGCGCAATATTTAGTTTTTTTGAGTTTTGCCCAAATAGAGATTAGCGCAATAAGCCTATGCTGTTTCGCTGAAGGCGTTGGGTCCTCAATCAGCGTGTAGTGGCATTAATTAGCCCGATACCGGTATTTGAACAATAATTGCTAAGTCGATTTAGTGCACCTTTCATTCTTCTTCGAAATATCAATCCGCCATGACTTTGCAACGAAACCAGACTTGCAGTGAAAATAAAATTTGAAGGCAAAACAACGTTTGCCCGGGTCAGCTAGTATATATATATATATATATATATATATATATATATATATATATATATATATATATATATATATATATATATATTGGTGTTGAAAATGAAATTTTCATTTCAAGGCGCATTGGTCTATCTTACGGAATGCTTGAATTCATTTAAATTTGATTAATTAAGCTCATATTTTCTTTTCAATATATTAAAGTGCAAATAATTTTTTGAAAAGACAAATTTTAAATACTAATTACTTTTATTGCTTCTATTATTATTTATTAGAATACATTCGTTTTTCTTTCGACCAGCTTTATTTGCTCTATTTTAGAAAAGAGAAAAAATATTTGAATTCGGTTTAGAAAACATTAAATGTGTGAATTCGTTTTAAAGAGGAGAAACCCTTTTTATACGTCAAAGTTGGGTATTCTGTGGGAGAAACTGTCGGATTTGATTTACAGAACATGGGCGAATATTGCCGTTTTTGTTATGTACTAATACACCCATATTTTAGTATTCTTTGACATATGTATGCCTTGATATATTTACGTACTAAAAAGTGCTACCACACTTTCGAGTTTTGTGTTATATTTTTCAGAGCAATTACCTTTTATATGAGTATTAAAAATACAGCTGTTCAAAAAATCAAGCTCGGAAAAGGGTTTATTGTGAAAAATATATACTCAATAAATAAATTGCAAATTAAGGATACTATTTGCAAGAAATAAATACGAAAAAGCATGTCGTAAGTGGTAAGTGTGATGTTTGTAAAAGTTATAAGAATTATAATGAAATCTTAAACAAACCCAGAAAGCCGCAAGTCTGGAAGAAGCTAACAAATAATTAAGTGTGATTAAAGATCGTCGCTGATTTCGATCAAGAATTAAAAAGAATGGACTCGAATGGAAATCAACGCAAACGTGGTGGTAGATCAGCTAAGAACACAAATGAAAAATCTCCATCGCGGAATAATGAACCTAATGAGGACATGGAAGTGTCGGCGGTAGCCATCTCGCCTACATTGGAAGTATCTAGATCTACAAATAGTGCTCCAATATCCGAATGTAGACGTAGTTCACGTAAAAAAATTATTAAGTTTGATGTACGTGACTTGTTAAATAAAAATCGTAAGACTCACAAAATACAAATTGAAGCGAGAATTGATTCAAATGCTCCTACCACATCCAAAGCTGCGGCAACTGGCGGTACTGAAACAATCAACTCCAAACAATCTTCAATAACATCAAAGGAAGATTTGTTATCAAAGCATAAAACATTTTTAGAAAAATCTGCCATATTTAGGCGTTACTCCGTATCACAGGAACATAAACCGCCGCTGCCGCCACTGCCCCTACCACCATTATTGGGAAAGGCTAACGATAACAAAGATTCTGGGTACTCAGGTACATCAAGTTGCCAGGAATTCCTGAGTCATGTCTTGATTAAACCGAAGGAGCCTACTAGTCTAATTGTAGCGCAAATTGAAAGTAATACCCCTTCTTCGGTTACAACAGCGAAACGTAAAAACCTATGTAAATCTTTAGAGATGGACACTAAAACTATTACTAATTCTGAAATATTTCCAGTAATACAACAAAAGAAAAGGGGACGACCAGCTAAAATTAAAACTCAAACTTTTGTAGGAACTCATGTACCAATAACCGCACAGGAAGATTTGGGTAAGAAAAAAATAACACCAGAAAAGGCCAAGAACTGGAAAGAGTATAAAGCTTGCTTAGCACAACAATCTAGTAGTACTAAGGAAGAGAAAAAAATATATAAGAAAAGGGAAAAAGCAATTTTAATATCCGAACATCAGAAACAAGTTGATGACACTTTGCAATCAGACATTTCAAGATCGGATGATGATGGAAACTTTAGCGGTTTTCAAACTAGCAAAGATGATTTAAGCTGTGATTCGCCACTATTAGCAAAAGTATTTTCAGTGAGGGGCATTAGTACTAAAGAATCGGGCGAAAATATACATATGGAAGCAAAATTCGCTTCCAAGGATGTTCAAAATATAGGCTCCATACAGTCCAATGAAAGATATTCAACCTTAAAGACAAAAATAGACCATGATGGTGAATTTCATGATAACAATGATGTCATTTCTGGAAAAAATCAACTATTACAATTAGACATTTCAAAACCAGCAGCAGAGCTTATGACTGAAAACGTTGTCAAAGTGGAACTAGAAGAAACGAATGAAACTACTCAAAAAGAAAATCAGAACAAAAATCTAGGTTTTGAAAAAACTGAATCATATGTTGAAAACGTTACAATTAACAGAAGCAATACAAAATCTTCGGATTCTATGCAAAATAAAGAAACGGAAAGTGAAATTGATCTAAATACTAGCAGAATAGAAACAAATATTGCAGGAGAGAAAAGCACTCATTATAAACAGCTAGAAAAGAGTAAAGCAGCTCAAGATATACAGAAATCACTTACGATTTCTCACGAAACAGAAATAATTAATAATACGGCTGGAAAACACCAAATAAAAGATAACATTAATGATATTCCAAGTAATACTGTTGAGGTTAAAAATAATAAAATTGAAAAAATAGAAGATGTAAAACAGAAGGTAGAAATTAAAGAACTATGTAAAACACATGTAGCCAGAGAAAACATTATAAAAACAACGTCTGTAGAATCCTCCGCAATTTCTAAAACCGCAGATATGTTGCATGAAGTCCGCAGAGAATTAAAAACTCACGATATTTCTGATCAAGTCCTAAAACTTACATCATATGCCAAAGTAGATGTAAATGATATGTTTGTTGTAACAAAACAGACGCCTCTACTTGAACCATCAACATATTCAAATGAAAGAAAATCATTCTCACGCACATCCAGCTCATCAGAATCCGAAAACGCTTCTGAACGCAGTTCTTACTCATCTGAACCTTTTTCAACTATGTCTTCATCATCACCGTCTTCGTCATATAAATCTGGGGATAAATTAATGTTATCTGTTAAACGCATTTCTTTGCCTAAAAGTCCATCGACCTCGTCACAAACTTCAACCTCGGAAGAATTTATTAGTGCTGACGTTCTTAAGAGAAAACCACCACTAGGTAAACGTTCAAAAAGATTACAAAAGAAACCTAAAGAAACATCGGATTTTGAAGATGCTATTGAAAACATTGATAATTACTTTCGAAGAACTCCAAATGATGACCACAATGTGGAACTCAATCTTGATAAGCCAATTAGTATTGAGAATATTAAATTGTATGTAGAGGATAAAATAGTAGTTGAGCCATCTGAATTTGTCAAGAAATCTGTTGCGAAACCAGTAACGAAAACTGCACAAGATTGTAATGAAAGTAGCGAAGTTTCCGAGATAACGGATACACTATCAAATGAATCTTCAAACGTGGAAAGTATGGCTAAGAAAAAATCTTCAAGAAGTCGTAAACACAACAAAACTTTTGACAAAGTGTCTGAAGAGAAACAGCTGCAATTAGAAAAAGTTGAAGGAAGTTGTTCTAATATTGAACATCAAAAACAACAGAAAGTAATTTTAAATGAGACTAAACAAGTTCAACCTGAGGAACACAATTTAGAGAATTGCCAGAATAAGTCAGTTGCTGTAGTTTTGAATCTTCAATGTCAAAGCGCTTCAGTAAGCGGTGAAAGCCACATGCTTGAGGATAATGACCACGGAAAGAATCCTAGAGAATTTAAATCAGCAACACAACCATATCAAAAGCAAATAAAAAAATCATCGTCAGCTACAGAAAATCACATGGAAAATAAACAAGAAGTATTAAATATTCACACGGAAAATGCAACAGAAAATTCGAGAAACGTAGAAAACAAGGAGAAAGAAGTACCGAAAATTTCTAAAGAAGGTAAATTAAACAAGTTAAATGAAACAATTACTGTTATACAGGCAACTAAGGCTTCTGAAAGCACGACTGATATAGTTATATCTGGAGATACTTCGAAAAATGCATCAATGACGAATGAAGAAGATATCTCGACAAATGATATAGAATTACAATCAATGGCACAAGTTAATCTTAAAGATACAGATAACCGGAATATTGGGCAAAACTCTGAAGAAAATGATGTAGAAAGTCGTAACGAAGCAAAGGCTTCTGCTAGCAAGTTAACTGAATATATTACCGAAGATTTTCCAATTAAGGAATCAAAGAAGCAGGATGAGCATGAAAAAATGCCTGTGAAGGATCTTAAACTACAAATCTCCAATAATAACGATGTTAAAAAAAATAAATCCGAAGTAATACAAACAGAAATCACAGAAGGCATTCGAGAATCAAGCAAATTTTTAACCAGAACTGATAACACTAATAAAGAGGAAATCTTGGCAGAAGATATTAAATTTCAAGATAAAAAGCATGCTTCAGACGAAATAAAAGAAACAGGTTGCCTAGAACATTCAGTGCAATTATCTGAAAGAAAATGTGACAAGGAGGACAAGGCAATTTCTCATTTAATACAAGTTGCAATTCTAGAGAGTACTCAAGACAAAACTTCAGACGAAAATTCATACTCAACTGACAAGAGCACAGCGTACAAAAAAGAGGAACAATTCACTGAAATAATGAATGTGGAAACTTTGCACAGCTGTCAAAGTAATATTGAAATCCCTAATGAAAAATCAAACTTGACCAGTGAAAATATAGACCCGATTAAATCAGAAAAAGTTATGACTGCCATATCAACTAGAAGCAGAAGTACTAAAGAAAATATTTCTATTAAAGATGATTGTTCAACACATTTTGCAACGGTGGAAAATGAGGACGTTAAGAAAGTAGAAACTTCTTCAATACCAGATATAAGAAAAACTCTTAAAGAAGAGGGGTATTCGCCCAAAATTTGCAAGAATTTGCAAGATAATCACGATGTTAAACTATTGGAAGAAAATTTAGCCGACAGGGTAACAGAAAACTTATTAATAAAAGCAAAAGAGGCTGAAGCGGGGACTACATCCCGTAACAATAAGACAATTTTGTTAACTGATAATAAAAAAGATTTAGCTGGCGTAAATGCTCCAACACAAAGTAAAATGAATAAACCAGAAACACTTTCGACCACCCGGAAAAAAAGTACATCTAAAATAGATATTGAATCACCTGAACTTTCAAGTGAAAAAGTAGAAAAATCAACTGTAGAAAAACATTCGCCTAGCTCGTCTATAAGAGAAGTTCCATTTGATGAAAATTCAAAGTCTTCACAGGATGCAAATTTAGCGGTTGAAAATATAAGAATGGAAAAATCTGTCGATACCATAAATTACGTTAAACTGCAATTATCTTTGCCAACCTCGTCAACAGAAATTGTTCTCAAGCATGCGGATGCCCCCAAACGTTCTCAAGAGGAAAGTTTTGTTGATAAATCACTAGAAATGGGAAAACAAGTAGAACTAAAAAAAGAAACTTGTTCTTCAAATACACAACAAGCGAACGACAGACAAATTTCGATACGTCCGTCAAAACGACGCGGTAGAAAATCACGCTTTAAAAATCTTCATGGTCCTGAAGTTGATTCGGAAACTGATAGCAGCAATGGAAAAAATACACCAATAGATGAAATAAGCCATGAAAAGCTGGATACTGAAACGAAAAAGATTCAAGAAGACGGTGAAATACAAAATTCGAAATCTGCTTTAGAAACAGATACAGAAGTCTGTGAAACTGAAAAGGAATACATAGACGTTAACGCTAAAGGAGAACCTATTCCACTACAAGAAAATGTCCACACTAATTTTTTAAGCTCACAAATTAAAAATGTGAGCATTGAAACCAATACATTGCTAGATATTCTTCGTACGGTGCAATCAAATACAAAAGCTGCGTTAAAAAGTACCAAACCTCTCATTAATATTGTTAGAAAAGATAACGAACATGAAATGGAAAGCACCACTAAATTGCATTTTGATGAATCATCTAAAAACTCGCAAGATTCATTAAAAATTCAATGTGAATCAGAAACCGCATCTACAACAATATTAGACACTGAATCTTCATTAGCAGTCCAAAAACATAACATATCGCCAGGACGTTCCGACTCTGTTTCCCCATTCAATATTAAAAAGGTAATATCATCCCCAACACGTTCAAACTCTTCGTCACCCATGACTCTAAAAAAAGTAACGAGGCGATATGAAAGACGAAGTCGTCGTATGGAAGGACCTTCGCATAAAACTTTAGAGGAAACTTTTGCAGAAATTGCCGCACAAAGCTCAAAAGCGGTTTTGGCCGCCAAAGAATTTGACACTGGTGAGCATCAAACAGAGAATGATAAATCTCAAAAAGATCCGGACTTCATTGAAGCTTCACAAAATATTGAAAAAGATCAAATTAAAGAAAACTTCGAGGAAGTAGAGAAAAATTCTGGATTAGGACAAACGGCTCTTAATGTCGAACAAAAAGTTGATGAGGATGTATTAAATATATCGCAAGATTTAGATAAGGCGCCACTCGTTTCGAATGAAGTAGAGATTAACAAAACAGAAAGTGTAATTGGGGTTGAAGCAGCGAAGTTGACTCCGCCTAGAAGAGGCCGTAAACCTAAAAATCAGACATTAGATGTTTCAATAACAGAGTCAAAAGAAATATTGGAAATAAACAACTTACCCAAAACTATAGAAGAAAAATGTATTACACAGGAAGTGGTGAAAGAAAATAAAATCCATATGGAAACTGAATCAGCAGCAATTAAAGAGAACGAAACAAAAACATTTAAAAAAGTCAATGAGTCTCTTGAAACTACTCAGATTGCTGACTTGACAGATGATAAAGACAAAAGTTCGTTCCCATTACAGCTTCACACACAAGATCATTCTAAAGAATCGCTTAATTTATCAGAAACGAATATCGAAGAAATTGCAAAACCATTTGAAGATGGAGGTGAAAGTAAATTATGCAAAAAATTCAAGAAACGTGAAAATAAAACAGCTCTGGAAGATTCATTACTCCCTAAAATTGATACTTGTAAAGATAAAGAAGGCGAAGTTCTATCTTCGAAACAGGCAATGAAGAAACGGGACTCAGCTTTAAGTAAAAGTGAAATTAAATCCGTGGTTAAAAAGATGTCAAAGAAAACTAAAAATGAAGAAGAAAATTCATTAAACTTGCAGAAAGAGGAAACATTAGCAAAAGCTGCAGCTACCACACCTCCATCATCTAAAAGAGGCAGAAAATTTAAAAATCAACAACTAGAAACTTCGCAGACCAGCTCTAAAAAGAAAAACAAAAAATATATTTGTACGAAGGATGATGATGAAGACACTAATGTGGAGAATGCAAAACTTTTAGATTCTGAAAGTGATTCTTTAAACAACTCTTCGGAGAAATCGTTTGATGAAAAATTAGCAAAAAGGAAACGCCAAAAGAAATTGAAAGAAGCCTTCGAAGCTGCTTTAACAGATGATAAAGAAAAATATAAGAGTGATCTCCAAGCAGAAACCTCCAACCCCACAAATAATTCCAGCCTTGGGTTAACGTTCTTTAATAGTACACCACCTCCAGAGAAGGATCAAACAAAACCGAATGAGGACGGAAATGAAAGCATTAAAGTTACGTGCATGACACCTGTCCAAGCAGAAGAAGATCTGGATCCTTTAAAGGACATTGAAAAGTTTATAGCAGATGGTGTTAATCTTTTGAAAAAAGATTATAAACTAGATGAAGATAGTGTTGATGATGTTATGCAAAACACGCCTTCTAAAACTAAAATACTAGACGAACCCGTTGAAAGCATTAACGATGAGGCAAAACATATATTTAATACATTTGAAACGCCTGCGGATACACCTATAAATACACCAAGTGCTACACCTCCACCTAAAAGTCCTACATCCGTAGAATCCACCACACCTGATGAAAATTCTGGAGTCCGTAGATCTCATCGAATCAAACTTATAACGAAGACGCCTAAAGCGTTAGTGGGTAGAGGTTTAGTTAGAGATAGAGAACGGTTTTCTATTAAGGACGATGTAGAAACTAAAAGCCACTATTCAATAGATGATCATCTTACCGACCTGGCTGAAGTAGAAGCAAAAAATGCAAAGTTTCTGAAGGAAATGGAAGAAAGACTTAGTAATTTCCAAGTCATTAAAGAAAATGACTATTTATGTGAACGTGTGATCAGTAGGGAGGCCAGAAAGATGATTTGTGATTGTTTCCTCACGCATGAGGAAGAAGAGAGGGGTGAACTGGGCTGTGGTGAAGACTGCCTTAATCGTTTGCTTATGATTGAATGTGGTCCCGAGTGTAATGTCAAGGAACGTTGTACAAACAAGCGTTTCCAAAAATTATTGTGTTCTCCTTGTCGTGTCTTTCGTACTGAGAAAAAGGGGTTTGGTATATTGGCCGATATAGAAATATTACCAGGGGAATTTATAATGGAATACGTGGGTGAAGTTATAGACACAGAAGAGTTTGAAAAGCGTCGTATAATGTATTCTTTAGACAAAAATCGCCATTATTATTTTATGGCTTTGAGAAGTGATGCCATAATTGATGCCACTATCAAAGGCAATATATCGCGTTTTATTAATCACTCATGTGACCCAAATGCTGAAACGCAAAAATGGACGGTGAATGGGGAATTACGAATTGGTTTCTTTAGTCGTAAATCTATAATGCCGGGAGAAGAAATCACATTTAACTACCAATATCAAAGATATGGCAGAGAAGCGCAGCGTTGTTATTGTGAATCTGCGAATTGTAGAGGCTGGATTGGTCAGGAGCCCACCTCCGATGAAGGTGAACAAGTGGATGACGAAGACGACGAGTCAGAAGATGAAGAAGAAGAGACCGATACTTCGAATCTTCTGGTGCATGATGATGATGAGGATAGCGATGCTAGTGTAGCTGATCCCGAAGAAGTTCAGAAACAATTGGAAATGGCTGCCGCTCAAGCGGAAGTTGAATTAGCTCCTCTGCAGTTGTTAGACGGAAAGGTTAAACAAACACAATCCACAACAGATGAAGGTAAATCTTTACAAGATTTAAATAAATCGGATAATGAAGAAGATTCGAAGAGTAAATTTAAAAAACTACTTTCGAAAATGGCTGAAAAGGTGGCCGCCAAACAAAAACAAAACAAGCGCGAACAAAAATTACAACGCAAAAAAAAATCCAAGGGATCGTCTTCAGAATTAACAAACAAATTACGATTTTTGGAAGATCCCGATATAGAGGATGAAGTTGAATTTTTAAAAGAATGTGGACTTAAAAATCAGTCTGATACCTTGCGTTTATCGCGTTTAATGGTAAGAGCTAAATTGGTACAAACTCGGCTAAACCTACTGGAGATACTACGCAAAGGTGATTTTCCCTGCAGACGTTTGTTTTTGGACTATCACGGCTTGCGTTTGCTGCATGGGTGGATGAGTGAGGATGGTGGCAATATGCAAATACGTTTGTCTCTTTTACAAACCTTAGAAACTCTACCCATAGCAAACAAAACAGTACTGACCGATAGCAAGGTTATGCAAGTTGTACGTAATTGGTGTGGCACCAATACTAATCTGTTGTCAAATGAAGACTCCTCTAGTAGCAATAGTAACTCTCAAGATGCTCCAGTTCAAAGCTCTACCACATTTGAAGACGGCTCGGAAATGGTTGAATTGCAAAAATTATCCATAAAACTTATCAGTACTTGGGAGGGATTGCCCGAAATATTCCGTATACCCAAAAAAGAAAGAATTGAACAAATGAAAGAGCATGAACGTGAAGCTGATAGACAATATGCCGCAAATGCTGAAATTAAAGAAAGTACCACATCTACCGATCGCTATCGCAGAAATCGCTTTGGCCGAGGTTTAAATACTTCCAACAATACACTAAGCAGTTCGAACCGCTTTATTAAGCCCAACAACGGCATTCTACATAAAACTGCTAATACAACACCAGAAAATGTAAAAAATCTCTCCAAAGCTCAAAGACGTGAAATGTTTGCTGCCAAGGTAGCAAGAGATGAGGCCGAAAAGCGCTTAGCGGAAGAACGTCGAGAATTTGAAACTAAATGCAGGTTCTTTGGTTTGGATCCTAAAAAGACTCGTGCACAAGATATACCCTTCTGTGTTAATCCAGGTACGGGTCAATGGTTTTCCATTGAACGTAAACCTATAAGCACTCCTCCGAGCTACGCTCATGTGCAAGTACCCATTAAACCCAAATCCACCGATCCCAATGACTATCAATTGCCAGCCGCATGCAGCAATTTACCATCTCAATGGAAATACGCCATAACACCACAAGGCAAAATTTACTATTATCATATTAAACACCGAATATCACAATGGGAGCCTCCGTCGGCGGCCCAACTTCAACAATGTGAGGTAGAGGCCGCCAGAGAAGATTCAGAAAGTGAAATTTCCACAACGGCGGGAGAAGACAGTAGCGACGATGACGACGATATTCTAATTGGCATGGATGCTGCTCAACTAAAGGCTTACATCGATCGAAAAGTTGAAGTGCGACGCCAGAAACGCTATCAACGTTTGGTGGATCAACGCTCCATAAGCGTAAGTATTTAAAATGGGTTTGAAAATATTTATAAGCATAGGCATATATATAAGTGATAATGGAAAACCAATTTTGGTCAAAAATTATCTTTCATCAAGAATATTCTTTTACGAAAAATTGTTTCATATCGAAACATGTTTTATCAAAAACCTTTTGTCAAAAGTAAATCTCATTGATTCTTAGCTTTCATTAAAAAAGTATTTTCTTTCAAAGACTAATTTTTCTCCAAATATGCAATTATCAAAAGCAACTTTTATGGAAAAAAAATTCAACGTTATTATTTTTAAATTCTTTATCGAAATAGTACAATATAAAAAATTAGTTTTAAAATAAAAGCATATAAATAAAATATTCATGTTCAATATTTCTCTTATTTAGCCACGTCGCGAGGAAGACCGTATTTACAATCAGATAGAAGTGCGTAAATATAAAGAAAACAAAGAAAAAATACGAAAACGGAAAGAGGACATACGCCGCAAACGAGCTGAAGCTTTACGTCAAATATCATTGAATATGTGTACTCTGGGAAGTATATCGGATACTAATACAAATAAAGGAAATACCGAAAACGAAGATGAAATGGGAGCATTGCCCATACAAGATTATCTCCTGTCCTCTGATGAGGAAGTTGATATTAAAGCGGAAGTTAATAGTCCTTTGATAGACAAGATAGTCGAGGGTGATAAGATAGTCGATGAGTTGGATGCTCTAACCACTAAGAGGCAGTTAAAGAGACCTTTACCGCCGCATCGCGATTTTAATGAGCCTTCAACATCTGCATCAGTCCCTACCGCACTTGTTGCTGCTAAGCAAGAATACAAGAAACGAAAGTTGGAGAAGAAAGAAAAAAGGTAACCACAATTCATAATTTTTACAGAGTTTACATTACTATTTTTTGTTGCTTCTTTTAGAAAACCTAAAGAGCAAGATGCCAAATACCGTAAAAATAAAGAGAAATTCCGTTGTGAAATTGCTGGTATTATTGTGCATCATTTAAAACCATATCTAAAGGAGACCTGTGCTTTGGGACGTATACAATCAAATGAAGATTTTAATCATTTGGCACGAAAGGTAATAAATTGTAGTTTTTTAAATTTTGACTTTTCTTATTACTCCCAAATATAATTTAATTTTTCAATTACAGTTAACCCACTTTGTTATGATAAAGGAATTAAAATATTGTGAATCAGTGGGCCAAACATTAGTTGTTACTGAATCGGTTAAAAGTAAATCACGAGAATTTATTAAGAAATATATGGCTAAATATGGTGACGTTTACATTAAACCAACTAATGATCCTGATTTTAAAGATATACCTTTTACATTGTAAAACTTTTATTTTCATTTTTTATAGATTTAAATAATCTATTTCGCATAATAACAGAATAGCGTTTTATGAATGTGTATTAAAATTTGTTGAAAATTTTTCAAAAATTAAATAAAGATACTAAATAATAATGCAATTATAAAAATTATGTATATGTTTTAAGATTCAGAATGAAGTTTTTTTAATATAAAAACAATAGAGAACCTGTCATGCAGTACTTTTTAAGGGAAACATCCACTGTCAACATAAACAAAATAAATAATTTCATAGACATCATCGGACTAAGAATATAAAAGAAAATAAAAAACATTTTTTTGCATTTATTTCAGTATCCTATATATACATCTACATATATATATATATATATATATATATATATATATATATATATATATATATATATATATATATATATATATATATGTACATATGTAGCTGATGGCCTTGGTAGTCGATGCTCTTTTAGATATACATATGTATTTAGTCTAGGAATTAAATTTTTGTAGTAAATAAAAGGATTATAATAATAATAATTTAGGTTGAATAAAGCTTCGTTTATTTTCAAAAAGGGTTTGTTTAATTTGTATACAGTTTCGTGTAATTTGAAAAAGGTTAAATTTAAACTGAAAATGTGATACTTATACTTATTCCACGGAATTTAATTATATTTTTCTGCTTGTGGTTTACAAAAGATATAAATATGTATAATAAATTTTTTATACAAACACAACGAACAAACAAAAAATTAAGAAAAAAAACGCAAATCGAATATAATTGTTAATTGTGTTGTATTTGTATAAAATTTTTCCCGAAAGCTATCATAGTCCACAAGTAACAAATATGATTGAATTCTATGCAATTCCTATATATTTGTTGGTTTTTGTATATGTAAGTATATGAGTTTCAACGCTTCTCAAACATGATTCGGCTAATGAATACTGAACATCTGGCTAGCGACAATGAAATGCAAACATATACTTACTCTTCTAAGAGACAATAAGAAATTTTAAATAATTATTTTGGATAATATCTCGAATAATGAATTTAATGAATATGTACAAAATTGTTATGTGTCCGTCCCTATTATTTTCCCAATACTAGTTTTGACAACTATCTTAGTAAATTATAACTACAAAATTAATGTTAACTACCCATACCTTATCTATGTATGTGTTTTGCTTACAAGCCGGTTGAAGTTCACCTAGGATCCCATACATTTTTGAAACTCTAATTATTGAAATGGCAGTCCTAAAAGGAATATATGTATATATAAATATATATATATATATATATATATATATAAATATATATATATATATATATATATATATATATATATATATATATATATATATATATATATATATATATATATATATATATATACGCCTATGTTCTGAGAAACGCATATCGCTTAAAATTTGCGTTTTCGATTTGAAAACGTCAAACAAGTGTTCTGGCAAACGAAAACGCTAGAAATCTGGCGTTTTCAAACCGCTAGTGTATGCTGAAGTGATCTGGCCATTTTTATTTAAGCTGCATTTGAAAGAGAAAATAAAATTATGTAAAATTTAAATTTAATATGTTTTGTTTTTATTTGAAGAAAAACTTTTAACATCTTTTCACAATTTTGTCAATTTTCGGTATCATTTGTTTACTTATAAACTGGCGATTTATGCAAACAGCTGGTCGCCAGCAAATCGCTTCGTTTTCAGAACATGCTTAAATGCGTTTTGCGTTTTAAAAACGATTTGCGATTTGAAAACGCAGCGTTTGTCAGAACATGGGCGATATATATATATATATATATATATATATATACATATATATTTATATATAATATATATATATATATATATATATATATATATATATATATATATATATATATATATATATATATATATATTATATATATATATATATATATATATATATATATATATATATTTATATATAATATATATTTATATATAATATATATTTATATATATATATATTTATATATATAATATATATATATATATATATATATATATATATATATATATATATATATATATATATATATATATATATATATATATATATATATATATATATATATATATATATATATATATATATATATATATATATATATATAATAATATATATATATATATATATATATATATATATATATATATATATATATAATATTCCGAATGATAAATGTCAATAATAGTTTTATGAATTTATTAATTTCCAAATATTTCAATATGCTTTTCAGCAAAACCAATTCACAGGTGGTGTTGATAACACAGTAGAGCCAAGGCCCATTAACAAGGTACATACATATATGCAACATCCTAGGTGATAGGTAAAATTATTAACAAACACTGTATATAAAAATTTACATTAACAGCCAGTTTACCGATGTCGAAAGAAAATGCATGCGAAAGAAAACAAGTCACTCACTTTCGAATTAATTTGGGTTTACCTATCTCACTGTCTTTCGTTCGCATGGACTTACGTATGCTAATTGTAGGCTCTTACGTATTATTATATAAAAGTAGTGTCAAATCATAAATTTAGATATTTTGCAGCGATTTTTTCAAAAAGTACAAAAAATACTACTTAATTGTTTGAAGATAAACGCAACGCTACCTAATGTTGACCAGCTGTCAATACAAACAAAATTAGTAAATACAAAATAAAAAAATTGCAATCGATGAAGTTGACGAATTGGAAGCAGAGGGAGCAGCAGCAATAAGAAGAAATATAGCAATAAATTTGTAGTTTAACTATTATTTTTTATTTTTTTATTTATTTTGTTTTCTAATTATTATTATTTTAAATTTTTGGTTAATTTTGTTCTGTAATTATTATTTCTGATTTTTTTTTCGTTTTGTAATTATTATTTTAGATTTTTGGTAAATTTTAGTATTATAATTATTTTTCTTATATTTTACTTTTTTAATTTATTTTGTTTTTAGTTATTTTTTATATTTTTGATTTTCATTTCATTTAATTTTTTGTTATTATATTTTTAATTATTATTATTACAAGTACGACAACAGCAAATACCTTATTTCTTTATCACCATTGGTAAATATGATTTGGAGTATTTCAATAAAGTAAAATACTCATATGGATTTTAAAGATTTTAAGGAGTTCAGTTTAATGTTTATTTTTCTGCTCCTTGCAATTATTCCGTTTATACGGGATCGCACAAATTATTGCAATATCTAAGTGAGAATTCTAATTACATAAAAAAACATTTAATAATTATATTTTTTTATTAAAAGCATTTATTTACATAAAAAATTAATATATTTAATAACAAAAAATTAAAAAACAAAATGATTCAAAAACCAAAAATATAAAAAATAATAACTTGATTTTTTTCTAATTTATTCCAACTCGAAAGCAAAATAGCAAGTGACTGAATATGACATTTACGTTTGCAATGTTGACAACAGCTTCGAAATAGACAAACGCAATTTTGTATGAAAACACTTACGTTATCATTCGAGTTTTCGTTCGAGTGGATTTTCGCATAGAGATAAGTTACATAAACCCAAATCAACTTTCTTTCGCTTAGATTGCGAATGAACTCTTTCTTTCGACATCGTTAAACTGGCTGTAAATTTTTCATCAACTTCTATTCTTATCTTATCTTCTTGTATTCTCGACTTTATTGTAATCAATTCGACTTACATAGACCTCAGAAACGGTCCTTGAATTGAGCCACTCTTTTTCGCATACTTAGATGCTCGTTTTTCAAAAAATGTTTATCAATGAAAAAATTTTGTGCCAAAGTGAATTCGCTTGGCTTTTAATAAAATATGTTTCAAAAAAAATTTTTTATTGCTACCTGTTTTTTTATTTCTTTCACAGTTTAGTCAAGTATTTATATTGAAAAAAGCAACACTTTTGCGTTTTTTATTGATACATTCAATATAAATATTCTTACGAACAAATACATGAAATTTTCTGATGAATTTACGAATATTTATTGATTTCTTTCACGAAATTTGTTATTATTCTTTTTGGGTAAATTATTAATGATTTTACCTAAATTTACTCACGTTAGAAACGATAAACCGTTTTTGTAAGTCTAGTGGCATATACCCGCGATTTCCAAACGCACAACAAAAAGTCCAAGTTATTTTACTCATGTGTACTACATGACATAAAACCGTTAATTCATTGCTTGCCGAAGCGTTAACCAATCATTGGGCGGTCGATATAGAAAAAGTTTTTTAAGTCAATTAATATTGAAAATATGTACAGTAAATAGATTCAAAAATTTAATCTTAAGCTGTGCTGACGTGTTACAATATAGTAAGAAATCAGCCAACAAAATTTAAAAAAAAAACGTTCATGTACAGATTTAGATAACTAGACTTAAGATCAAAAACTTTACTTTAAAGATTTTCTTTGAAAATGAAATTTTTAATAAAAATCCTCTACGTTACCGTTTTCTTAAATTTATAATTTTATTTATGACTTCTTATAGTAAATTTTTCTTACGAGTCTATAGTTCTACTTTAAATTTTTTTAAAGGATATAAGGAAAAATTAGGAAAATAATTATAAACATATACATATATATAAATATTATATTAAACAATATGTATTAAAAATTTTCTTCATTGAATCATTCATATTCTTATTTTTTTATAGCCTTTTTTTATTAAATACTAACAATTTGTGAAAAAAACAGAAACATATGAACGTATTTATAACGAAAGAAATTTACAACAGTTTGAAGATGAAAAGCTAAATTATTGTATAAGTAGATTAATGGAAGGTTAAATTTTTCATTTAAATGAAAATTAAACAAAAAATTAAATACAACTATCAGTAACCAAGTTATTAAAATTTTTATGAACGTTTTTAAATAATGAAATTCGTTTAATTTTTATAATTATTTTCTGCATTTTTTTTAATAAATAAAAACTTAATAGTATTAAATCGCTAAATGCGATTAATAAAAAATATGTATTTTTGTTGTATTCTTTCTTAGTAAGTGAAAATATGATGGTACATATTTCTTTTTGTTTTTTTTTTATTCTTACATTTTACATACTTATATATAAATGTGTGTGTGCCGTAGTCTACATAGCACAAGTCAAGAGAGATATACTCGTATGTATGTATTAATTATATGTACGTATTTATATTATTTGTTATTCTCTTTTAATATTTCTCATTATGTTTATAAACAAAAAAATTTCTTTTTCATAGATATTCTTATTTATGAATTTTATGATTATAATCCTTAACATTAAAAAATTAAAAAAAAAATAGAATATTAATTTAATTTAATGTAATGAAAGAAACAAAAAATCGTTTAAGTGTCACAGCACCAAATTTTAAATTTGTTAATCTGCAAAGAAATGAATATGTAGCAAAATTATTGGAAAAAACCGTTTAAGTACATATATATTTTTAATTTATAAAAATATTAATTAAAATTATTCGGGATACTCTTAAAAAATTGTTTGTTGTGGTCTTTGCTGTTCTCTATACGCTTGCATTTCACTGGCGCTACATAAATCATCAGTAGACTTAAGCCGTCATGTTTTCAAAGCGTTCAAACCCATAAATATAATATGAGTATTTCAAGAATTTGATCATATTTTTCCACTTGGTAATTACAAAAAATATATGTATAGCCATAGTAGGCTTAGAAAACGTTTATATAAACAACTTACATATCGAGTCTTAACCGCAAAAAAACGTAAGTGACAAACACATAATTTTACAGGAAAAGCTTTTTATTAATTGCAACTATATACTAAGTTCTAAGGTTATTGCGGATTTGACTTTGTTGTAAGTTTCTGATTTCACCTTTAATGGCTAAATTTTTTTCAATATTTTAACGATGATTGCGATGGAAAATCGAAAATACGTCAGTTACGTTTTTTGCGCCAAACGCACGATATATTCGATTCGTATTCTTTTATTTGACATGCTCTCTTTTTGTTAACATTTCACAGATTATATCCGTGTTGTATTTATAAGGCAAAACAAAAAAAAATATCGCATATAAATTGTTTCTTGTGCAGTTTTTGTGAAGACATTCTAAGCCTACTATGATTATATACATATTTTCTAATTTTCAAAAATCATTGAATTCCTAAACCCACAAAAAACAAAATGGACACTAAATACAAAAGAGTCACAACTCGAAAAATCCAAAAAGAAGGAAAGGAAATTTTTTTCGGTCGTTACAGATTTTGTTATGTGAGTTGATTTGTGAAAAAGTGATTTTGAAAAATTTTGAGTTGTGACTATTTTGTATTTACATACATATTTAGTTTTCAAAAAGCTAATTATTCAAATAAAATATCCATTCACAAATATTTTGCAATCATAAGGACCGCTGAGTTTACAAAAAATAACAATTTTTCGAACAATTACTTGGGAGGGCATACCAAACAATTTTAATACACATTATCAAAAGAAAATTAAATTTTTTTGCCGCCCATAAGAATAGTTGTATAAAGCTGTAAGAAGAAAATTTAAAAGGATGCGAATCGAATATGCTATTTTTGTGTTGTTTTTACAAAGGTTTTCTAAGCCTACTATAATTCACAAGTAGAAAAATACGTCTGAAATTCTAATATTATATTTATGAAAAAATTGAATACAACCAATCTACGTATAGTGGTTCCCTAATTAATCTGTTGAATTTATTTTGAAGATACTGTTTACAAACACATACTATAACCGCAACTACAAACTAGAACGAGTGTTGGTACTAGAAAAGTTTTAGAAGCTAGTGCAGTTCCTGGTGAGATCAAGTAACGAATTTTTCTACACAAGTGCTATAAAATTGGCACAATCTTTTAATTCTTAGGAACTGACTTAGCCGGATCTCGAGATCTCGAGACTGAAATAGCTCTGATATGATTGTTGCAAGATATCTACAGTCCTAGAAGGAACTTTTCGAGATGAACTACATATGTTTGTGGCGGTTTTGACTCGACACTGGTATGCATAGGGGAATGTATAACAACTCCTCTGGCTCTTCAGAGAGAGTAGCAAAATTCAGTTATTGATTGAAAGGAATCTTTTGTCTTACATTAACAACTAATATCGATTATAAATTCATTTGCTGGACTTCAGATTGAATGGTTTTTTTTTTTGAGTTAAAAGGGTAGATTTATCGAAACTTTATTCATAACGATTCATAACATAAAAGTTTTGATTACTTGCGAAAAAAAATTGTGGTTAGCCCATTTCGTCTAGTAATCTTTATGCAACACATTGTTACTCTTAGCTTCTTAGAAGTATTAGTTATAGGGAAGAAATAGCTTACCTGCTACCATAAACCGTGTAAATGTAAATTTCGCGACAAAACTGAACGCACATCGTTCGTAAACCTTAATGCATCTAACATAGGTAATAACGATAATAATGAAACATCCATAGGATCCGAAAACCAACTTTTTATTGGTATAGCGTTATTAGGAAAACAGCGATATGCAGCAGGAGAATTGTCGATTATGAATATCTTTAATAAAAAGGGACAATTAAAAATATGGAAACTGAGAAAGAAAACATACAAAACATACTCTATTTAAATCATTGCAAATAGCTGATAAATCTTTGGTATATGAACCATAATCTGGGGTACAATGTTGCCGATAATAACGGCGGCGTAGTATGTTACGGCCATTGTCTAATTTGTCAGCCACCGCAGCACCATATATTTCCATGCTGGCTGTAAAAACTACCAAGTCATACCATTGTGATACCTATAAATAAAAATATAAGAATGTATTTCATTATATTACTCGTATATTCAATAAATTTAAAAATTTATTATTGTATAAACCATGTCTATTTACTTACTACATCCAAAAAGAAATCAACATGTGGCCTTTTATGTACAAAAAATCTTACTGGATGGCGATCTATTGTCACTTTTACTGTAAAATCATGTGGCGTTCCCGGTTTAACTGTATTCCTGGGCATTGCATTGTGGTGTGAATGTATCAATGTCTCGTCCAAATCCAATACTAATGTTTTACGTTGTACAATGCTCAGGCGATGCCTTGATACCGGCGACAACGGGAAGAGTTCATATTTGACAGGTTGATACTGGACAAACTAAAGTGGTTCATATCAGTGTTTCCTTTTTTAATATCTAACATTACTAAATTATATCTATATGCAATATTTTGCTCTTCGCAAAGTAATTAAAAATAGTATATATTAAATATTCGGGAAAAACGAAAACTGTTGAATTGAGTGTGTTGAAAAATGGTTGAGCCATTAATCATATCAATGTTTCAATGATTCTTTCCCAAAAGTCAAAGCCTAATTATTAGACCATCTTTGCAAGAGAATAAATTTTTATAATGCTGTTTACGCTACATGCATGCATATCGAATATTATATGTATACTTATAACTAAATGCCTAACTTATTGTGTGCTGATTAATGAATCTACCGAGATAGCTTCACAAATTGCAAGAGGCTTATATCTGGAGTAGTTCATAACGTGTTTTCTCGTAAAGAGTTGACATTTTAATTATTATTTCAATTATTTTCGCAAAATAACTTTTTAAAGTTTGATACAATTGAGGATAATATTGTATAATAAATGTAAACTGTACGAGTTTACGTTTTGCATTTAAAGTTTACACTTTATCGAAGATTTGTCCCAAAATTGTTTTAAATATGCATTTTATTTCAAATATACTAATTTTTGTGGAATGTACGACTTTTGCTTTAGCCAACTGTAAAACCACGGGTATTTAACTTATACCTACATATAATATTCCCAAGAACATACGTATTACTATCATTGGAAACGTTCATATTTTAAAATGTCATTCTAGAAGGAGCTATTAACAAAGGTAGCTTTGCCTTTTCCACTAGATTGGTATCCGTCTTAATACAAAAAATGGAAATACATTGATTTATGGAAAATATGTACTCGTATGTATAACATTCAATGCCTAAGAACTTTAAATAAATTTTAAGCTTTATTAACGTTATTAGTAGTTTGCACAAACTTAGACCAGTTGATGTTCTCGTCTTTCTGATTTGTACGATTTCGCTAACAAGCTCTAAACATCAGTTTTCGTTATTCCTTACTTCAATTTAAAAAAATACGTATGCATACAAATTTAAAAATATAGTAATTAATTAATTAATACTTACAGCTCTGACTTGACGGTTGAACATAAAACATATGCAGGTCCATACTTTTGATAATAGTACCAATAATGCACGGAATTTCATTTGAACGAGGGAAAACATTGGTAAGCTTCAAACTTACCAATGTATAACATAAATACAATAATTTACTAGTGTATTTTTTAATAAAATTCGCGTTTTATCGCTTTCATCAAACCACTATATACATAAACGTGGACACATTTTTTTATTTATAGATTAAATTTTTGAAACTTAATTATTTTATTTAGGCAAAAATTCCTTTTTATTCTAAAAGATATAAATACCAAAATGTATGCTGGACAAAATAAAACTTCAACTGAGGTGAAAAGCAATTGAAGAGATAGTAACAATCAGAGAGAAAATCCATATATATGAGAAAACGGAGAAGGAGAAGCGCGCGCTTATAATATTGAATAAAAAGTATGTTTATTAACAATTGCCCTTAAGTATAGCGGAAAAAAGAAACAGCAGAAACATTTCCATTGAAACCACTCATAAAATCAATAACACTTAAGTATTTTAGCTTTTACATCCTTACAAAATTATCAAATTTATTTACATAATTTGCACTTAATCAAATCATAAAACCGAATGTAGAATGTATATTGATATATTTTCAATTTACAATTTATTATGTTTTCTCATTTGTAAGAGATTTTTTCAATTAAACACAATAACTACATATGTATAATACACATTTAACTAGACTGCAAATAAAATACTGTTACATCCAAGTTTTGTCAATTTATTAATGCAAACGCCGCTTTTTTGTTTTGTTTAGCTGCTGTTAAAAATCAGTGTTGTCAAAGTCAAGGGAGAATAATAGTAACACGGGACAATTGCGGAATGTTTTATTAGGTATTGCAAAATTCACTTATTATGTATTGTATAAGTTGAAATAAATCTTATACCCGACTGATCACGAAGAAGTGATTTAGGCAATTGTAGCAAATAGTGTAAAGAATTTTTAATAATATATCTATATTTTTTGGCCTTTTCTTTATAATTTGTTTAATATAATAATCGAGCTTGAGGTCTTATTTTTTGTTAAATCATTTTATTCAAAAACTCGATATTTTGATACTCATTGAGTATCATCTTCAGGACAATTCTCTTTTTTTAATTTTATTATTTTAAAAAATAAACAAATTGTAAAGTATTTTTGTCGATGTTTTTGAATCAGGTTAGTATATCCGAAATGTATTTAAAATACGTGACAACAGAGAAGAGGTTTTGATTTAAACTAATTGATCCTTTTTGGGAGTTGCTATATTATGTATATGTATGAAAAATCTATGCCAGCGGGTACCTCAAGAGATTAGCAAAGAAAATTTAAAAATAACAAAAATCTGAGATAATCTATATTTTCAGAGTTAACTTTTAGAACAAATTTGCCATTACAGTAATGTTTTCAATTGTGTGCGGTAAATATTTACAGCTTTAAAAGCTTTTTAAAGTCACTTTCAGAGAATGTAATTTTTTAATTTCTGAACCCATCAAGAGTACACTCGTCCCATTATTTCTTTAATTTTGTTATCTTCAATACTTTTTCCTTTGCTTAGGGCTACTTGACGAAGCTCGATTGAAGCCCAATTATGTATATTTAAGTAAATTAAATTCCCTACCCGACTATAGCTTGAATTGTAAAAAAACAATGGCAGCTCTCTTACAGCAAAAAGAAAATTTTTGCAATAGACGGGGGAAAGAATACTTACAGCTACTTTATCTCTTCATTATCTATACCTCCTTTTTTAAAAGTCCATACACATACACACAAAAAAGGAACAAGTGAAAAAAGCGGCTACGCAAAATTATTATAGCAAATGCTATATTATGAATTACATAAATTTTTATTAACACAACATATAAGTAATTTTGTTTTGAAAAATATTGGCCAAAATCCAAAAATTAAAAATTTGCAACCCGTGAATTTTAAAATTCCTGTTTTGACATATTTATTTTTATCGCCTATTAAAACTTTTGTTTTTCACATCTGCTTTTCAACTTTTACAAATTTTTCTTTGACGTCGACATTCGTTTAAGGGATATATTTCTATTGTATTCGTATACCTTTTAAATATTCTTATTTTTAATACCTTTAATATTTTGTTTTTATTGCAATTAATTTCTTACACATTCAGTTTATATATTTATATAAATTTTTAGCATATTATTAAAAAAATTCACTAGCCGCTTGAACTTTGCTTTTTTTCTGCCGTGTTGCATGCTATTTACTTAGGGATGTAAATGTGCTGAGTATCTAAGTACTAAGTACCAAAAAAGAATCATATATCTCAGGCTAAATATTTTCAGAGTTGTATTTTCAGCTGGCTAGCAGGAACACAAGTTAAACTATAATTATTTTATTAATACATCGGCCAAGCTTTAGTACCGCGCATTGTCGCATACCGCATGCTTAATCCATAGATTATCGTAATAAATTCCATGAGAAAAATTAACAGAGATTAATATTGAATTTGTTTGCTAGTTTATATCCACCTTGCATGCATCAAAGCTTATTAACTATATCAGATAGCCCTATTAAAGCAGCAGACTATTATTTATTGAAACTACCATTAATAAAAATGTTATTCTCATGCAACAACAAAGTCCCCATCCAATCAGAAAAAAATTTGCCTAAGACAGCATTCTGTGTTGATGAATCTTTGTAGTCCTGTTTCACACACATCAAGTTTTCTTGATCAAGTTTCAATTCAGCCGGGAGAGCGATAGGGAATTGAAACTTGATCAATAAAACTTGATGTGTGTGAAACAGGACTTTATATCTTGTGTTATGCTATATGAACTTATGGCTGTTTCCATTTCACGATGAGAGAATATACATATATCTAGTTTTTTCGAACGCATTGAAGATTACTTTAGTTTTGTATAATTTTGGCAATATCTTATTAGAAATAAAAGATTCACTTTATTAATATTTTGCAAATACTTGTTCTATATATATATATATATATATATATATATATATATATATATATATATATATATATATATATATATATACATTTAGTTGAATAATAGTTTAATTATAATTGTGTAATATGAATTTTAAAAGTATTTCCCAGTGATTTCAGGATGGAATACTCTTTAATTGTGACATTTGGCAGTACTCTTTTGGTTTACGGCGAAATGAAAACAACGAAGCGAAACATTATTTGCAAACGAATAATTACAGACTCGTGTTCAAGGCGTCGTTTTTTATTTTTTAAAATTTTGTAATTCTGTATTTAATACGATGAAACTATGTTTTAGAAGATATTAAATATGTTGTGAGTAGTGCTAAGTTGTATTGAACGCTTAGGAAAATAAAGTAAAAATAAGTATTACAAAATTATTGATACAGAAAAAACCGGACGTAAAACGAGTACATGCAAAAGCCGCATAGGCGTTAAACTATAATTAAAGTGAATTTTTGTGTCTGAAATATATACCTAAGTATATAAATTTGTGGCTCTTCTGAGTGTTCAAAATAAATTAAAAGCAAGCAAATATTTTGAGTTAAGTTTTTGTTTCTTCAAGTACACTGAAAGCAGCCAAAATTGTGGAAAAACAGGAAAAAACGCCTAAGCGGAAGAAGAAGGCTGCAGCCAATAAAATGACTGCAGTCTTTTCGCCGCAACCACCACCACAGCAGCAGGCGGCTGGTCAACCACCTCCAGGAAGTATGATGCAACCTCCACAATCGACAACTCCAAATTCAATGCAACCGCCACAGCAGCAGTCGGTTGTGGGCGGTCCGGGTCCAGGTGGGATGATGGGACCAGCTGGTGGCGCCCCTGGTATGCCACCTGGGATGGGAATGGGCGGTCCAGGAGGGCCTCCCATGCAAAGAGGTCCACCGATGGGTGTAATGGGTGGACCACCAGGTGGTCCTGAAGGGATGATGGGGGGACCTCCAGGCCAACATGGTGGTGTGCCCCCTCCCAGTCCAGCCCATATACAAAAAATACTCGACGAAAACTGTAAGATTATACAAACTATACAGAGCTTCCAAAACATTGGCAAATCGTATGAATGTACATCGTATCATATTGCCTTGCATAGAAATCTCGTTTATTTAGCTCAATTGGCTGATCCTACTATGAACATCAACCAAATCTTGCCACCCCCTCATATTCTTCAAGCTCAAGCTAATCAACAAGGACCTCATGGCATGATGGGATCTGGAGGTCCGCCACCGCCTCCACAGCAGCAATCACAAGGTGGACCGCCCCCAGGTGCTCAAACACAAATGGGTGGACCGCCTGGAACTCCTGGATTGCCACCAATGCAACATGATGGTTCCGGTCAACCACCAGCTGGAAATCAAATGCCTCCATATGGCCAAGGACCACCACAACATCCAGGAATGCCACCAAATGGTAGTCAATCTCAACAAGGTCCTCCTCCGACAGGACCACAACAACCAGGTATTTCACAAGGAGGACCTCCGCCTCAGCAAGGATCCTATCGTGGTGGTCCTCAAGGACAACAGCCACAATCAGTGGGTGGTCCTCAGCAGCAACAAACGAGTAATAACCCTCAAGGGAGTAAGTGAATCAATTTAAGTCGATTGAATATTGTTATAATTGTAGTGCATTTATGTTACGAATATCAATATTTGCGAGTATGAATATTAAATTTTGAAAGTTGGCAATTTGTCTATAAATGAGGTGGCGAAAGAAAACAGTTCGTACCTTAGGATTTATGGTTGATTCTAGATATCCTAGTCGCAAGTCGATTATAATTGTTTGTTTGTTGTGTTGTGTTTGTACAAAGGCTTTCTGAAGCTAATATATGTATTGTTGATTACAAATAGAAAAATATGATTGAGTTCTGTTCGGATTCTCATATAGTATTTGTAGTCTTTGCTATAAGTATACGAGCTTGAATTCTTTTTAATCATGATTTGGATAGCGCCAATGAAATGCAGGCATATACTCAGCTAAGCCCACAACAAACAATAAAATATTAAATAGTTATTTTGGAGAATATCTCGAATAACAAATTTGATAATGTTTTTATTAGATTTAAGGAAATAAATATTTTTATAAAGAAAGGTATTTTCAAATCGAGTTTCACAGAATTGTATAAATAGTAATCTACACTTTTAATCAAAATATTATTAATTTGACTTCCTAGGGAGTTGTACTCTATTGGATTCCATAAGAATAATTTTCCTTATTTTTTTTACTTTTATCGATACCATATCCATCGGGCTGCATAAAAATAATGATAATTATTTAGAGTTTTCTCCTAAAAAAGAAACCCTTTTTTGTTAAAGGTACTGATACCGGAATAGGTGATATGGGGAAAAAATCCACGGGAACGGGAGCGAGACCAAGCTAGATTTTTTGTCCTATGCTTTGCAAACTTTTTACTTTTACCTTGCTGGGTAAACATATAAATATTAAATAAACATGTCTAATTCTAGGTCAACAACGTTCGAATGGTGGACCTACAGGACCAGGTGCTCCACCTCCAGGACAGGGTGCTCCGCAGCAACAAGGGCCTAATCAGCAAGGACCGCAACAACCCCAACAGCAGCAAGGACCTCCACCTCCACAGCAGGGTCAATACAGAGGTACATATCAACCACCACAACAACAGCATTCCCATTATCCTGGCTATCCGCCACAACAGCAGCCGCAATACCCACCACAAGGTGGTTATGCTTATGGACCACCAACGCATGGCTATGGACCACCACCGCCAAGTGCACAAACTGGATATCAACCACATGGAGGTATGCCACCAACTTCAGCTGCCAGCGGCCCACCTCAGCAGCATCCCTATGGAGGAAGCGGTCCAGGACAACAGGGACCGCCCGGTTCATATGCTGCACCGCCCAATCAGCAGTTGGCACCCGGACAACAACCCCCACCAGGACAATTGTACGGTCCCCCAACGGGTGGTCAAGGACCACCTCCTCCGAATCAGTACGGTCCACCTCAGACCAGTGGTGGTGCTCCGCCACCTCCTATGGGTTATGGAGGTTATGGAGCACCCCCACCAAATAACTATGGACAGGCAAATAGTACACCACCTGGCAATTATGGCCCTCCACCTACTAGCAGTGCTCAATCGCCATACCAACCCTATCAACAAGCCGGTCCTGGACCGCAAGGTTATCCAGGTCAAGGTCCACCACCACCACAAGGAGGCCAGCCGCCACAGCAGCCGCCACAACAAGCTGGACCAAACGCACCACCAGGAAGTGGCTACAGCTCATCCCCCAGTCCTGGGCAAACACCACCACCCAACCAGCAGCCAGCAGTTACTGGCTCAAATGGTCCATCAACGCAACCACCGCCCAATAGCGCACAGTCTACGCCACCACCCACTCAACCATCAACCAGCAGTGCAAGCACAGCAACACCTGCTACCGCACAACCATCACAGACTCAGGCGACCGGTCCACAAGCTCCTCTACCTGTTCAAGGTCCACCGCCCCCAACATCCCAACAACAACAGCAGCAGCAGCAACAAACACCTCAAAATTATCCGCCTGCCTCGAACAGTGTCCCACCACCATCGGGACCTCAACCAACATACTCATCACCGCCAACTACAGGACCCAGCGGATCTCCATCACCATATGGCCAACCAGGTGCATCTGGTTCGGGACCGCCTAATACCACTGCTCCACCAAGTTCTGCCAATGGTGGCCCTGGACAGGGTCCACCACCTCCAATGGCAGCCAATCAATATCAACCTCCACCAGGAGGACCACAGCCAACCTATGGTGCGCCACCGCCACAAGGTTACGGGCCTCCACCACCGGGAAGTGGTTATCCACAACATGGCTATCACCAACCGCAAGGTGGATACGGATCAATGCCACCGCAAGGACAATATCCACCACCCTCTCCTCAGGGCTATCAAGGATACCGTCCAGCTGGTGCTCAACAAATGCCTCCTCCAGGAGCGCCACCGCAAGGTCCTCCTCCTGGTGCGTATTCCTATTACAGTAATCAACCACCACAATAAAAATCATAGCAAAACAAGTTTTCTAAACAATGGCAAATTATATAATTAAGGAACGCTTTGAAAATTGATAACAAAAAAATCTAAAACGAAATGAGTTGCTTACCTTTACTAGCGTTAAATATGATATAATTCAAAAAGAAAAAGCAGTTCGGTCTAAACAAAAATAATAATAACTACTCTTGCTATATCTACTAAAAAATTTTGCAGTTTATACAGTTGTAAAATGAATTTTCATTAAATCCTAATTTAAAAATTTATTTGTTCTCTTGACTGAAATTACTTTCTTTCAAAATAGATTTCTAGTTTTAATTTTTTGTCTTTCTTGTGACCTCTATCTCTTAGCTTTTTAAGTTTAATGTTTAAGACTTGATTGTTATAAGTTTTAATTTAAATTATGCAAAAGAAAAATTTGGCTTTTCAAAATTTACTGTAAAATAATGTTTTGAATATTTTTTTATTTTAAAAGTATTGGAAAACAAGTGCTAAACACTACAAACTATTCAAAAAAGCATAAAAGTAATACAATATTAT
This sequence comes from Germaria angustata, assembly GCA_963681545.1. Classification (NCBI taxonomy): domain Eukaryota; kingdom Metazoa; phylum Arthropoda; class Insecta; order Diptera; family Tachinidae; genus Germaria; species Germaria angustata. The sequence continues at coordinate 49,478,663 of OY813001.1, read as the reverse complement.
TGTCAAGTTTAATAAAATTAAATAATCTATTAAATTATTAACACTTTGCTATTCATTAATCATAAAAAATCAACCTAAGCAAAATATATTTAGCAGTATAAATAACGAATTTTCGTGAACAAAAATAATAAAGGACAAAAATCGTCATAATAAAAAATTTAAAAATAAATAGTACTGTCTATTTTTATAAACTCCAAGTAGAATAATATAACTCTTGCTGGACACCAGTGTGCTAAACTTATCAATATGGATTGATTTGTTTATTTTTTAAGAAAATCATTGACTAGATTTACAGTTGTGGTTCATTTTCAATTATTTTTGTAAAGGTCATGAAATACCTTTTATTTTTCGCCCCTCATCTTGCACTTCTAATAGTTTAACTTAAACTAATTAAAGAAAAAGTTGAATAAAAAAATTCAAGATGTCAATGAAGAAATTTTATCATTTAAAAAACTTGGCAAACGAAGTCGTTTATTATACTTATTTAATATACATAAACACATTAAGTCAAATGCTGAATTTCCCCGGAGAATTTTTCACCTACGAGTCATTTGTTCCCAGCAAAGAAAAATCCTCTAATAACTCAGTGAATAAGTAAATGAAGTGGGAAAATCAAAATCAGCTGTCTTCCTTTTCATATTTTTCTTTGTACGAAAATAAAACTTACTTACTTTTACTTAATTGCGTTTAAACTAAAAATAACTATGTATGGGGTTTTTAACGCATGCAGAGGACTTACTGTGGAACAAACCGAAAATTTAGCCAAAATATTTCAAATCAAATGCATAACAATACGAGTACATTAAGAGCATCACGCCCGAGCTTCTATGTATCTACTTACAAAATATTCGTTGTTTTCTTTAAGAAATTTGATTATAGTGTACATATATCAAACAAATTGCAATAGCTTTTGGCCATAAATATTTCTTTCCTCAAACTATTTTTATTTAAATGTTAATTGCAGAAAGTTTAATATGTGCCCATGTAGTCGATGGTGACAATAGCCCAGGAACGTGGAATTATTGTTACTGCTTATTTGAAAAATTTCCAGTCTGTTGTTTTAAGCAGTGTGAATTTGGTCACAGAATCCTCATGAAAAGTATGAAAAGCTATTGCATCTCCTCAAAGTAACCGCTTGGTGTGCAATTTGCAGTGAAAGTGATTGGCCAGAAGCTAAACGAGTTTTTTGCCGCGAATTGCTGCATTGGGTCTCGACCATTGTTGGTTTCAACAGGACGGAGCAATCACACATATACTTATGTAGCTCGGGCAACGATGGAAACTTTGAGACACCAATTTTCAAATCCAGTGATCTCACGTTAATATTTGAACTGTGCGGCCAGATCGCACCAGACTTCCTCCTTTGGGCTTATGGGGCTTACAACAAACCACGAACCTTTAACATTACAAGTCTTAAGAGCTAACATTGAAGAAGAAATCACCGATTTGGAGCCTGATATATTACGAGCAACAATTCAAAGTACCGTAAAATGAGCGCAGTTATGCATCAACTCGAGCGGTGGCCATTTGAGCAATATAATTTTATCCATTAATGTCATCAGTTTTACAGTTTCAAATAAACTTCTGAAAACAGACTCTTTTTTCATTTATAATAAAATGGCAGCCAGTTCAAAATATGACATTAATTTTACATATGTACATACATAAATAAGTAAGTATATGTAAGTAATAAAAACGATTTTCAGATTACAAATTCAATACAATAACGAATTTATTATGGTACGTGCAAATTGAATCTGACTCATACAGTTAATACGTACTTTCATACACATAATTTTAATTCAAAGTACAGGAGTTTTTTTTTTTAATCAGTTTTTGTGTTCTTTATGTGTTTTTAAGTAAAAAATAAGATAAAATATTAGCGATCGATTTCACCAAACACAATATCTAACGTTCCCATAATTGCCACTATATCGGATAACATATGTTGTTTTCCTATGTGATCGAGAGCAGCCAAATGAGCGTAACCCGGAGCTTTGATTTTACAACGATATGGATGATTTGATCCATCGGATACTAAATATACACCTAATTCTCCTTTGGGAGATTCAATAGCAGTATAAGAAGAACCAGGTGGCACACAAAAACCTTGAGTAAAAAGTTTAAAATGATGTATTAAGGCCTCCATAGAGGTTTTCATTTCCCGTCGAGTAGGTGGTGTAATTTTACAGTCGTCAGTTTTTATTTCGCCGGAAGGCATTTGATTAAGACATTGTTCTATAATACGCAAAGATTGGCGCATTTCTTCAATGCGACATAGATAGCGATCGTAGCAATCTCCTTTAGAACCAATAGGAACATCGAACTCAACCAAACTGTATGCATCATAGGGCTGTTGTTTACGTAAATCCCATTTTATACCACTACCTCTAAGCATAACCCCACTAAAACCATAATTGATAGCGTCCTGGGCCGCCACAACTCCTATACCGGTGGTGCGCAGCACCCAAATTCTGTTTTCACTTAAAAGATCTTCTACCTCATCCAAACGTTCAGCATACTTTCTTGCAAAATCATAAATATCATCGAGCAACCCCAAAGGGATATCTAGAGCAACACCTCCGGGACGTATGTAAGCGGCATGCATGCGAGCGCCAGACACCCTCTCGTAGAATTCTGACAACTTTTCCCGTTCTTCAAATAGCCAAAAGAAAGGCGTAATAGCACCTATATCCACACAATGAGTGCTTATAGCCATTGTGTGATTAAGTAGACGGGTTATCTCAGCAAACAAAGTACGTATGTATTTAGCTCGAATAGGCACCTCAATATTAAGAAGCTTTTCAACAGCCAATGAATAACATTGTTCGTTGCACATCATAGATACGTAATCTAAACGGTCGAAATATGGCAGAGCTTGTAAATAGGTTTTGTATTCAATTAGTTTTTCAGTGCCACGATGCAATAGTCCTATGTGCGGATCACATCTCACAACAGTTTCCCCATCCAATTCCAATACTAAACGTAGAACACCATGTGCCGATGGGTGTTGAGGGCCAAAATTTATTGTTGCATTGCGAACCTTCATCTCAATTGGTGGCATTTGCCGATTCCATGGTGGCAGTTTCCATTTGGAGGTAACTTCATCAGGATACATGACTGCCCCCGAAAACTGTTGCATAAATTCTGGATCGGGATACCATATTGCAGAATAACGTCTTTTTGATGAAATCTGCTCTTTGTATATTGAAATTTGTTTCCAAAATCTTTTCACCCGGTTTAAAAACATTTCAATTGATTAAAGATAGAATGATAAGAAATACATATGTATACATACATATATATTTTTTTTGGCTTTGTACGCATGAACAGTGTTGATAAATGTAATGGATAGGCAATATATTAAATATATTTTCAGAAATCAGTTTTATCCAAATAATTATTTCGTTCGTTTTTTTTAAATTTTTAAGCTTAAGGTCTTTTATTTTTAAAAAAATTTAATTAAAAATAACAGTCAATGAGTATCGAAATATTGACTGTTATTTTTAATTAAATTTTTTTTTAAAATAAAAGACCTTAAGCTTAAAAATTTAAAAAAACGGATTATTATAAAAGAGGTCAAAAAATATAGATACATTATTAATTATTTCGTTTTTAATCTAGATTAGACTTTTTCTTTTAGTGGGGAAGTGCTTTCAACCAAGATTCTTCAGCACATCTAATTTGTAAAGGTATATATTTTTCAAGAAGCAAAAAGTTTAAAAGTATTTAGTAAGTAAATAAATAGGAATAATATATGAGCGGTACAGAGGAAATGAGAACAATTTCGATATTAGGTTAGGTTAGGTTAGGTTGATTGGAGGGGTGTGACAGCCCATGTCATACGACATACACTTAAGCCAGTGAAGGCTTGTTGTGCGCTCCCTTTAATTATTAAACACAACTGCCAGAGTTCTGCGGCAGGATTCGAACCTGGGACCTTCGCACTACGAATCTAGTACACTACCTACTAGTCTACGAAGGTCAGTCTTTCGATATTAAGAGTTTCTATATAAGAACACATAGCGTAATAGAATTTAATAAAGATGCAGCTAGTTTGATATCGAATTGTGTTTTTTAGCAAGTGAATACTATTGCGTTGCAATGATCGAAATAAAAATTATATTGTTGTTAGTTTCGCCCTAAAATCACAATTCAATGTGATTTTAGATTTCGAAGTACTTAGTGGGCGCTTTTATAAATTTAAAACACAATTTCGTTCAACGGCAAATGCGGGGAGAATTCAACCGTCAAACTGTTGTGAGAAAAATATTAATAAACCTTGAAATTTCAAACCTTTTCATGCAATATCAATTATTTGTTTATTTACAGATAAATATGATCATAAATACATTTATATGGATTTCGGACAAATGAAGCCCCGTTTCATTTAATATGATACTTTACTTTAAATAAAATAGACCTCTTCCGATTTTAAATTAAGCTTTTGAATATTGATATAATACGATTTAGATGAGCAGTCAATTCGTCAGCGGTAAATAAATGATTTCTTTTAAGCGATGTTTGTTTCACATAATCTAGCATTTTTATAAATAAAATACTTATGTACGTGTGTGTTTAAACAGTTTTTCGTCTAAGCCGATTTTTAAAAGCTTAAATAAATTGGTTTGGAATTAATAAAAAACAATACTTGAGAATTTAATTTTTTCGATTTTTTCTTTTAAAAGGAGTATATTTACTCGAATTCGACTGTATATAAATTATTTGTTGTTCATAGTATAATATATGTATAATATATAACATGTATAATATATAACAAAAAATTATTTTTATTTTATTTATTTATTTATTTATTTCAATACATAAAAAATTAGGTTGTTCTTTTATAAAAATCGACTGATTTAGTATTTTGAAAATCAATAGCCGACTCGTCTAGAAATCACTCGATGAAACTGAGTGCTTTTCAATAAATATTATAGACCAGTTGACTATCTAGATTGCGAACTATTTTCAAATAAATTTTACTATTTCGATGGAGATAATTAAATTACGAAGAGATGGGGTTAAGGTTTTTTGTATGAGGTTAGATAAATATTTACTAATGAGAAACCTAAGCTTTAGTGAATTACAATCTTATAAGTTTGTAAGATATTTGCAGTCTCAAACATACATATACTTACATTTTAACTTTTTTTTAAAGATATTTATTGCAAAAAAGTAACTACATATACATAAATGCAAAATGGAATAGTTTTACATTAAGTTAAATATTTTTAAATTAGACTAGTAAATTATATTTATTGATCAAAGAATATAAAATACCTGTGCTTACTTTATTTCCTCACACATTTTTGTATTTTCCTTTAATAATGTTACATCATTTGCCACTGAATCTTTGGAGCTTTTTCCTGATGAAAAACGAATTTTTTTAAAAATTTTACTAACTAGCGATTGAGTTGCCTCAGAGTCTCGCTGCTCCACAACAATGCGTTTTGTGGCTACACTATGAATGGGGCCAAAAGCTAAGGCGACCACTGTACATGCCAAACAAATAACATTGTATGGCATACTAAAGTCTGGTGTGGGTAGTGAAAGAATTAATGTTTCCGTACGCAATGTTAAAATGTAGGAATTGCGCGAAGCATTGAAGGAATCAGCAAAGCGATAGCCCGACAATGGTATAGATGAATAATTACGAGCTATAGGCAGTTGAGTAGTTATAACAGCCGAGCCTACATAGTAGCCATGGTTAGCATCTGGCGGATATTCAAGCCATTTTAAAAAGATATAGTCAAAGTCAAATGAGATTTCTACTGATGCTTTTTCCGGCAATTTAAAAGCCAATTCCAAATAGTAGGGTCTTACACGTTGCACACCAGGGTGATATTTTGTAATTTTAGGCAAAATTATTTTGCCAGTATGCCGATCTCGAATCATTAGCGTATGCATATATATGGGCATATACCATGGGATATTCTCCTGCAGTATAATGGGCAGAGCGTTGTAGTGTGTATTCGTGATATGAGTAATAACTTTTCCCCTTTCCTGACCATGGCCCACAATATATCGATGCGTTAGCAGAGGTGGAAGTGACGGAATGAGTACTGTATTGTGAGGCTTTCGCATAACCCAAGCTATATTAAAAAGGCGCGGTTCTTTTGATTCTTGCATATCATAAACCCCATATTGTGATGTATAACCTCCTCGTGTACTTGTTGTGTTATAATTAGGCAGAGGAGTCATTTCGTATGGCAAGGGCGTTTGTAGATTAACATATATTTTACTAGAGTCAGCTAAAGCGCAATAACCATTCAATCCCTGACCAAACATACGCCGTAAAGAGAAGTCATACTCATTTGCTGCTCCCAATAATTTAAGGTCATATACCAAATTTGCGGACTCTATAAACTCTAATATACATTCTTCTTTGGAGTTGCATAAAGTACGTACTTTTATAGCTAACGAGTGGTAATTGGTATTGTGAACATTACCAGAATTAAGTAGAGAAGCAAAACCATGTTTGCTATTACATGGCAGCAATTTTTTCCAAGGTGTTAAATTCTCCGTACACACAATTTCACGAGGCAGACTTGAATATCTCACATGTTTCTTTACGTTCTTATTAGAAGTACTACTAACAAAACGTGGCTGAAATCCATAGTTCGGTGCTATCGTATTTGTCTTGTCCATAAAATTTAAAGAGGCGCATAATATGCCGGAAAACGTGCTCGTCACACTTTTCCATTGCTCGTCCACAGAGATTTCAGTTAAATTTTCTCCAGCAAACCAAGCCCAAGCCTCAGCACCAGGCGCGCTATCGACAATAGGATAACCCCAAGACTCGTAACGCCACAATCCTTGGGTCAGGGATGTATGAAATTCTTTTACATCCGAATATAGAAGTATTTCAGCAATTGATCTGGGTATCAATTTGGTGTTATGCACTAAAAATATTGTGTTTCAAATTTATTACTGGGGCATGTTTAAAATGGCACATTTTTTTAATGGTATGCACCAAAAGCGTTAAATATGGGTGCAAAAAATATTAAATAAAGGTAAATATAAAGAGAAATATTCTTATGTAGTCATAAAAAAGCTTTAATGTTATTAAAGATTTTTGGTACCACCTAGTATGGAGCTAATATGCAGTGATTTTTGGGTTGAAAAGCCTTTTTTTAAGAAAGTTTAACTGTGAAACTTTTTTATCACATTGAAAAAGATGGCGTTTTTGTAAAAATATGCGATCAGTCTTTATTTATTTTTGACTACTTTGGCAGTTTAAAATTTTCCATATCAATAATTAACCGCTTTTCTATTTCTTAAAATTAAACAACATAAAGATATCCTTACGATATAAGTATGTACATACATACATGTGTACATATGCATGGTATTCTTATACCATGTACATATGTATGTATAATTGCACATATGTATACATAAGTATGTATGTATGTACTTACAATTCTCTTTCCTTCCGTAGTACCATCTTGTAGTAAATTGAAAGTATGTGTTAATAAATCCGGACGCCAATGGTTGTACAACTATTTCCTCGTGATATTCCTCATTGTTACTATTGGATCTTTTTGATGTCTCAATCGGCTTTTTGATATTATCATATGCTATTGTTTGTTCTTTCCTTCTTAATTCTTGTGAGTTGACAAAACTAATTATAATTATCAAAATACACGGAATATTTTTAATTATTGCATTCATTTCCCTTTAGTATTATTCCATGCAAAATTCCAAAGTAAATTAATTAAAATAAAATATGCCTTAGCAAAATTCTAAATTATTACTTTAAGTGTTACCAGACAAATGATGAAAAAATTCCCACGTATATAAAAAAATATCCTTTTGTGACTTTTGTTTAAATATCATGTTTGAAACTTGCATTTATTTCTACATCTTCTAGACATGTGTCGAGAAATTTATTTGTATAAAAACAAATTCATAAATTTTAAAATAACAGGGAAAACAAACTTTAAATTAGCTACAAAGCACAAATTATATGAAATGCACAAAATTTCGCGATTCACCAATTCTCTGCAATTAATTTTTGTTGCAGTTAACGGAAAAAGTCTCCAGTAATGGTAATAAAGTAGAATAAATGTGAAAACTACTGTGATATTTCTTTTTACTTGGTTAACACATGACATTTTTTCTTGCTAGTTCTAATCTCTCTCTCTCTTCTCCGAGCTGATTCAAAACTTGAGCAAGAAAACTTGATGTTTGTAACTTTACGAAGTCGCTATGCCAAAAATTGTCCAGTATTATGCATTCTGGAAAGTCTCCCACTAGCAATAAGGTGGGAGATTTTTGTGTTCGCAATGACCGTTTGATCCTAATATGTTTGCGTTCGAACACCTGCTTGAAAATTAATGCTTGAAAACAAGGCTGAGCAATTACGTTTAACAAAAACTGTCATTTGTTTGGGAAAAATTTGTTGGCATATAGTGTTAGAAAAACAAATAAATAGTAATAAATATCGTGTAACACAGTATTAAATTGACGTCGCAGTGCAGGATATTTTCTAGTTTATGTATCAAATACGTGTACATACGCTTATTCCAACTCGTAACATAAACTTGTCAATAAATATTTTTGTTACGAGATCTGACGACGTTATTGGTCATGTTCAGAAATAAAAATAATGGACGGCATGTGTGTATATGCGGGTTTACCCATTATAGATATGTCCCATGGTATTATAAAATTCATTACGTCGTAAAACTCTCAAATTCTACACATAAATTTTTTTCTTTAATGGAGTTAGACAATAATGTCACGATAGCGCATGTGTGATCAGCAGTCGGGTTCAGCTACTATATTAATACCTGTTTCGCACACGTCAATTTTCTTGTTCACGTTTCAGTTCAGCTAGATATAATAAATAACATACGAACAAATGCATCACTAAACGAATTTGCTAATATTTTGATGGTCGAAATAAATAACTCACTTAACTCCATGGTTGTAAATAGGAATATTAGAATTGCAAACAATGATAGCTTATGGTTTAATAATAACTTAAAAAGAAGGAGAAAAAACAAAATACAGGCTTATAATTTGGCAGTTTGGTATAATAGTGAATTATATTGGAGGGGCTACAGGCAAATAAGGAATATTTACAGGAATGAATTAAAAAAGAGTAAAGCAGCTTATATTAATAATAAAATAAACCGTTGTACTACTCAAAAGGACATGTGGAGAACAATCAAAAGTCATGTAATGAAAATAGAAAAGTCACAAGTAGAAGAAATCGAAGTAAACGGAGAAATAATATCTAGCAGCCGAAATATTGCTGAATACTTAAATTCATTTTTTATAAAAAGTGTTGAGGAAATTGCTGAAAGCATTCCCTACTTGCCATATGAAAATATCATAAGTGAAAGTATTACTGCACCTTTCAGTTTTGAAATAATAGGTATTCCAGAACTAATACAAATAATGAAGTCTATGAACAATAAAAAGGACCAAAATTACCTCACTATTAAAATATTGTTGGATAATTTCGACATAGTAGGTGCACATATACATCGTTTAATAGTAGAATCTCTTCAGTCCGGCATCTTTCCTGGGATTTTGAAAGAGACCTGTGTAGTACCAATAAAAAAAGTTCAAAATACAAAAAACCCTGCCGAAATTCGACCTGTTAATATGATGTCAACAATAAGTAAGCTAGTGGAAAAAGTTGTATACAATCAATTAAGCAAACATTTGGAAAACAATAATATAATAATTGAACAGCAATCAGGATTTAGAAAAAATCACAATTGCGAATCGCTTCTAAATCTAGTCATTTCAAAATGGAAAATGGAAATGGAGAAAAAAAAGAGCATAGTAGCAGTCTTTTTGGACTTAAAAAGAGCATTTGAGGTGGTTAATAGAAATATTCTGTTAAACAAATTGGAAAAATATGGAGTTAGAGGAAAAGAGCTATTATGGTTTAGAAGTTATTTGGGCGACAGATTTCAAAGAACAAAATGTGGTGAATATACTTCAACAGCAAAGCTAGTCAGCAGAGGTGTACCGCAGGGAGCAATCCTTGGAACACTTCTGTTTCTAATTTACATAAACGACATGCAGAATTATGTAAAAAACTCAACAGTATGCATGTTCGCAGACGATACACTAATTTATATATGTGGAGAAAATCCAGATGAATGCATTAGAGAACTAAATGAAGACCTAGAAAATGTCGAGAAATATTTAAGAATGAATCAAATAAAACTAAACAGAGACAAAACAAAGGCAATGATTTTAAAGGGAGAGTCAGTTGAAAATATCTATATTGAAAATGAGCCAATAGAAAAAGTTGATGAAATTAAGTACTTAGGAATAATGTTGGATAAAAACTTAAACTTCAAATCCCATTACGAATATGTATGCAAAAAGATATCTAAAAAAATTAGCTTTTTGAGAAGAATAAGATATAAAATTTCCACTGTTACCACCGTAAATATATTCAACACAACTATTAAGCCACACTTTGACTACTGCTCAACTATATTATTTATGGGAAATCAACAGATGAAAGAGAGACTCCAAAAACTTCAGAATAAGGGAATGAGATGCATTCTGCGATGCCACAGACTAACACATATAACCGACATGCTATCAACATTACAATGGCTCTCTGTAAATCAACGTCTTGTAATGAACATTTTAATTTTTATATTTAAAGTAAAGAATGGGATGATGCCATATTATTTAAAAAGATATTTAGTAAATGTTGCAAATGTACAGCCTTATCATTTAAGAAACTCAAATGATTTTAGACTTATTTTTTCCTCAACAAACTTCGGCCAAAATTTTTTATTTTATAAGGGCCTAAAAGTTTTTAATGAAATACCTCAAGACCTCAAAAGAGAAACACATTTCTTTGAATTTAAACGTAAAATAGTCACATATGTAAAACAAAAATATTGATGTAAAACAAAAGTATTGATTTAAAAAAATAATTAATTTAGATAAAGGAGAAAGAAAATTTTAAAACTTTAATCTTATATTTGTAAAATTTTGAAATTTTGTATAAATAGCATTAAATACGCTAAATAAAGTAGTAATAATAAAAAAATAATAATAATAATATATATATATATATATATATATATATATATATATATATATATATATATATATATATATATATATATATATATATATATATATATACAGAAAGAGAGAGAGTACACAACTTTCTGTATCTATCTCCCAGCTGAATTAAAAGCCGGTATAATAGTTCAAGTCGTATTGACCTACCAAGTGGCAGCACGAAACCAGGTGACTTCGTCGAGCTGTTTGTTGTATTTGTTTTGCTATTGAAGTGATTTGTTTACATTTACAGCATGTGCTTCTAAAAAACACGAATTCTTTGTTTAAAATTAATAAAATTGTTCGCGATATAATTTAATGCTCCACAAATAAATAAAAACAAGTTTTAAAGCAAAATTGTCCTGTTAGTTATTAATAAAGAACAAAAAGTGCATTATTAGTGGTTGTGCCTAGGTGGAAAAGGTAAATTTTTTTTCGGTATTCCAAACCCGAAAATTGATGTTAATTTATTAAATACAAATTTGGTAAATTTTGAATTTATTGATTAGACATTATAAAAATGAATCCAAAAAATGCTGCAAATTTGTGTTGCTGGCTTAGATTTGCCTAAATCTAAAAATTTATCGTAACATTCGGTTGAATATTAGCTGCAATTGTCTAATGTCCTTTCCAGTAGTGCATCTAAAAATCTCGACGTAATAGAGGATGTGACACGATTTTTTAAAATTTAAACTAGGTTTAGACCAGTTTTTATTATTTTACATTTGCATTAAATAGTATACAACATGGTACCATGGTATGCAATGAGAACGTTGACTTCAATATTTATGACGCCTTTGGTATATATATATCTGAAAAACTTATTCCAATTTTATAAACTAAATTTTTTTTAACTTAGAAAAATTTTATATTAATTAAAAATAAAGCGAAATACGCATCATAAGTTATTAAATAATATTATTTATTTATACATAATACTTTATTAATCTTTATTTAAACTTAAAGTATCCACTTCACCTAAATCTAAATTACAGTGTAAGAAAATACTTTGGTTTATACTAAATAGGTTTTTTCTAAATACTAATCGTTTCTGGGGCAACAAATGACGTGTCTATGCAAAAAGTCTCTGCGACGGAATTGCTAATATAAAAGACCTTATCTTTTAAAGCAATGGGTATTCTCTTTTCGTAGCTTTCCACCATTTTAAAGAATAAATTCTCTATTGTATAGATTTGTTTGACTCGCATATCTCGAAATTTCACTCGTTACTTCAAACTTCGTATTCAGCTGTTACTGCAGCTTGATCTAAAAACAATGAAAGGATCATCATCAGTGTTTGAGAATCTATTGCAACGTTTGATAAAGCCTTTGCAAGCTTCTAGCAATACTTTGCACTTTTGATGTATGCTGATTCTTACACTTTGCGAAAAATTACGTTTATTTGCGCGTGGAAATAAATATAGAGCAATTTTACGAATGTTTTGAATATTCGCATTCGATTCTATATGGATTAAAATTTGTTCCTTAAATTTTTTAGCGGTCTCTGAATCATTTTGATTGCGTTTGCTGGTTATTTTTTTAGCTTCCTAATTTGATAATAAACACGCTTCGATGCTTCCGCAAAGGGCCTTAAGAAGGACTTCAATTATTTCGTTTATATTGGCTAGTTTCGTGTTTTTCTTTGAAATATTTATGTTATATCAACCCAGTTTACTTGAATAGAATTTAATATGTAGAAAACAGTGCTCCATCGAGTTTTCGATTGACTTTTAATGTCGTATTTAAAACTGTTACCTTCCGAATTCTAACAAGGTTGAAACAAGATGCTACGATCACATCGACTTCGAGTATATTAGATATTTCTCTTTCAAGTACATTATTCAGCAAATGGTTAATAAGGAAAATACTTCGTTCGCTTTTAAAAGCTGATTTCACATATGAATCTCTGTCTGCAACAACTATGATCCTTTTGTTTAATTTACAGTCGAACTCCTTTAAAATCTTTTCAATTTTATTCCTTATATTGGCAGCTTTAAGTAAAGAGAAATTTTATATAAATACGGCCGCTTAAAAAATAGATTAATATATAATGAAAACGAAGCAAGCAGTTACCTTTCCATTCCGCGGGATTTATTAACAATGTTTCAAGATATTAAATAGTGAAAAGTAGCTCCGATGTATGACGTTTTTATATAGTTGTCGCTTCATAAGTTGAATGTTATACTAAAGCCAACATATTTTATAGACCATAGGTCGTCTTTCAGACTTTGGAGCTTCCAAGTTCATGTATCAGTGGTGAACCAAAATTTACTGCTTTAAGTAATTTGTCTACTTTTTTATTCAAAAATGGCGGATTGGTGTTTATAAGAAACTTTTGACAAATATTGCTCAAAATCAGCAGTTCTTTTTTTTAACACCACCTGGTATATTAGTCCTCACTGGATTTACACCTATGGTATACCTGGTTCACACATGTTCAGTTTTATTGTTTAAGTACTTTCTTCTTTATCTCAGCTGAGTTAAACTCAGCTTGACTGACCAGTTAGTGCACACCACATCGAGAACCAATATTGAACAAAATAATTCTATTTTTGTTTTAAAAAATAATTTTTACAACACAATTATATCATTACACCACTTCCTAATATTACGTGATCATAGGCGATTTTATTGTACAAATCGAAAATTGCATAATCCCATTGCTTATACCTAGTTCGCATACTTCTTTTCTCCCAGCTGAATTGAAACTTGAGCAAGAAAACTTGACGTGTGTGAATCAGGTAATACATTCTTTTTCTCCAGCTGAATTAAAACCTAAGCAAGAATTCTTGACGTGTGTGAACCAGGTATTCAAGGTTTATTTATAAGGTCTATTCAAGGCGAATTGATGGCATTTTTGTTAATTTTATGCATACTCACTGTCCACACTTGCAATTTAGTTGCGGCAATTCTTGGTTGTTTTAGAAGAGAGAGGTAAGAAGCTAGGGGAGGGGTACAGAGTTTCGTGTTCTCTGCAATTCTGTTTTGCTTTGCTATCCTCACTATTCAACTTGATGTTTGGTGTTCTTGTATTTGATGTTTTACATACGTTTTTATACAAGAATTGCAACACTAGATTTTTTCTAATGTGGACACTAAAGCAACTGCAGCAGAATTGCATGCAACAAAATTGCCAATGTAGACGGGGAGATAGTTTTCAACCATGTTATCTATTAAAGGTGAATTCACCCATTCGTTCTGAATGTTCCGAACGATTTTTTTTACATGTAGTTTGACGTCTCTATTTTGAGAAAGAGAGTAAATTTAATGTGGAACAACAACAAAAATTTCGTACAGAACGAATGGGTGAAGTCACCTTAAATGGGCTGTTGCATGGACATCATTGATGCCCCTTCCAGGTACATATTATTTTGTATTGAAAAATGCTACTTTACACATTTGGTTGGATCGTATGTCTCTTTTTCATTTCAAATGGATTTCATTGGTCTTCTTCAATAATTAATTCCAATTTTCAATCCATATACCATATAATTGATTTTCAAAATGAATTTTGCACTATTTTTCATAGACCCGACAACTTTGAAAACGTGCATAAAGTTTGTGTGAAAGGGAGAGCTAATCTAATTGTTTTTATATAGGTATCTCTTCACACAAACTTTATGCACGTTATACAAAGTATATGTAAAATATGATTCGGACCCTTTTTAAACGTCAAAGTTGGGTATTCTGTGTATATTCTGTGCTATTTTTCAAATTTCTATTATTTCGCAATAAAAAATGTTGACAGCTTATACCAATAGCTCAACCGTGTTACCAACACCACTTGGAAAATGAAATCGCCTCGGTAACAACCCAATGTAATACTTTTTCATACAACACTGTCATCGCTGATTTGCTGAATGAATTTGATTCTGTCAATCGCTGTATAATTTCTTTATGTGAATTAAAAGTACAAAATGGCTGTAGCACTTGCGACGACGTTGTGTTCGTTGTCGTTCGTTGCCAGTTGTGTGTCGTAAGTGCGCTCCGCTAAAATATTTTTCTTGATTTAAAATAATAAAGAATTATACATATACATATAAACACTTTGACAAAAAGAGAGAAAAAAGTTAAAGAGCGTGAGAGGAATGAGGAGAAAAAATATATTTTCATCAAAGAAAATTTAATTACAATTTAAAATAACAATATGATATTTATAAAAATGTAACACGTTTTTTATGCAAATTTGTAAAATATTTTTAAATCAAATATTTTCACAAATGAAAAAACCATATAGTTTTTTTTACAAAAGAGAAGCACACACGCAAAGAGGCAATCAAGCAATAAAATATTTAATTGTAGAAAATATTTTAAAATGTTAATCCAGAGTGTAAAAAGCGAAAATTTTATTTTCTTTGCAACAAATCTTTCAGCTTAAAATTTTCTTATGTTTGAATTTGTTTTATTTTCCGACAACTGTTAAAAAATTAATTTTTATTTTTACTGAAAGGAAAGTAGGAAATTTAAAAAAGAAATTCACATTATTTTTTATGTTACGAACGGATGAATAATATTGAAAGAAGAAGCAGCAACAAGAAAGTATTCGTTCGGTTTTTTATTTGTGTGTTTGAATCGCGTGGATTTGCTGGTGTAAGTTGTTCCTTCGCACGAAATTTTAACGTCGCGTAACGCCGCTGAGGCAAAATTCAACTGTCTACCTAAAATAACCGCTCGTTTGTTCGTTGCTCGTTAGTGAATAGAGTATACACTCTCCTACTAAAGCAGTGAAAGCAAAAACAACAAAACCCGATTAAATCAACTTCGTATCTAAAACGATTCAAATTATTGTTAAATTGAATTACACGATACAAAACCTGCTGCAGAGGGGAGGTATGTGCAAAAGCAAATAACTCATAACTCTCTGGGGGAATCCAAGAGAGATAAAAAATTAATATAAAAAAGTGAAGTGCTCAAAAGCAGGAGAAAAAATATTTTGTTCATCTCTCTTCTCTTCATGTTTTTTAAAGAACCTGTACGCAAAGCAGAAATCAGCTTGAATATTTAATGATTTATCAAATGTACTGTTACTTTTGTGTTTATTTTTAAATATAGCAACAACAACGCAAAAGAAAACTAAGTCCCCAAAAATTGCGGAAAACTATAAAAAAATTGTGAAATACTAGACCTAACAGACGTAGAATTTTTTTTTTGTTTCGCAAAGTCGCAGTTTGAATTCTTCACTCTTCAAGCGGCTGAGGTCATTTGTACCCCAATGAACGCCCCAGTAAACTGAATACAAAAGGTGACAATTTATTAATATTTTAATAGTCAATTTAAGTTAATTAAGTAAGACACATTGTAAACAACATATCTACATATATATTTTTAATGTTTTCACCAAACCTAAATAAATATCTATAAATTTCTATACAGAAAAGGCACAAGTGTTTTTATACCTACATACATATTGATGTACTTGCTCAAACAATAAAGAATTAAGGCCCAACTATAATGTGCTTAACCAAACTTAAGCTAGTGTCAAAATTCAACGAAAAGCATGTCAAATGCTTAAGTAAATTACTGAAGACTTTTAGGTGGCTATATTGTACTTATTAAACTTAAAAACTTTTTACACTTAGTTGCAAACGTTTGTACTTTTAGAAAACTATTTTCGTTTTTATTTCTTTAAAAT